>CM053028.1:412560479-413160479 GCA_028564925.1 Lithobates sylvaticus
ACGGTACGCTTACCACATCAGGTGGACCCTCTAACCGGTGGTTGGGGGTCAATCAGGCTTGATATCCTAAGGCTGGCGCCTATAACGGATTGATGCTTGGAGTGGAGCTCACCAAAGATGTCACTCCACACTCACCAGACACCAGTGGTTCACCAAGGCGTATTCACCGGTCAAACTTCCACAGGACGTGCACAGATCAACTCGACACGTAGTAGTATATGGATAAAGAAAAAAAGGAGAAAGAGGACCTCCTCATAGTGTAAGAAAGTCCAGGTTGGGACTCAATTTAATAAAAAATTGCTTCCGGAATACATAACAATAAAAAAATTGTAGTATTAAAAACAAATCCAATAACCTATGGCGCACTAAAGTCGGTATATAAGCAAGGTTCTCCCGACGCGTTTCGTCTGATATAGACTTCAACTGGGGCTCATTGCAAATAGACTAACAGTGCGTTGTATTTATATGATATAACCACTTGAATATGACTAATTGGGAACAGCCCAACCCCTGGTGTGGTAACTTTGTGAGTAAGTTCCACTATGATTGGCTCCAACTCGGCCAATGATTAGTCCGTAGACCTCTAACAGTATCAAACCTCTGAGTATTCATCCAATCAAAAAACAAAAGCTCCTACCTTTAAAATGGGCCGACCAATGCTGGCAGGCTATAGTGCTGAGAGTGTATGTGAGAGGATGTACAGATGGACCAATGACTCGAGGTAAATGTCCTAACCTATCCATGTTAGGATTTTTTGGCGCCAAAATATGTTTTGAATCATGATAGGAGTAAAAACTCTTAGCGTCCATGAATGTCTTTGCCGATAGGTGTACATGCAAGCCGTGCTGGAACGCTGAACAGACCGCACCGGAAGTGCATCGACGGACGCCGGACGACGCCCTCACCAATCAGCGCGGCTAGCGTAGTGCACGTGACACAACAAAAGTCACATGAGCGCCATACGTCGGAGTCATGTGACGTAAAGGCGTCAAATAGTGGGAGTCAAATCGGAACCAATCGTCAGAGTCAAGAAAACACACGTGACCCAACGGGTCACATAGACACCATACAATAAGATCACGTGACACGAACGCGTCACGTGATGGAAGGGATAACGTGATCGTGTGGAGGGAACGTTATTGGAGAAAGGCCAATACCATTGGACTTCCGCTCAGACTCGGAGGGCGGGCCCACAGTTACGTCGAACCCAAACAACACTCACGTGATAGTGCCTCAACCAAAGACGTATAAGGGGTGATGCATGCAAGTGAGCGACCTAATAGGATCAACATCTTATAATTTCAGGTCAAAAACAAGACAGGTGCACAAGTGTCATGCATACAGGAAGTTATGTGCAATATTTGTCCCGTATAATTGAATTTTACATGAAAATGTAAATATGATGTAAGGACTGCGTGAGTGAAAGTGGCCTGAACCGATTTCTAAATATTATTAATATATGAAAAATTAATATATATAAAAAAATTTCAAAAGAACGGCCAATCATCAACTTTCTAAGCATCTAGATTTAAATGAGTCTATTGAAAAAATAAGAGTAAAAAATTGGAGTAAAAAAAATTGTTGTTCAAAATAATAAAAGTAAAAATAAATAATGAAAAAATAATGTATATAAAAGTGAATAGAAAATAATAAAAATAAATATAATAATGAAAATAAATAAAAAATAAATATAAAAATAAATATAAAAATAAAATAAAAATAAAAATAAATATAAATAATAAAAATAAAAATACAAATAAAATAAAAATAAAAATAAAAAATAAATATAAAAATAAAAATAAAAATAAAAATAAAATTAAATAAAAATAAATTTTAAACATAAAAACAATTTTAAACATAAACATAAAGCCAGAGCTACAATGGAATGGTTTAGATCAAAGCATATTTATGGTGTTAGAATTTCACTCTCTATATTTGCAAGGCTGGTAGAGATATCCCCAAAGAGAATCGCAGCTGTAATTGCAGTGAAAGGTGGTTCTACAAAGTATTAACTCAGGGGGGCTGAATACATTACACTTTTCACATTTTTATTTGTAATAATTTTTGAAAACCATTTATAATTTTCCTTCCACTTCACAATTATGTGCCACTTTGTGTTGGTCTATCACATAAAATCCCCCAAAAAATACATTTACTTTTTTGGTTGTAACATGACAAAATGTGGAAAATGTAAAGGGGTATGAATACTTTTTCAAGGCACTGTATGTTCAACTCATCCCTAATGCCAATACCTAGCCTGAATTCAAGGCTGTAGTAATGTGGTTCTAAAGTTAAAGGGTATTTTTTAATTAAAGGTAAAAAAAAATCTTTCACTAGCTGCTACCCCTCACCCCTCCCTAAACACTTACCTGCTTTCCCATTGATTCAGCACTGTACACACCTGCAGCTCTTCTTTCCCCATCCCTGCTCTTACATTCTTCATTGAAAATAGCAGGATCCATTGACCCCTGCTGCTGTCTGTAAAATTCAGGGAGGACGGAGTGGGGGGGTAGAGCCGAGCCACGCTGTATGTGCCTAAGCTTGCACACAGCCTGGGTTGACAACGCACCCTCACGTGTGCCCACAAAACACAGTTTGCTATGAGGGCACATGCAGAAGAGGAGCATTGGAGAGCACCATTGGAGGACCCCAGAAGAGATAGTAAGAGGCCACTCTGTACAATATCATTACCCAGAGCAGGTAAGCATAAACCTCTTTTAGTTTAATTTAAAACAAATGACTTTACAACTGCTCTAATAATGCTATAGGCTATACTGGCAGATTTGTTTATACACACAAGCTAATACCTGAGTTTCTTTTCCCTGACCATAACGCAGAGAAGGTACCGTACACTCATGTTTGGGTAAACACAGTCAAATACATTCATATTAGACCCTTTTTAATTTAGATACTTAGGCTGCATATACAGGACTGCATGTAGGACAACTGTTTGGAAGTACCTATGTAAATGTACATGACATCTATGGATACTTTCTATCTCAATTTATAAGAGCATCACTGTTTAGTTACATCCAACTCCTTTTTTGTGAAAGACCCATTGTTTATAAGAGAGTTATATAGTTGTTTTTTTTTTTTACATTTTGTTTAAATTTTAGCTTAGCTGGAATTAAGTGATGAGGAAAGCACTTTTTGATACTTAGATTTTTTTTTTTCAATAATTAATTATTCTTTATTGAACGTTTGTACAATACAATATGAGTAGCAAAGACTTTATCCTATAGTGCCATTCACTCATCAATAAGGGTACAATAGATAGCTCCAATAAGTCATTACGAATTTTAGACCTAGGTAGGGAGTAGGGTGGGAAGATCCAGAGGTGGGGTAGGGTGAAGGGGTGGAGGGCGGGGAAAGAGAAAGGAGAGGAAAAATCAGGAATTTACATAGAATGAAATTAAACTTTTGAATAATACTATATTGGTACCGAGTAACCTAAGAAACTACGCCAACCATGTGTGGTATATTAATGGAAGTGCTATTAGATAGTAATTGCATTTCTGCTGTATTTGAGCCAATGGGCCCAGTTGTTCTGAAGTATGGAAGTTCTGCCCTGCAGTTGAGCAAACATTCTCTCGAAGGAAGCATGATGCCGCCTACACACGATCGGAATTTTGGCCAGCAAAATACAGATGAGAGCTTTTCGTCAGAAAATGCGACCATGTGTATGCTCCATAAGACTTTTGCTGGCCAATTTCCGCCAACAAAAGTTTGAGAGCATGTTCTCAATTTTTTCGACAGGAAAAAGTTTTGATCAGAAATTTTGATCGTCTGTATCAATTCCGACACGCAAAATTCCTACGCATGCTTGGAAACAATTCAACGCATGCTCGGAAGCATTGAACTTCATTTCCTCGGCTCGTCGTAGTGTTGTACATCACAGCGTTCTTGACGGTTGAAAGTTCAGCAAACTTTTGTGTGACCGTGTGTATGCAAGCCAAGCTTCAGCAGAATTCCGTCGGAAAAACCATCCAAGGTAGGACAGAAAATCCGCTTGTGTGTACGGGGCATAAGTGTTGATAAGGTCTATCACTGTGAGAAGATGGAGCTTGAGTGTTTTTCCATGCTCTTGTTAGGGTGTGTCTGGCAGCAAATAGAGCATGTGCAGTGAATTTTTTTATTTGAAAAGGCCATTTTTCTAGTCCTAAGCCAAAGAGAGCAGTCTCCGGAGTTTGACATTGAGGCATCCTGGTTACGGAGGATATGAAGGCAAAAACCTCTTTCCAGAACAGGGTAATCTTTGGGCAGTACCTGTGGCTGATAGAACCCAGATGTCCACAGTTTCTCCAGCGTAATGGAGAATGAGAAGCAGGGTGTCTTCGGGGTAATATTTGAGGTTTGAGGTACCACCTATGAAATGCCTTTTGTGTAGTTTAGCAATGTGAGATGCAGCAGGATATTTTTCTAGGCCAATAGAGGGCTCTCTGCCATTGCTGTGTGGTAGGCGATATCTCCAAGTCTCGTTACCATGCTATCATGGCTGGAAGTTTTTCCGAAAGTGCCTTAGAGCATAGAGAGGTGTAGATCAGTGTAATTCCTCCTTTAAACGTTCTTTCAGATGTATAAAATGAGTATAAACCCTATAAGAAAGGATCATCTCCTCTTTTCTAAGATGCCAGTAAGGGGAAAATTTGTAAATATTTGTAGAAGTCTTTGTGTGGAATATTGCTGTTCTTGTGTAAGTCACAAAATGAAGGTAGCGTTTGTTGTGTGTACATGTGGGCTATCAGAGTGAGTCCCTGACAGTTCCATGATAAAGTGTTTAGGTTTGGGATAAGCAAGTATAGTGAAGTTAGTGAAGTGTTGGAGTCAATCTTGCCTTGATCATGTGCTATTAGTCTGAGGGTAGAAGTCCAGGTGCGGAAGGTGGCATTGGAGGTGTCCAAGAAAGATCATTATGAGTTAATGTGATAGTTCCCAGCAGGTCGTGGAGATTAGCAGACAGTGCTTGTTGCTCTATAGGAAGCCATCTTTTATCTGTCGATGGAGACCACCAGAATCTTGTTTTGTCTAAAATAGCTGCTTTGTAAAACATAGAAAGGTTTGGAGCTCCTAGGCCTGCCTGGAGTGTAGGAGTGTAAAAAAAGGATAACCTATTCAGGTTGGGGGGATAATATGGGTATAGGAATTGCCCTGAAAAAAGTATAATACATGAGGCACAAGGAACATTTTAGTGAGGGCTATTTTTCCTGCCCAAGATGCTGTGGCTTTGGATAGGTCTTTCCAAAGCTCTGAGAGTTTGTTAAGCAAGAGTGAGTAGTTAGTCTTGAAATGTGTGTAGCAAGAGACGTCACTTTAATACCAAGGTATGTTAGTTGTGATGAGTGCGCCCAAGAGGAGGTAATCCCAGATATCTGTTTTTGAGTCATTAGAGGTAATTGCAAGGGGAGCATGAATGATTTAGATTTTGTTAATCTTATATAGTGATATGGTGCTAAATGATTTTAGGATGTTTTGAAGTGCTAGCAATGAAGAGAAGAGTTCTGTTAAAGCGATCAAGATGTCATTGGCATATAAACAGAGTTATCTCTACCCAATAATAAGGGGACAAATTAGGGTGACAACTGGCAGCCCTGTCTAGTGCCATTAGTTATCTAAAATGGGTCAGACAACATGCCAGAAATCCATACTTTAGCACTAGGGACAGAGTATAAGGCCATAATGGCTTCCCCAAAGGGTCCGGTAAGTCCAAATTTCCTAAATACTTGTCTAAGGTATCCCCAATGTACCTTCTCCACATCAAGGAATAACAGCAGAGAAGGCGTTTGATGGTGTTCTGTCCATTGAATAAGATCAATGAATCTTCTTGTGCCATCGGGTGCCTGTCTGCCTCCAATAAAGCCTACTTGGTCTGGGTGTATTAGTGATCCTATAAGGGGTTGTAGTCTGGTGGCCAGTACTTTAGTATAAATTTTTATGTCATTATTCAGTAGGGAGATGGGTCTAAAGTTTGCAGGATCTGAAGATGTTTTCCCAGGTTTTGGAATTGAAAATATAAGGGCCTCTAAGGACTCCGTAGGAAAAGATCCTGCCTTGGCTGCTTGGTTGGCTACAGTGCCCAGGTGTGGAGATAGGATATCAAAATATGTTTTATAGTATTCGTTGGTATAACCATCTGTTCCAGGTGATTTATTAGTAGGGAGGTCGTGGATCGCTTTGTGTATTTCACTGCTCGTAAAAGGTGCAGATAGAGAGGTCTGTTGGGAAACTGACAGTGATGGGAGGTGCATTGAGCCTAAAAAGGAATCAATTTGAGCTTCTGTAGGAGGTTGTAAGTCCAGGGTGTCTTTGAGGTTGTATAGAGAGGCATAGAATTTGCTAAAAGCTTTTGCGATCTCTAACGGGTTGGTAATCAATCTCTTGTGAGGATCCCACAGAAAGGATACATTGGATTTTCTAGTTTCTGTTTTACTTGGTTAGCTAGTAGGGCACTAGTTTTGTTTGCTTGGGTGTAAAAGTTTAGTTTGGATCTTAGGTGTATGCTCACATTGGTTAATAAGGTAGCCAGCTAGGGTCTGCCATAAGTCGTGGAGAGCTTTAGCGTCATTAGTATCTATTTTTTCTCAAAATTTTTAACTTGGTGTAGTAAGTCGGATATGTCTTTGGTTCTCCTCCTCGTTTCGTATGCACCCAACTTGATAAGTAAACCCCCATGACAACTTTGGGCGCGCTCCACAGAATAAACCTATCTACCGCTTCAGTATCGTTTATTTGAAAGAAAGATGTGAGTTCTCGCTTGATCTGGTCCTTGTGATTAGTGAGCAAAGCGGAGTTTGGGTGCCATACCGATGTATTTTTGTTAAATGGTGAGCTAAATATCTCCAAGGAGACGGGAGCATGGTCTGAACATGTAATGGGTCCAATCTCAACTTTAGAGATGTGCTGTAGTGTAATTTTGTCTACAAGGAACAGATCAATTTGTGAATAGGACTACCGTGGTTGGGAGAAGAAGGTATAGTCCCTCTCATTGTCATGCAAACATCTCCAAGTGTCAAATAAATTTGTATTCTCTAGAAAGGAGGGCAAGGTGGAGGATCATTTGCAGGCTTTGTTGGAAGTGTCTAGTTCTGCATTCAAGATCTCATTGAAGTCCCCACATATTATAGTGTGCCCTTGAGAGTATTGTTTTAGTTTGGCTCTTAATCCTCTGAAAATGGATCGTTGGTGAGTGTTAGGGGCATAACTGTTCAACAGGGTTGTCAATTTATTGTTTATAGTGTCCGTTAAAATGATGTATCGACCCACTGGGTCCGAGAGAGAGGAATGTAACAGAAAATTGAGATTGTATTTGATGGCTATCAGTACTCCCTTTGACTAATGCCCCGTACACACGGTCGGAAATTCCGACCACAAAATCCATCTGATTTTTTCCGACGGATTTTGTCCGACACGGTCGGACAAAGTTGTCGGAAAATCCGATCATTCTGAACGTGGTGACGTATGAGCTGAACATGCGTGGCACTTTGTTCGTCGGAATTCTCTACACACGATCGGAAAAAGTCCGATCAGATTTTGTTGTCGGAAAATTTGAGAGCAGGATCTCAAATTTTTTCCGTCTGAAAAAGTACGATGGAGCCCACACACAGGCGGATTCACATGGGAAACACAACCATTCTAAAACACTAGATCTATGGAATCCTTGGTATGTTTGGTACACTGAGAAATATAACATCTGATCCTACCCTCTCCCCTTTCCTCCCTCCCAGGTTCTCAGTTTTACATTCTGATACTACAATGTTTTTCTACCTGTTGTTCTTTTGTAATGCTTACTTTAAACTGGAACTCACACAAAATGTTTAGACACACCTTTTGTTAACTCATGTTCGAGTAACATTTGTATAATATTTCATTACGCATACAGTCTAATACCTTTGTATCTCTATGACTGCATAACATGTAACCTGTAAAAATTTCAATAAAAATCTATTGAAAAAAATAAATAATTATTTTCGCCTAACTGCAGTGGCTAGCAAAATGTCAGCAAAAATAGCAAAGCGTGCAAATGGCTTTGGTAGCATTTTGAACATCCTAGTGGTAGCAAAGCGTGCAAATGGCTTTGGTAGCATTTTGAACATCCTAGTGGTAGACATCAGCAAATCCTTAATATGAAAGAAATGCACCCGTGTGATAACGTTGCATGGGACTAACACTAGGGGGGGGTATGCCGATTTTACCAGCCGGTGTGCACGGTCGATGAGAAGCTCTTGTTTAGATACAGAGGGTAGAATCTTTTTAAAGAGGGTTTGCAAATAGCTAACCAGTTCAGATTGAAATACAGATTCAGGAATTCCTCTGATTTTAACATTGTTCCTTCTCGATCTGTCCTCGAGATCTATAAGTTTGTCTTTCAGTTTCTGCATTTCCTGGGATTGTTCCTGGTATGCATCCACTAAATCATTGTGGGCTGTTACCATCTCTCCCACCTTAGTTTCTAGCCCTTCTGTGTGTTCAGCAATCTGTGAGATTTGGGTCTGTGTATGGGAGACTGCTTTGTCCAGATCAGATTGTATGTCTCTGTAAAGTGATTGCAGCACTGCTTTAAGTTTAAGTGCTGAAGCAGGTTTTTCAAAGGCTGGATACTCATCTAACAAGGTAGGATTTTCACCAATCTGAGATAAATTGTGGGCAGGAGAAATAAAGAGCTTTTTACTTACTGGTGCCTTATTTTGTGGACATTGTAGTGGAGAGGAAGCAGGTCTTTTATTAGGATCCCTCTGTGGGGAGGACTGGTCAGTGATGTCCTCATCTGGTTCCAGCTCAGCCTGAAGCTTTGTGTCTGTGAGGAGAACGGATAGCTGTGCTGCTGGGAGTGGCGCCATCTTGTCTCCCTCTGAAGCCATTCTGTGGAAAAAATCAGTCAGTTTTCGTGGCTGATTTAGAGCGGGTTTCCTCTTGGCAAGAACTGACAGAACACACTGAAAAATCAGAAAGGTCCTGACAAGCACGACCTTAAAATCAGAAACAACTGGACAAGCACACACTGAAAATCAGAAACAAACTATAAATAGAACTCACTGAAAAATAGAAACTAACTGACAAGCACGCACTGAAAAACAGATACAAACTGACAAGCACAACCTGAAAAGCAGAAACAAACTGAAAAGCACAAGGCTGAAAAGCACGAGGCTGAAAAGCACGAGGCTGAAAAGCACGAGGCTGAAAAGCATGAATCGTCACTCACTAAACTTCTACTAACACGAGATAAACATGAGATTAGCAGAAGGAGCCAAAAGGGTGGCGCATGACTATTGAACTTCCTATTTATATGCTCGTTGTACGTCTTGTATGTCACTAGGTTCGTAATTGTTGGCCAACATTTGCGTGACTGGGTATATGCAAGACAAGTTGGAGCCAACGCCCTTCAAACAAAATTCCACAATTTTGTTGTCGGAAAGTCCGATCATGTGTATGAGGCATAAGGAAACCCCTATTTAAAAAATCAAGTACATTTTTTCTTGAGTTTTGAAGTCCTCCAATATGCTATTGATATCATTCAGCAGCTAAAAGTAAAATGAGAAAAATATAGAAATATAGGTATTTTTTAATGTATCAGTATTTAGGTCAAGAAAGTGTATTGTATTCTGCAAGACTCATATGAAATGTATTTCAAATTGATAGCACAGGCTTACTTAGTTACTTCAGATTCCATCAAGCTGTTTTTACAAGTGACTTTTGCAGAGACTTTTAGAATAATGTTCCACGATGCTTGATCTCCCTCTTCTGCCAATCTATCTCTAAGGCTTTGTATCTAATCTTCCCTTTGGATAGTTGGCAGAGTAGTAGTTTAAAAATAAATAAGCTCCATATGCACAAGAAAATAACCACCTAGAATGTTCAGTCCTGAATCATTTTGAATTAGACTAAACATTATTTCTTCAAGTATAGCTGCACAAACTTGTAGCAAGGCAGGAAAAAGAGATTTAAAGCTGTAAACCAAAGAAAAAAATAATAAGATTATGATTAAAATAATACGTTTGCTGAATGTTTTTAGTACCACATGGAATAGGCTCCTTAGAATATATTTTTAACACAGAGATCAGAAGTAATGGAAAGGAAAATATGTAATATAATAATAATAATTTTATTGTATCCATTTTAACTTAAAATTATCTGGATTTAACAAAGGAAGGTAAACTGTATATAAACACAAAATGTATTTTTCAGTATGTTAGGCACTATGTTTCTCTGTATAGAGTTTCCTCAAGCAAATAATATTTTGGTGAATCTGTTGCAAATTTTTTCACCTGGAGATCCAGCCAGCAACAGAACCTCCTGTTTCTGGCTGACAACATTAACCTCTTTTCTCGCAATTAGCAGCAGAGTTATCCGCCATGTGTGCTACTTCAGCTGGCCATGGTGCTGCCTATCAGAATCACAATGCTGCCTTTAACTGTAAGGCAATGGCTTAGCAATGTTAAGCTGGCCACACATGGATCAAAATTTAGCCGGAAAAATGTTTAACCATGTATGGGCAGGCTGATTGTACCCTGGTCGATCCACCCATATTACACACATCCATCAATCAAAAATTGTGTATAATTTCCACTCTGTTACTTTTGTTCAGAAATCCTCTGATGCATTTCTTAGGTCCCACTAATCTCCAAGTTCTTCTGCATAACATACTTCTCTTCTCCTGATGCTGCATTTATTCTACAGGTGCAGACATCCTCTTCACCTGCAGAGGTCATGGCCAGATGTGAGTGCAGTAATGGACATGCATCCTGACTGGTCCAACTTCCTATTTAAGGTCAGTCGATGAAACCAACAAGTAGAAAGTATGTTAGTTCATGAGTCAATTTCTCTTTGCATCTCAGATTGAATTTAGTTTCTGACCTTGCTTGTCCTTACTTCATATGTATTTTCCTCCTACTTACCACATAATCCAGCTCTTAAAGGGGTTGTAAAGTCAGAAGGTTTTTGATCTTAAAGTGGATGTAAACCCGATTCATCAAATTTGAGCTGGGCACATATATCTGCAGTGTTTTGTTATCTCTCTTCAAAGCACGTCCCGTAGCTGTCTCATGCTCTGTTCTACTGTAATCATCCCGATAACATGGGATCATGCCATAGAGAGACACTCTTTTTTAATCTTTTCTGTTCTCCCATTTTTTCACTGGTATTAGGAATAAATTGGTTATGGAGACTAGGGATGGGCCCGGTGCTCGATGCGAACCCACGTTCGCATCGAGCACCGGGCGTTCGCTCGCTCGGCGAGCCCAGAACTATTTTGGCCGCTCGCATCACGTTCGTGTGATGCGAGCGGCCCCGCAATGCATTGCGGCCGGCGCGGCCGGCGCAGTGCATTGCTGGCTGATGATTGGCCAAGCATGCACTGTGACCCCGCATGCTTGGCCAATCACAGCCCCGGAAACTCGAAGAGCCATAATTGGCTACAGGCAGGACGCCTGTAGCCAATTACAGCTCAGGGGCTTTAGTACACGCCCCCCCCTATAAAAGGCCGCCACGCCGTCTGCACCGGTCACATGCTGTTCCGGCGCAGATAGAGCAGGATAGATCTGTGACACTCTGCTGGATTTAGTTAGTTAGAGAGATTTACTTAGAGAGATTGAGTTAGATAGATTCATTTACAAAGATTGATTTAGAAAGAGGGGCTTGTAGTGTGTTCATGGCAGGCAGGCAGAGCTCCTATATTTTGTTCCCAGAAGCACCTATAGGACTTGTAGTGTGTTCGTGGCAGGCAGGCAGAGCTCCTATATTTTGTTCCCAGAAGCACCTATAGGACTTGTAGTGTGTTCGTGGCAGGCAGGCAGAGCTCCTATATTTTGTTCCCAGAAGCACCTATAGGACTTGTAGTGTGTTCGTGGCAGGCAGGCAGAGCTCCTATATTTTGTTCCCAGAAGCACCTATAGGACTTGTAGTGTGTTCCTGGCAGGCAGGCAGAGCTCCTATATTTTGTTCCCAGAAGCACCTATAGGACTTGTAGTGTGTTTGTGGCAGGCAGGCAGAGCTCCTATATTTTCTTCCCAGAAGCACCTATAGGACTTGAAGTGTGTTAGTCCCATCACACAGAGATCATATATTTTGTTCCCAGAAGCACCTATAGGACTTGTAGTGTGTTCGTGGCAGGCAGGCAGAGCTCCTATATTTTGTTCCCAGAAGCACCTATAGGACTTGTAGTGTGTTCCTGGCAGGCAGGCAGAGCTCCTATATTTTCTTCCCAGAAGCACCTATAGGACTTGTAGTGTGTTCGTGGCAGGCAGGCAGAGCTCCTATATTTTCTTCCCAGAAGCACCTATAGGACTTGAAGTGTGTTAGTCCCATCACACAGAGATCATATATTTTGTTCCCAGAAGCACCTATAGGACTTGAAGTGTGTTAGTCCCATCACACAGACCTATATTTTCTTCCCAGAGGCACCTATAGGACTTGAAGTGTGTTAGTCCCATCACACAGAGATCATATATTTTGTTCCCAGAAGCACCTATAGGACTTGAAGTGTGTTAGTCCCATCACACAGAGATCATATATTTTGTTCCCAGAAGCACCTATAGGACTTGAAGTGTGTTAGTCCCATCACACAGAGATCATATATTTTGTTCCCAGAAGCACCTATAGGACTTGAAGTGTGTTAGTCCCATCACACAGAGATCATATATTTTGTTCCCAGAAGCACCTATAGGACTTGAAGTGTGTTAGTCCCATCACACAGAGATCATATATTTTGTTCCCAGAAGCACCTATAGGACTTGAAGTGTGTTAGTCCCATCACACAGAGATCATATATTTTGTTCCCAGAAGCACCCATAGGACTTGAAGTGTGTTAGTCCCATCACACAGAGATCATATATTTTGTTCCCAGAAGCACCTATAGGACTTGAAGTGTGTTAGTCCCATCACACAGAGATCATATATTTTGTTCCCAGAAGCACCTATAGGACTTGAAGTGTGTTAGTCCCATCACACAGAGATCATATATTTTGTTCCCAGAAGCACCTATAGGACTTGAAGTATGTTAGTCCCATCACACAGACCTATATTTTCTTCCCAGAAGCACCTATAGGACTTGAAGTGTGTTAGTCCCATCACACAGAGATCATATATTTTGTTCCCAGAAGCACCTATAGGACTTGAAGTGTGTTAGTCCCATCACACAGAGATCATATATTTTGTTCCCAGAAGCACCTATAGGACTTGAAGTGTGTTAGTCCCATCACACAGAGATCATATATTTTGTTCCCAGAAGCACCTATAGGACTTGAAGTGTGTTAGTCCCATCACACAGAGATCATATATTTTGTTCCCAGAAGCACCTATAGGACTTGAAGTGTGTTAGTCCCATCACACAGACCTATATTTTTCTTCCCAGAAGCACCTATAGGACTTGAAGTGTGTTAGTCCCATCACACAGAGATCATATATTTTGTTCCCAGAAGCACCTATAGGACTTGAAGTGTGTTAGTCCCATCACACAGAGATCATATATTTTGTTCCCAGAAGCACCTATAGGACTTGAAGTGTGTTAGTCCCATCACACAGAGATCATATATTTTGTTCCCAGAAGCACCTATAGGACTTGAAGTGTGTTAGTCCCATCACACAGAGATCATATATTTTGTTCCCAGAAGCACCCATAGGACTTGAAGTGTGTTAGTCCCATCACACAGAGATCATATATTTTGTTCCCAGAAGCACCTATAGGACTTGAAGTGTGTTAGTCCCATCACACAGAGATCATATATTTTGTTCCCAGAAGCACCTATAGGACTTGAAGTGTGTTAGTCCCATCACACAGAGATCATATATTTTGTTCCCAGAAGCACCTATAGGACTTGAAGTGTGTTAGTCCCATCACACAGACCTATATTTTCTTCCCAGAAGCACCCATAGGACTTGAAGTGTGTTAGTCCCATCACACAGACCTATATTTTCTTCCCAGAAGCACCCATAGGACTTGAAGTGTGTTAGTCCCATCACACAGAGATCCTATATTTTGTTCCCAGAAGCACCTATAGGACTTGAAGTGTGTTAGTCCCATCACACAGACCTATATTTTCTTCCCAGAAGCACCTATAGGACTTCTAGTGTGTTAGTGGCATCACACAGAGCTCCTCTATTTTCTTCTCAGCAGCACCCACAGGACTTCTAGTGTGTTAGTGGCATCACACAGAGCTCCTCTATTTTCTTTGCAGAAGCACCCACAGGACTTCTAGTGTGTTAGTGGCATCACACAGAGCTCCTCTATTTTCTTTGCAGAAGCACCCACAGGACTTCTAGTGTGTTAGTGGCATCACACAGAGCTCCTCTATTTTCTTTGCAGAAGTACCCATAGGACTTCTAGTGTGTTAGTGGCATCACACAGAGCTCCTATATTTTCTTCTCAGCAGCACCCACAGGACTTCTAGTGTGTTAGTGGCATCACACAGAGCTCCTCTATTTTCTTTGCAGAAGCACCCATAGGACTTCTAGTGTGTTAGTGGCATCACACAGAGCTCCTCTATTTTCTTCTCAGCAGCACCCACAGGACTTCTAGTGTGTTAGTGGCATCACACAGAGCTCCTCTATTTTCTTTGCAGAAGCACCCATAGGACTTCTAGTGTGTTAGTGGCATCACACAGAGCTCCTATATTTTCTTCTCAGCAGCACCCACAGGACTTCTAGTGTGTTAGTGGCATCACACAGAGCTCCTCTATTTTCTTTGCAGAAGCACCCACAGGACTTCTAGTGTGTTAGTGGCATCACACAGAGCTCCTCTATTTTCTTTGCAGAAGCACCCACAGGACTTCTAGTGTGTTAGTGGCATCACACAGAGCTCCTCTATTTTCTTTGCAGAAGTACCCATAGGACTTCTAGTGTGTTAGTGGCATCACACAGAGCTCCTATATTTTCTTCTCAGCAGCACCCACAGGACTTCTAGTGTGTTAGTGGCATCACACAGAGCTCCTCTATTTTCTTTGCAGAAGCACCCATAGGACTTCTAGTGTGTTAGTGGCATCACACAGAGCTCCTCTATTTTCTTCTCAGCAGCACCCACAGGACTTCTAGTGTGTTAGTGGCATCACACAGAGCTCCTCTATTTTCTTTGCAGAAGCACCCATAGGACTTCTAGTGTGTTAGTGGCATCACACAGAGCTCCTATATTTTCTTCTCAGCAGCACCCACAGGACTTCTAGTGTGTTAGTGGCATCACACAGAGCTCCTCTATTTTCTTTGCAGAAGCACCCACAGGACTTCTAGTGTGTTAGTGGCATCACACAGAGCTCCTCTATTTTCTTTGCAGAAGCACCCATAGGACTTCTATTGTGTTAGTGGCATCACACAGAGCTCCTATATTTTCTTCTCAGCAGCACCCACAGGACTTCTAGTGTGTTAGTGGCATCACACAGAGCTCCTCTATTTTCTTTGCAGAAGCACCCACAGGACTTCTAGTGTGTTAGTGGCATCACACAGAGCTCCTCTATTTTCTTTGCAGAAGCACCCATAGGACTTCTAGTGTGTTAGTGGCATCACACAGAGCTCCTATATTTTCTTATCAGCAGCACCCACAGGACTTCTAGTGTGTTAGTGGCATCACACAGAGCTCCTCTATTTTCTTTGCAGAAGCACCCACAGGACTTCTAGTGTGTTAGTGGCATCACACAGAGCTCCTCTATTTTCTTTGCAGAAGCACCCATAGGACTTCTAGTGTGTTAGTGGCATCACACAGAGCTCCTATATTTTCTTCTCAGCAGCACCCACAGGACTTCTAGTGTGTTAGTGGCATCACACAGAGCTCCTCTATTTTCTTTGCAGAAGCACCCATAGGACTTCTAGTGTGTTAGTGGCATCACACAGAGCTCCTATATATTCTTCTCAGCAGCACCCACAGGACTACCGACTACAATGGCTGGAAGACCGCCAAGGGGAGGCAGAGCGTGCAGAGCCAAGAACACAGGGCAGGCAGGCTCTGTTTCTAGTGGACGTGGCCGTGGACGTGGTCGTGCATCGTCATCAGCACGTGGCCATGGGACACGCGCGTCTTTGTTTTCGGCAGCTGGACATGTGGAGCCGCATCATGCTGAAGGCTTGGTAGAATGGATGACCAAGCCCTCCTCATCCTCCTCATCCTCTCTCACCCAGGCTCAGGGTACTGGCAGAGCATCATCAGCCACCCCTTCCCTAGACCCACCATGTCCTCCTGAGGAGTCCCCCGAACTCTTTGAGCACAGTGTTGGGTACATGCTCCAGGAGGATGCCCAACGATTTGAAGGCTCGGATGATGATACCCAGCTTGAGGAATCTGGCAGTACTGTTCCACCAGCTGCAGCTTACTGCCAGGTTTGCTCTAGTGGTGAAGAGGGAGGGGATGATGAGGTCACTGACTCCACGTGGGTGCCTGAAGGGAGAGAGGATGAGGAGGAGGACGAGGAGGAGGAGGATGCGGCGTCACATGTCCAACGAGGCAGGATGCCCCCTGGAGGCCAGGTAGAGGCCAGCACAGCAACTGTACAACACCGCAGAGCTCCGCCTGTGCAGGGCGCTGCCTCTGCACGTTATCAGAAAAGTTCTTTGGTGTGGGCCTTTTTTGAGACGAGTGCATCAGATCGCACCACTGCTATTTGCAATATTTGAAATCTGCAATTCAACCTAAAAATGCAACATAAATAAGGTGAATCAGTAGCGCTAGTATAAAAAATGCAAAATATAAAATAATGAATAAATACTATGCAAATAAATATTGTGCAAATATATAAACAGTGCTATATAAATATCAAAGTGCAAAAATAGTAGTGTATAATTGACTCAACGTATAACTTAATAGCAACAGTGTGTCTATTTCTCTTAGTGACAAGTGAAAAAGTTCATAAATATATAAAGTCCAGATTGTAACTAAATAAATAGGTAAGTGATTTTCCAAGTGTCTTCAAACGCAGTTTCAAACTGGAGTCTTCTAACTGGCTTGAATCTGCCACCACACCACGTGTTTGTGATCACACTCCCTCTGAAAGGCCCACTCACCAGCTCACAAGGCCTCACACTCTCGTGTTTGGCAGATGCGTGTTTTACCCACTCCAGGGGTTAATGAAGGGCGGCTTGTTTGCTCCGTTTAACTCTCAATGCGATTCCATATGTAAAACAATGAATAAAACACTCCACATAGTGTAAAAACGTATGATAAAATTTATTCACGCAAAACACTCCAATGGTCACACTCACATTCCAAAGGTTAAAAACAAGCCTCCAATCCAAAAGCACGGCAAGCCAAACAACGCTGATATATAAAAGTATAAAAAATATATATACTGCGGTCTCGGCGGACCAAAAGGAAGACCCTGGTGGTGGTATAGTTGTAGTCCACAGTGGCGTAATATATAAATAAATAAATACAATCTTTACTTTTTGCTCTGTAGCCTCATTCCCGACATGTTTCGTCGCTTGGACTTATTCATGGGTAATGATACCCATGAATAAGTCCAAGCGACGAAACATGTCGGGAATGAGGCTACAGAGCAAAAAGTAAAGATTGTATTTATTTATTTATATATTACGCCACTGTGGACTACAACTATACCACCACCAGGGTCTTCCTTTTGGTCCGCCGAGACCGCAGTATATATATTTTTTATACTTTTATATATCAGCGTTGTTTGGCTTGCCGTGCTTTTGGATTGGAGGCTTGTTTTTAACCTTTGGAATGTGAGTGTGACCATTGGAGTGTTTTGCGTGAATAAATTTTATCATACGTTTTTACACTATGTGGAGTGTTTTATTCATTGTTTTACATATGGAATCGCATTGAGAGTTAAACGGAGCAAACAAGCCGCCCTTCATTAACCCCTGGAGTGGGTAAAACACGCATCTGCCAAACACGAGAGTGTGAGGCCTTGTGAGCTGGTGAGTGGGCCTTTCAGAGGGAGTGTGATCACAAACACGTGGTGTGGTGGCAGATTCAAGCCAGTTAGAAGACTCCAGTTTGAAACTGCGTTTGAAGACACTTGGAAAATCACTTACCTATTTATTTAGTTACAATCTGGACTTTATATATTTATGAACTTTTTCACTTGTCACTAAGAGAAATAGACACACTGTTGCTATTAAGTTATACGTTGAGTCAATTATACACTACTATTTTTGCACTTTGATATTTATATAGCACTGTTTATATATTTGCACAATATTTATTTGCATAGTATTTATTCATTATTTTATATTTTGCATTTTTTATACTAGCGCTACTGATTCACCTTATTTATGTTGCATTTTTAGGTTGAATTGCAGATTTCACATGTTTATATATTTTTAAGTAGCTGCTGTTTGATATATATTTTTTACACTTGCACTTTTAATCCTTCACTAATTTTATAGCCCACACACCTGCGGCGCGGTGGGGGTAGATGATACAGAGGGCGGTCTTCCACAGCTATACATCATTTACCAACAGTACATACTATTTGCAATATTTGTCTCAAGCGTATCTCGCGTGGCCAAAACATCAGCCGCTTGGGCACCACAAGCATGACCAGACATATGGCGACCTGCCATGCAGCTCGTTGGCAGGCACACATAAAAGACCCACACCAAAGAACTAAGCGGACCTCTCCTTGCTCCTCCTCAGCTGGGATCTCCATCCCCACTACACCTTCAGTCCTCTCTGAAAGCTGCTCTGAGAGGACTGAAGGTGTAGAATTAGGTGTGTCACAACCAAGTACTTGCAGTACACCGACGTCCGATTGCAGCAGGCAAATTTCCCTGCCCCAGCTGCTGGACCGTAGAAAGAAGTACACTCCCAGCCATCCACATGCCCAGCGGTTGAATGCTAGCCTGGCTAAATTGCTAGCACTTCAACTGCTGCCTTTTCAGTTGGTAGACTCGGCCCCCTTCCGTGAGTTTGTTCAATGTGCGGTTCCTCAGTGGCAGGTTCCCAAACGCCACTTTTTCTCACGGAAGGCGATTCCGTCTCTCTACCGGCATGTGGAGGGCAATGTCCATGCCTCGCTGGACAGGGCGGTCAGCGGTAAGGTGCATATTACCGCTGACTCATGGTCCAGCAGGCATGGACAGGGACGGTACCTTTCTTTCACGGCCCATTGGGTCACTCTATTGGCAGCTGGGAGGGATGCAGGACAAGGTGCAGTAGTGTTGGAGGTTGTTCCGCCACCACGCCTCCAAAACGCTACTACTGCTACTGGTTGTGACACACCTCTCTCCTCCACCCCCTCCTCTTCTTCTTCCTCCAGTGCTCTGTCCTTGGAACCAGCGGTGCTCCGTAGGCGTACAAGGGGCTACGCAAGTACGCAGGCAAAAAGATGCCATGCCGTGCTTGCGCTGGTGTGTTTGGGGGACAGGAGCCACACTGGGCCAGAGGTTCTGGCAGCTCTGCAGGGGCAGGCCGAGAGGTGGTTGACGCCACGTCAGCTTAAGCCAGGAATGGTCGTTTCTGACAATGGCACCAACCTCCTCTCCGCCCTACGACAGGGGCAGCTCACCCATGTGCCCTGCATGGCTCACGTCCTCAACCTGGTGGTGCAGCGGTTCTTGGGCAGGTTCCCAGGCTTACAGGATGTCCTGAGGCAGGCCAGGAAAGTCTGTGTGCATTTCCGCCGATCTTATAATGCCAGTGCTCGGCTGACTGAGCTGCAAAAGGAGCTGAACCTGCCCAAGAACCGCCTAATATGTGACATGCCCACCAGGTGGAACTCAACGTTGGCCATGCTGCAGCGACTGCACACGCAGCAGTGGGCCATCAATGAGTACCTTTGCGACTATGGCACCAGGACAGGGTCAGGGGAGCTTGGTTTTTTTTTCCCCACGTCAGTGGAGCATGATCAGGGATGCATGCACTGTCCTCTCACCATTTGAGGAGGCCACGAGGATGGTGAGCAGTGACAGTGCATGCATCAGTGACACTGTCCCTCTTGTCCACCTGTTGGAGCATACGCTGCGTGGGATAATGGACAGGGCACTTGAGGCAGAACAGAGGCAGGAAGAGGAGGACTTCCTTGCCTCTCAAGGCCCCCTTTATCCGGACAGTGTTCCTTCTGTCCCACCCATCACACAGGAAGAGGATGAGGAGGAGGAGGAGGAGGAGGAGGAGGAGGATTGTGTGAGCATGGAGGTGGTGCCTGGCACTCAGCATCAGCAGCAGCAGTCTTTTAGGGATGATGTACAGTCCCAACCAACCAGTGGACTTGTACGTGGCTGGGAGGAGGTGGCTGGCGATCATGTCATCCTCAGTGACCCAGAAGACTCCGGACCGAATGCCTCAGCTAACCTACGCTGCATGGCCTCCCTGATCCTGCAAAGCCTGCGGAAGGATCCTCGTGTTCTTCGGATCAAGGAGAGGGACCATTACTGGCTGGCCACTCTCCTTGATCCGCGGTACAAGGGTAAGGTTGCGGACCTTATCTTGCCGTCGCAGAGGGAGCAGAGGATGAGACATCTCAGGGAGGCCTTGCAGAAAGGTCTGTGCAACGCGTTCCCAGAAACTGGGAGGCTACAAACTCCTGGTCCTGGGCGACGAGTTGCTGAGGCTTCAGTCAGTAGCAGAAGGAGCGGTGGGGAAGGTGGACGTCTGACCGATGCGTTCAGACAATTTTTTAGTCCGCAGCCCCAAGGTATGATCGGTTCCAGCAACCATCGCCAGCGTCTGATATACATGGTGCAGGAATACCTTGGGGCAAGGTCAGACTTGGACACCTTTCCCACCGAAAATCCTCTGGCTTACTGGGTCCTGAGGATGGATCACTGGCCAGAGCTTGCACAGTATGCAATTGAGCTACTGGCCTGTCCTGCCTCCAGCGTTCTTTCCGAACGCACATTCAGTGCTGCTGGAGGATTTGTCACCGATCATAGGGTGCGCCTGTCCACCGCCTCGGTTGATCGACTGACCTTCATCAAAATGAATCAGTCTTGGATCACCACCAGCTACCAGGCACCTGAGGCGGATATAACCGAATAATTTTTAATATCACATCCCTTCAAGACTGCCTATGCTGATGCTGAGTGACTGTCCTCTTATGTTCACTGACTATCCTCTTCCTCCTCCTCAATGATCCATGCCACCACACCAGTGCCTAAGGCACAATTTTTCAGCCCCTGTTTAACAGGGGCGTGTACATACAATTTTTATAAAAAAATGCTTCGCAACACGTGTGACTGCTGTGCTCCAAGTACAGTATCTGTGAGGGGTTGCAGTGTTGTGGCACCAGCACCAGTGCCTAAGGCACAATTTTTCAGCCCCTGTTTAACAGGGGCGGGTAATTACAATTTTTTAAAAAAATGCTTCGCAACACGTGTGACTGCTGTGCTCCAAGTACAGTATCTGTGAGGGGTTGCAGTGTTGTGGCACCAGCACCAGTGCCTAAGGCACAATTTTTCAGCCCCTGTTTAACAGGGGCGGGTAATTACAATTTTTTTAAAAGATGCTTTGCAACACGTGTGACTGCTGTGCTCCAAGTACAGTATCTGTGAGGGGTTGCAGTGTTGTGGCACCAGCACCAGTGCCTAAGGCACAATTTTTCAGCCCCTGTTTAACAGGGGCGGGTAATTACAATTTTTTAAAAAAAATGCTTCGCAACACGTGTGACTGCTGTGCTCCAAGTACAGTATCTGTGAGGGGTTGCAGTGTTGTGGCACCAGCACCAGTGCCTAAGGCACAATTTTTCAGCCCCTGTTTAACAGGGGCGGGTAATTACAATTTTTTAAAAAAATGCTTTGCAACACGTGTGACTGCTGTGCTCCAAGTACAGTATCTGTGAGGGGTTGCAGTGTTGTGGCACCAGCACCAGTGCCTAAGGCACAATTTTTCAGGCCCTGTTTAACAGGGGCGGGTAATTACAAATCTTGATCTAATAGTTCACAGCAGGGCCCATTCCTGCGCCCACCAAGAGTAACTATGAGGGCCTACAGTCTTGTGGCAACACCGTCCACCACCACCGCCAAAGGCCCAATTTTTCTGCCCAGTTCATCAGGTGCTTGCAATTACAAATCTTGATCTAATAACACACAGCAGGGCCCATTCCTGCGCCCACCAAGAGTAACTGTGAGAGCTTACAGTCTTGTGGCAACACCGTCCACCACCACCGCCAAAGGCCCAATTTTTCTGCCCTGTTCATCAGGTGCTTGCAATTACAAATCTTGATCTAATAACTCACAGCAGGGCCCATTCTTGCGCCCACCAAGAGTAACTGTGAGAGCTTACAGTCTTGTGGGAACACCGTCCACCACCACCGCCAAAGGCCCAATTTTTCTGCCCTGTTCATCAGGTGCTTGCAATTACAAATCTTGATCTAATAACTCACAGTAGGGCCCATTCCTGCGCCCCACCAAGAGTAACTGTGAGAGCTTACAGTCTTGTGGCAACACCGTCCACCACCACCCCCAATTTTTCTGCCCTGTTCAACAGGTGCATGCAATTACAAATCTTGATCTATTAACTCACAGTAGGGCCCATTCCTGCGCCCACCAAGAGTAACTGTGAGAGCTTACAGTCTTGTGGCAACACCGTCCACCACCACCACCACCCCCAATTTTTCTGCCCTGTTCAACAGGTGCATGCAATTACAAATCTTGATCTATTAACTCACAGCAGGGCCCATTCCTGTGCCCACCAGTCTTGTGGCTACACCAACATCTAATAGGGCAAATTTCTGCAGAGTATATACGCCAGGCCCCTACTTTCAAACATCCAACTTACAAACGACTCCTACTTGCAAATGGAAAGAGAAAACAGGAAGTGAGAGGAAATCTACCCCTAGGAAGGGAAATTCTATCCTGTTAGATTTAATTTGGGAAAAAGGTATCTCCTCTCTACTGATACTTTATCACCAATCCTTGTTTCAATTAAAACCCCACTTTTTCCAAAAACATTTGTCATTGGGACGGAAAGTGAGGTGACATGTTCTGAACAGATGTGCAAAGACAGCAAATGTTACAGGGGTGATAACCCCTCCCTATGTTCTCCAAAAAGCTTAAAAATAGATTTTTTTGGGATGGAGCTACACTTCATAATGTACCTGTTCAGATTCTACTTAAGAACAAACCTAAAGCCGCAAGTGGTTTTAAATGGCTTCTTTTTTTCCTTTACAAATGACATTTTGTGCAAGGACAGTTCTAAACACGGGAAACACATGCCACTTCACAGGCATACTTTAGACACCCCCCAGGTACCATATTTAAAGGAAAATTTCACTTTTTTTTTTTTTCACTTTATGCATCATTAAAATGACTGCTCACGAAAAAACGTTAGTTTTTAAAAGTTCTTTTTGCATTGATATATGTCCCCTGGGGCAGGACCCGGGTCCCCAAACCTGTTTTATGACATTAACATGCATATTGGCCGTTGTAATTAGCACTTTTGATTTCGAACGTTCGCGTCCATTATAACGTATAGGGTTCGAAAATTCGCGCAAACTTTCGGTCGGTTCGAAGGTTCTGGTGCGAACCGAACCCGGGGGTGTTCGGCTCATCCCTAATGGAGACACATGCCTGCAGTAGACTGGCAAGCTGGTGTAGTAAAGTTTTCTTTTACGCACTGTCTATCTAGTTGTCTAATACCTCAAGCTGTGAATCTGACCTTGGAGCCTACTACTAATGACAACAATATGTCAAATATTCCTTCACTATTTCGCCTTTATTGATGTTTTTGAGAAGAAAGGGGCTGATACTTACCCTCCTCACTGAGATTATGATTGTCCTATTGAATTGTTACCAGGGGCTCCAACACCTTATGGCAGGACATATCCTCTTGCAGAGCCTGAATTACAAACTTTAAAAGAATATATTAATGAAAATTTAAAGAAGGGCTTCATAAGACCATCTACCTCCCCTGCTGGCGCTGAGATTTGTTTGTAGGAAAAAAAGATGGAGGCCTCCGTCCATGTGTAGATTATCGAGCACTGAATGCTATTACCATTAAAAATAAATATCCACTGCCTTTAATTCCTGAAATAATGGAAAGATTGTGTTCTGCTACTATTTACAGCAAGATCAATCTACGAGGAGCTTATAATTTAGTGAGGATTAGAACTGGAGATGAATGGAAAACTGCCTTCCATTCTTGTTATGGACATTATGAATATATGGTAATGCCATTTGGATTACACAATGCTCTTGTCACATTCCAGCGGTTTGTCAATGATGTTCTGTGGGATATTCTAGACACTTATGTAGTAGTATACCTGGATGATATATTGAAATTTATGAACACCTCCAAGATTCAAACCATATTATCTTGGCCGGTACCTACAAATAAAAAATGGGTACAATGTTTTATTGGCTTCTATAACTTCTATAGAAGATTCATATGACATTTCTCAAAGGTTGTTAAGTCAATTACAGCTATCACAAAACAAAAGGTGAAATTTCAATGGACTATACAAGACCAACAAGCTTTTGATGAGTTGAGAGACCTATTTACTTCTGCAACTGTTCTAATTTTACCTGTGCCCAACAAACCATACTATGTTGAAGTGGATGCTTCAGATACAGCTGCAAGTGCTGTACTATCACAAAGATCCGGTTAAAAGAACTGATACATCCAGTGGCATTTTTTTCACGCTCCTTTACTCCTGCAGAGAGAAATTATGATGTGGGGGAGAGAGTGTTATTAGCAATTAAGCTTGCATTGGAAGAATGGAGACATCTGCTAGAGGACACTGGCACACCCATCACGGTTTAAACAGACCAACGCAATCTTGAATACTTACAGACAGCTTAAAGATTAAGGCCACATCAAGCCCGATGGGCTCTTTTCTTCAGTCCGTTCCCCCTGCTGATAACTTACCATCCTGGTTCCTCGAAATGGTAAGGCTGATGCCCTTTCTCGTATGGGAACTGGCACATCTTCTTCAGGTCCTGAACCTTCTACCATATTAAATAAAGACTGTTTTTTGGCTACTATGCCATCACTATGGGATACTGTCAGATCTCATACTAATGTGAATGATAAACCTTCCACAAACCCCCAATGAACTATCAAAATTGACTTTTACTGTACAAAGGAAGAGTTTCTGTCCCTCCTGCTGCAGTCGCTGAAGTACTACAATATTTCCATGACACTCCCATTGGGGGTCATGGAGGGATACCTAAAGCACATGAACTGAGTCGAACAAACTTCTGGTGGCCTTCCTTATTAAAAGATGTGACATCTTACATTTCTTCCCTTTCTGTTTTTATTCGTGCTAAAGACAGCCACAATCGCTCTCAAGGTCTTCTTTTGCCTTTGCCTGTTCCTTCCAGGCCCTGGACTGACATTTTAATGAATTGTATTGTTGAGTTACCCTTGGCACATGGTTACAATAGAATAGTGGTAATAGTGGATCATTTTAGTAAAATGTCTCATTTCATAGCCACTAAGAATCTTCCAACTGCCAGTCAGACAGCCACTTTATTCATACAAGAAATGTTTTGCCTTCATGGTTTACCAGACAGAGGATTGTTACAAACAGAGGATCTCAATTTACATCAAAATTCCGGGTGGCCTTCTTTAGGGGTCTTCATATACAATGATCATTGTCAACCGCTTTTCATCCTCAATCAAATGGCCAAACAGAACGTACCAACCAAACCTTAGAACAACACCTGCAATCTTATACAACCTATCTTTCTTCAAGATGATTGGGATTCATATCTATCTTTAGCTGAATTTGCATATAATAATCAATTCCACAGTTCCATTAACTACTCTCCATTCTATGGTAATTATAGCTACCACCCCACTATCTTGCCTGGATCCCCAGTTGCTTATACTGTACCTCAGGGGTCTTCAAACTACGGCCCTCCAGTTGTTCAGGAACTACAATTCCCATCATGCCTTGTCATGTCTG
Organism: Lithobates sylvaticus; assembly: GCA_028564925.1. NCBI lineage: Eukaryota > Metazoa > Chordata > Amphibia > Anura > Ranidae > Lithobates > Lithobates sylvaticus. Next base: position 412,586,258 of record CM053028.1, read on the forward strand.
TGAATGTCAGAGTTTTACAATGCCTCATGGGATGTGTAGTTCTGCAACAGCTGGAGGGCCGTAGTTTGAGGATCCCTGCTGTACCTGCTGCTAATAATCATTTGGAAGAAATTGTGAAGAGCTTTTCAGTACTAAAGAAGACCATATGATGGACCTCATGCCCAGACTAGGTATAAGGCCTATGCAGACAGACACCGTGATCCTGCCCCTCGGTACCAACCGGCTGATTGAGTTGTCCACCTTGTTCCTAAAACTGAAATGTCTAAATTAGGACAGAGATATGTGGGGCCCTTTGCTATTGAACGTGACATTTCCCCTGCTGCAATGAAATTGAGTCTACCTGATTTCTATAGGGTTCATCCTGTCTTCTCTGTTAAAGCCTGCTGTCCCAGATCATGTCCATCTCGCTCCCTATCTACTACTGATCCTATTATTGTAAATGGAGTGGAAGAATATGAGGTTGAGGAAAGGCTACAGTGTTGAACATCGTTCCTGGGTTCCTGCTTCTGATGTGCATGCTCCTGCACTTGTACGCTCTTTTCATAGATGTTATCCTGGCTGCCCTGTGCTTTTGCACTTCGGGAGGTCACGCTTTGTGGGGGGATGGGCACTGTCACAACCCGCAACCTACCTGTACCAAACTCAGGGGTCCTTGCACTCACAGCATGTCAGTCCTTGGCACTCTTGTTGGTGGTCTGTATCTTGTGGCACCCCCGTGTGAGTTTAGTGAGTCCTCTAGCACATGTCTAATAACATCCTCATATCAAGATGGCAGGTTCTAAAAACTAATCAATATAAATCTAATTTTCCTTTCTAAATCTAAGTATCTTCACTAGCTAAAATCCTAAACTAAAAAAAAGAAACTAATCTAATAGTTCAAAAATATCTTTAAAAATAATATATCTAAGTATGATTCCGCTATAGACAGCAATTCGCATCACTTCCACACACCGCTTCGGAGGTCCAGTTCCTGTTTAATCCCTATAAAGCTGAGAGTTCTAAGTTAAATCACTATACGCTGAGAGGTTCTTAAGACAAATAAACTCTTACTAAACATCTATCTATAAAACTACCTAAGCTGTGCTTTTGCACTTCGGGAGGTCACGCTTTGTGGGGGATGGGCACTGTCACAACCCGCAACCTACCTGTACCAAACTCAGGGGTCCTTGCACTCACAGCATGTCAGTCCTTGGCACTCTTGTTGGTGGTCTGTATCTTGTGGCACCCCCGTGTGAGTTTAGTGAGTCCTCTAGCACATGTCTAATAACATCCTCATATCAAGATGAATCCTGTTTTAGACAGCAATCGCATCACTTCCCCACATCCCTTCCGAGGTCATTTCCTGTTTAATCCCTATAAAGCTGAGAGGTTTCTCTACAAAAACTAAGGTTCTTCTAAGGGTATCTAATCTAAAAATTCTAAGAATAAAAGAAAGGTTCTAATAAACTAATCTTCTTAGCTAAAATATCTAAAATAAACTCTTCCTAAAATCTAAAATCTATATAAAAAAAATATAAAAAAAAACGATCTAAAATTCTAAGGAAACTTAAAATCTATTCCGCTTATCTTATAACTCATCAAATTCAAATCTAACCTATCATCTAAAAAAACAATACTAAACCTAGTTCAAAAATAATCTATCATTTTTCTATAATCATCTATAACTAATTCTACTAAAAAACTATAAAACTAAAAAAAATCTAAAAAACAATCTACTAAATCTAAACTACCGTAATAAACTAAAAAATGCAAGAAACTATCTAAAAAAACTATAAACTAAGAACTGTCCCTAACTCAGGTCCTTTGCACTCACAGCTGTCAGTCCTTTGCACACTTGTTTTGAGGCACCCCCGTTTGAGTTTAGTGGAGTCCTCTAGCACATGTCTAATAACATCCTCATATCAAATGCACACCGAATTGATCCTGTTATAGACACAATCGAATCACTTCCACCACACCCTTCGGAGGTCATTTCCCTGTTAATCACTATAAAAGCTGAGAGATTCATAATGAAAACTAATAAAGAGGTCATTTCCTGTTTAATCACTATAAAGCTGAGAGGTTCTTCAAACTTATAAGAATAAAAAACTTTCTAGAAAAACAACCTACCTGTACCAAACTCAGGGGTCCTTGCACTCACAGCATGTCAGTCCTTGGCACTCTTGTTGGTGGTCTGTATCTTGTGGCACCCCCGTGTGAGTTTAGTGAGTCCTCTAGCACATGTCTAATAACATCCTCATATCAAGATGGCAGCACCGAATTGATTCCTGTTATAGACAGCAATCGCATAACTTCCACCACACCCTTCGGAGGTCATTTCCTGTTTAAAATCACTATAAGCTGAGAGGTTCTAAATTTTTCATAAATTCTATATAAAAATCTTCTTCTATCTAAAAAAATTATTCTCTAAATTCCTAAAAAAAAACTAAAAAATATTACTATCTAAAATCTAACTAAAAAAAACTATAAAAAACTAAAGCTAAACTAAAAAAAAAAAACTAAATACTAACTAAAACAAGGCTAAAAAAAATAATAACTAAAACTAATACAATAAATCACATAATACAAAAAACTCATTATAGGTCCTCTACCACTAAAAAACAAGCGTTCATAATCACATACAGCTGAGAGGTTCTAGGCCTCAACCTAAACTATCTAGATATTAACTAACTAATAATAAAAAATCTAGCTATAATTAATACAACAGATCTTTCTCTATAATCTAACCAAGTATCTTGTGGCACCCCCGTGTGAGTTTAGTGAGTCCTCTAGCACATGTCTAATAACATCCTCATATCAAGATGGCAGCACCGAATTGATTCCTGTTATAGACAGCAATCGCATAACTTCCACCACACCCTTCGGAGGTCATTTCCTGTTTAATCACTATAAAGCTGAGAGGTTCTAGAGAGAGAGTGCTCAGTTGTTTTAGAGCTACCCACAGTGTGTACCTCCATAGGGGGCTCAATTTAAACGCACTGGTGGTGGATATAAGGTGTATTATTCCTGGCTCTACTCACATAGAGAGTTGGCTGTTAATCACAAACTTTCTTGAATTTAATTAATTTGAAGATCTATTTTTAATTTACCGTATACACTGTTATTTTGACAGCTGTATGGACCAATTTGTATGATTTAGATTTTTTTTTATATTTTGTATTTTCACGTTTGATCATATCACTTGCAGATATATGATTGTCCACTGCAAAGAAGCAGTCGTTGCGCTACAATGGAATTGATTATTGGTTGGTACACTAATATTAATGTCACAAAATGTTTTGTATTTATTATTTAAGTAGCAGCACTGAAATATTAACACTATAGGTGAATCTCGGGTTCCTAAGCGCAGTGAAACACAAAATTCTAATGATTGTGTTTAGCCAAACAAGAGCTGATTGTTTCTCCTACCCTAAACTTAGCAATTCGTTTACTGAAGGGCAATTCCATTCATACACAAGCATAAAACATAAAGGCCATATGTTGGCATCAGATATCAGCAGAGGTAGTAGAGGATTTGGTATTTAAAAAGTACATAAATTCACTTGTAAGGCTCACCTTTACCTATAACCACTAGTTCTGACTATTATCTTATTATCTAAATTATAATTACCTCATTGTAGGCTGATTCCGTTACACTCACTCAAAATTTCTATGCATAGGAAACAACATATATAAATAATTGACACAACCTAAGTTGCTTCATACACTGTTCGGATTTATTCTGGCTCAGACAGGGTGTTAAGTATAAATGAAAGATGGTTGTCACCAACCATGTTACACCAATAAGGGGTACATGTTCAAATAACATATTTACTTTTAACATGCATTAAACCAATCATAGTCATTTATTGACTCTACATCTCTGTATCTAAACAAGCTTATTATGTCACATTATATTATGTCACCTAGACAGATATAACTCCAGACATTATGTCACCTAAAACTAAAACCCATGAGCAACACGTAAGTTCCTTATTTCTGGTTTCGATTTCAACACAAGCTCACTTCTTAAATAACAATATATTGTTACTTGATCAGCAAAAATGATATCAAAGGAGCAGTGGAGCCTTAGATTACAAAACACAAGGGGGTCATTTTTACATGACTTTCAACGCTATAATGCATTTTCTAACATAGTGTAAAGAAAAAAAAAATGTAATGTTTGGGCACAATCTTAAAATAAATTTGAATTAATTAATTAGGGTAAAGTTGGTATGTGGAAGGTGTGACATTTGCTTAGCACTGGCAGAGTTTGCTGCCATAGACAAAGATTTATCATTGTTAATTCTGGGCAAGATAAGGGAGTTGATTAGCATTTGTGGTTGTAATCTTTGAAAATGCTCCTGTCCCTTTAAGGCATGAGATATAGCACAGTGCTTTTGCCATGTCAATTATTCCTTTCTATGTTGTACAATGGCTGGTTGATCCTGCCTGTTTTTTTATTCCCCTCTTGAAACTGACCACGTTTTAGACATGTGCACACTGAAATATTTTGTTTCGGAATTTTGCTTTTGTCTGAAAAAAAAATGTATTTAGTTACTCCCAAAATTTGTTTTTATTTATTTTGTTTTGTTAAAAAATGCATTCATCCAAAAATCCGAAATGATTAAGGTCAAATCTGTCATTGAAGGCTTATGGTGTCTGTCGAATGTTCTAAGAAGATTCGATGGAGCAGCTAAACTGTACGACGCCGCAATTGTACATTTCCGGTCGAATGTTCCGCTTACAAGCTATAGTAGAATTTGAATGTTGTATGACACTAGTAATAATTATATTTATTAATTATTATTACTAGTCAACCAACATTAGAATTCTTCTATAGCCAATGGGCAGAGCATTTGACCGCACATGGCGACTGCTTCGTCTAATCTTCATGTCAAAACTTTTCTCTCTATGTCGAATAATCTTGGACTAATAGAGTAAGGTTAGGCACATTCAACCTTTTTTTGCTATTGTCTCTATAATGTCGAATATTTTCTCTCTATGTCAAATCTTTTCTCTCTATGTAAAATAATCTTGAACTAATAGAGCTAAGGTTAGGCACATTCGACCACAGGTTCGATGGACACAGATTGCTATTGTCAGCATCATGTCGAATCTCCTATCTATATCGAACTGTTGCAACAGAAACGAAAATAAAGCATTTGTTTATGTCAGATCTTTCGGTTTTTGGATTTTGCACGTTTGTTATCGTTTGTTAAAACGATAACGAAAATACCCGAAATTCGAACGTGAATGCATTCGGATGAAAACTAATGCACATGTCTACCATGTTTATTTTGGCTACTGATCTTTGATAGCAAATGAAAAAATGTATACAAGCAAATGCAAAATGCAACTATACATAAATATGAAATCCATTTTTTTTATTACATCTAGCTCACGTGAAAGCCGCTATACCAAGAAAATGTCTCTCTCTCTCATTTATATGTAGCACTAACCCCCGAAGGAGCTGCTGGTTTGATTTGGGCTTACCGTTACCTTCTTGACCTCGTATGCGTCTAGGGGTTTCCCAAGGTAGATGGCCCAAAGAACTGCAGAAACTGACACTGGATCCTTTTTAGGGATTTTTATTTGCAAAACGTCGGATAAAACACAGTCTCTCAACAGGGAATAAAGGGTATGGGTATGAAGTTCAGGTACTCTTGGAACTGCTGACATTGAATGTCTCTCACTATGAAATCCAGGGAATAGCCATTCGCAACTGGATACTACAGCTATCGGATTAATCCCCTTTTGGTGAATTTAGCAACCGACAGGTGATTCAGATAAAGCAAAGTCTCTGCCACAGGCTTGGTTGTAACTGAAAGATGAAAAGTCTCTGCCACAGACTTGTTTGTAACTGAAAGATAAAAAGTCTCTGCCACGACTTGGTTGTAACTGAAAGATGAACTTAGAGAACTCTCACATGGTACCAGTATCTTGCAGCTGGTCCGGCGATACCATATGAGTGTGGATTCACCTGGTGTCCTTCCAACTTAGCTTCCAGGCTCTTGGCAAGCAGCCAGCCTTGTTCGTGGCCTTCTTCTGAAGAGTCCTCCCCTGGTTGCGTTCTCAGTTTCTGGGCCTCTCCAAAACCGAGATGGCACCGGACCCCCTTGGAACCCTCCTTCCAGTTACTGCACCTCGGGCTAGCCAATCCCAGGCTTGGAAACGGATAGATCCACACCCCAGGCCATGAGGGCCCCTGGGGGCTGGTCAGGAGGACCAGGACCAAGCAGTCAAAAAGATCTTCTGGACCGTAAACCCCAAATTACATGACCTCAGTACCTTAAGTACCCTCTCCCAGAAGCACAGCGAGATAACACACCCACTGATTGGCTCCGAGAAAGATTAGCACCCAATGTGTCCAACCGCACTGCGTTCCCATGCTTTCCAGAGGTGACACCGACACCTATGGCCAAGCAGAACACAATACAGTCCAGCCAAACTGTTACTGAGACCATAATTTAGTACAATTAACCCTAAAACCCAACTATGGTTTTAGAAACATTACATTTACAAAAATGTATGTGCTCTTCAGGAGTCGGCGCTACATATACACATATATATATATATATATATATATATATATACACATACATACATACATATATATATATATATATATATATATATATATATATATATATATATACATACACACCGATATATATATATATATATATATATATATATATATATATATATATATTGTGATATTGGGGGTTCTTTAGCGTCTGTGTAGAGCATACCAGTGAGCAGAGTCCACGCCAGTCATGCGTTTAAGGGCTTGTTGGCCCACTTTTATTAAAAGAAAGGAAGAAAAGAAAACAAAGTTCCATAAATGAAAACAAAAGATGGTTTCCCTCGCAGGGGGTTTGAACTGCCAGCAACAAACAAAAGGATATTCAGCCTCCTGGCTTAAACATGCAGCATTGCAAAATACCGAGCCACCTGGCTCTCTTCAGCAGCGGATGCACCACTGCTCAGGCTCCCACATGGAGCTCTCCTGACTTCTGTCAGCAACCTCAGACTCAGGTCTCTGGCTAGTTCCGTGCACACCTGCACTCTCTGGGTCCTCCCTTGCAAGCCTGGACTCCTCGGGAGGGTGGAGCCCAGAATCATGGTCAGGTGTCTACAAATAGCCCAGCACACACCTGACCAGTCAGTGTGCTGGGGGATCCCAAAACCCGGATCCAGGATTGGGGATTTCATCCCACCCGGATCTCTAAGAAATCCCCGGGCTCCAGGTCCCAAAGTGGATTTTAATAGACATGGAGGAAACTGAAAAGCCAGTTTCCTCCCAAATAAACAAACACCCTGGAGCCCCTCAACCCGCCTGGTTGAGAACCCTGCATCATTTTGCTGGTGGGGTACCACACCACCACATATCCCCCCCCCCCCTGTTTCGACCCAGAGGGCGGAACACACAAGTTTATTTTGGCACCTCTGTGCCAGCTACCATTTACAGGAGTCCAATCCTGTCCAACCTCACTTCTCCTAAAGGGGAACTCTACCCAATGCCTCCTTTGGTGTCTCCCTCTAATCCTCACTGTCACTCTGCTTTGATTTTTGATGCGACCTTCCCAACTTTTCTTCCGAGTGCATTTCCTTAAGCACTTCCTCTCCTGAAATTTTAATGGGTTACCCCTGGTCTTTCTACCAACCCTTCTGCCTCCACGCTTCAGGTTCCCAGGTTTCCCAACACCTCTCTCAGCATTTGTTAGGGCAGTGTCTGCAGAGGGCACACACACCGGAGGTTGGCAATCACCCACGAGAACCTCACAAGATGCCACCTCCCATGGTGTCACCCTCTCAGCAGGCAGCTGTCCTACCACCTGATCCTTTTTAATACCACCTGGATTTCTATCCAAAACCGGAACAGGCGAGCTCTCGTCTGATCCGCATACCAACCTAACTGTACTTTTTACCCATTTTCCTGTCTCAGGGACGTTGTCAGGTTTGTCACATAAATCTATTATTGGACTGGTGACCCCCAGTCTCATTAACCACCTCTGTCTGAGTCCCGGTCAGGATTTCTGCTGTTTTTTGGTCCATCTTTCCCACAAGGGTTAACCCCTGCAGCAGCTACCGCACCCTCAGGTACAAGCTGTTCTGCAATCCCTACAGCAGAAACCGCTTCCACCTTATTTGTGTGCATAAAAGCCTTATCTATCAGGGAGATTAGATTTTTACCCCAACTATTCCAATCTACTGTATGTGCGCTCCCTTCAGCGGTACTCCTCAGCACCGATCCATCTGCCCAAGGAGACACATAAGAACAGACTGGCTTAGCTGCAGACTCATTACACAAGTCATTGTAAATCAGGTCAGGTTGTGGTAATACGTATTTTAACACAGCAGGTTGCAATACATCATATTCACCACCATGCTCGGATGGCGCTTCACAAACTTCAGCGACCTTTGCACTTTCTACAGGTTGCAATAACCCACTATTCACCTGCACACATTTAGTATTAGCAGCTTGCACTAAGACATCACCACTATAAGGTGCAGTTCCACTCTGCTCCACCAGAGTGACATCACCGTTGTCCAGGGCAACCTCCGGCTCCAATACATGAAGTTCCCTGGAGATGTCTGGGGACAACTGTGCTGTCTTACCACCAGTTGCTATGGGCAACGGCCCATCTTTAACCACAACTTTTGCTTTGCAAGAACCTGGGGTTTTCCCAACAGCAGTACATTTTCCATAATCATCAACATTAATAGTATTTGTACCTCTTGCAGGCTGTCCTAGCCCACGGCCAACTTGAGACTGGCAAACATTAGACACATCACTATGCCCCTCTTGAGAAGCACACACAGATGCAGGTTTGACTTTAACCCCTGCTTCCCCACTGTACAGGGTACTGCACAGGGAAAAGTCCCCCTCAAGAACACCTTCAGTGGCCCCACTAACTGGGGTCACTTTCACATCATGAACAGTCTCATAACCAGTCTTTTTCCACATAAACTCAGCATTTCCAGTCATCATTCCATTAAAGTCAGTCTTACCCACCGCAGTTGTAGGGGTCATCATCTTCACTTGAGTATGGCGTCTCACGAACAAGTCCTCTGCTGCAATTTTACTGGGCAACTCCTCCTGGTGGCCACGGGATGAAACTACAGCAGGTATCGCCCACTGTTTAGCACCCCCTTCCGACACAAAAGGAAACTCCTTCTTGTTGCTAGGGGTGACTGCAGACATATTTTCACAGGAATCTGAGCCTGCAAACGAAAACTTTTGCTCAGCAATATTATCTCCAGCTGTATTCCATAACCTAGGGCAAGAAAACACACCATGCCCCAGCTGGCCACATTCCAGGCATGGTACTGGACGACTTTTTCCCAGGGTGCTTCTCTCCTGGCGACTCACAGATGGCAAAAACGCACAGGCCTCTTTGTGGGGACGTTGCGCCAAATCTCCCCTGCAGCTCCTCCCTCCAGGCAGAACTTCCACTCTCGTTGCCATGGGAGATCGCACTCTCCCAGCAGAGCTTTGCTGGATCTTTTGAACATGCTGTATTGGCTCCTCCAGAAGCCACTTGCCACGACCCTTGGCAGGCATACCCCATGGTCCACAGACAGCCCGACTGGCCTCCTCTGTGTTGCTATGGGCAACCACTCTCAGTCCTGGCCTTTGGTCAGCCTCTCTTCTGGCACATAACAAAGGCTTCCCTCCGCTGGACCCTGTCTTAAGCTGTGTCACTTTCACATTTTTCCCAACAACTGCTGGTTTAACTACAGCAGCGTTGCCAGGAGAAACCACACCCCTCTCCCAGGTATGGACATCCGGCAGCTCTCTCTTTGTAACAAAGGTTGGCTTGTCTTTCACTGTAGCTTGGTCCATTCCTGCCAGGTGCCGCTTGCACCAATCCACTGCAGATTCAAATGCTGGTGGACTCTCCATACTTGCAGTTACTTCACTGCACAGAACAACAGGAGCACTGTCTCTTTAAGGGGCCTCTCCCTTCCAGGTACACCACCTGCTGCACACACTGCAGAGCAAAAGCAGTTTCTGGCAATAGCTCACTGGTATATGCGAGGATCTTCAGTTATGCCCGCATCCGAGCACCACTTGTGATATTGGGGGGTTCTTTAGCGTCTGTGTAGAGCATACCAGTGAGCAGAGTCCACGCCAGTCATGCGTTTAAGGGCTTGTTGGCCCACTTTTATTAAAAGAAAGGAAGAAAAAAAAACAAAGTTCCATAAATGAAAACAAAAGATGGTTTCCCTCGCAGGGGGTTTGAACTGCCAGCAACAAACAAAATGATATTCAGCCTCCTGGCTTAAACATGCAGCATTGCAAAATACCGAGCCACCTGGCTCTCTTCAGCAGCGGATGCACCACTGCTCAGGCTCCCACATGGAGCTCTCCTGACTTCTGTCAGCAACCTCAGACTCAGGTCTCTGGCTAGTTCCGTGCACACCTGCACTCTCTGGGTCCTCCCTTGCAAGCCTGGACTCCTCGGGAGGGTGGAGCCCAGAATCATGGTCAGGTGTCTACAAATAGCCCAGCACACACCTGACCAGTCAGTGTGCTGGGGGATCCCAAAACCCGGATCCAGGATTGGGGATTTCATCCCACCCGGATCTCTAAGAAATCCCCGGCTCCAGGTCCCAAAGTGGATTTTAATAAACATGGAGGAAACTGAAAAGCCAGTTTCCTCCCAAATAAACAAACACCCTGGAGCCCCTCAACCCGCCTGGTTGAGAACCCTGCATCATTTTGCTGGTGGGGTACCACACCACCACATATCCCCCCCCTTGTTTCGACCCAGAGGGCGGAACACACAAGTTTATTTTGGCACCTCTGTGCCAGCTACCATTTACAGGAGTCCAATCCTGTCCAACCTCACTTCTCCTAAAGGGGAACTCTACCCAATGCCTCCTTTGGTGTCTCCCTATAATCCTCACTGTCACTCTGCTATGATTTTTGATGCGACCTTCCCAACTTTTCTTCCGAGTGCATTTCCATAAGCACTTCCTCTCCTGAAATTTTAATGGGTTACCCCTGGTCTTTCTACCAACCCTTCTGCCTCCACGCTTCAGGTTCCCAGGTTTCCCAACACCTCTCTCAGCATTTGTTAGGGCAGTGTCTGCAGAGGGCACACACACCGGAGGTTGGCAATCACCCACGAGAACCTCACAAGATGCCACCTCCCATGGTGTCACCCACTCAGCAGGCAGCTGTCCTACCACCTGATCCTTTTTAATACCACCTGGATTTCTATCCAAAACCGGAACAGGCGAGCTCTCGTCTGATCCGCATACCAACCTTACTGTACTTTTTACCCATTTTCCTGTCTCAGGGACGTTGTCAGGTTTGTCACATAAATCTATTATTGGACTGGTGACCCCAGTCTCATTAACCACCTCTGTCTGAGTCCCGGTCAGGATTTCTGCTGTTTTTTGGTCCATCTTTCCCACAAGGGTTAACCCCTGCAGCAGCTACCGCACCCTCAGGTACAAGCTGTTCTGCAATCCCTACAGCAGAAACCGCTTCCACCTTATTTGTGTGCATAAAAGCCTTATCTATCAGGGAGATTAGATTTTTACCCCAACTATTCCAATCTACTGTATGTGCGCTCCCCTCAGCGGTACTCCTCAGCACCGATCCATCTGCCCAAGGAGACACATAAGAACAGACTGGCTTAGCTGCAGACTCATTACACAAGTCATTGTAAATCAGGTCAGGTTGTGGTAATACGTATTTTAACACAGCAGGTTGCAATACATCATATTCACCACCATGCTCGGATGGCGCTTCACAAACTTCAGCGACCTTTGCACTTTCTACAGGTTGCATTAACCCACTATTCACCTGCACACATTTAGTATTAGCAGCTTGCACTAAGACATCACCACTATAAGGTGCAGTTCCACTCTGCTCCACCAGAGTGACATCACCGTTGTCCAGGGCAACCTCCGGCTCCAATACATGAAGTTCCCTGGAGATGTCTGGGGACAACTGTGCTGTCTTACCACCAGTTGCTATGGGCAACGGCCCATCTTTAACCACAACTTTTGCTTTGCAAGAACCTGGGGTTTTCCCAACAGCAGTACATTTTCCATAATCATCAACATTAATAGTATTTGTACCTCTTGCAGGCTGTCCTAGCCCTAGTCCTAGCCCATTGGGGATTTCATCCCACCCGGATCTCTAAGAAATCCCTGGGCTCCAGGTCCCAAAGTGGATTTTAATAAACATGGAGGAAACTGAAAAGCCAGTTTCCTCCCAAATAAACAAACACCCTGGAGCTCCTCAACCCGCCTGGTTGAGAACCCTGCATCATTTTGCTGGTGGGGTACCACACCACCACAATATATATATATATATATATATATATATATATATATATATATATATATATATATATATATATATATATATATATATATATATATATATATATATATATCCACTGGTAAGCTTAAATTATAAATACTTTGGCAAATAAATCAGTAAAAATATGTTTTACAGTGCATTTAGTGGAGTTCTACCTTAAGCAATTCTGTCACTCACCTCTTGTGACTCTACTAAATGCACTATTAAAAAAAAAAAAGTAGTGTATTTTCAGTGACCACATGTTTTAAGTAACAGTTGTAATGTTTTCTATTGCATTTTTATAAGTTTAATATAAAGCGTGATATACAAACAACGTCTGCTAAATAGAGATGTACAGAAGATCACATTATAATTTTTGATATGACTCCCATTATTGCTGCTACTTATTTTGTGACAATCACAGATTGGAGATTTAATCCTTGAGGGAAATCTGCATTTTACTGCAGTCATTCAACCCGCTTATTAGCAGCTGTTTAGCTAGATGGCACTTAGTGAGTGCATTTTTTTTAATGAGGCAGATCTAACTGAGACTTTAACAGAAAAAAAATGAATGGCAATGCCATGTTGCAGTATGAAGCATCAAGCAGATCCTGCATATGTAATGAGAAAACTGATACGATTATTTATAATAAATAGCAGGGAACGGTTCAATCTCAATCCTTCCATGGCCATTCCCGTTCGAGAGAAATCAATCTACTAATCGATTACTCCCTAACTAGACTGCTGGTACATTTTCATTCAATCAGTGCTTGCAGCCAATTGGTTTCAGCACTGATTCTTACAGCTGAGGAGTCCCACTATCAGATTACAATAGTGCAAGGGGAAGGATGTCCCTATCCACGTAGAATGTATGGATGGGACAATTCATTTACTTTTTTTCTATCATCCTGGAAAAAAAAACTGACCTTAATGATATTTAATGTATGGGCAGCTTTAGAGTTGTCAATAATTGACTGGTGGTCTGGCCAATAAAAATACCACTTATTGGTAATGCTATTTTTAGTAATTAAACACAAAGCCTGTATTTTTCCCACAAATAATGACCACTTTATACAGAATAGTTAATGTACGGTATGTGTGAATGTATATATAGTGTATAACATACAGAGTGAAGGTAAAGAAACAGTAACAAAAATATTCTATGTTAGAATTCAACAAACATACTATAGGTACAATTCTTTTGAAAAGATGTATTTATTCTAAAGCCCCATACACACGGTCGGACTTTTTCATGGATTCTGTCCGATCGGACAAGGTTGTTGAAAAATCAGACCGTGTGTATGCACCATCGGACAGTGTTCGTCGGTTTGTCCGACGGACAAAGTCTTATCTCCTGCTGGAAAGATTTGCCGTCAACCCGGTCCGATCACACCAAACCCGATCGTGTGTACGGTTGTCCGACCGGACAAAGTGCTACGCATGCTCAGATCACATTACAAGACCAAAGCTATTGGCTACTAGCCTCTACGTAGTCCCGTCGTAGGCAACAAACGTCACCACGTTCAAAATGATCGGATTTTCCGACAACTTTGTCCGACCGTGTGTACGCAAAACCAACATCAGACAAAGTATGACGGACATGGTCCGACTGACCTGGTCCGCGGATTGTCCGACCGTGTGTATGGGGCTTTAGAGTAAACCTGGCAGGACAAATATGGAAGCTGCCATTGTTGATCGCCTTTTTAAGTCACTGATGAAAACATCAGTGACTTAACTGTCATTGGCTGCAGCGCTTACTGTGTCATTTATGACATCCCAAAACATTAAAAAAACGAATATCTCATTGAAATGCGTGGGCACTGGGAATGTGTTTAGGGACCTTCTCCTGCATGAAGGGATTCGATTTGTAGACAAGTGTCTATAATGCTAGCTTAAACACTTTGGCAGACATATAAAGTTAACATTAAGTAATAACTACTAAGGACAAGTACAGTAGAGAATAATAATATTATGATAATTACTGATTTTCTATTGGCAACAACCAGACCTTGGTATTCTGTTCAGCTCCTATTTGAAGAAATGTAATGTTTTCACCTCCGATGCTGGCACTGGTTGCAACACAATCCATCAAGTACATGTAATTATTTCTGCAAAGAAAAGCTTTAAAAATGTAATCAATGTAAGTTAGCAACAGGAAATGCTAACGCAATATTTGGAAAATGCAGCCAAACCCATTCAGGCTGAAATTATTGAATTGATACAGTCTAAACACATATGTATACAATAATAACTGGACATGGTCTATTTGGCTCCTTTAATCTGTTCTTTTCTTTTTTTCTTCGCTGTAGAGAAAATATTCAGAGTAAACAGTATACACAGGCAAGGTAAATACTTTGTTGTCAATTAAATGTTTACAAACGCTTAAAGTGTTACTAAACCCAGGACCCTGCATTCACTATATCTGGTCCCCCACAGTGCACAGAACAAGGAAATGCAATACTTTTAGTAAATATAAACTGCTAAATACCCTTTGTCTTCAGCCATATATAGCAGGCTTGTGACTTCCTGGTTAAAGCTTGTAGGGGGAGTTTTCATACTGCCCTGAGCTGTCCTATCAGGATGCAGGACTCCTGACCCTCTGTCTTGACAGTGCTGATTGGCCCTGTGCTGATCACATGCACTTTCCCAAGAAAAAAAACTCTCTAGCAATACACACCAAACTGAGCATGTGCAGCCTAACTCCTATAACTCTGTCTTATCCAGACCTGTTTTGGAGTCAGTGGAAGAAGAGGAGGATCTGTGCAGAGAATTAATCCCTTAGGTTCCACAGTGAGTAAAACAAGCATGCTTTACTGCATATGCAGACTGATTTTACTGTTGTGGGTTTAGTAACACTTTACATTTAAAGATGTATAATATATTGAATGCACAGATATTAGGTGGAAATCAATATTTCAGCATTTTTCATGGGAAACATCAATGCTGACAGTCCTGTGTATATGCTGGGCATGACCATGTATTTGCTATTTTTTGTCATATATCAACAGAAGTGTAAATAATACATTTATTTCTAGTTTATAGATAGATATAGTAAATGTCCTACTTTTATTTCAAATTTAGATTTATCCGTCCAAAGCAACTGCTGGCATTTTTTCTGCACCCCAGTTCCTATGTTTTTGTGTATGAGATGAGGAAATAAGGCTAAGCAACTTAAATATGTGTGAAAACATAGGAACTGGGGTGCAGAAAAATGGCAGCAGGTGCTCTAGGGTAATATGTCAAAATTTCTAATATCTGGTTGTAGCAAAAGGCAGTTTGTTCGTGAAGGGCTAGAAAACAATACAATAATGAGTGTCATCAGGCAACAGTGAAGCATCGTGGAGGTTCCTTGGGCTGCATTTCTGCAAATGGAGTTGGAGAGGATCAATGATGTCATCAATGCTGAGAAATACAGGCATATATTTATCTATCATTCCATACCATCACGGAGGCATGTGATTGGCCCCAAATTTATTCTGCAGCAAGACAATGACCCCAAACATGTACCCAATGTCATTAAGATCTATTTTCAGTATAAAGAAGACCAGGGAGTCGTGGAAGTGATGGTTTTCTCCCACAGAACCCTGATCTCAACATCATCAAGTTTGTCTGGGATTACACAAAGAGACAGAAAGATTTGAGGCAGCCTACATCCACAGAAGAGCTCTGATTAGTTCTCCAAGATGTTTGGAACAACCTTCTTGCTGAGTTTCTTTAAAAACTGTGTGCAATTGTATCTAGAAGTATTGAAGAATCAATGCTGTTTTGAAGGCAAAGGGTGGTCACACCAAATATTGATTTGATTTGGGTTTGTCCTCTGTTCATTTACTTTCCATTTAGTTATATGATAGAAATAAACTAACATGTCTATTTCTGAAAGCATCAATAATTTAGAAAAAAAGATAAAACCTGTCTAGACTTTGGCACAGTACAGTACATGTCTTAAAACATAAACTCAAAATATGTCTAATATTCCAGGTAATGGTGTTTCAATTCAAGTAAACCTCATTGTAAACCACAGAAATTAGATATGAGGAAAACATATCCTTGTCTCAACTAAGAGCACTAAGGGGTTGATTTACTAAAAGAAAATAGACTGTGCACTTTGCAAGTGCAGTTGCTCCATAGCTTAGTAAATTAGGTAAAGATTCACTTTGCAAAAAATACCCAATCACATGCAAGGAAAAAACAGCATTTTTCTTCCACATAATTGGATGATGGAAGTCAGCAGAGCTTCTGCTCATTTATTAAGTTCTGAAGCAACTGCCTATGCAGAGTGCGACTACACTTTGCAAAGTACTCAGTCTATTTGCCTTTAGTAAATCAACCACTATGTGTCATTTCTGTCTGATGCCCTGTTCCTCTGCTATCAGCATGAGTGCCTTCTTATACGTTTTCCTGACACCAAGAGAAAAATGGTGACAGGAAGGGACCCCTGGCAGATTGACATCCTTAGCTCTGTTCTTGTGAGCTGTGTGGAGGAGGGTATGTCCCTTCCCTCCAATCAGTTCTCAGAGCTCTCTTCACTGAGCTCTCAGCTCTCTTCCCTTTTTTTTGAACTCTCAGACAATATTTATAAATTCAACACTTTGAATGGATGTAGAGAAGAGAAGACAGCAGATAAACAGGTACAACTTATGTTTAATCTCTGTATATCACCTGAGGTCAGTCACTTCACTGGGTGTATGTAAGGGTTTTGAACCAGTTTTAGTATAAAATAAATAATTAAACAGTAGTTTTCTGTTAGGTCAAGCCCCATACAACATCCCTAAAAATAGGTTCACAATGTTACCAAACTCCAAACACTGCATTCGAATTGTGTAGGCTTTCTCCTTTTCCTGATCCAAAAAGTAACAGTGAACATGGTCACAAACAGAACAGGTTTGATAGACATTTTACACTGTAGATGAGAGAGGACTATATCACTTGCTGATGTTCATATTACCCAATCTAACCTAACTGGCTGCCAGCCCATCCCTCATCCAGGTTCAGGTGTGATTCTATAATTGGCTATCACAATAAGTGGCAGAAAGAACTGTTTATCCTCAAATCTTCTCTTATTTTCAAATCATTTGGGAAAACATCTAGTAGTCTCACAGTAAGGTTCCCTATGTTGCAGACTTCCCGATATCAAAGCAACATATTTAGGCTATGGGGGGGGGGGGGGGGTATTTATGTTTCAGTGTACGTTATATAATTATTAATCTGATATTTGCTTATGAATTATTAGTCCATAATTTATTCTACTGTTGCCTTATGAGTTTATGTGAAATCTCCATTAATAGCTGTAAAATATTGTAATTATGAATATATTTAATTTAGCTTGTATCTATGTAGGGCATAACATATTATCTTCGTAGAAGTCTCTGTTAGACCAGACAATTCGGTGCCAAGGCTTGTGTATCTAAACCATGGGACCCAAACCTCATTGTTCTACACATATTCACTTCAAAGGATCCCCTGTTTGGATATGCAATGAAGGGAGGCCAACCCGCAATCAATGCTTAACTTCCCAGGAAAAGGTCAAGTTAGTCTCCAGCTCAAAATAGTCACAAGGATTTGCATTAAAGGGGGCTGATTTATGCACAGTATAGGGATTGGAGATGAAGCCAGTCCTTAAACAGGAATAGGGAAGCCCACCAATCAGAGCCACACCATGCCAACCAATGAGGCATCATCCTGTAATAATATACACAGACTAGATGGGAGGGAAACACACACTGTATGGTAGAGCAGCCATCAGAATGGAACCTTGGTGGAAATGGTAACTATAGGGGAAGGTCTGCCTTTTACTTGTAACTAAATATGTTTGTCTTATGTCTTTTATGTCCTACTGTTTGTAGATCAATGTTTTAAGGAATATACTCTGTATTCCTTCATGAAATCCATGATTTTTACCCTTTCCCTGTACAAATACATAGATTGTGTGT
Source organism: Lithobates sylvaticus (assembly GCA_028564925.1). Taxonomy (NCBI): domain Eukaryota; kingdom Metazoa; phylum Chordata; class Amphibia; order Anura; family Ranidae; genus Lithobates; species Lithobates sylvaticus. The sequence goes on from CM053028.1 coordinate 412,604,498, forward strand.
ATTAGTCTAGGCCACTTTACTATATACCAATACATTTTTGTTATTGTGTCAAATAACTCTCATTTAGCCCAAATCATATCTGAGAGATATTAAATCTCAAATATAAAAAATGGGTAACACTACTTAATATTACAAGCATCCGCCTTCTTTGTTCTTTGTTTTATTACAATAGATGTTGACACTTTCAAGATTTATTATGCCTATGTTTTCTTCTTTATTTAAATTGTACTGTTTCATTCAGTTTACTTCTGCCTTTTTTAGGTCATCCGTTAAAAGTTTGTTTAAAATACCTTATAAATCACTATTAACATAGGATAGACTAGAATAGTAGATATATTTTATGTTTAGTAAGCTGATTTTGGTGATTTTTTCTCCTATTGGATTCTATCTCTTAAATTATATCTATTCTCTGTCAATTTTCAAATATATGTATTTATATAAATATAAATTAAGAATTTATCAGGGCTATCAAATTTTTTTTGTGTAAGTAGTTCTTTTGGAAAGAATCATTATTCTTAAAGCAGAACAAAACCTCTAAATGGACACAGTTTAAATCAGCTACATACATTGTAGGTGCATCAAAACATTGTTAAGAAAGTATTTACAGCATATTAAAAAGCCTACCCCCTGCTGCAGAGAAAGACCTTTTCTGTTTGTTGTTGAAACAAAGTTTTCTCTGAAAAAAAGATTACAACATGCCACCTTCCATGATGGAGTCAGAGCTGAGTTACCGATCAGTAAAGCTCATGCTCCCTATTGATTGGAGAACTATATCTTTCACTCAGCTAGGGGTGTGTCAGACCTCTGCAGAGAAATCACACTAGGAGAAAGAGTCTTTCTCTGCAGCATTGTGGCTATGGACAGACTTTTCTATACAGGATGTGGCTGATTTATAAAGAAAACAAACTGTTATACTTTAAAAACCTTTTTTTAGGCACCTGGAATAGCTACAGTAGCTGATTTAAACTGAAAGTTTAGAAACATGTTGGCAGAAAGGACTTAGAAAATCACTTATGCTAAAAAAAGTCCCCTTTTCCCTAGTAATATTTCTTGTGTGCACCTTACCAGTGATTCTAATGCAGTGCTGTGTAAACTCCAAGCCCAATCTCAGACACTGAGAGTTAAATCATATGATTGGATGATATAACTCAAGTGCGTATGTATAAGAGTAACATCATCAGTGGCTGCCCAGTAATCAAAAAGAGAAGATGCTGTAGAAGAAGTTATGAAGGTAAGTCATGGAGAGGGTGACAGCTGATGAAGTGGAGATAAGGACTGTGGTGCTATTACCAATGGAGAAGAGCAAACTAAAATCTAAGTCTGCTAATGTACAGATATAGTATGCACACGTACACATTATTGCAGGAACTTCTGAACTTTAGCCATGCTGGAGTTTAGGTTTAATCTTATCATCCATATATTTTCCAGTTTCCATGTTACCCCTGTTTGTTTTCTTCACTCTTACCTACTTTGTTATTTCCTGTTTCGTGTTTTATTGCTATCCCTGAACTCTTTTCTGTCTGTTTACTACTCTCCTTACCAATTATTTAAAGAGCTATTCAGATTTTAATTTCTCATGTTTAACTTTTATAGGTAATAATAATAATAATAATAATACTTAGATGCATTGTCATCCTTTTCTCTGTCTCTTATTTTAAATTGCTGTTATTCCCATTGTGACTATTTCTCTTGTCTTTTTCAGCTTTAGGGGATCTTATCATTAAAATACCAGCCCCCTCCAAACTGTCCTGTTTTCTTCATGCCTTTCCTTTCCATTTAAATCCATTTTTTTTTTTTTATTACGATAAAATGCTTAAAACAACTCAATTTCCTCAGCTTTAATGGCTATGCATAGATCAGCTATATTAAATACCTAATTTATAATCTTTTTTCATCCCTCCTAAACTTTTTCGTTTCCTCTCTCCATCTCTTGGAGGCTAGCTGTGTCAATATACCTCTAAACAGCTGTAAGCAAGTTACCAACATTCACATTCCCCAGGTAAGAGACAGGCTAAACAGGAACCAATTATAGCCTATAGGGCCACAGGGCATATGCAACAAATTGAAGAGGATGTCGGCTGCATTCCCGTTGCCATGGAAACCCATTTTGTGCCAATTACAATGTAGAGTAGTTTTTCCATCAGAAGTCTGATTATTTTACTCTTAAACTGAAGAACCTATCTGTAAGTATGCATTTTATACAAAAAATATGATTTATTCACTTGAATGTGTAATTGAAATGTTTTGGATGGACAAAAAGTGCACTATTGAAGAAATTGGGGATCACAAATATAAAGAGTGTTAAGGGTTATGATAGTTATTCAAAAACTGAATTTGTGGGTATACAAATTAGCAGCCCCTACTGGAGAGGGGAACATCACTGAAATCTTTAAGACACAAAGAATAAGAAAGAATGTTCAGGCTGTATGTGATGTATTTAAAATGATAAAATGTGGAGTTTGATTGTAATTTTTCTATAACTTTTTTTATATATATTTACAATCTTAAAGTTAAACTCTGAGAAGGATCTGTGATTGCATACTTACATTGGTCTAGCTTGGCACAATATAAGTATGCCTATCTCACAGCTGATGGGCCCTGAGTTGATACTACTACAGTAATAACTGCGATCTTCCAGGTCCTGAGCAATTGGTTTACCCTCGCTGTGCTGTTCATAAAACATCTTAAATGTTTTTCAAAAATGCTCCTCCTCTACACCTTGTGCAGTCAGATAATGCCTTGTAATCACTGAAAAAAATACAAGGCATTTCATGAATGGTGGCATTGCTAAGGCAGTGACTCCCAGTGGCCAGGGTGCAGGGAAACCACTTGCACAGAACACCAGCAGGATCCAGAAGATACCCGCTATCACTTTAGTAGCACCAGCTACTACAGGGTTTGCCAGCTTCCCCAGTGGCCCATCAAGTATGAGATACCTATATACAAGCCGGAATAATATAAATCATATATATACAGTGGTGTGAAAAAGTGTTTGCCCCCTTCCTCATTTCCTGTTCCTTTGCATGTTTGTCACACTTAAGTGTTTCGGAACATCAAACCAATTTAAACAATAGTCAAGGACAACACAAGTAAACACAAAATGCAATTTGTAAATGAAGGTGTTTATTATTAAAGGTGAAAAAAAATCCAAACCATCATGGCCCTGTGTGAAAAAGTGATTGCCCCCCCTTGTTAAAACATACTATAACTGTGGTTGTCCACACCTGAGTTCAATTTCTCTAGCCACACCCAGGCCTGATTATTGCCACACCTGTTCACAATCAAGGCATCACTTAAATAGGAGCTGCTTGACACAGTAAGGTCCACCAGAAGATCCTTAAAAGCTACACTTCATGCCGAGACCCAAAGAAATTCAGGAACAATTGAGAAAGAAAGTAATTGAGATCTATCAGTCTGGAAAGGGTTATAAAGCCATATCCAAAGCTTTGGGAATCCAGCGAACCACAGTGAGAGCCATTATCCACAAATGGCGAAGACATGGAACAGTGGTGAACCTTCCCAGGAGTGGCCGGCCGCCCAAAATTACCCCAAGAGCGCAGCGACAACTCATCCAAGAGGTCACAAAAGACCCCACAACAACGCCCAAGGAACTGCAGGCCTCACTTGCCTCAGTTAAGGTCAGCGTTCATGCCTCCACCATCAGGAAAAGACTGGGCAAAAATGGCCTGCATGGCAGAGTTCCAAGGAGAAAACCACTGCTGAGCAAAAAGAACATCAAAGCTCGTCTCAATTTCTCCACAACACATCTTGATGATCCCCAAGACTTTTGGGACAACATTCTGTGGACCGATGAGACAAAAGTGGAACGCTTTGGAAGGTGTGTGTCCAAGTATATCTGGCGTAGAAGGAACACTGCATTTCAGAAAAAGAACATTATACCAACAGTAAAATATGGTGGTGGTAGTGTGATGGTCTGGGGCTGTTTTGCTGCTTCAGGACCTGGAAGACTTGCCGTGATAAAAGGAACTGTGAATTCTGCTGTCTACCAAGAGATCCTGAAGGAGAATGTCCGACCATCTGTTCGTGTACTCAAGCTGAAACGAACTTGGGTTCTGCAGCAGGACAATGATCCTAAACACACCAGCAAGTCCACCACCGAATGGCTGAAGAAAAACAAAATGAAGACTTTGGAGTGGCCTAGCCAAAGTCCTGACCTGAATCCTATTGAGATGTTGTGGTATGACCTTAAAAAGGCCGTTCATACTCGAAAACCCTCTAATGTAACTGAATTAGGACAATTCTGCAAAGATGAGTGGGCCAAAATTCCTCCAGGACGCTGTAAAAGCCTCATTGCACGTTATCGCAAACGCTTGGTTGCAGTTGTTGCTGCTAAGGGTGGCCCAACCAGTTATTAGGTTTAGGGGGCAATCACTTTTTCACACAGGGCCATGATGGTTTGGATTTTTTTCACCTTTAATAATAAACACCTTCATTTACAAATTGCATTTTGTGTTTACTTGTGTTGTCCTTGACTATTGTTTAAATTGGTTTGATGTTCCGAAACACTTAAGTGTGACAAACATGCAAAGGAACAGGAAATGAGGAAGGGGGCAAACACTTTTTCACACCACTGTATATATATATATATATATATATATATATATATATATATATATATATATATATATATATACATATATATATATATATATCTCAATATCATTCCTGGAGTTCATATTTAATTATATATTTATTTTCCTTTCTGGGGTAGTGCCAAAAAAAGTTTGCCTTTTCTGCCACCTGTACATTTAATTTTGACACTTTCAAGATTTATTATGCCTATGTTTTCTTCTTTATTTAAATTGTACTGGGGACAATTATTTTTCTTGTATAGATTTGGCTGAGTACCTAGCAGAGACCCCCCTTAAGATCCTTTAGTCCGGCTAGTAGTAATTATGGAGTAGTTATAGTCAGCGTAAAAACTATTTCCTTTATCTAGATTGTTAGCTATTAAATATGAGCTTAGCCTTAATAGACCCTTTCTTAAAAATGCTGCAGATATAAAGGGAAGGCACCCAGTAGTGTTTACTGTGAATAATAAGAAGTTGAGTACACGTGTTCAGCGTCATATCCAGAGGTTGTCTTTGGGAAATAGACATATGAGTGCTGCCGGCATTGCAGCAGAGGTTGAAGGGGTGGGAGGTCAGCCTGTCAGTGCTCAGACCATACGCCGCATCAAATTGGTCTGCATGCCTGTTGTCCCAGAAGGAAGCCTCTTCTAAAGATGATGCACCAGGGAACTCGCAAACCGTTTGCTGAAGACAAGCAGATTAAGGACATGGATTACTGGAACCATGTCCTTTGGTCTGATGAGACCAAGATACATTATTTGGTTCAGATGGTGTCAAGTGTGTGTGGTGGCAACCAGGTGAGGATTACAAAGACAAGTGTGTCTTGTCTACAGTCAAGCATGGTGGTGGGATCTGTCATGGTCTGGGGCTGCATGGGTGCTGCGGCACTGCAGAGCTACAGTTCATTGGGGGAACCATGAATGTCAATGTACTGTGACATACTGAAGCCAAGCATGATCCCCTTCCTTTAGAGACTGGGCCGCAGGGCAGTATTCCAACATGATAATGACCCCAAACACACCTCCTGGACGACCACTGCCTTGCTAAAGAAGGGTAAGGGTAAAGGTGATAGACTGGCCAAGCATGTCTCCAGACCTGAACCCTATTCTACCCCATCCTCAAATGGAAGGGGAGGCGCGCAAGATCTCCAACATTCACCAGCTCCATGATGTCGTCATGGAGGAGTGGAAGAGGACTCCAGTGGCAACCTGTGAAGCTCTGGTGAACTCCATGCCCAAGAGGGTTAAGGTAGTGCTGGGAAATAATGTGGCCACACAAAATATTGACACTTTAGGCCCAATATGGACATTTTCACTTTTCACTTTTGTTGCCAGCGGTTTAGACATTAATGACTGTGTGTTGAGTTATTTTGAGGGGACAGCAAATTTACATAGTTATACAAGCTGTACACTCACTACTTTACATTATAGCAATGTGTAATATCTTCAGTGTTGTCACATGAAAATATATAATAAAATATTTACAAAAATGTGAGGGGTTTACTTACTTTTGTGAGATACTGTATGTCCCCGCTCCCAGGAGATCCCAGGAGGGGTGGTGACAGCACAATTATGTGTAAAAGTACTTATCCGCTACTATGTAATTAGTTGCCCTTATTCTCCCAGTGAACAGCCGCAACCATTAATGAGTGAACTTAAACAGTGCAACCCAATATTAAATATATAAATAAATGGTGTGCTTGTTCCACACTAAATATGTATCAATTGTGTGTCAAAAATTATAAAAAATATGTATATGTAAAATTATAAAATAATAAGTGCTCCTATCTTATACATGTTATTCAGATACAATGAATCCCTACAGCAAATTTACAAACATACATATAAAATATTAGCCCAAAAAAATTATTTATATATACAAATATTCAGTGCGATGTTTAAAGATAAATGAAAAAGTCCAAAAAAATTCTTGAACGATCCCACAATATGTGAAAAAGATCTCCTTCGGTAGACTCTTTTCCTCTCTTAGTGCCAAAACACTATGAACATTCACCACCAGCCACCAGTGAGTAAAATGGCCCCTCACCTTAAAACATGGCCATAAGGTCAAAAAATGCCTTTAATCTCAAAAAGGTCTCTAGGCCCTGCGTAATTTCGCCTGCTACGATCCAGCAAAGGTCTGAATCCCATTGATTTGGAAGGATCCTGACCCCCCTTCCATAGCTTTTGCAAAATAGAGTATATAAATCACATGGAAGACCTACAAAAACATCTGGTTCCACTGGAATTACTACATCTTTTCTGACTAAGAGAAAGCCCAGCTAGCTGGGGTCCTCATTACTCTGGCAGGGGACTCCACACTCAACCAATCTGATGCCCCCCAAGGGTGAGGTGCTTCTTTGTTGTACCACTTTCCCCCCTCTTAAAACAATTATGCACTAACTGCATTAGATGAGGGTTACGCATATCAGTCTGGTAAGCCTTGCTGAGTTCATCTAGGAAGCAGCCAGATGTAGGACATAGAGCTGCTGGATCATACAGAGCTGTGCCAGCTAGATACAGTTTAAGAGCTTCTTAATGGGACTCAGCAGCTCGGGCAGACTTGTCTAAGCTCGGTGGATGATCATAGATCGTGGTAAAGGGCCAACCACAGCTGTCATTTACCACGTGATGAGCTGTGTCCAATCACAGCTGATCACAGTGTAAATAGACTTACTGATTATCAGCAGTAATTTCCTCACGGGCTGTCAACGTGTAAGGAGAGGAGAGCCAGTAACCGGCAATCCTGACAGGGGAGATGTACACAGATAATCAGTGCAGCCCCACCAGTGCTAATCAGTGACACCCATTAATGCTGCCCATCGGTGCCTCCTCATCAGTGCCACCTCATCAGTGCCCAACAGTGCTGTCTCATCAGTGCTAATTAGTGCAGCCTATCAGTGCTCATCAGTGCAGCCTCATGAGGACACATCAGTGAAGTAGAAAAATAACTGATTTGCAAAATTCTATAACAGAAACTAAAAACTATTATTTTTTTTCAAAATTGGTCTTTTTTTTATTTGTTTAGCAAAAAATAAAACAAAACTGTGGTGATCAAATACCACCAAAAGAAAGCTATGTCTCCAAAAAAATTATAAAACATTAATATGAGTACAGTGTTGCATGACCACGCAATTGTCATTCAAAGTGCTACAGCCCTAAAAGCTGAAAATGGGTCTGGTCAGGAAGAGGTTATAAGTGCCCAGCAAGCAAGTGAAATTTAAGTTTAGGCTGGCTTATTATTTCTCTAAACTTTTTAAAACCAGCATATTTGCAAAAATACAGAATAAAGGAAGAATGACATTTAGTTTGCAAACATATGTTTATAACGTACAACATATTTAATTAAAATGCCAAATGGAATACGAGGAATTCATGCATATTCATTTTTCTGTGGAATTGCTAAAAGGCTATTTTTTCTTTTTAAAACTTATCTACATTCAACTATACATTGGCAAATAATCTTTACTGTAATGGAATATTTTCAGATGTTTCCAAGACTGAAATGTCAATGTTAACTGATTTTTCTGTATTAACTGATTACTGAAGAGAATTTGTGAATTCTTTTGAAGTTGAAGGAATATTTTTAACTGTCAAAACTTTCTATTCTTGTCTATATATTGTGAAAACTTAGTTAATGGAAACCAAGGAGTAAATTAATAGAAACAGAATGAGGACTGTAGTTACAGTCTTCTGAATTGTGACAAAAATTATCATGAGTTACCTTTGATAAGGCAAGGACATAATCTTCACTTAGCAAGTGAGCTCATTTGGTTTTCTGTTTTATATGTGCGTGTATACAGTATATGCCTGGTCCACTAGAAAAACATTGACATTGTAAAATGTATAGTTATGTACTAATTTTTAAAGAGATAATCAACCTGGGAGAATATATTCTGCTCCTGGGTCATAGCAGTAAAGACCTGGTAAGGAATCAAACCTGGCTTCACTATACTCAAAATAAAACACAAAACAAAAAACATTAGGGCTCCGCTAGTGTTTTTCTTTATTGATTTAGCTGTAATAAAGGTTTTGCATGAATAAATAAAAACTGATCATTTAAATTACCTCTGCCAGTGTTAAGTGGTTTGCCTCATCCATGTAAACTGATACATTCTGTTGGAGAGCCTGTGCTTTTCAAAAACAACAGATTTTCTGGCTGGATCACCAGACGAAAATAGAAGTAACAAACCTAAAAAAGAAAATGAATTCAGCCGTCACATCTAAGAATTGGTAAGCTGAAACATAATAATACATTTTTTGAAAATTTTTGAAAGAGTGACCTATCACAACCATGATATAACAATGGCATGCTTCTATCCCTAATTAATTTGAAAAAAATATGAAATAGAAATGGGACTTTAGATGAAACATGTCATTGTGGATAATAATAATATGTATGAATGAATAAAGTTGATTTATATTTGATTTGATGTCATTAACCCCTGAGGGTAGTCCATGATTTTTAGAGCATAATAAAATAAAATATAATACAGATATAATCATAAAAGATTAGTATATAATTTGTAATAATAATAATGAATTTAATGCAAACAAATCGATGGACATGATTAATACAATTCTTACAAAGAAATACATAAATCAATACATTTACAAATCAAAAATACATAACATGATACAGATGCAGACAAGAAAGAGTAATATTGATGGAATTCATAATTAAAACAAGCTTTAGCAAGGCACCCTTAGTTGAATACTGACACTTTTCTTGGCTTTCTGACATTCCATGCCATTATCAGAGACAGACACTCACTAAAAAAAACTTACAGAGTGAAACCTGCAAGTTATGCTCAATGCCAGGAATGGGATTGAATGGTGGTCTGAAACAAACTGTCTATATCTTTAATATAATTTTTTCTTAGTTCTAGTTTGTTTGTTAACCATCCTCAGATATCTTTTTTATCCCCATAGAGATCTATTTGATCCCTTAGGTATATTCCCTTAGACTATCTATTAGCCCGCCCAGCATATGGGCTGTTGTTCAGCTCTCTTCCCTCCACCCATCCCAATCACACGATGTGGGCAGGGTTTGATGTCAGCGAATTGGCGTCATGTTCAAAAAAGCCCCATGAGCGGCTTCATTCAGACGCCACAGTGTACCTTAGGTGGAAGCTTCTCACATTCGCTGCCTAGGCGTCAATGCATGACATTGGCAGGGACCCACCCAGGACCGGGGGTACTTCAGCTGGGACCGATTGGAAGTTCACTCCTCCACTTTGTCTCACAAGGAAGGGAACACTCTGAGCAGTATTTGTTATCATATGGGTAATGGCAGACATATTTATGGTTTTATTGTATACAACACAATTTTTTAGTGCATTTATTGCATACTTGCACACCCTATTTGGGTGTGTTCAGACCTTATTTATTTTAGCCTTTATTTGCTACATATTCCCCCTGGTCTCACTCACCTTAGCTTTCGAACTGTGTTCGCACTGTAAGATCGGAACTGTTCTTTTGTAAAGAACCTAAGACGTGCCATATTTCATATTTGTTGTAAGCGTTAACGGAAAATGTCCTATCGGACCATGTTGTCGGAAATTCCGACCGTGTGTAGGCTCCATCTGACTTTTTCCGTCGGAATTTCTGACGGAAAAGGTTTGAGATCCTGCTCTCAAATTTTCTGGCAAAAAAGTCCTATCGGACTTTTTCCGTTCATGTGTAGCAAATTCCGGCGGACAAAGTGCCACGCATGCTCAGATCACATTACAAGACCAAAGCTATTGGCTACTAACCTCTACATAGTCCCGTCATATGCAACGAACATCACCACGTTCAGGATGATCGGATTTTCCGACAACTTTGTCCGACCATGTGTATGCAACACCAGTGTCAGACAAAATCCATCGGAACAAATCTGACGGATTTTGTGGTCAGAATTTCCGACCGTGTGTACGGGGCATTAGAGGGAGGCATCTGCAAATCCTGCACAAAATACGAAGAGGGCCATATACCTCTATGGTCAAAATAGTGTCCTATGTGGTAGAGTCCCTTGTCCATCCAACAATGAAAGAGGGCAGACGTCATACCCGAATTGAGGAATTGAGGATTGTTAAAGAGGGGCACCACAGGGGAGTGGGGGGAGCATAGGGGCCATCGTCTGCAAGTTGAGTTCCATAAACTGACAGAATGGGAAAGTGTGGGGCATAGTATAGGCTTTCTATGTTTTAAAGGGATCCAGAGTACCAAGTCTATTGGCAATGGGGAACAGGCTTGGGCCTCTACAGTCCAGTCTCTACTGATTGTAGTGTAATTGACATAGCTGTGTCAGTTGGGCTGCAATGTAGTATTTTCAGAAGCCGGGAACCCCCAGGCCAACCAGGTCCTTGGGCGCAAACATTGTGGTCTGAGCCAGCCTGCTGCCCTTAGCACCCCAAATAAAATCAAATATTTTTGTTTGAAACTGCTGTAATGCCTCTACCGGTAACGGGATAGGTAGCGTTCTAAAGTAATATAGTATTTTGGCAATACCATCATCTTCACGGATGCGATCCTGCCCATCAAGGATAGTGTAGTGTCAGACCATGTCTGCATGCAGTGGCGGCTGGTGCTCCAAATTTTTTTGGGGGGGCGCAAAAGTTCTGAAAAATACTTAAAAAAAACATCAAATGCAGCCACTTTGCCCATCAAATGCAGCCACTGTGCCATCAATTGCAACCACTGTGCCATCAAATGCAGCCACTGTGCCCAGCAAACACAGCCACTGTGCCATCAATTACAGCAGCTGTACCCAGCAAATACGGCCGCTGTGCCATCAATTACAGCCACTGTGCCCATCAATTACAGCCACTGTGCCCATTATATGCAGCCACTGTGCCTAGCAAATACTGACGCTGTGCCATCAATTACAGCCAATTACAGCCACTGTGCCCATCATATGCAGCCACTGTGCCCATCAAACACAGCCACTGTGCCCATCATATGCAGCCACTGTGCCCATCATATGCAGCCACTGTGCCCATCAAATACAGCCACTGTGCCCATCATATGCAGCCACTGTGTCCAGCAAATACAGCCACTGTGCCCAGCAAATACAGCCACTGTGCCATCAATTACAGCCACTGTGCCTAGCAAATACAGTCACTGTGCCCATCAAATACAGCCAATGTGCCCATCATCAGTGCTGGGACAAGACCATTTGGTGCCCAGGGCGAAGATGACAAAGTGCGCCCCCCCCCCGTTTTTAATAAAGAATCAATGTCGTTTCAAATTTTGTTTTTTACTAGCAATGGCGGTGATCTGCAATTTTTATCCTGACTGCGATATTGCGGCGGACATATCGGACACTTTTGACACATTTTTGGGACCATTCACATTTATATAGCGATCCGTGCTATGAGAAAGCATTGATTACTGTATAAATGTGACTGGCAGGGAAGGGGTTAAAACTAGGGGTCACTGAAGGGGTTAATATGTTCCCTGGGAGTGATTCTAACTGTAGGGGGAGGGGACTCACAAGGGGAGGAGACCGATCTGTGTTCCTCTGTACTGGGAACACACCATCGGTCTCCTCTTCTCTGACAGGACGTGGATCTGTGTGTTTACATACACAGATCCACGGTCCTGCTGTGTTACCGGGCAATCGCGAGTGCCCGGCGGACATTGCAGCCGCCGGGCATGCGCATTGAGTCCCCAGTAACACGGCGGGCACGCGCGCGCCCCCTGGTGGGCCAGGAAGGGGAGGACGTCATATGACGCCCTCCCGCCACGAGAGCTGCACCGCCTGGCCGTCAATTGACAGCCAGCGGTCAGCAACCAGTTAAGATTTCTTAGTCCTGTACTGTACATTCCGCCACAACCACTGAACACTTTGCACATATATTTTCAGAAATTAACATTTTACAATTTACATAAATTAAAAAAGTGGAGAGGCATATTAAGGCCCCTTTCACACTGGGCGGTTTTCAGGCGGTACAGCGCTAAAAATAGCGCCTGTACACCGCCTGAAAAAAACGGCCCCATTCACTACAGTGTGAAAGCCGGCGGCTTTCACACTGGAGCGGTTCGCTAGCAGGACGGCAAAAAAAGTCCTGCTAGCAGCATCTTTGGAGCGGTATAGGAGCGGTGTATTCACCGCTCCTTCCCATTCATTTAAATGGGACACCGCGGTAAAACTGCGGCAATACCGCCGCAAAGCGCCGCCACGACGGCGCTCTGCGGGGGATATTAACCCTTTTTCGGCCGCTCGCAGGGGGTAAAACCGCACCGCGAGCGGCCGAAACCCGCGGGCAAAACGACGGTAAAGCAGCGCTAAATATAGCGCTGCTTTACCGTCACCGCGGCTCCCCGCCCCAGTGTGAAAGGGGCCTAAGCAAGTGTGTGTCATGTCTCTTGTCTGTCTGTCTTGTCTGTCTCTGTCTCTGTCATGTAAAAAAAAATAAAAAAAGTACCTATGGACACATTGGCTGTAAATTCAAGTCTTCTCTTCTTCTCTTCTCTCTTCTCTCTTCTCTCTTCTCTCTTCTCTCTTCTTCTCTTCTCTCTTCTCTCTTCTTCTCTTCTCTCTTCTTCTTATCTCTCCTCTTCTTCTTATCTCTCCTCTTCTTCTTATCTCTCCTCTTCTTTTTATCTCTATTCTTCTAGCAGTTTCGTTCTAACTAGCCAGGCAGGCAGGTGGCAGCAGCTCCTTGCTCCAGGTCACAGGCTCACAGCGCGCCAAGGCTACAGAGCTCCCTGCGCTCCTCTCCTCTGAGTCCTCCCACCTGGTGAGTGACGTCACGCCGCTGGCGCTGCCGCGCTGGCATGTACTAAGTGACTCCTCCGCGGGGGGGGGAAACTCAAGCAGAAAGAAGGGACAAGGGAGGATACAGCAGAAGCGGAGCGCACTCGGCGCCGGCGGCACACACAGGCACAGCAATTAAATGTACTGGCGGGCGGCGGCCGGCCCATGACACAATTTAAACTGCAGGCTGCGGCGCGCCCCCCCCCCTTTAGAAAATGGTAGCGCCCAGGGGACGTGCCCCGTCCGCCCCTGCCTTGTACCGGCCCTGCCCATCATATGCAGCCATTGTGTCCAGCAAATACAGTCACTGTGACATCAATTACAGCCACTGTGTCCATCATATGCAGCCACTGTACTCATCAAATACAGCCACTGTGCCCAGCAAATACAGCCACTGTGCCATCAATTACAGCCACTGTGCCCATCATATGCAGCCACTGTGCCTAGCAAATACAGCCACTGTGCCCATCAAACACATCCAGTTTGGCAGCACCTGCCGCTCATGTGGCAGGGCTCTGCTCCTCTCCTGCAGTAACGGGGCTCTCCTCCTACTCTTCTGCAGTGGTGGAAAGTGGCAGCTCAGCTCCTCAGACCTTCTCTGCCATGTCTCCTCTTCCTCCAAAGTGTTAGGCATCCAATAGGATTGTGCCATATTTGCTAGATACAGTATATAATGCATATAATGGGCACAGTATCTTTAATTGATGGCACATTGGCTGTATTTGCTGGACACAGTAGCTGCATATGATGGGCACAGCAGCTGTATTTGATGGGAACAGTGGCTGTAATTGATGGCACAGTGGCTGTATTTGCTGGGCACAGGGGCTATATATGATGGGCAAAGTGGTTGCATATGATGGCACAGTGGCTGCTTTTGATGGCATATAATGTAACACTGGATTGCTACTATCTGAAAGCTGGCAAAAGGCTTTTGATGTTAATTTTCAGTCCTGACTGCTGTAGAGGAAAAAGGGTTAAAACTTAACAGTATTGCTAAAAAAAAATGATTTTGTGTCATTAAATTGCAGATTGTTGGGCTAAAGCATTTCATAAAACATTTTTGAGCACAGGTCTGTTTTTATAATGAAAAAGTCAATGAAATCTATTTAATTGCTGCCTATCATTTTGAATTTTCATTAGTATTTTTTCATTAGAAATTAAGTCAGATCCCTAAATTACTGACTGATTCTGAGACAATCCATAATATATTTATTAAATAATTCTTAACAGTTGTAGTAATTGCAGTTCCTCTGGAAAATATTCAAAAATATATTTTTTGATTACCATCTTTATATCACAAACATGATTTTACCTTAGGCGTAACAATACATTCTATTAAAATTTAAATTATTGCTATAAACAATGGTTTCCATAAAATTAAAGCATTAGACATAAAATACTGGGACCACTGAGAGTCATTATTACTTAGTTACAATTTTAAGAGCAGTTTGAGAAAATAAGCTGCCTTGATAGGTGCTCTATTTCACTAGAATATGAACCTGTGGTTTGACTTTTAAAGCTGCTTAGCATCACTTCAATCTTCTTTTTATCACTTAATTCAGCTTGTTAGATACTGTCCAGCTGTCATTGATTTTCTCACTTTGCTTTATATTACTTATATCTATATATATTTTTTTTCAATCCACATATTACAAGAAAATACTACTTTTCTTCTAGTTACCTAAAACATTTTAGTCGTACAGTTTGAATTCACCAAGTTCTATTATAACCTATTTCTAATGTAATATGATGTAACATTGCTTGGATATTACTTAAAGTGGTTGTAAACCCCCCCCCCCCCAAAAAAAAACATGAAAGGCATAATGAGCTAGAATTAGTATGCATCACATACTAGCTTATTATGAAATACTTACCTTAGATCGAAGCTGTTGCCACTGTGACATGTCTCCCAGAGTTATTTATGGGTTTACAGGCTCCGGTGCTGTGATTAGCCGGAAACCGCAATGATGTCACTCCACGCATGCGCGTGGGAGCTGCTGGTCAAGGCACGGCTGCTGAAGAGACGGCACAAAACCACTTCCCTTCCCCCAGTCCCTCAATACATGGTAAACTATCCTACAATAATTTTGTATACTGTATGCATTACTTTTTGCAATGCATTTCTGTCATGGACCCTGCATGATCCTTGCCACAGAGAAATGTGATACACTAACACACTTTCAATTGCAGTTTCATATAAAACTAATGAATACTCTATAAAGCCTGCCCTCCATAGTTTCCTCAAAAAGTAAAGTCTCTAATGATCTTTGGCCACCAGACGAGATACGTCCCCTGTCCATGACAGATCGTCCCTAATTATTGTTCTCAGAAAGCAGAACTCCTCAATGCTCTCAACCTCCATCCCATCAAACACCCCCGTCTGGTAGCTAACTTCCCAAATTTTCCTAAAATCAATAATCATTTCCTTTGTCTTAGCTGCATTTTAACTGTAAGTTGTTCTCTCTGCACCAACCAACTAGATTTTCAATGTCCTCACGATATGCAGACTCATCACTTCCCCCCTTATTTTCCCCATTACCATGGTGTCCCCTGCACATTTTGACACAGAGCCCACCTCAAAGTAGGAAACACAGTCATGTGTAAATGCAGTCCAAGATACTCTCCCCCCCTCATAGGTATATCAACATGCTGCTCAAACCTAAGCAGTACTGATCTCAAATATGCACTATTAAAATTCCCTTCCACTGTACAAACTCTGTTGGTTTTTTTTTTGCCACCCGAGTACTTAATGGACTCATGAAGCACCTGCGTTGCAATTTTACAATTTGCATGAGGCAGAACAGGAACAGGAACACTACATTGAGTGTACACTGTGAATCTACAGCTAGGAATGAATGCAAAAATTGTTATTTAATTGATAGACAGAATATCAGTACACATGCGGAAAAGTTGAAGAGCATTCGTTTTTGTCAATGTTAGCATATACATCTATTTTACCTTCATGCCATCTAAATTATCTTTATTTGCTTATAGGAGAAAACAAACATTAGCACAACTGTATATTTGCCACATCTATCTAACCTGTCTTAACACAGTCATTTCATTTAGATAATGTATTTTATTCTAACAGAAGCACAGGTGTCTTATCTGACATCAAGGACAACTGTGAAATATTTCCAAATGCTGCAGACGCTTCAGATATTGCTGGATTCTTCTATGTCTGGACATTTGACTTCCCACTGCCTGACACAAACAATGCATTTGGCTAAAGGAACAATACATACACCTCATGTTTATTCTCTTTAACTGGTTATAAATGGTTAGTAAATGCTGGACTATATACTGTTTGTGTACATATTTATAAAGCAGGGAATCTGACATTCTCAAAACACTTACTGCAGGTGAATATTCTAGATAGGAAGAGATAACCACCGCTCAAGGACAGTCCTTCACTGCAAATGCTCCTACTCCTGTTTGGGAGCCCCAGGTGCTGGCTAATAACACAGTAGATTGGAAATCAGGAAGAACTCCGGACAGCCGCACACCAGGAAGAGATAAAATTCAAATAAATGTATTTAAAAAGCTGGAATCACATCAATCCAAAGCACGGCAAAGCAGAATAGGGGGGTACAAAGCTGACGCCTTTCACACTATGCTTAGTGCTTACTCATAGCTGTGAGTAAGCAGTAAGCATAGTGCGAAACGCGTCAGATTTGTACCCCCCACTATTCTGCTTTGCCGTGCTTTGGATTGATGTGATTCCAGCTTTTTAAATACATTTATTTGAATTTTATCTCTTCCTGGTGTGCGGCTGTCCGGAGTTCTTCCTGATTTCCAATCTAAGGTGAATATTCTAGGTATATGTCTTTTAAATGACAGTAATTGATTTCTCACCACTTTCAATGTTTTTTAAATACCCACTGTAACCTTTGGATATGAAGTCAAATTAATATAATAGCAACAATAGCTAGTTACCCTTCACAATGAGTTTTTTTATTTTTTTTGCTTACCATTTTGGTTGCTATAATTAAATGGTTATATCTTCCATCTCACAAACACCAGTAATGTTGTACTTTGATTGAGTACATTGTCTTCTTTACCTCATTGGTTGAATAAATATCTTTAAAATTTTATTTCTACCCACATTTCTTTATGGCAATTGAAATAATGCTCACCTGTTTTTTTTCCCAAAAGTTCCTCATAGGCCTCCCTTACCGAAGGCGGCTTAGCCTTCCCCAATTTGCGCAGGTATTTTATTGCCTCCCAGCTCACATATGTATACGATTAGCTACATTCAACCTCTCTCAATCCCTCTACCGCTTATTTGTGGATCTATTTCAGTTTTCAAAGATGACATTTACAGGTCTGTACCCTCTCGTTGCTCCAAGTACTCCCCTGAGTATGTTTCCTAGCCTGGTCAGCTGGTGAAAAAATGCTGTTGTCAGTCTCCTTGTGTACTTCATCCAGGACTCCATTATGGCAAAGCCACAGCTTGCAAGAACTTTGAGGACAATACTGAACTTGCTTTTTGGATTTTATTCTCCCAATACATTTCAAGATTATTTTAACTCGGTGCTGCTTGGTTTATTATTATTCAATATTTTATAATCATTGTCCAGGTCTGTTCTTATTAGTAAATAATAATGATAATAATGTCAAGTTTAAATTAATGATATTTATAAAGTAATTATTAAGACAATGCTTCAAATGTTGCACTAATTGACATTTTTTAGCACACAGCTTTCTTACTATATTGAAATTACAAATACTAGCTGGCATTCTAGTGCCTTCTTTTTCCTGATATGACAGACAGCTATCATAAAGTCATAGACTGCAAAGCAAGACGATGAAGAGATAAACTTCAGCTGTGTCGATGGGATTGAGTTACTACAGGAGTAGAGGCTGTTCAATTGGAAAAATATTTTTTACTGTGCAAACTAAAAGATTACTGAGCTTAGTAAACAATATTAAACTGTGTTTACTTCAATCAACCAATCAAGTGCTACTACAAATATACTGTGTTTAAATTTCCCTCACAAGTAATTTGCGAAATACACTTTGCAATGTGACAATCTCCACTCCTTTAGTAAATCACCCCAATATTTGCACTGATATGTATACATTTAATGTTGTAACTGCTACTAATAACTGTTTAACATAATGCAACATGTTTCAGTTACAGTAGTTCTTTTCAATATACATTTTTTTCTCTATTACTTTTTTCTACACATTTTAAGGACCTCTTTGATGAAGGGCAAGTTATATTGTAAGGAAGAAATATATAGAACTAAAGATGCTTTAGAAATGGACTTAATACATTTAACCATCAGAATTTATGTTCATGACAACCCTAATGATTTTTACTGGCAAGAACATTAATTTTAAAAGATTAATTAAAGTGAGGACTATTGTGGCAGTCTGAAGCATTCAAAAATGCTAAAACCAAATATCACATTTGCTAAAATGAGTGACTAGTAGAAGAAGTAAAATGTGATGAGTAGAAGAAGTAAAATGTGATGAGTGGGTTTGAAAAGTGTCAGGCAACAATATTTCATATGTCAAAATTGCCAATGTCAGCTTTCTCTTAATTCTGTCTTCTTTAAGAAGCTGGAGAAAAACAGAAAACCCTGTTTACTCCTAAAATGTACAGAATTCTATGTCCAAAAAACATTGCATTTTGCCTGCATTTTAAATATTTGACAGGAAAATGTACAGACAAAAACATGCATATGCAATACCTTTACAGTATATATTCATTCTATTACAAATTGTATTGTTCTACAAATAAAAAAATCCTGTATGAAGGTTTAATAATGTTCGGCTACTGTTCATTTTAGGGATCAAACCTAACTAAGGTGTCCTTTTATGAAACTGAGATCAGCTGCGATCCCAAGTCTCACAGCTGATCTCAGGTCTTTACCTGTGTATGAAACTGAGGTAATCAGATGAGAACATGTTCTCCACTGATTACCTCAGCACAGTGAGAATCTGTAACTGACTGTCACAGAAACGGCCAGTGTATGAAGGTGCGATCTCAGCATCTCACTGGCGATCTGTGACAGGATTCTCCCTTTCTGATTCACCATCTCAGAGGTGGAGAATCAGAGAGAGAAGCGGGAAGCTGCCTCAGTATTCTGGGGAAAGCAGGAAGTCTTTTGACTTCCTTCTTTCTGTCAGGAGCAGCCATACCGTGAGAGAACATCTTCCCCACCATTACACACCCCAAAAAGAGCAGGTTAGCAATCTAAAGTCTGTATATATATATATCTATATATATATATATATCTATCTATCTATATATATATATATATCTATATATATATATATAGATATAGATATAGATATATCTATATATATATATCTATCTCTATCTATCTATCTATATATATATCTATATCTATATATAAATAAAAAATATATATATAAATAGATAGATAGATATACACATACATATTGAAATAAAAACACACACACATATATATATATATGCTATGATATATATATATATATATATATATATATATATATATATATAGATAGATAGATAGATAGATAGATAGATAGATAGATAATATATATATATGTATATATATTTTATTCTACCTGCATTTAAATGCTATTATTAATGTCATTTTTATAGCGGCGCTTTTCAAACCCTAGCGGGTTTTACCCCCGCTAATGACTGAAAAAGGGTTAAAACCACCCGCAAAGCGCCACTGCAGTGGCGCTTTGCAGAGGGGTTTGGAGCGCTGCCCCATTGTTTTCAATGGGAAGGGGCGCTTTAGGCTGCTTTCACAC
This sequence comes from Lithobates sylvaticus, assembly GCA_028564925.1. Classification (NCBI taxonomy): domain Eukaryota; kingdom Metazoa; phylum Chordata; class Amphibia; order Anura; family Ranidae; genus Lithobates; species Lithobates sylvaticus. The sequence continues at coordinate 412,624,591 of CM053028.1, forward strand.
TGGGGCGGTTTGCAGGCGTTATTGCGTTAAGAATAGCGCCTGCAAACCGACCCAAAACAGCTGTTGCTTGCAGGACGCTCAAAAATGTCCTGCAAGCCGCATCTTTGGCTCGCTATAGGAGCGGTATATTTACCGCTCCTATAGCGCCCGGTCCCATTGAAAACAATGGGGGAGCGCGCCGAACCCGCCCGCAAAACGCCGCTGCATCGGCGGTTTGCGGGCGGTATTGACCCTTTTTTGGCCGCCCGCAATGCGCCGCTAAAACGCCAGTAAAGCGGCGCTAAATATAGCGCCGCTTTACCGCCAGCGCCCCCACCGCTCCAGTGTGAAAGCAGCCTAAGGATCGTAAATACACCACTCCTACAGCGCTCCAAAGATGCGGCTTGCAGGACATTTTTCAGCATCCTACAAGCGCACCGCTCCAGTGTGAAAGCCCGCGGCTGTTTGAAGGTGCTTTGCAGGCGCTATTTTTAGAACTTTAGGCCCCTTTCACACTGGGGCGGTTTTCAGGCAGTACAGCGCTAAAAATAGCGCCTGTACACCGCCTGAAAAAAACGGCCCCATTCCCGGCTTTCACACTGGAGCGGTGCGCTAGCAGGACGGCAAAAAAAGTCTTGCTAGCAGCATCTTTGGAGCGGTGAAGGAGCGGTGTATTCATAATTCAAATTCAACTTGAAATCAATGGGACAGCGCGGCAATACCGCCAGCAAAGCACCGCTGCAGCAGCGCTTTGCGGGTGGTTTTACCCCTTTTTCTGCCGTTAGGGGGGGTTTAAACTGCACTGCTAGCGGCCGAAAACCAACGCTAAAACGACAGTAAAGCAGCGCTAAATAAAGCGATGCTTTACCGCCGACGCTGCTCCCACCTCAGTGTGAAAGGTGTTTTATACAGGGGTTTATCAATTATGAAATATATTTTATTTTAATATATTAATAAATATTTATACTTGTATACTTTATTAAAATTATTTTTTAATGATTATAAATGTATTTTACATTTATATGAATGGTGTATAGCTGCATTACATATGTGGATTACATTAATTTACTATACACCATTCACATTTAAATAGGCACATGTATGATCTTTAAATATTGATAAAAACAATGTTTTTTAATAATTAGGTTAATGTATATTGTGTAGGGGGGATTTTACTTTATTATTTTATTAATATGTAGGGGAATAATGTGTTAATTAGTGTTTAACTTTTGTGTTTTAAATCGCCTCAGACTGTAATCCCGCTACATCTCGCGAGATTACAGTGTGAGGAGAAATTCTGAGGTGTTCCCGGCGTTTGTAGATCGCTTCTCAACTCAGCATGAGAAGCGATCTACAGACAATCATAAACAGGCACTCAGGGGAGAGCGATCTCCCCTGAGAATGCCTGAGAAATGAATAGCGGTATTTTACCGCACTTTAATAAAAGGACACCTAAATCAATGTTATTGTTTGTTAATTATATGGGTCAGTAGTACAGATATTCTCAGTATACAGATTGGTTTATGTCTCAGCAGGCTATTTGACATTACAACAATTATTTCAAGGCACATACTTCATTATGTGATATGCTTAGTGTTTTACAGGGTTTATCAGCATGACATTCGTCTGTTAAATAATGTTTAATGATAAACAACTGAATAAATACTTAACATAAAGATATCTAGCAATTCTTGGAAAGATTCATAATATTCTAAAGCAGAGTTCCACCCAAAAGTGGAACTTCTGCTCATTGTACTCCTCCACCCCCCCCAGTGCCACCTTTCGGGGGGTGGAGGAGAGAGCAGTAGGAGAGAGCAACAGTGCCTCGCCCATGCGCAGTAGGGTTCCCGGCGTGAAGCCGTAAGGCTACACTGCTGGATTCCTTTACCCGCAATGGAGGTGGCAGCACCTGACAGCTGATGGAAACATAAGCTGCGGTGCCAACATCGCTGGACTCCAGGAGAGGTAAATGCCCGATTTTTTTTAAGGTAGTTTACATTTCTGGCAGTGAAGTACCTAACTAAAACAGAACAGTACATTTTAAATGCATTAAGGCTTGATTTTCTGCCTTAAGGCCTATGTCTCCCGGGGGGGGGGGTCTAGGTGGGGGGCAATCGCTGCCACCTCTATCTCCCGCGCAGGGGGGTAGTGTTGGTTGTTCCCCCCCGAAAATAGTGAGCACCAGCCACCACTGCTATTGTGGGTGGTTGAGGGTGCAGGAATTGCAGCGATTCCCTCACCCGCAACCACCCACAGTCAAAACATGCTGCTGTTTAACCACTTCAATTCTGGACAATTTTACCCCCTTCCGGCCCAGGCCAATTTTCAGCTTTTAGCGCTGTTGCACTTTGAATGACAATTGCGCAGTCATTCAACACTGTACCCAAAATCAATATTTATAATTTTGTTCTCACAACTAGAGCTTTCCTTTGGTGATATTTAATTTATTTTTTGCTAAATAAACAAAAAAAAGATCGAAAATGTTGCAAATAAAAACACATTTTTCTTTGTTTCTTCTGTTATAAAATTTTGCAAATAAGTAATCGTTCTTCATAAATTTAGGCCAACATGCATTCTACTACATTTCTTTGGTGAAAATAACCCGAATCAGTGTATATTATTTTGTTTGTAGGAAAGTTATAAAGTATGGTATATATCTGAAAATCGATCAATCCTGGTGTACTAACGGTCTATCTCATTTCTTGAGGCCCAAAAATGTCAGGACAATACAAATATCCCTCAAATTACCACTTTTTGGAAAATAGCCAGTCATTTTAGTATTGTAGTATTTAGGTATTTAGTAAGAGGCATGGTGAGTTTTTTGAAGTTGTAATTTTCTGTCATCGTTAATTGAAAATAAAGAAATTTAAATAAAGACATTTTAAAAAATGTCATACTGTCACCAGTGCATCATATAACTGGTGTGACGGTGATCAGAGACACAGACTGGTGACAGTACGAAAAAAATTAAATAATAATAATCATTGTTTTTCATTTTTTTAATATAATTTTTTAACACACTGTGGCCAGAGTAATACAATTTTACCATGGTTCTACTCTGAGTAAGTGAAATTAAGTGAAATAAATTTCATTATTAGTATAATTATTATACAGGATTTATATAGCGCCAACAATTTGCGTAGCCCTTTACATCATGAGGGCAGACAGTACACTTACAATACAAATCAATACAGGAGGGATCAGAGAGCCCTGCTTGTTGGAGCTTACAATCTAGAAGGGAGGGTCAAGTGGAAACAAACGGTAATAACTGTGGGTGATGAGCTGATGGAGAAAATGAAAATACAGTTGTTAGATGCGGTTAGGATAGGCTTCTCTGAAGAGAAGGGTTTTCAGGGATTATCTAAAAGTTAATAGAGTAGGAGATAAGCGGAGAGATTGGGGTAAGGCATTTCATAGGATTGGAGAGGCTTTGGAAAAGTCCTGGAGGCTAGCAGGGGAGGAGGTGACGAGGGAGCTAGAGAGCAGGAGGTCTTGAGAGAAATGAAGAGAACGAGTATGTTGGTATTTAGAGACTAGGCTAGTGATGTAGCTGGGGGCTAAATTGTGGATGGCTTTGTAAGTAGTTGTTAGTATTTTGAATTTAATTTGTTGGAGCCAGTGGAGGGATTGACAGAGAGGGGTAGCAGACACAGAGTGATTGGTAAGGTGGATGAGTCTGGCAGCAGCATGATGGATTGAAGAGGTGATAGACTATGTAGAGGTAAGCCAATGAGAAGGGAGTTGAAGTAGTCAAGGCGAGAGATGACCAGTGAGTGAATTAAGAGCTTTGTTGTGTCATTGGTTAGAAAGGGGCATATTTTGGAGATGTTGCAGAGGTTGGGGCAGCAAGATTTGGACAGTGATTGGACGTGGTGCTTAAAGGAGAGTCCAGGACTACACCTAAAACCTTGGCATGCAAGGATGGGCTTATAGTTGTGCCATCAATTTTGAAAGAGAGATCAGGGGAATGGGAAGGGGCATATGGGGGAGGAATAATTCTAAATTTGGTTTTGGATAGATTAAGTTTGAGGAAGTGGTGTGACATCCAGACTGATATATCTGATAGTAAATTAGTGATACGTGAGGAGACAGAGGGAGTGGGCTGAGGGGTAGAGAAATAGATTTGTGTGTCGTCAGCATAGAGGTGGTATTGGAAGCCATGGGAGGCTATCAGCTGACCCAGGGAGGAGGTGTAGATTGAAAATAGAAGAGGTCCAAGAACAGAACCTTGGGGGACCGCAACAGAGAAAGGAAGAGGAGGAAGTAGAGTTGTAAGAAACGCTAATGCCCCGTACACATGATCGAATTTTCCTACAACAAATGTTGAATGTGAGCTTTTTGGCTGAAAGTCTGACTGTTTGTATCGACAGTTCCATCGAACATTTGTTGTCTGATTTTCTGCCAAAAAATGTTGGCAAGCTGGTTCTCAAATTTTCCCCCAACAAAACTTTGTTGCCGGACTTTCCTATCATGTGTACACAAGCCCAATGCACAAAAGTTCACTCATGCTCGGAATCAAGCAGAAGGGGCTGCACTGGCTATTGAACTTCCTTTTTCTTGGCTCGTCGTACGTCTTGTACGTCACCATGTTCCCACATTTGTAAATGTTGGCCAACATTTGTGTGACCGTGTGTATGCAAGACAAGTTTGAGCCAACATCCTTCAAACAAAAATCCACGGTTTTGTTGTTGTGAAAGTCCGATTGTGTGTACGGGTGTGGTTGGAGAAGTAGGAAGAGAGCCAGCAAAGAGTACAGTCACGGAGACCAAAGGCGTGGAGTTTTTTGAGGAGGAAGGGGTGGTCAACTGTATCAAGGGCAGCAGAGAGGTCCAGGAGTAGGAGTACAGAATAGCGTCAATTGGTTTTGGCTGTTAGTAGATTGTTTGTTAGTATTAGGAGAGCAGTTTCTGTGGAGTGTTGAGGATGAAATCCAGACTGAAGGGGATCAAGAAGGCTATTATCAGCGAGGTGGATGCTCAGTCGGTTGTAGACTAGACATTCAAGGAGTTTGGATAAGAAGGGGAGCAAGAAGATGGGGCATAGGTTGTTAATATTGGATGGATCCAGTGAGGGCTTTTTAAGTATGGGTCTGACAAGTGCATGTTTTAGAGAGTTGGAGAAGATGCCAGAAGAGAGGGAGAGATTGAAGATGTGGGTTAGATAGTGTAGCATAGAGCCAGAGGGTGAACGTATCATTTGCAAAGGAACAGGATTCAGAGGGCAGGTGGTAAGGTGGACATTAGCAAGTAGTTTAGCAACCTTGTCTATAGTGGTTGGGTTGAAAGAGGGAAGTAATGATTGTACCTGTGGGCATGAAGTGTAAAGCGTGGAGGGTATCTGAACAGTAGAGATCTCCTCGCAAATTGTATCAATCTTCTATTTGGAGTGATTGGCGATCTCCTGGGCAGTGAGTGAGTTGGCAGGTAGAGGCGGTGCTGGACGAAAGTAGAGAGTTGAAGGTAGAGAACAGTTGACGGGATGATGAGTTGCTAATGAGAGTGATAAAATAGGTCTACTTGTTGGCAGTGAAGAGGCTGGTATTGTATTTTTGGAGGGCAGATTTATATTGGTTGAAATCTCTTATGCCATGTACACACGATCAGATTTTCACAACAAACCGTGGATTTTTGTTGAAGGATGTTGGCTCAAACTTGTCTTGCATGCACACGGTCACACAAATGTTGGCCAAAAATTCTGAACATGAGAACAGGGTGACGTACAACATGTATGACGGGACTATAAAAAGGAAGTTCAATAGAGCCAGTGCAGCTCCTTCTGCTTGATTCAGAACATGCAGGAACTTTTGTATGACGGACTTGTGTACACACGATCAGACTTTCTGACAAGTTTTGTTGGTGGAAAATTTAAGAACCTGCTATCAAACATTTGTTGGCGGAAATTCCAAAAGCAAATGTTCGATGGAGCATACACACGGTTGGACTTTCCGACAACAAGCGCACATCGAACATTTCCCGTCAGAAAATCTGACCGTGTGTACACAGCATTAGTCTTACACCACAGGCGCTCATGAGCATGACTAAATTTATGTCACACTTCCAATATCATCTATTTGCCAAAGTTGAAGGGGTGGGGGTCTGATTCTGTGTGTAGTGAGGGGGGCCAGTGAGTCCAGTCAGGCTAGAAGTTATGCGTTGTAGACAGAAGTGGCTAGGTTGGTGCAGGATAAGTGTGAGATTTTGTCATAGAAGTTGTCTATAGCAGAGTAGAGAAGAGAAGGGTTGAGATGACGTAGGTTTCTGCAGGTAACTTTTAGGCGGTTGGAGGGAGAGGAGGTGGGGGAGAGAGTGAAACTAATAAGGTGTTGATCTTAGAGAGGGAATGAATAGTTAGAGAGGTTGCGTGGAGTGCAAAGGTGAGAGAAAACAAGGTCAAGGGCATTGCCTTCAGAGTGATTAAGAGCGTGTATCCACTGCTTCAAGTCAAAGGAGGAGGTTATGCTGAGATGTTTAGAAGTGGAAGGAGTGTTAGTATTAATAGGGATATCAAGAAAGGTTGATACTGGTCCAGGGGGTCTGTATATCACAGCTATCCTTAGAGAAACTGGAGTGAAAAGATGAATGCAGTGTGCTTCGAAAGAGGAGAGTGACAGAGAGGGAGGTGGTTGAAGTATCTGAAAGGTGCTATGTGGGGCTAGAAGGATTCCGACACCTCCTCCCTTATGTCCACTGGATCTGGGGGAGTGAGTCCAGAGAAGACCACCATGGGTTAGGGCAGCCGAAGACGCAGTGTCGGATTTGTGAAGCCAGCTTTCAGTAATGGCAATTAAATGAGTTGGCGATAAAGAGGTCATGGAGAGAGGTGAGTTTGTTACAGACAGAGTGGGAATTCCAAAGGGCACAAGAGAAAGGTAGTTTGGTCTTGGGAAGAATAGAAATGGTAACTAAATTGTGTTGATTGCGGCTGCTGCCAGAGGGTGCAGGGTGATGGGTGCATGGGGTACAATTAAATGAAGGAGGCCCGGGGTTTGGGGATATATCTCCAGAGGTTAGGAGAAGCAGGAGGGATGAGGGATGAGAAGCATGATTTCATTGCTATAAACATTAAATTGATTCATTCAGTTTGTTTTGCTGTGATTAGCTGTGATTGGCCACAGCTAATCACATGATACAGATGGGCTGGGATTAGCCCTGTTTGTACCATGTGATCACTGTGATGAATCACAGCTAGCAACACAACTGTACACAATGGATGGTATTAAAGGAAGCCATTCAAGTGTTTACAATTGTCATGTGATCTGCTGTGATTGGTCACATGTTACCGGCAGTGGGCTGGTACAATGATCCAGTACACAGTACACTGATGGACACAGGCGGTGACAGATCGCCACAAGTAAGTGTAATTTCCTACTTATAGAATGGTCATAGCAATGGCATAGTTGCCAGCATTTCCCCAAAAAATGTAGTGACACCTTTTTTTCTGTGTGTCTAGAAAGCCACTGTAGGTGAAGCATGTACTTTAATTATGGGTGGAGCATTAATTTAATATAGGCGTGTAGGGACCGGCTCCTCATCATGTGACTACTGCGATAGCCAATCACAGTGGTCACCGCTGACATATAGACCCTATTAACCACTTGCCGACCAGCAGCCACCGCAGTTGTACATAACGTTGTTTTGCCCTGTGGCAACTAGGGGTGCATGCCCCCTGCTCGCCCATGGAGCTGATGCAAGTGCCCAGCGGTCGCGATCACCGACAGGCTCCCGCGATCACTCGGGGCACACCGAGAACTGGGATCTGTGTGTGTAAACTCTGAGGGGAGAAGAGACAGATTGTATGAACAGTGATCTGTCATCTCCTCTACACAGTCCCCTCCCCCTTCAGTTAGAACACACACTAGGGAACACAATTAACCCCTTGATCGCCCCCTAGTGTTAACCCCTTCCCTGACAGTGACATTTTTACAGTAATCAATGCAAAACGATCCCCTATTTTGTAGACGCTATAACTTTTGCGCAAACCAATCAATATTGTGATTTTTTTTACAAAAAATATGTAGAAGAATACATATCGGCCTAAACTGAGGAAAAAAAATGTTTTTTATATATTTTTGGCGGATAATTATTATAGCAAAAAGGAAAAAATATTGTGTTTTTTTCAAAATTGTCGCTCTTTTTTTGTTTATAGCGCAAAAAATAAAAAAACACAGAGGTGATCAAATATCACCAAAAGAAATCTCTATTTGTGGGAAAAAAGGGATGTAAATTTTGTTTGGGTGTAATATCGCACGACCACGCAATTGTCAGTTAAAGCGACACAGTGCTGAATTGCAAAAAGTGCTCTGGTCAGGAAGGGGGAAAAACCTTTTGGGGCTGAAGCGGTTAAAGGGTAGTCATTAATCATTAAGACAACAAGTAAGTAGTCATTAATTGTGCACCTCTGTCAGGAAACAGTTGATCAGGAAAGTGGCAATCATGTTCAACTACCCAGCATCTGTTAGCAATAAAATGGTCGATCGTGCTCTTCCACAAGGATCTGCTTGCAATGGAAGAGTTAATCATGCACTTCTAAGGCCCCTTTCATACGGGACAGATCCGTATTGATCTGCCCCGTGAAGATCCGCTGCTCATCGGGGATCGCTCAGTTGATCCCCGCTGAGGTCCCTGCACGCTGTGGTCCCATAGGGGTGCATGTATGTCCGTTTTTCATCCAAAAACGGATGGATGAAAAGCGGACATACGGTCCGCATGTTTGAAAGGGGCTTAACAGGGATTTGCAATGAAAGGATTAATCATGTGCTTCCATCAGAGATCTGACAGCAATGAAATGGTTAATCATAATGTTTCTATCAGAGATCTGACAGCAATTAAAAAGTTAACCATGTCCAGGCAGCAGGAATCTGCTAGCAATGAAAGGATTCATTATTTACAGCCAGGAGGATCTTCTAGCAATAAAAGGGCAAATCACAACACCAGGGACCTACTAGCCATTAATGGTTAGTAGATCCCTGTTTGTATGATGAATCCTTTTATTGCTAGCAGACCCTTGCTGGCTGTACATAATTAACCCTTTCATTGCTAACAGATCCCTAGAGAATGCATTTCCACCAGGGATCTGCTAAGAATGAAATGGTTAACCACACACCTCCAACTGGGATCAGACAGCAATTTAGAAAGGGTAAAACGAGATATCCTTTAGCAATGAGAGGGCATGCACTTCCATCAGGGATCTACTATCTCCACTTGTATACTACTGTCCACTCTTTTTTTCTGCAGCCGATTTTCTCACATGTGCACCAGGTGGGCCAGGCATGATCACCTCCAAGGCTGGCCACATCCCCTCCCTGAGTCCTGCCCAATCACTGTGAGCCTTGCAACAGGTGCCACCTCCAGGATAAATCAGCAGGTGTGAGACCCAATAGAGCCACCTGGTCACTGCTAGAGGAGGAGGTGGGAAGACGCTGCATGTGTGAGTGGGCACGGTGAACCTGACCATGTCACGTGAAAATGTCTGGGATTGTTTGTGGGGGCACTTGTGCCACTTGACTGTCCATGACCTGCCTTGATTTCTGGGATGCAGCCTGGGACAAGTCTGTGTAACGAATAAATTGAGACAGTTGGCAACTATGCAACATGCGTCCCAACTGGTGGATTTTTCTTAACTTGTTGCTTTGGTGACCACTCTGGTGGCTGCTGCAAAAGGTCAAACAGTAACTATTAACAAAATCACATAGTATAGTCATGCCTCTGTTGTCCTTGTTTTGGAAGAATTATTTCACAATACCAAGTTTTTGTATCCTGCAAAAGTAGGTGTGACCAGATATGCGTGGCTGCACAGAGGAGACTGGGATTGAAATAAGTGCATTTATAATAAGATTTATTAAGAACATTGCAAGGGACAAAACCACACAACTTCACAATCATACACAAGCAAAAGTAAAACCTACTGAAAGACCTTCTAACAAACTAACTTATTATGCTAAACTACATACAAAGGAAGGGGAGAGGCAGCTAGTGGGAAAACTCAGGAAGAGGACCAGAGCATGGATATGGTACAAGGGAAACAGGCAGAAGCAGTGGGATAATGCTAACAGGTTCAAGCAGTAGGGACAAGATAACAGAATTAAGTGAGTTGGGTCAGGGTGATAGGCACAATGCAACTGGGTACAGAAGCAGGAGCATTGGTTAAAGAGCAGCAGGATCAGAAAGTTTGGACACACATAAGAACCAATTAAATCCAAAGGCTACAGCAGATGCATTTAGTAGCTACTACAGTACTCTGTAGAATTTCTGGGCAGATGCACAGACCCCTCATCCTCCAACCAATTATGGAAGTACTGAATTCTTTATTCACAGAAGTAGAATATTAAAAGGTAATTCACTCTATGCCCAAAAATAAGTGACCTAGAGCAGATGCCTTCTCCAGTGAATATTATGTATTCTTTCGAGAAAATTCTTGTTCCTCATCTGGTCTCTTTCTTTAACAAAGCTACATTCTCTGACTCTTACCCAACTGATATGTTGAATGTGATTATTGTTACTTTGCCTAAGCAAGGGAAGGATCTGATTCATCCCCAAGGTTTAAGACTAGGGTTGAGCGAACCCGAACTGTAAAGTTTGGGTTCGTACCGGACTTTTGGGTTTTTGGGTCCCGGACCCGAACAATTTACTGTATGTTCGGGTTAGAGTTCGGTGTTCGGCAATGTAATGACGCTTTTTTAAAAGTTATTGTCAGTTTGTCACAAAGTGTAATTTCTGCAGGAAAAAAAGTATTTTAAAAGCAATCGAGGCTATAATGAATTGTCGGCTCCCCGTAATACAGAAAACAGTCATTGAAAGTCATTGATTTTTAAAAAGTTATTGTCATAAAAAAGTGTTTGGGGACCTGGGTCCTGCCCCAGGGGACATATATCAATGCAAAAAAAAGTTTTAAAAACTGCAGTTTTTTCGGGAGCAGTGATTTTAATAATGCTTAAAGTGAAACAATAAAAGTGTAATATTCCTTTAAATTTCGTACCTAAGGGGTGTGTATAGTATGCCTGTAAAGGGGCGCATGTTTCCCATGTTTAGAACTGTCCCTGCACAAAGTGTCATTTCTACAGGAAAAAAAGCTTTTTAAAAGCACTCGTGGCTATAATGAATTGTCGGCTCCCATACCAGACCCTTCAGGTCTGGTATGGATTTTAAGGGGAACTCCATGCCAAATAAAAAAAATGGCGTGGAGTTCCCCCAAAAATCCATTTTTTTTTAACCACTGAATGACGGCTACAGCGCGGATCTATATTGCCGGGACTACATCCTATGACGTAGGCCAATGACAGCTGATCATGTGATATCAACAGAGCCAATCACCGGCGGCAGTGAGAGGGACATTAGTCCCGATCACTGCGATGTGCCGGGGTCCATGGTGCCCACCTGTGCCCTATACAAGTGCCGCCTACCAGTGCCCACCAGCTCCACCTATCAGTGTCCACCAGCTCTACCTGTCAGTCCCCACAGTGCCACCTGTCAGTGCCCACAATGCCATCTGCCAGTGCCCATAATAAGTGCCTGAACAGTGCTGCACATCAGTGTCACCTACCAGTGCCCACTATCAGTGCTCATCAGTGCCAACTATCAGTGCCATCCATCAGTGCCACCCATCTGTGCCACCCTTCCGTGCCACCCATCCGTGCCAGCCATCAGGACCCATCAGTGCCATCTTATCTGTGCCCATCAGTACTGACTTATCTGTCCCCACCAGTGCAGCCTATCAGTGCCCACCAGTGCCGCCTCATCAGCGCATATCAATTAAGCAGAAAAATTACCTGTTTCCAAAATTTTATAACAAACTATTAACCACATGCCGACCGGGCCATAGCCGAAAGACGGCTGCAGCGTGGTCGGCTTATTCTGGGTGGATCACGGATCACGGTAAGCGGCCGCTGATCACGTCATGACGCTGGTTCCTCCCTCCCCTCTCTGTACCGATTGGTACAGTGAGAGGGGAGAAGCGGAGAGGGGGAGAGATGTCAGCAGCGCTGTGGGCTGGACATGTAGTGCCCACAGCGCTGCTGAATGACAGTGAAACTCTGTGCAATAGTCTGCCAACACTGCAATACTGTGCAAAAGTCTGCCAACACTGCAATAGACTGCCAACACTGTGCAGTACTCTGCCAACACTGCAATAGTCTGCCAACACTGTGCAATACTCTGCCAATACTCTGCAACACTGCAATACTCGCCAATACTCTGTCAATACTCGCCAATACTCTGCCAAGACTTAATACTCTCACAATACTCGCCAATACTCTTCAATACATTTTAATAGAAATTTTTTAATGAATTTTCTGTCTTTTTTGGTTTATAGCGCAAAAAATAAAAAACCCAGCGGTGATTAAATACCACAAAAAGAAAGCTCTATTTGTGTGAAAAAAAGGACAAAAAATTCATTTGGGTACAGTGTTGCATGACCAAGTAATTGTCATTCAAAGTGTGAGAGCACCGAAAGCTGAAAATTGGTCTGGTTAGGAAGGGGGGTTTAAGTGCCCAGTGGTCAAGTGGTTAAACATGTTTTTTTTTTGTTTGTTTAGCAAAAAATAAAAACCCAAGCTGTGATTAAATACCACCAAATTAAAGCTCTATTTGTGGGAAAAAATGATAATTCATTATAGCCGCGAGTGCTTTTAAATAGCTTTTTTCCTGCAGAAATTACACTTTGTGCAGGGACAGTTCTAAGCATGGGAAACATGCGCCCCTTTACAGGCATACTATACACACCCCCCAGGTACGAAATTTAACTACTTCCCACCCGGCCACTGTATATATACGGCCAGGTGGGAGCCGCCTACTTCTGATCGGACGTTCCGGAACGTCCTTCAGAAGTAGCGGGATCGTGGGTGCGCGTGCCCGCGCAGCGGCGCGTTCCCGATGCGCTCGTGTCACCTGGGCACGGCGCATCTCGGTTCGGCAGGAGGGCTCTGTGATTGGCCCTCCTGATCACATGACGGCCGTGTCCAATCACAGCCATCATGTGATGTAAGCAAACAGCCGGTTGCTAGGCAATCGGCTCTCCTCTCCTCACACGGAAGTCGTCGGTGAGGAGAAGAGAGCGGATCGCTGCAGCCGGCTGGTGATCAGTGAGTATTAGCAGTTTTTTTACTCACTGATCACCAGTCTAGTGTCAAAAAACACAGTAAAACACACATGTCCCCACACATGTCCCCAAAACATACATGTCCCCAAAATACACATGTCCCCAAATAAAAACACATGTCCCCAAATAATAAAAACACATGTCCCCCACATATGTCCCAGTAAAATCACATGTGCCAATGATTATCTGCACACATATGTCCGTGATCACCTGCACACATCTGTACATGATCATTTGCGTACATATGTCTGTGATCACGCGAACCAATTATTATACAATTAACGGAATTCTTTTTACTAAAAACATGTAGCAGAATACATTTTGGCTTAAATTTATGACAAAATTTGATTTTATTGGATTTCGTTTAAAAAAGAAAGGAGAAAATATTGTTTTTTTTCAAAATTTCCGAAATTTTTTCGCTTATATCGCAAAAAATAAAAAACTGAGTCGTGAATAAATACCAAACTAAAGCTCTATTTGTGCGAACAAAATGATAAAAATTGCATTTGGGTACAGCATTGCATGACCGCGCAATTGTCATTGAAAGAGCGAGAGCGCTGAAAGCTGAAAATTGGTCTGGGAAGGAAGGGGGCAAAAGTGCCCAGTATTGTAGTGGTTAAAGGAATATTACACTTTTATTGTTTCACTTTAAGTATTATTAAAATCACTGCTCTCGAAAAAACGCCCGTTTTTAAAACTTTTTTTTGCATTGATACATGTGCTCTGGGGCAGGACCTAGGTTCCCAAACACTTTTTATGACAATAACTTTTTAAAAATCAATGACTTTCAATGACTTCTCTGTATTACGGGGAGCCGACAATTCATTATGGCCATTCGGGTCCCCATTGACTTCAATAGGGTTCAGGTTCGTGGTCAAGTTCGGATCAAGTTCGGTCCCGAACTCAAACTTTTTTGCAAAGTTCGGCCGAACCCCTCGAACCCGAACATCCAGGTGTCCGCTCAACTCTATTTAAGATTAGTCTTTCCTTTAAACTTACGTCTAATTTCAAAAAGTTTTTATTTTGTAATCTAACATACAAAAACATGTTTAACATTGGGATTACAGTGGAGCAACTTTGAGAGATAATACAGGCAATAAGTCCTTGAGTCATGACTGAGTTAATCTGTAAAATAGTGAGAAGACTAGATCTGCTAGATCAGTGTCCTGTGTATCCATAAAGTAGTTAAAGGAGCTCATTACAACATGCAATCTGTAGGGTAAGTTGTGCAACTGAGGAAAACACCCTAATGCCGCGTACACACGAGCAGACTTTTCGACAGCAAAGGTCCGACGGAACAAATCCGTCGGACAATTCAATCGTGTGTGGGCTCCATCTGACTTTTACTGTCAAATTCTGACGGACTTTAGAAATAGAACATGTTTTAAATTTTCCGACCGGAACTCCGCCGAGCCCAGTTCCTATCGAAAAATCCGCTCGTCTGTATGCTAGTCCGACAGGCAAACAACGACGCTAGGGCAGCTATTGGCTACTGGCTATGAACTTACTTATTCTAGTCCGGTCGTACGTCGTCACATTCAAATCCATCAGAAATAGTATGATTGTGTGTGCCCAAGTCCGTTCATTCGAAAAGTCAGTCGGAAATTCCGCCAAAAGTCCATCGGAAAGACCGTTGGACCTAGTCCGTCGGAAAGTCCGCTTGTGTGTATGTGGCATTATCGTTTTACTGTGGTGAAAACAGGGTGGACCAGGGGAGTCCCCTTTTACACCCAGCACCCTCAATGGGATCAAGCTGTGCCGGGTGGGGGTCTCGACCCTGGAGCCCTTCCACCCTGCCACCAAGTGGCCTAGAGTTGGAACAATATAATTTTAGAGTTCCTGTAAGCGTTTGAAACTCAGAGCTGATGACTTTTATGTATTCTACTGTCATCCCCTTTAAACAGAGATAAATGAGAGAAGAGAATAGGATAGAGTAAAAGGAGTAAAGGAGAGAGGAAGAGGAGAGAGAAAAGGAGAAACTGCTTGAGTTTGTTTATCGTCAAGAATTTTTAGGTGGATATATTAAAGTCTCAGTCTGGCCTACTGTTCGAGAGGAGGGAGATGCCCATGTGCTGAGCCCAGGGTTCCCATGTAGCTTCAAATTTGGTGTGGGTGTCCGATAGTGTACTAGATCGTTTTTCTTGCAACATAATCCATGATATTTTCCTCTGGGCAGCATTGATGGAAATGTTTGGTTGTTTCCAAGCTTTCGCTACTGTAAGTTTAGCACCCACCAATATAAAGTGGATTAGCCTCCTAGTATGTATAGGGGTCTTTGGCATCTGTTTGTTGAGTAGGGCTATTGTCCGAGATCTAGGTACCTGGCAACTGACAAGCATGTCTATGATGTTGAAGATTTTTCTCCAGAAGGGCGTATTCTGATGCATTCCCACCAGATGTGGGCCATTGCGCCTGTTAGTTGGCATCCTCTGTAACACAGAGGATCAGCAGAGGCATTCATAGAGGCTTAACTGTAGGGAGTGTAGTACCACCTAGAAATCACTTTCATACTGACCTCTGTGAGGAATGTATTCAAGATGTCCCTAAAGGATTTATAGCAAGCAGATTGACAGGCTTAACTAAATTGTAGCTCCGCTTCCCATCTCATCATGAAAGGGGACTTGGGGTCCGGGAGCACCAGTGATGAGTAAATGATCGAGATCCCTCCCCTCTGCTCC
Source organism: Lithobates sylvaticus (assembly GCA_028564925.1). Taxonomy (NCBI): domain Eukaryota; kingdom Metazoa; phylum Chordata; class Amphibia; order Anura; family Ranidae; genus Lithobates; species Lithobates sylvaticus. The sequence continues at coordinate 412,640,340 of CM053028.1, forward strand.
GGGTCCTGTCCACACCATAGTTTGTGTGCTGTGTATCTAGGTGGTAGTGGTTTTTCCAACCATATAGACTGCAAAAAGTGAGAGATTTGTTGGTCCCAAAGTGATAGGGAGTGAGATAGGGTCGGTGCCATTATCGACAGATGGATTTTTTTGGGGGGGGGGGGCCACATTAAAAAGTCAATGTTGTGGTGGGGTACTTCCTGCCTTCCAATTTGTACCCAGTCCCGTTTCTCGTATCTGGCATATATGATTGAAATCTGTGCAAGTCTAGCTGCACAATAGTATTGGAGTAATTTAGGAAGCCCTAAGCCCCCATTTTTCCTATGGCTGTACAAGGATATTTGTGGCATCCTGTAGCCTCCCTTGCCCCAAACGAATTGTAGAATCTTGCTCTAAAAAGATTTAATTTGACCCCTTTTAAATGGGATGGGAAGGGAGCGAAACAGATATAGCAATTTAGGGAGTAGAGTCATCTTTATAGAATTTATCTTTCCTATCCAAGAAAGGCTATGTTTGGCCCATACTTTGAGTTCTGTTTCTAGTTTCTGGAACATAGGGGGGTAATTGCGATTGTAGAGGGGTTCTATCCTGGGTGTTAAGTTAATTCTAAGGTATTTAATGGACGTTTCATTCCATTCAAAGTGGATTTTTGGAGCAGGGACACAGTCTGCGGTTGAAGAGATACGTCCATAGCTAGAGACTTGGAATAGTTCACTTAAAGTCCAGAGATACCTGAGAATTCCTCTAAGGTCTGGCATAAATTTGGGAGTGACGTGATGGGTGAGGTGAAAGTAATATGCCTGCTTGTTTAGGTCCCCTTTCCCAGTTAGATTGGAGAATAGAGATTAGGGATGAGCCGAACACCTTCCTGTTTGGTTCGCAGCAGAACATGCGAACAGGCAAAAAATTTGGCAGAACACACGAAGACCGTTAAAGTCTATGGGACACGAACATGAATAATCAAAAGGGCTAATTTTAAAGGCTTATATGCAAGTTATTGTCATAAAAAGTGTTTGGGGACCCGGGTCCTGCCCCAGGGGATATGTATCAATGCAAATTTTATTTTTTTAAAAGAAGCAGTGATTTTTTTAATGCTTAAAGTGAAACAATAAAAATGGCATATTCCTTTAAATATTGTTCCTGGGGGGTGTCTAGAGTATGCCTGTAAAGTGGCGCATTTTTCCCATGTTTAGAACAGTACCACAGCAAAATTACATTTCTAAAGGAAAAATTGTCATTTAAAACTGATGGCGGCTGTAATGAATTGTCCGATCTCGGAAATATAGATAAAAAACTCATTGAACAAAAGAGCATGGGATCCCCCCCCCCCCAGTCCATTACCAGGCCCTTTGGGTCTGGTATGAATATTAAGGGGAACCCCGAACCAAAATGTAAAAAAAAAAATGTATGGGGGTCCCCTAAACTCCATACCAGGCCCTTCGGGTCTGATATGGAAATTAAGGGGAACCCTGCGCCAAATAAAAAAAATGCCATGGGGGTCCCCCAAAAATCCATACCGGACACTTCGGGTCTGGTATGGATTTTAAGGGGAACCCTGTGCCAAAATGTAAAAAAAAAAAAATGGCGTAGGGGGTCACCCCAAAATCCATACCAGACCCTTATCAGAGCACGCAACCTGGCAGGCTGCAGGAAAAGAGGGGTGACCAGAGAGCACCCCCCCTGAACTGTACCAGGCCACATGCCCTCAACATGGGGAGGATGCTTTGGGGTAGCCCCCCAAAGCACCTCGTCCCCATGTTGATGGGTACAAGGGCCTCATCCCCACAACCCTTGGTGGTTGTGGGGGTCTGCGGGCGGGGGGGCTTATTGGAATCTGGAAGCCCCCTTTAACAAGGGGACCCCCAGATCCCGGCCTCCCCCCTGTGTGAAATGGTAACAGGGTACAAATGTACCCCTACCATTTCACAAAAAAAGTGCCAAAATGTTAAAAAAGACAAGACACAACTTGGGACAAGCCCTTTATTAAAAATAAAAAAATAAAAATGTCCCACAAAGTAAGTTCACGCTGTCCGACGGACCGGAAAAAAAAAAAAACTGCAACCGATCCACCTCCGTGGATAAAATATTTTATCAATGACTTCTCAATTATGGTGACTCTGATTGGGTCCGCTAGAAGGGATTTGTTTAGTCTCCAGGGTTTCTGACCTGATTTTTGAAGCTGTTTGGAGCATGCAAGCTCATGCTTACTATCGCGTGATCTGACAGGATTGTGTCGCTGATTCGGGATTGGGTTACTGCAGGTATCGCATGCATGTGTATTAGAATGTGATCGATTCTGGCAAATGTGTTGTGAGGGGCCGAGTAGTGCGTGTAGTCCCTAGTGGAGGGATTAAGTTCTCTCCAAACATCGGTTAGTCCCGGGGTATGAATCAGTTTAGCTATTTTGTGGCTGACCTTAAGAGGGCGTGCTAATTGTTGTTCCTGTTATCTATGTCTTGATCAAATGCGATGTTGGAGTTGCCCCCAAAGATAACTGTTCCCTCTAACATGGGGTTAAGAGTATTAAATAGTTGGGCAAAAAACTCTGCTTGGCCTTTGTTAGGCGCATAGTACAACACTAGGGAGTACATTTGTCCCTCCATCGTGCCTTTGTCTAATATGAACCTGCCTTCCATGTCTTTATACTCTAAGGTCCAGTTAAATTTGCACGATTTAGAGAAAATGATGGCCACTGCTTTGGTTTAATTTTTTGCATTTGTGAGATAAAATTTAGAGAAATGCCTGTGTTAGGACTGTACCGAACCAGGAAGTGTGTCTCCTGTATCAGAGGAGAGTTCAAGCCTTGCACTTTGTGAGAGGTGACCTTAATTGTGTTTGGTGTGAAATTAGCCATGGGAGCAGAAGGGAGGGCTGTCGACACATACACCATCACCTACGGTGGGAAGTCTTCTTTTGTATTTCAGAGTACATCGGGAAACCCCATTTGGACAGTTTCAAGAACTTTATGTTTGAAAGCCAGGCGCCGGGATTATCTGCTGGAGATAGGGTAGTTAGTTGTTTCATGATAGACAAAACATGAAGATAAGGATGAAGAAGGAAAGAGGAAAGAAAAGTAGGTCTTCTCCCTAAGAAGTTAATAGGTCCCAGGGGGGAGAAGGGAACCTTTGGGAGCTATCGAGTCCAAAAAATATTGGAAAATGTCCGAGCTTAACATCTCGGATGTCCTAACCCTTGGAAACTAATTGGATTTCAAAGGATAGCCGGAGGCACATGTGGACCACCCAAGACCAGGGCGCTCAATATAGATTGGAGAAAAAACATACCAATTCAACTATATTACTTACTTATAGGTAGGGACAGCAGGAAGGTACACTGAGGTAAAACATATTAAACTGGGTACCTGAACAAATTGAGGGGATAGAACTAAACAGAAATTACTTTAATGGCAAATAGCTTGACCCTTCACTTTTCACACAAGAGGGATTTCTTGTTTTTCGAGTGTCGGCTATATCATAAGGAGGGAGGCTACAGTGATGTTTGAGGAGATACAGATCCTCTGAGGAAAGGGGGGTTTAATGGGGATGGGGGGAAGGTAAGGGGGGAGGATGTGAGAGTAGGGGAGGCTGGATATTCTGGGGCTCAGATTTAATTGTAACAGATAAATTCAAACTCACAATCTTGTGTGACTAATGCGTCCATTTGTAAACCTGTGAAATAAGAAGTGAACAAATATAAAGAAAAAAACAAACCAGGGTGGAGGGGAGAAAAAAGGAGGTAAAACTGAACCACGTAGTTCACTTGGGTGCAGACCATGAACGTGAAGAGGTGGGTCATGACCCGTTACTGTCAGGAGACCTGAGTAAGTTGTCAGGAGAGCTAACAAACATTTAGGCCACTGGGTAGATCCAGGATCATTTGTGGAAACTTTCAGGTACGGCCCGTTGTCCCCCGATCTTCTCGCCTTCATCTTTGACCATAGGGGGGTCAAAGGGCTGATGAGTGGAGGTCTCTTAGTGGATCCTGTAGATGCAGAAGACATGTCCATCTCGGCATCTTGTGAAATAATTTTCAGGCTCAGTAGAAGCTTTTCTCCCGAAGCAAAATTGGAAAAGGCATGGTTTTGACTTTTGTATGAGAATTTTACTGGGGAATGCCCACTTGTATTTGATGTCCTTCTGGGCCATGGCGGACAGCAGGGGCTTCAGGGTGCATCTTCGTTGGATGGTTGAGGGTGCAAGGTCAGCAAAAATTTGAATTGTGTGGCCCTGATATGTCACCTGGGCTAAAGTGCGCGCCTGTTTCATAACAGCTTCTTTAATGGCATAGTGGTGTCTAGTGGGCGAGCCATCTTTCCTGGGGGGTCCCAGGGCTCTGTGAACCCTGTCCAGTTCTAGACACTGTTGGTTGATGTTAGGTAGTAGAGTTTTAATCAGGTCTTGGGTTGCTGCAGATACACCCCTCACGGTTTCTGGCAGACCCCTGATCCTAAAATTATACCGTCTGGATCTGTTCTCGAGGTCCTCTATGCATAATGTAGCAGTATCTAGTTGATCCTGTAAGGTTTGGATCAGGTCAGTATTTTGGTTAGACACTGCGGCAGTGAGCTCCAATTAGTTTTTTTATTGCCTCCATTCTGGAGCCTATGTTTTGAAGGTCAGATTTTATGTCCCCTGTTATTTTAGCTGCCGTTGTGGCTAATCCTCTTTTCAGGAGGATAGAAAGTTTTTCATATAGATCTGCTGTGGAAAGGCCATGATCCTGGGAGAGCAGGCCTGGTGTGGTGAAGTCAGGATATATCGGCTTGCCAGGTCCTGTAGGAATGAGGTCCTGCTCTGCCATAGTGTGGCCAATGAGTGATTCTGTGGAGGTGGGTGAGGTGTTATCAACCTGCTGCCAGTTTCCAGGCATAAGGGGGTGTATGTCAGCGTAGCTGGGGGAATGACTTGCCTGAACTCTGTGGCTCGCTCCATGCTGGAATCATGAGGCTGTTTGCTTGCAGCAGCCGTGGTGTCCATCTTGGTACACATGGCGCGGGTGGATGCCTCAAATTGCTGGCCTAGAGCTTGGCGTCCAGCCGAGTTGCTCATCCGAGGGTGGTCTCCGGGGGGTTTGGGCGGCAGGGTCCCTCTTTGTATGTCCTCCTGGGGCATGCGGTGTTGATCTAGGAGCGCAGTAGGTCTGGTGGGGTGCGGAGGACCGGGCTCAGGTGGCCATCTTGCATCTAAAGATCTATGCATACACTATTGCCAGTCAGCTTTTGACGGTCACCCTGAATCTATTCCACCCTGACTAGACAGGACCCTGGTGCTACCGGAAGAATGTTGAACTTGATCAGATTTGCTGAAATTCATAAAGCATCTTCTCTGATCCACACTTTGGACATTTGATAGAGTGCACTGGGATTAACTGTGTTAGACAATCCAAAAGATTTTGTCCTGAGGGGTACATTCTTTTTTTTTTGCGAAAGATTTATTCAATCTGAAGAGAAACCAGAGTATTTGAGGGGTACATTCTGTCCATTACTATATTCCCTTATGCTACTACCTCTGCACAGCTTTATGTACTGTTGTAGATAGCATTCTGTTTAACCTGTTCCGTATTACCAATGGGACTAACCAAGGGTGCCCGTTCTACCAAATAATCTTTTATATGACAAAGGGACCAATGGTTGAAGCCATTAGACGTAACCTACAAATTCTGTGGATAACAATGGCTGATTATATTTGCCAAACTGGCCTTTTTGCTAAAGATGTACTACTTACCTTGAACGACCAGGTTATTTCCTTGCTAGCAGCACAATAAATGATTCAAGCCTTAGGTGAAACATCATACTAAAGAGGGGAAATCCAATGTTTTACTGGGTAACCATATGTCCTACTAATCAAAAGAAACTACATTGTGCTCATCTCTGTTCTTGAGAGGTGCACAACATTCCCTTTCTGAAATGTAATCTTACATTCTCATCTGGTAATCTGTCAAAGCACAACTGTTAACCACATTTCTCATCAGCTAAAGCTGAATGTTTGCAAATTGGACACTTTGGTCTGCAATAGGTAGGAAGCAGGGCCGTCTTTCATACTGATTGGGCCCTCGGCAAACATTTTCTTGGGCCGCCGCCCTTCCACTCTAAATGTTCTTGTTTTTATAGTTTTAGGAGAAGTAACAGGTATATTTACAACTCCTTCACCACAATTAGCTGTGTTAAACATAGGTGTAGACCTCTATACCCCTAATTATAAAATTATAGGGTTTCACTTCTTATTTGCTGCAAAATGAACAATAACAATAACTAGTCATTAGAGATCTGTTAATGCCGTCAACCTCTCTGAAGTAATTCATAGAATTAATTCACAATGTCTTTATGCAAGATTGTTGGCTTATAAACAAAATTCTCAGAAAAAAATTTAAATATCAAGGGGATTCTTGGCTCCAACACCTTAATGCCGCGTACACATGAAGGGACTTTGTCCGCCGGACCTAGTCCAGCGGACAATCTGCCGGACTTTCCAGCTGGGCTTCGGCGGACTTGAAAGCGAACGGACTTGACCACACACGATCACGCTAAAAGTCCGGCGGTTCACGCGATGACATACAGCACGTACGACGGGACTAGAAAGAGAAAAATACTAGAAAAATACTTGCTACTGAGCAGCATGCGTCCTTTTTGGTCCGCCGGACCATACTACAGACGGCCGTATTGCCTGCCGGACTGCCAAGTCCAGCGGATAATTTTAAAACAAAACTTAAAACCTAGTCCGCCGGACTTTTGGGAAAAAAAGTCTGTAGAAGGCCCACACACGAGGGGATTGTCCGGTGGACTCGAGTCCAGCGGACAATCCCGCGGGATAGTCCCTTTGTGTGTACGCGGCATTAGGCATACTTATTGGTTAAACACAGCTTGTCCTAATGGCGTAAACATTAATTCACATCTATCCTCTACTGACACCCAACCTAGTTGTTGTTTTCCCTTTTCTTTTTCAAATAAAAATTTGTGAACATAGATAATAAATACAAATAAGATTCTAATTCACCATTTCCCTTCATTCTATATTCTAGTTTCTTCAGGCACACCTTCATGGTAAAATATAAACATTTTCTTTTTTTTTCAATAGTTTTTATTAAATTTGCCCAATAAAGAAAAAGGAAACACATAAGAATTCTTTATGAAGGTCCAAGATTATCCAAATATAATAAGCATTCAGTTTAAATAATATAAATATTTTCTGTATCTTACCCTGCTTCCTAGAGGCTTATTTTATGCTATTGCTAGCACTGTCTGTCCTAATAAGCCTAAGTCTAAAACTGCTGCGCCTTAATACAGTATTCCAGAATGAAATGCTGATTCCCTGACACACAAGTGCAGTTCAAGTGTCAAAAAGCTGCATTCACTTGTTTGATATGTGAATCCCTATACAGCATTTTTTGTGACACAACATATTTAGCTGAATTGTAACGATATGAGCTTCTGACAGTACTACTACGCTATTTTATTTTACTTGTTCTTTGTCAAATGCACTTATATGATATTGCCTTCTGTAATGCTAAATGTGAAACTAAATACAATTGAATAACAGCACATTTTTATACAGGCACCACCTTGTTAGCCCCAGATCGTGTTTCTATGATTATAATTATCTGTAACTTTAACCTTTTGACTTCCTTAGACATAAGGCTTATGTTGGAACAGAGCTGCTTGCAGTTCGTGGACTCAGTACCCTTACATCCACTGCAGTTTCAGAGGCTGAAAGTCTAGGGTTGCTTTAGTGGCCAAAAACTTAAGGTCATATGGATCTCAGGACTACCTGTAATTATGAATAAATGTGATAAGTGGCTAACAAGCTGCTAATTACTGCAATTGAAAAATTTACACTGCTCCCCCTCCCCACCACCGCAGCGACTGGCAATCGGTTTTAACCACTTCCACACTGGACCAATTTTGGCACTCCTCTCCTACATGTAATAATCAGAACTTTTTTTGTTAGAAAATGATTCAGAACCCCCCAAACATTATATATATATATATATATATATATATATATATATATATATATATATATAGAGAGAGAGAGAGAGAGAGAGAGAGAACCCAGCAAATAAAATGGCTATTATTGCAATTTGTTATGTCACACGGTATTTGCGCAGCAATATGTCAAATCCAATTTTTGGGGAAAAATACACTTTAATGAATTAAAAATAAAACACAATATTTACACCAATTTTTTGTATAATATGAAAGATGATGTTACGCAGAGTAAATAAACACCTAACATGTCATGCTTTAAAATTGTGAACACTTGTGGAATGGTTACACACTTCGGTACTTAGTCCTCTTTATGGAGACATCTGGGGTCAATGAGACCCCAGATATATCTTCTACCCTGGAAAGCATGAGATAAAAAAAAAATTGATCTTTGCTTTCCAGAAAAAAATGGCAGTGTTTATATCTGCCAGAACCGGAAGTGACATCATGATATTGCTTCTGGCCTCCCAGGATCATAGAGATGGCCCGGGAACCATCCATGGGCAGCTCTATGATAATCCGGAACTGTTGCCGGATCATTAATCCAGCTTCCCGATTCCACAGGAGAGCCCAAAAAGGCACCAGGGTGGCGGGAGGGGGGCATCTCCTCCCGCTGCCTGTCAAAGCAATCCAGCCGCTGAATAGCCACTAGGGTGGCTTTTACATTACAAGGAATAGTTGACTGAAAACAAAGATATCTGAATGATGCCTGTAGCTGCAGGCATCATTCAGATTATACCACTTAAACCTAAGTACTTCATATGACATCCTACGGGCGGGAAGTGGTTAACAGTGTGAGGAGCATAAAAAACTTGAGTGCGTTCACAGTGTTTTCTACATTTCCCTACACTGCAGCTGTATTATTTACAAATTTACCAATGGTATCTTATCACATTTCTTACCAAAAGTTGGTTGACTAAATTGAAAACATGGAAAAAAAGTTAGCCTTGGAGCACCATTAGGAAATACACTATTTCAATATTATCTGCTGCTCCTTCATATACAATTGTTTATGAAAAAAACAGCATGTATGCCCTGTAGTATTGCAACATAAATGCCTTATCTGTGAGACTACACCACAGAGCATCTAATAGTATTACTACAGGGTAAAAAATAATATATATCTTTATACAAAAAAAAATCACTATAAACAAGTTTAAATCTTTGAGGAAGGTAATTGGAAATAAGTGAAAATGACATAATCTTGTAATATGACATGCAACAAGATTCATGTATTTGTTCCTTTTTTTTTTTTTAATGAATGCACTTGCTATTGTTGTTTTATTTTATTTTTTTATTTATTTATTTATTACAGAACGGGAGCTAGCACAGCACTTTACACAATTGTGCAAAATGCACCCATTATATTTTTAAATACCTTCACAATATAAAAGCATTTTGGAGAGCCGCCATGCAGCTTCTATCAGATTTATTTCACAGTAGGTACTTATGTCAGTGACTATAAGTCAGTGTTGTTTGTTTGAGACCCTGTCCCCGATACATACTTCATAATCATGCCCATGGCCTCTGGGGATTTGTTTACAAAATTTCCATGAACCGGCCATGTTCTATGGGGCCTTCTTCCTTACATCTCGTTTTGCAGAAATCAGAAGACAGCTTCATAAAACTCAATTGAAACTTACTGTGCTGCTGCTACCAGATATAGGCCTTTGGAAAGGGTGGACTAGATTTGCACAGATGGGAGATGGTAGGGGGGGAATAAGTCAACTTTGTTTGTTGGGAAATTAGTACTCTGCACATAGATAATAGGATTTTATTGTGTGAAGCAGCACTGTTTGTTGCACAAGCAGTTACAAATGCTATCAAAAGAGACACAGCATGTATATGACATTGCACAGAGAAGAGTTCTAAGGAGTGAACGGAAATGCTATGTGCCTGTGTAAATGGGGTTTGGGCTTATACCAAAGGTGTCAGTTTGACATCAGTTTGAGTTGCTTCTGAGATCATTCAGAATTCATTGACAGATGTATTTGATTTGCAGTCGACCTCCTTTGACTTGCATCAACAGGTTTTACCTTCTCATAGACTTGTAAGGAAATGCAAAACCCATATGACATGAAAAACAACCCATGGACGTAGCCCCTTAGCCTGTATTTTAATGTAACTGGTATCAGTTTTCAGCTTTGCACAGCTTGGTGTTGTTAGATTACTTGGTACAAATAGTTCATAGAAAACTCTTTTAGGCAGAGTAAAAGATAATCTAAGGTAAAGCTTAATCATCTCCATGCGTTTACATCTTAAGCTCTGTGATAATCTTACACAGCCAGAAGAAATACCAAATTTTATAGAAGTAATATCATTTTTTATTCTTTCTCATCACTGAACAGCTAGGCTATAAAGTTGCAAATTGCGATATTTTGGGTTGATGCGCATTTCATTAGTTATGCCCTTACAACCTGCTTGCTGTGGAATCTGAGAATAGATATAATACAAGAGATAAAAAGTATTGCGTTAATGCAAATTTACCATGATAACATTTCTTACAACTGGTAAAGTTTTCCTGACATTATTGATTTGGATTTTTTTTGGGATTTTTTTATATGCAGAAAAACTGCCATTAGGGTATAAAAGAGAAAATATTAACATATATGAGCATTTCTAAAACACAGTTTGAGATATACTTTTAACCCTTTCGCTGCCAGGGCCATTTTTGCTTTTTTTTCACAAATGTTTAAAAAATCATTTAGGCCTGAAGATTACAAAAAAAAAAAAAACATTATATATTTCCTGAAAGCAGACATCCTAGAGAATAAAATAGTGCTAGTTAAAAAATGTTATGTCACTTAATACCGCAAAGGTCTAGAAAACGCAAACACACTAAAGTGAATTTTAGGGCAAACAAACACAATAAACTACCCACATTTTTGATAAAAAATAAAAGACAAGGTTGCATCGAATAAATAGATACCCAATTTGTCAAACTTTAAATTTGCGTGTGTCTGTGAAATGGCGACAAAATTCAGTACCCTATATTTTCTTTAGGCGATGCTTCAAAAGCCCTCTATAGGTAATTCATTTAGTGTTATGGAGGAGGTCTTGTGCTAGAATTGTTGCTTTCACTTTGGCGTGCACGGTTACGGTGATTCCATAACCAGTTCACGAACCGCACAACGGCTGGGTGGCCGCTCTGAGCTGGATCATGTACCTAGTATGTAATCGGACACTTCCACGCCTGGCAGCACCCATTAACTCTGCTGGTGACCCACTCCCGCTGTGATTAGATACAGTGAGAGCTGATCTGCGGGTACTGCGGACTCTATGTCTGCCAGAACTTGCCGATCATTAGGCAGAGAACCAGAACAGTGATCTGCCTATGTAAACAAGGCAGATAGCCATTCTGTCAGTAGGGAATGCATTGATCCTGTGTTCCTGCAAAGTAGGAACATAGATCAATGCCTTTCACTAGTAAAAGAACCTCCCACAAAGTGCTCAAACACTGGCTGGGCACACAGTTAACCCTTTGATTGTCCTTAATGTTTAACCCCTTCCCCCTAGTGTCATTAGTACAGTGGCAGTGCATATTTTTGGCACTGATCATTGTATTAGTATCACTGGTCCCCATAAAGTGTCAAAAATGTCAGTTAGTGTCCAGACTGTCCACTGCAATATCGCAGTCCTGCTATAAGTTGCTGATTGCCCCCATTACTAGTAAAGAAAAAATACATAAATATTTTGTTTGGGTACAGCATCGCACAACAGCGCAATTGTCAATTAAATTAGCGCAGTGCCGTATTTAAAAAAATGGTCTGGCCATGAAGGGGGCAAATCTTCCAAAGGGCAAGTGGTTAACTTTGTTTTTCATCACATATGGGATAAAAAGCCGCCCATGTGATGATTTTTAGGTGACAGGTTCTATTTAATGAGACATGCAGACTCTAAAAGACCCTGCATGTCTCCATTGGGCTCCCCCGATTGTATTGCAATGCATTTCATATTGCAATATATCCTTTCCCGGCAATGCCAGCTGGGGACAATGAAAGGCTGACCCAGAAGTGATGTCATACACGTCGCTTTCCGGGTCACAGTAAGAAGGGGTAATTAGCATTAGCAGTAATCAGCATGGATTCATGAAGAATCCTTGCGAAACCAATCTATTAACCTTCTATGAGGAGGTGAGCTGCCATCTCGATAAAGAAAGGCCTGTAGACGTGGTGTATCTGGATTATGCAAAAGCATTTGACACAGGTCCCCACAAACTTTTACTGTACAAAATAAGGTCAGTTGGCATGGACAATAGGGTGAGTACATGGATTGAAAACTGGCTACAAGGGTGAGCTCAGAGGATAGTGATAAATGGGGAGTATTCGGAATGGTCAGGGGTGGGTAGTGGGGTCCTCAGGGTTATGTCCTGGGACCAATGCCATTCAATTTATTCATAAACGACCTGGAGGATGGGGTGAACAGCTCAATCTCTGTATTTGCAGACGATACTAAGCTAAGCAGGGCAATAACTTCTCAGCAGGATATGGAAACCTAGCAAGTAGATCTGAACACATTAATGGGGTGGGCAACTACATGGCAAATGAGGTTTAATGTGGAATGTAAAATAATGCATTTGGGTGGCAAAAATATGAATGAAATCTACTCACTGGGGGGAGAACCACTGGGGGAATCACGGATGGAAAAGGACCTGGAGGTCCTAGTACATGATAGGCTCAGCAATGGCATGCAATGCCAAGCTGCTGCTAACAAAGCAAACAGAATATTGGCATGCATTAAAAAGGGGATTAATTAAGAGATAAAGTGGAAATTCTCCCACTCTACAAGACTCTGGTACGGCTGCACCTGGAGTATGCTGTTCAGTTCTGGGCACCAGCCTCAGGAAGGATGTGCTGGAAATAGAGCGAGTACAGAGAAGGGCAACAAAACTAATAAAGGGACTGGAGGATATTCATTATGAAGAAAGGTTATGAGCACTGAACTTATTCTCTCTTTGGAGAAGAGACACTTGAGATGGGATATGATTTTAATTTACAAATACCGTACGGGTGACCCCACAATAGGGATAAAACTTTTCAGCGGAAGGGAGTTTAAGAAGATACGTGGCCACTCATTAAAATTAGAAGAAAAGAGGTTTCACCTTAAACTTCATAGAGGGTTCTTTACTGTAAGGATGTGGAATTCCCTTCCACAGGCAGTGGTTTCAGCGGGGAGCATCGATAGTTTCAAGAAACTATTAGATAAGCAACTGAACGACAACATACAGGGATATACAATGTAATACTGACATAAAATCAGACACATAGGTTGGACTTGTGTCTTTTTTCAACCTCACCTACTATGCAACTATGCAACTATAAGAATTACTCATTGTTCAAGGAACCCCTCGTAACCTCTGAAGGAATCCTGGTTGAAAAATCATGCTTTACTGTAAAGTATAGCACATAAATTATGCCCATTATATTGGCAATAATATTATTGTAAACAAAACTAACAAATATATGCATTTTCCATTAAAAGGGTGGAATTCATACATCCCACTGATATGAATAATCTTTAATTTTTACTATGACATTACTGCTATGATTAAAAATATGGAGAATGTAACTTAGAGCACAGTGCTCAGAATGAAGCCGTGTGGAGTATATAATGGGGTTGATTTACTAAGACTGGAGAGTGCAAAATCTGGTGCAGCTCTGCATAGAAACCAAACAGCTTCCAGGTTTTTCTGTCAAAATGTAATTGAACAAGCTACATTTAGAAGCTGATTGGCTACCATGCACAGCTGCACCAGATTTTGAACTCTCCATTTTTAGTAAATGAACACAATGTATTGCACAGTGTGCAGAGTAGGGCAATTTGTAATATATTACATATAGCACAGTGGTAAGCACCCCCACATAGATATTTTTGGGCACATACTATTTCTGCAACTTCATCAGTGGAGCAGTAGGCAAAAACATGTGCGGTTGAAGGCAGATATGCACATTATGGCCAACAGCCTTTGTTTCCCCAAGGCTTTTCTATGACACAAAGCTTAACTAAGTTCCTGCTCATCATTCTCCTCATCTTCCTGGCTCTGCTCACAACCTTGTCATGTGGGTGGTAATAACTCTTAAACATTATTCACATGGCCGATCAAGGCCACACACTGCCAAGAATCAGCTTACAACCTTGAAAGAGATCATAGGTGTTTGTGATTAGCTGTGCCAAAAAACCTGTACAATTCAATGCTGGTACCTTGGTTGCTCACATGTAAATGGACATCCAAGGTGTTATAGAGGACAGATAACTTACCCTGTACACAGTTTTCTTCTTTTAGGTTCAAATACCACTCAATACACTATTTGCATGAGTCACACCTGGCCCTAGAGTACAAGCTGATTTACTAAAGGAGTTCACTAAAAAAAGATGAACTATTCTCTTTGATTATCCAATCGTGTTTAAAGCAAATTCCTTTGTATTTATTTTCGCTGCACTTGACTGAATAATTTAAGTCAATATTCACTCTTTTTGGAATAACCACTGAACTCCTTCAGTAAATCAAAGCTCTACGTGTGCGTGTGCATAACTGTCAAACAGACATCTATGGGAAACTAATTAATGTGAAACGTTCAGTGTTCTCTATAAGTTAGAAACCAGTGTCAGTGTGATCAAAATAAGTATAATAAATACATGATAAAATCCCCACTGAATGGCTAATTTAATGAAGTACTTATTTTTGCATTCATCTGTGTTTACACTGTTTTTAAATGTATGTATGCTGCATCTTTGTTTTCATTTTGGATAGAAGAGTTAAAACTCCTGCCAGGTAATTTTTTTTTCACCAATGGGGAGGGAAATTTTCCCAGAAACAGGGAACAACTGAACAGAAGATTAAAAGAAATCTCCTAGAAAAAAGGAAAGAATTCCTGCACGTTGGGGTTTTTAGGCAGCAAGCAATGAGAGAGTCAATGGGTAATGTATAAAAATAAAATGGATTTATTGGGATGAAAAAATATAACAACTAGATTAAAACATGATCTCCAGTAGAAAGACAATTGTAGAAACATGGATATACACTTTACAGACTAGCAATCTCATATCGACATAGTACATTAACTGTCATACATATGAGAGAATAGCCCTAAAAAGAAATCTCCTAAAGCATGGGAATATCCACTCTTATGCCTTGTACACACGGCCACACAAATGTTGGCCAACAATTACGAACATGGGAACGTGGTGACGTACAAGACGTACGACGAGCTGAGAAAGTTCAATAGCCAGTGCGTCTCCTTCTGCTTGATTCCGAGCATGCATGAACTTTTGTGTGTCAAACTTGTGTACACACGATCGGAATTTCTGACAACAAAGTTTTGTTGGCGGAAAATTTGAGAACCTGCTATCAAACATTTGTTGGCAGAAAGTCAGACAGCAAATGGTCGATGGAGCATACACATGGTCGGACTTTCAGCCAACAAGCTCACATCCAACATTTGTTGTTGGAAAATCCGATCGTGTATACAGGGCATTAGACATCTGTCTCTAGAACAAGTGTCACTGAAGGGCAACTTATCCTCTCAAGTTTTTAATTTCCCTTAACTATCCATCTCAGTTATAATTGTCTCCAATACAAATAGAGTGGGAGACAGAAGGTCTAACTTTTCCCCACTCTATCCAAAACTATGAAAAAGGTTTTGCCTAGAGATAAACTTTAAAGAAAACGTTATTATCACTGTGTTTTGATGTAACTTTCAAATCTATACATGCTTGCTTTTCAATTTCTTTTGAGATTGTATTAAATTTAGGGAGTGCATTGTTTAAAACAGATGGGTCAGCCATCATTTTTAATGGGAATTTTTGAGAAGGTGTAAAAAAGCACGACCAATGTGTAACACTGCAAAGCAGGAAGTAGTAAATATGATACACTTCTTTACCATTTCCATAGGTCTTAAAGCTGATGTTTACCAAAAAAATATTCAGTGCAGATATGCCTGTCTTAGACCCCTTTCACACTGAGGCGCTTTACAGGCACTATATCGCTAAAAATAGCGGATGTAAAGCGCCTGTAAAGCTCCCCTCTCCCTTCTCACTCCAGGAGTGGTGCGTTGGCAGGACGCTCAAAAAAGTCCTGCAAGCAGCTTCTTTGAGGTGCTTTAGGAGCGGTGTATACACTGCTCCTAAAGCACCCCTGCCCATTGAAATCAATGAGCAGCGACACCGAAGCGCCGGCAAAGCGGCACTGCAGCGGTGCTTTGCGGGGACTTTTAACTCTTTATCGGCCACTAGCGGGGTCGCTAGTGGCCGATAAAGAGTTGCCCCGTTAGTGGCCAAAAAGCGCAGCTAAAACGCCGATGCCCGGGGTGACTCAGTGTGAAATTGCCCTTATTCCTGACAAGAAGAGGACAGGCATTCTTGCATTCAAGATTTCTACATGATCCAGCAGCACCTCGTGGGGCAAACTTTATTACATGTAAATGATGTGACTAAAGCTGTAGGGATTTTTTTTTTAGCTAAAATTCAGATTTAAAAAAAATATAAAATGAAATGCTAAGCAACCTTACAAAGTATGATCTGTTTGAAGTGTTGAAGCTGTCCAGGCAGATATAAGAAACGTAATTTCTACAGTATTATTATTTTTGTTAAATCATGATTAAATGTATTTCAATATGTAACTAGTATAAGGACCTTGATTTAGCATGTAATCCCCTTCAGCACTCAGAAGAGGAGAGGAAAGAGCAGAAACTGAAGCCAGTCAGGCATGCTGCATATGCATGTACTAACACACAACATTCTGGCACATTTCCCACAACGTTTGAAAAGTGATCTGCGGTAAATAACTTTTCAGAGGTGTTTGACAGGCACCTGTTTTAACCCTGTAAAGGCTGCACCACTGCGTCGCAACTTTATGTATTGTGTTTGGTTGCAGGGCAGATGCGTTGTGGCCCCATTTACTTGAATTTGTTGTATTTGGAAGCGGTACTACCTGCTAAATACAACAAGCATTTATTTCCAAAGCTGTTTATCTATGGCAGTGATGGCGAACCTTGGCACCCCAGATGTTTTAGAACTACATTTCCCATGATGCTCAACTACACTTCAGAGTGCTAGAGCTTCATGGGAAATGTAGTTCCAAAACATCTGGGGTGCTAAGGTTCACCATCACTGATCTATTGGATGTTTATAACCCAGCTGCTTTTGCAGTTTAAGGGGAAAGGTTGTGGGGTAAAAACCTGTATAAACTTTCTATTTTTGGTGCTCTCCTAACCGCAAGTGTAAGCAAGCCCTCTGACAGGGGAAATGAGCAGCTTCCCTGAGATATGGGCTGTACGTGAACAGCAGGAACTAGCTTTAACTGCAGAAGAGAAAAGTAAGGTCACAACCCTGACTGTGTATTCCTCTGTTTGTTTGGAGAAACTAGTGGAAGTACCTGAATTTGACTTGGTAACAACCCCTTGCAGTGCCCTGTACAGAAAAGCTCAATATGGGAGGAAAAAAACAGCATAGGGAGCCAGTCAGTTGTGCTGCAATACTCATGTGGTTACAGGGAACATGTAGAGGGAAAGTGGGAGTAGAGCGACAGAGGGATGAGCTCATTGCTGCTATGCTTCACTATCAGATTTACAGACTGGGGGCAAGGGAAAGACCTATAGCAGTTTTAATTCTTAAAGTGGTTCTAAAGCTTAAAATTTTTATCTTAATGCATTCATTCCATTAAGGTAAAAAATGTTTAGGCATCAGCATCCCTCTCACCCCTCCTTTTACTTACCTGAGCCCTAAATCGATGCAGCACTGTGCACGTCTGCAGCTCTTCTCTCCTCTCACTTCCAAGTCTCGCTGGCTTTGCTGGGGCACCATGAGCCATTGGGTTTGAGTGCTGTCAATCAAAGCCAGTGATGAAGGAGTGGGGGGCAGGGGTGGGGACGAGTCCCACTGTCTGTGTCAATGGATGCAGCAGCAGGGCTCAGGAGTGAGCATGCACAAGTGCCCCAACAGGAAATTGCTTCCTATGGAGGCACTGGACAGAGAGGAAGGGCCAGGAGTGATAGCGGGGGACCCAAGAAGAGGGGGTTTCCGGCCACTCTGTGCAATTCCATTGCACAGAGTAGGTAAGTATAGATATGTTTGTTATTATTTTTATTTTTTTTAATTACCTTTACAATCTCTTTAACTGCAGTAGTATGTGTTTTCTTGTCCGGCAAGGCGGTGCAAATCTTATTTTGAATTATGGGTAAAAATCAGCTGACAGGTAAAATGTTTAATGTTTATATTTCATCTGTATTTCAGCTTTTTGTCTGTAGTTCAGCTTTAAGATTAACAAAGGAGATGGTGCCAGTAGTGTGTTCTCCTCTGTAAGCCCATCCCTGTTCCATAGCATCCCTGGCACCTGAATTAAATGAAAATGTTCAACTTATGGTGCCCATTTACTATTCCTAGAACTGAATAATCATCATACATATGATTTAAGATAATAGGCAAATAAAATCATTTTTTTCTGAATATATGAGAACATATAAAGTACATTTAGGTGAATAAGTAGTTGTTAAACATGATTTAGAATATGACAGCTCTGCAGTGGCCATTCACCTGGTATTAAACCTCATACACTTAATATGAAAATTTCTGACATTCATTTGAAGAAGTACTAAAAATGCTTTTAATGCTGGTATATAAACTAGAAAAGCATTTCTTTTAAATTCACTCTTATGGCCAATATACATGAAAAATGCATTAACATAAAAATCAGTTTACTTACTCTTTTCACAAAAGCATTTATTCTTCATCATATAATCTTAGCAGATTGCAAAGCAGCAGTGTTTAAATACAGCTATACCTTACATGCAAGACATATGCCATGGAATGTACTAGCTTATGACAATAACTAAGCCTACCACAGACAGATGAACACAGTAGACAAGTGGATCTGTGAACCTAAATGAAGTTGGCAGCAGTATACTTATGATGGGGATTGTTTGTGATGGCAGTCTGTATATGACAGCTTGTGTAGCAGGGGATGGCATACCTCTGGGTAAACAAAATAACGTTAATTCTGTAAGTGCCCATTAACCAATCTATTTACTCCAAATGCTAACTGTAATATTTTCATGTAGCGTTAACATAAAAATGTAAATGATACCACTGATTTATAGCTATACATACTGTATTATTGCACGCCTGATAAAAACAGATGCTTAACAGATATATGAGTCTGGTATTTTGTTGCCTTCTTTTTACACATAGATTTATTGAGTAACTGTTTTGACGATTACAGCAGTCTACCCCACTTTTAAATGAGAACTTGTCTTGAAAATTACAAGATTACCAATAGCTCACAAAACAGAAATTTCGTTTCAAACCTCCATCATGCTAATGTAGTGCTTTGGTATATATTTTTCAAAACTAAAATATACATTTAAAAAAAAAATTTTGTTTTATTAAGTTTTAGAAAAGTATAGTACAGACATTGCCAGAGGGCCCAGTAAGAACACAGTCCCAGCTAAATGCAAAAGAGAATGGCAAAAGTTATAATAAGATGTATCATAAAATAAACCAAAAGACAACGTCCAATAGAGGAATCAGTAAAGTTTTTCTCACGTCAGAGATTTGTGTCATAACAAGTATTATATTCAAAAGAAAGATAAGAAGTGGGGCTCTGTTTGCCCACCAGGACAGCATGCTGAAGATAAGATAAAAAGTATGAGAAGTAAATTAAGTGATTAGGACAAGACAGAAAAAGAGAGAAAAAAAGAGTAGAAAAAGCAAAACGGAGAGTGTGCAAATACAGTAGAAACAGAAAAAATCTGAAGTAAGGAAAAAAGAAGCTATATCACTAGGTGCATTGGAGGGGGAGAACTGACTCTCAGTGATGAAGTCATCATTAAAGTGTCAGGGTACCTTTGAATTATAAAGAGCCACAGAAAATTATTCAGATGGTCCATGTATTCATGTAGAATATGTATCTATTATAGGGTGGGCTAATAAACACCTAAATGCTTTGCAGGAGGGACAGCTCAGTAGCTCTTGCATCGTAGGAGTATCAATAGTCTTCCTCTATCAGGGGATTACTGCCTGGCAATTACCACCATAAAGAAGCAAAGAACTACCTTTTTAGTTGTAGAGATGGAGCTTGGGTACACCGGGAGTAGGGCTATTTTGAAAGACAAATTTCTAAATGGTACTTAATGGTGCAAAAAGGAGGAGTTATTGCCCACATCCCTAAACTAGATAAATTGCAAACCGAGGGAATTTTCCTCTAAATGGGACTTTAAGAGGCACTGCTCCTCTACAGATATATTATTATAATATATATTATTTTATTTGAAAAAGGTTAAAAGTAGGATATACAATACAGAGAGTGTACAGGATGCAAATACAAATATATGCAAAAATAAAATACAGTTGGAGAAAACCACTGCACTATTGGATAAATAAAGCAACAGAGATGACCCAACACATTTTGAGTTAGCGATATCTGTTCTCTTCTTCAGAGCTGGGTGGTTAGACACAGGAAGTAAATACGTTTATAATTGATACAAGACAGGTATAAGAATATACGCATTGTAAAACAAGCAAAAAATAAAAAATTCAGTCAAACAATTTTGTGAATCCACTGACCATGAAACTTGCATAAAAAAATCAATGATCTTGCATCCACGTTAAAACATTTGGAAAAAATGCTGCTGCCCTAAGCCAACCAGTTCAGGTCCAGAGAAATGGGTACACTCAGGAGAAGCAACCCAAGGCCCAGGATGGTCACTCACAGAAGGCGCTCCAACTCAGCCCCAATGGGAATACTCCACGTATGGCCCAAAGCGACAAATATCGCTAGAGACAAAAAAAGGAGGGGATGCAATGAAATGACTATATAGGTGTCTGTTCAGAGCATACATAACTAGCTTGTATGCCCTCTCCTGTTCCTGGATAGTACAGAAACAGGAGAGGGCTAGAGGTCAGAAACGGCTAACTTCAGATGTTTGTAGTCCATGTGCCCAAATAAATGTTAAAGGGGCCTATGGAGGGGGAACATAAAAAAATGGAGACCTTTGTTGTCTGGTATAGATATATCAATGACATTTTTCTCATATGGGATGGGCCTATTTATCAATTAAAAACTTTTCTTTATCAACTTAACCACAACAATTTCAATCTAACATTTACTATGACATGGGATTGTTGCTCCATCACTTTCCTTGATGTTACCATCCACAAAGATGAGAATGGCCCCCGTGGGCCAAGTAAGGGACCTACTGGGCGGGTGCTGTGGTGCACCAAATCATCCATACCCAGACTGGGATGGCTAAAAGGCAGACACATCAGGAGAAAGGAAACAGAAAAACATAGAAAAATATTGTGAACATATAGATGTACAATCATCCACAGAAAATATCTAAACTAGTTCTATCCAGTATATAAGTGAAAATTCTGACATTACTTAACAGAAATGGAGAAAGAAAAGGAAGACATGAGAAAGAGGGGGGGGGGTCAAGTTGCAAAATCAGATGGTAAATGCCAAAAACTGCAAAAGAACAGCTTATATGTACATTCATTATATAGAAAATATAAAATATATAAATCATTTTTCTGAAGAACTTAGTTTAGTAATTTCACTAGAGATCTCTCATTGGAGACATTTGGTTCCCATTCAGACCCCCCTGAGGTGAAACCTTCTAGGAATGGTCTGAAGAAGATGGATCCATTGAGTCCAGGTGGGTTTGTCGCATTGAGGTGGAAAATTCACCTTTGTTCATGCTGTAATAAAGTCTTATTCCAATCCCCTCCCCACATACCTGGATGTATGCAGTCGAGGATTAGGAAGGAGACCCTAGGGAAAACCCCATCATTGATATCAATTACATGTCTTCCAAGTGGAAGACCGGGATTGCAGGTCCTCATTGAAGTGATATGGCGATAAGCTCTTTGCCAAAATTATTGTATGGTCTTCCCAACGTAAAAGCATGCACAGTAACAGAGCAGAATATACACCACACCGGATGTTTTGCAATTAGCATAGTGTTTCGGTCTGTAGCATTCCCCGTTAGGTAGTATAATGTTTTTTGATGTGTTTAGAAACTGGCAGTAATTGTACCCGCCACAGGTAAACATTCCTGCACGTTTTGTAGGAATACCAGTTATTTTGGCGTGGGACCTGATGTTCTCAGCTAGAGGCTCCATTACTAAATTGAAAATCAAGGGAGATAGTGTGCAGCCCTGCCGTGTACCGTTCGTGATGCAAAATGGGGTGGATAGGAGGTTGGACGTGTATACTTGTGCCGGTGGATTGGTATAGATGGCAAGTATGGCCTGGAGTAATGTTAGGGATATATAGTTCCAGTTGACTCTATCGAATGCCTTCTCTGCATCCAGAGATAGAAGCAGAGAAGGCGTTCCAGTCAAGTTTGTGTGGTGAATAATGTTCATCAATCTTCTGGTTGCATCAGAAGTCTGGTGACCCCTAGTGAAGCCAGTTTGGTCCCTATGAATTAGTGAGGGTAGGATATCTATTAGTCTATTAGCTATCAATTTTGCATATATCTTGAGATCAAGATTTAACAACGATATGAGAAGAAAATTTTGAGGAGTGTTGGGTTCTTTTCCCAGTTTCATTTCCAGGGTTATTACAAGAGCAGATAGCATTTCTTCTGGGAAATAGGAGGATGATGTTGCGTGGTTGTATAATTCACATAGGTGTGGGGATAGAATTGAGTGGAATGTTTTGAAATATTCCCCAGTGAAGCCATCTGGGCCTGGAGATTTGGAGTTTGGAAGTTGTTCAATAGTTTTTCGAATTTCCTCTACGGTGAAGGGTGAATTTAGGTACAAGAGATGATCAGATGTTAAAGATGGGAGTTTGATGTGGTCAAAAAAGGGTTGGATTTCTGTTTGATCTAGCTGGTGAGTGTTGCCATCTACCTTAAGGTTGTAAAGTTCACTATAATAAGTACTGAATGCATTGGCTATATATTGAGGATTTAGAAGTTTGTCATGTATGTTCGGGTGAAATAGGTGTGCAATTCTAGAATTTAGTCGGTGTCCTTTAATTCAGTTTGCCATGGCTTTCCCTGCTTTGTTATTAGTGACATAAGATCTAGCCTTGGGTTTCCGTCGGTTAATTTCAAAGATTTCTAGAAGCATTGCTCGAAGCTCGTGTCTTAGTTTAAAAATCTGGGATTGTAATGCTGGTGAGGGATGGGATTTGTTTTTGAGATCTGCAGCTGCAATATATGTAGTCAAGTCTTGTCGTTTCTGCAGTCTTTGTTTCTTGAGGGTGGAACCCAATTGTATAAAGAAACCTCTTATAAAAAATGTATGGGTGTTCCACAAAACCGCCGGGTCAGGGGGGGCGTGGCTTGTGCGCGATCCGGATGGAAGCCTGAGTCTGCAGCTCTCCCAGGCCGGTCGGACAACGAGCAATCTACGGGCAGATCTCGGACCCATCGAACCCCCACACCACCTCAGAAAGGTTTGGGGACCCCTCCGGAATGACATCCCGCAAGCGAAAGGAGGAACGGAACCTCCAGAAACTGACGGCCCTCTCCTTCCAGCGCGGCGGCCTCAGGCAAGATGGCGCCGCCGGAGCAGTAAAAAAACAGGCCACGGCCTACACAGACCACCGGAACGGCGATCCTGGCGAAATGGACGGGGATTTCACACCCCCAGCTCGGGATGGATCTCCTCCGCTCACCCCCAACTCCCAGAGCCCAGCTAAAGCGCGGATGCGCTTGGATGCTAATCTCCAGCCCGGACCCACAGTGAGTACAGCATTGCACAATGCACACGCCATATCCTCACTGCAATCGTCCATTGCGGCCTACCCCACATCAGGACAACCAGTCCTAGACACAACAATGAAGGACATGCTAATGTCCCTTCAATCATCCCTCATGACTAATCTGTCTTCCCTGATGAGAAAAATTCACTACTGACATGAGGCAAATGAGGAACAGAGTACACTACCTAGAAGACAAAATGGAGGAATGCACAGAGACTGTCAATGACCTAGTTGATACATGTATGGCCCAAAGAGATGACACTGACTGGATCAAATCTAAAATCGCAGACCTTGAGGACCGCTCTCGTCGCAACAATATAAAAATACGCGGCATACCAGAATCGGTACCCCCTGCTGAGTTGCACGCATACGCCAGCTCCATGTTTGCCGCCATGCTGCCTGAATTAACCCCCATTGAGTTGACGATCGACCGCATCCATAGGATACCTAAACCCAAACACCTAGCAGACACAGTTCCGAGAGACGTACTGTTGAGGATCCATTTTTATCAAGCAAAAGAACAATTCCTAGCAAAAGCAAGGGCGATGAATACACTACCAGCCCCTTACTCAGACATCCAACTATTTGCAGACCTCTCGAAATACACGTTGCAACTGCGCAGACAATTGAAATCAATAACAAAAGCCCTCACAAATCACAAAGTAATCTACAAGTGGCGTCATCCAGCCACCATTCTGGTTACATACAATGGCATACCCCACACGATCTCTACAATGGAAGAAGGCATGAAACTGCTGCATGCGTGGGGTATCATACCTAATCCACCAGATAATTCCTCCGCACCGCCACGGAAATTCAACTCCCCTCCTCAGAACACCCAACGAAGAAACCACCACCCGAACATGAACTGACTGCTTCTGCCCGTACTCTCTTTAAAGCTAACACACTGAATCCGGTCCGGCCGACCTCTGTCTCAGTCTACTACTCTGAACTTTCTCCCCCCTAGTATTGTCGGCATCCATGTTTGGTTGATAACTGCTGACCTGTCTCAGAACGAACACCATCGGCTACCACCTACTGAACCAGCATCTGTTCTCCCCCTATCCTCTTTTCCCTTCTCCGCTTTTCCCTTTTTTTTATTTCAGATTCATCTGGCTGTTCCAGGATTTTGATAACCACCTGCGGCAAACTCCAGTATCAAGACAGAGAAGACTTCACAGCCGACCTCCGTTATCTGGTGCCTTCCAGCAACATATCTACCCATCGAGCATCTTCTAAAGTCACCTCTGCAACCTCTCCTGACATACAAATAGAAAAGAACAAGTTCCACCCATCTCAACTGTAAGTTGCGTGCACACACCACCATTATACAGAACAGTAAAATGTCCGTGACAGTTGTGTCCTTAAATGCGAAGGGACTAAACCACCCTGCTAAACGCTCTTCCCTGTGGAAGACAGCCATATCGCTCAAATGCGATGTACTAAGTGTCCAAGAAACACATTTCGCCCGCGACTCGGCCCCTGCGTGCCAACATAGGCTATACCCTCACATCTTTCAATCATCCTACATTAAGAAACAAAGAGGCGTCCTAATTGCCATATGCAACACAGTCTCGTTTGAACTTCTACACTGCATTACGGATACTGAGGGACGGTACACTATCCTTATCTGCAAAATTAACAACGTTCTCTACACCTTGGTATCCTTGTATGCACCGAACCGACGTCAGATGTCCTTCCTCAACAAGCTCATAAAAAAGGTCCACAAGATCCAAAAAGGACATGTATTATGGTGTGGTGACTTTAACTTGGTACCTGATGTCCATATAGACTCCACAGCGGGTAACAAAAGACACGCTTCTCCTCTGAAAGGTTTTATCAACAATGATTTATTTGACGTGTGGAGGTGTTGTCACGCCAGTGAACGCGACTATACTTTCTTATCACCGCGTCACAACACCTACTCACGCATAGACTTATTTCTCTCTGACAAATGTTTGCTACAAAAAATCTCAGCATCGGTGATCCACACTACCACCTGGTCAGATCATGCCCCCATCAGTATCACCATTAACACTAAACTCCATCAGCCTAACTCCTACTTATGGAGACTCGATAACTACCTTCTACACAGCAAGCCCATAAGGCAGGAAATACAACACCATCTTGAGGAGTATTTCTCCATAAATTCCAACTCGGTATCTGACCCGGAGGTGGTGTGGAGCGCCCACAAGGCTGTAATTAGAGGTATCTTCATACAACTGAGTGCCAGAAATAAAAGACTAAAATCGCAAAAACTTGACCAACTGACAGCTGATATAGAACTCACTGACGCCCAAAACAAAACCGACCCATCTCCTACACTCCAAACCAAACTCTTTAAATTAAGGCATGACCTGAGATCCTTACTCCTCCAGGCGTTTGAAAAAACATACACCAAATTGAGAGCTAACACATACTCCACAGGCAATAAAGCAGGCAAATTGATGGCGTTAAGACTTAAAGGACATAAAGCCAAATCTAAAATACCATACATCCTGCACCCACACACTAAAGAAAAACTGCTTAAACCTCACGAAATAGCGAACGCATTCAGTACATATTACAAAGATCTTTACAACTTAAAAGACGACACAGCCACCATTCAGCCCTCCCAAGACGATATTAACAAATTTTTAGATAACATTGATCTCCCCTCCATCTCCTCAGCTCAATTAGCCAAGCTCAATGACCCTTTCACGATCCCAGAGATAGAGTACGCTATCTCTAAACTCCCAACAGCCAAATCCCCTGGACCTGACGGGTTCACCGGGGAAAATTATAAAGCATTTCATCAGATTCTAGCCCCCAAGCTTAGCGCAGTATACAACGCTGCGACCTCCTCATCCTCCTTCTCCTCAGATATGCTTAGTGCCATAGTAGTCACTCTCCCTAAGCCAGGTAAAGAACCAACCTCTCCCCAAAACTTCCGACCCATATCTCTACTCAATGTAGATGCTAAAATCTACGCGAAACGCAATAGATTAACTGACATTAACTGACATCCTCCCAGAACTTATCCATAAAGACCAATCAGGATTCACAAAGGGCAGACAATCTTCAGACGCTACCAGAAGGATGATAGACATTATACACCAGGCAAAACTCACAGGTACCCCCTCTGTACTCCTCTCCTTAGACGCTGAAAAAGCATTCGATAGAGTGCACTGGGGGTACCTTTCGTCAGTCCTAACGAAATTCGGGCTCACAGGACAAATTTATAGCGCAATCATGGCCCTGTATTCTTCTCCCTCAGCCCGTGTGTATTCAGCGGAATCATTGTCTAGCCCATTCAACATAACAAATGGCACTAGACAAGGCTGCCCCCTCCCCCCCTAAATATTTAATTTAGTTATGGAACCCCTTGCTCAATCCATCTGCACGAACAACCAAATTACAGGTATAACCATAGGAAAACAAGAACATAAAATAAGCCTATTCGCAGATGATGTCATACTTATGTTATCCAATCCTACCGCCTCCCTCCCGGCAGTTCAAGAGACGCTAGCCCGCTTCAGCAAGATATCTTATTACAAAGTCAATGACAGCAAATCCAACATCCTGAACCTAGGAATAGATACTGCAACCAGCTTCTTGTTACAACAACAATATCCGTTTACCTGGGCGGACAAAAGTATAACCTACCTTGGAGTTCAATTAACTAAAACCACTGCTTTTCTATCATAACTATATCCCCTTTCGCAACAAACTCCAAGATAGTCTACGTAAACTAGCGTCTTTTGAGCTGTCCTGGATGGGCCGCCTGGCGGCATTCAAAATGCTTCACCTCCCCCAAATCCTGTATCTATTTAGGACCCTACCAATCCCCATACCAAGTGCCTACTTCAGATCCCTCCAAACTATCCTATCCTCCTATATCTGGCAAGGTAAAAAGGCCAGGAGTGCACATACACATCTAATTAAAACACGTTTTGCAGGGGGATCAGGTTATGTTGACTTCCGTGATTACTACCTAGCGGCAATCCTTACCCAAACAAAAGAATGATTCTCTCCCGTCCAATGCACCATATGGGGGCAACTAGAATCCTCTCTGACTCCAGGAAGAAACCTACTCCCTTGGCTGTTCTCTAACCCACGTATTACCACCTCTACATCCCAATTTCCTCCCACAATGGTGGCCTCAATACAATCCTGGAAACAATTCACTAATCTCACCATGGCCCACCCCACAAAAACCCCCCTGAAAATCCCACTTCTGACGTTACATCATAAAATGGATCAAGTATCAACGACCTCTTCATTGACACTCATCTCAAATCTTTCCACGACCTGCAAACCGAGTTTCTCCTGTCTGACTCTGACTACTACCTGTACATCAGAGCCAAGCACCACTTACTTACATCTACCTCTTGGACATGCAAAATCCCCCAACCAGCTTGGCAATTCCTGCATAACCCGATTTGCAAGCATAAGGGCATATCTCTCTTTTACAATTTACTCCAACAGAAAAACATATTCACCAAATCTATCCACTTACTAAAATGGGAATTAGACCTAGGACGAGCATATTCCATTGACCAATGGACCACAGCATGCAAATCAGTTTACAAAGTCACTAGATGCTCTAACCTGTGGGAACTGGCCATAAAAATAGCCCAACGTTGGTATTTGACCCCAACGAGAACATCCAAATTCTCTGATTCCGCCAACGCCCAATGCTGGCGTTTATGTGGACAAACAGGGGATATGCTCCATACATTCTGGAACTGCCCTGCACTAATACCCCTATGGACATCCACGTTTCAACTTCTATCGGACATATTACACCACAATATTACGCCACGACCTGACCTGGCACTGTTATCACTAGACATAGACACGTACCCGACACAGATGAGACATGTTATATCTCATGTTCTGCTCTCCACTAGGCTGTCCATAACAAGAAGATTGAAAAACCCCGAACCACCCACTCTAGGAGAGGTGGTGAGAACGGCCCATCTACACTATATCTATGAACAAAACATAGCACTCAGGAATGGTAATAGGGACCGCGTTGCTCAATCATGGCTCCCATGGTCCACGTGGATCAAGACTAATACACAAATACCATTGACTGAGTAGCTCCGCTACACAATACACTACTTACCAAGACGGCATACGCACCTCACTGACCAGAGTATAGAAAATAAAGTACCGTCACTACCTACATATATGGTTCTATAGTTACTAGTTACTGGGTATAATAATCTAATTTTGACCCGCTGGTGGGATGGACTCCCACCCTGGCCACAGTATGATCCCGTTAGGGGTGGTCAGGTTGGGGGTCCACTCATCCTCTCTCTCCAAAGACAGTACAGGTCTTCACATTCGAAAAGGTCTTCATACTTGAAGTGTGCTCAGTTTATCTTCTCCTGTCTATGTGATGTTGCATCAAAATCCTGAACTAATGTTTGCCATAGTAGCTACCTGCAGTTTCAATGTTTGGCCAAACTCTGGCGTTTTTTTTTTTTTTTTATTATTTTGTTGTTCCCTTTATTCTGTATTATTCTGTATTTCCTGTAAAACTTCAATAAAAATCTATTGTTCAAAAAAAAAAAAAAACGCCGGGTCAGCCACTGATCCTGCATTTGTAGTAAAAAACTTCACGCCTAGGATAGGAAGGTAGCGTTAAATGGGTTCTGAAGGAGGAAGTTGTTCACACACCAAATGCAGGAGTGTGGTTTGGATATTTTGTTTATGATTTTAACACTAATAGGTGCGTGGTCTGACCAGGTGATGGTGTGGATGCGGGAGGTATGAATATTTTGTAGTAACCACTTATCAGTAATAAACAGGTCTATACGAGAGTAGGTGTTATGACAGGTGGAAAGGAACGCGTAGTACCGCTCAGCCGCATGACAACACCTCCAAACATCATACAAATCATTAGCTGTTAGGAAAGAATTTAGTAGTGACGCAAATCTCTTGGGACCAGAGGATGAGTCCATGTCGTTGTCCGGTATTAAGTTAAAGTCCCTGCATATCAGCAAGTGTCCTTATTGTACACTTTTACATTTTTTTGCATTTTTTACAAATGTTTTAATGTGGATGCAAGATAATTTTTTATGCAAGTTTCATGGTCAGTGGATTCACAAAATCATTTGACATATTTTATTTTTTGCTTGTTTTACAATCCGTATGTTCTTATACCTGTCTTGTATCAATTATAGATGTATTTATGTCCTGTGTCTAACCACATATCTCTGAAGAAGAGAACAAATATCGCTAACTCGAAACACGTTGGGTCATCTCTGTTGCATTATTTATCCAATAGAGCAGTGGTTTTCTCCAACTGTATTGTATTTTTGCATATCTTTGTATTTGCATCCTGTCCACTCTCTGAATTGTATATCCTACTTTTAACCTTTTTCAAATAAAATAATATTTTTTTATATTTACGGTCTTGATCTGTAGAGGAGCAGTGCCCCTTAAAGTCCCATTTAGAGGAAAATTCCCCCTGTTTGCTATTTTGAAAGACAAAGCAATATTGGAATCCCTCACAGCTTTTCAGGTTGTAGAGACACAGGACCAGAAACGTTTGATTTAGTGGAAGGACCACCACATACTGTCTGTAGTACAATCCTGGTTTTCCTATCACAGCACCGACAGTGATCAGTAGTCGTTTTCGTCTGAAAAATAAATTTATTTAGTTACTCACAAAATTCGTTTTTATTTATTTAATTTCATTAAAAAATGCATTTGTCCGAAAATCCGAAATAATTAAGGTTGAAATGTCATTTAAGGCTTATGGTGTCTGTCGAATGTTCTAAGAAGATTCGATGGAGCAGCTAAACTGTAAAGCCCCATACACACGCTCGGACAATCCGCGGACCAGGTCGGTCGGACTTTGTCCGACGTACTTTGTCTGATGTTGGTGTTGCGTACACACGGTCGGACTACGTTGTCGGAATATCCGGTCCGGAAGAACGTTGTGACGTAAGTCGTCGTCCACGAGATTACAAAAGGGAAGTTCAGCACCACGTCAGGCACCCGTTGGGCTCCTTCTGCTGATCCCGTGTTTATCGAGAGTTAGTGGAAGTTTGGTGACTTAAGATTCGCGCTTCTCAGTTTTCTGACTCAGATCGTTACTGCTCTTCAGTTTGTGCTTGTCGTGCGTATCTGTTTATTAGTGCGTGTAGTCAGTTCGCATTTGTTGGTCATTGCGGCCTATATCTTGATATAGGACGCTTTGATTTGCACTGCTTATTGTCTGCTCGTTGCTGGTATTCACTTCGTTCTTTCAGGCCTTGCTGTTTATCGGTGCTTTCTGTTTGTCCGTTCTGACCAGCCGACCTTTTGTGACCTTCTGAGCGATGTTTCCCGTGCGTACTCGTCGCCGAGTTCGTGCTGTACGCGGAATTGGTGTCGGGCTTTTAGCTTTGAGCCAAGACCCGTCCATGAACAGAGTGACGAGGAGTATGTGGACCAAGAATTGGTTGCTTCAGCGTGACCAGTTCTCGCACATGCCTTTGCTTCGTGAGATCCGGGAGAATAATCCTGATGATTTCAGGAACTTTCTCAGGATGACGGACCCCGATTTTCACCGTCTTTTGGCTTTGCTGACCCCCTTTATCAGCCGGCAGGATACCTGCATGAGACAAGCCATTACTCCGGAGCAGAGGCTTGTTGCCACGTTGAGGTACTTGGCGACAGGGAGAAGTCTTCAGGATTTGAAGTTCTCTTCAGGTATCTCTCCCCAGGCCCTGGGAATCATTATTCCAGAGACCTGTTCTGCCATCATTCAGGTCCTGCAGGAGGACTATATTAAGGTAACATTTCTACTTTACTATTCCCTTCTATGTATGCTCTGTTTGCTAATGACTTGTATTTTTGACCTCCTTCCCTAATTACCATGATTGCAATATGTTCTAATATGCTGTGCCCCTTTTCTCCTTCATGCATTTTTCCCTCCACTTACCTCCCCAGCATGCTCTTCTGCCCCAATAGACACCTATGGCCTAGTCACTTAAGCAATGTCTTTTGTCTGCTGCATAGTATTTTTTGCCCCCAAACACCCCCTAAAATATGCACAAATGTTTGCTGTGTGGTTTACTTCATGTAGAGCCCCCCCTTTTTTTTTCTTTTTGTTTTGGGGGGGGGGGGGGGGGAAACTCATTAGGAACCCCCTCCCCCAACTGCTCTGTCAGATGGTACCAATCCTTTATCTGCTGGCTTTCCCAAGGTCCATACACACTATATACCTACCTCTTTATAGTGCGCATCTTTAGGGATGAATTCAGCAAAGCATGTAGTGCAAGGGGCTGCCTCCATACATTCCATTTCCTATTTTTTTGTGTTCTTTCCCTCCTATTAGCTTGCTTGGTAATTTAATAATGTCACACTGTGCCTGCCTTTGTTTGGGGGGGGGGGGGGGGTGAAATTGTATTTGATCTTTCCTGTGGCCTGCCAATAGTGTTAAGTACAGAGGGTCTGGCCAAACTAGCCCACATTATTGAGCCATTTGCCAATCAATGAAGTGCAGAGGGTTAGCTGTCCACCACCCCCCCCCCAAAACCCTAGTTATTGCCAATGTCCCATCAGAAGTGGGGGGATTGATGGGGGGGTGAGTAATCTGTGAAGGGGAGCCTCTACTTTTCTGTGCAAATACTTTCCAGCCTCCAATTTTATACAATGCTCTTGTTCCAAGATGTTGATTGTCTAATCTGCTTGCAATGTTTAGGTGCAAAGTGAATAATTTTTTTTTCTTGTTTCACTCCACAGTTCCCTTCCACGCCACAGGAATGGCAGACTGTGGCCTCCCACTTTGCCAGCCGTTGGGACTTTCCTAACTGCGGAGGGGCAATTGATGGGAAACACGTCCGCATCGTCCCACCGCCCAACTCGGGGTCCTACTATTATAATTATAAAGGGTTTAATAGTGTAGTGATGTTGGCGGTGGTGTCGGCAACATACGAGTTTATGTATGTGGACGTGGGGATGAACGGCCGGATATCGGATGGTGGGGCCATTACGCACACGGAGTTCTACTGGCGTCTCCAAAGTGGCAGTCTGTGCTTGCCACCTCCAGAGGAGAATGCCGAAGGACTCCCCTTCGTCTTGTCGCAGATGAAGCGTTTGCGTTGACTCCCCATGTGATGAGGCCGTTCCCGATGAGGACCCTCACCCCGGACCAGAGGGTCTTCAACTACAGGCTGTCCAGAGCCAGAAGAGTTGTGGAGAACGCTTTTGGCATCCTGGCCAGCCGCTTCCGCCTGTTCCTGACGGCATTTAACTTGGCGGAATACAAACTGAACCACATAGTTCTTGCCTGTTGCATATTGCACAACTTCCTCAAAAGACATAACAGGAACTATGTGGTGCCCGTTGGCCCAGATGTGGAGGGCCCTCCAAATGCGGAACTCACAGCCCTTCGAGTGGCACGTCCAGGCTTGCCCCCTCTAAATGCCCGTGTTGTCCGGGACCAATATATGGAGTACTTTGTGGGTAGGGGGGCCATTGCTCTGCCTGACGATGTGTGAGAGGCATTTTTTAATAAATCTGATATTTTAACCAACCTATGATTTCTTGTCATTTCAGTCTTCTTTTTAGCTTATTTTACTTTGACATTTTTTCCCTTTGCCTTCGACAGTGGGAATGCACTTTCTGGGCAAAAGGAGGTAACAGTCTCTTCTTCCCAAAAAGATTATTCTCATGTTGTGTGTTTGCTACCTAATCTTTGGTCTAGAGAAGGTTTGTACTGCATAACTGACACCCAAAATACTCCTTTTCATCACCACGTCTGACATGTGTGTATTCTCCAAAATGCTGTGCTCCGTGTTTTCGTACAAAGCACTGTGGGTGTCATTTACCTAAGTCAAATCCGCTATGCTCTACAATTGCATTGAAAAAGTTCCCAGGGAAAGAAAATTGGAGTGCAAAGTGGATTTGCCTTTAGTAAATAACACCCATTGCCCCCCATATCCTTTTCATTTTACATACATAATGCATTGTGTTTTTTAAATAAGGAAGCCACACATTTAGAAAAATAAAAGTTTACTAGGAAAACATTCACAAGTGCGTTTACAATCTTCACGCCAAAACTGACAACATCTTGGTTATTTACAACATTGTTTACAAACATTCCGCAATTGTTAAAACCAGGCATGGAGCAAAACAGAACCTAGGAACTTGGAAAGTTCAACTTTGTAAAGTGAAGACAAGATCAGACATGACTATATGTTCAAAGTGTGTTTGATCTTGCCTTCATCACATGGGGGGGTCACCCCCGAAAAGTGGAAATTTGGAACATGCACACAATTTGGGTCTGAAAATGGTCATTAGATGGTAAAACACATGCCTAGAAGCTTCAAAAGTGCCATTTTCCATCATGGGGATGAATGGACGTTTTTTGGGGGTGCAACCCCTTCACCACAACCACTTTCGTAGTTCGTAAAGTGTTTGCACCCCCAAAAAAACGTTGCCATTCATCCACCATGGTGGGAGCTAGCACATGTGGACACAATGTGTGCATGTTCCAAATTTCACACAGTTTTTAAGTTGCAAATGTGTTCAGAAGCTGGCACAAATGTGTGTTAATTACTTGGTGCGTTTTCATATTTTTCCTAAAACATCAATGATGTTCTTCAATTTTTGTTGAACATCATTGATGTTTTGCTTTATGTAATCTAGATCTCGATTGCAGACCATTATCTCTCCGATGAGTACGTGGGCACTCTCTGTGGTAAAGTGCGATTTTTCTTCCACAACATCCACGTCACCTAAAAACCACAAACAAACAAAAATGGGGTGTTGGAAATGAGGCAGCCATACATGGATTAGCTTACCAGTAGCTGTGTTCTCCCACACTCACCTGTTGTGGTGACAATTTCTCCAAGTTCGATGATCTCTCCTTCCTCCTCCTCCTCCTCCTCTGCTTCTGCTCTTTCCCCTTTTTTGGGAGGTGTTGGTTTGGGGGTTTCCTCAGACGGCCCAAGTTTTCGCTCCCCTATGAGAATGTCCAAAAGGAAGATTTAGCAACACAAACTATTGAGGGCAGAAATAGGAAATGACAAACATTGCTTGAAAGTGACGGACACTATTTTAGTTTGGCCAGTTACAAATGTCAACTACATGAATGTAGTCACTTTGTAAAGGTGCTAAACTGACTAGCTTTTTGGTAGAAGTTTGTGTGATGGAGACCCCCCTCTAGTATCCACTGGAGCACATGTGTGGAAAAGCCTAATAAAAAGGGGGTTTGGGTGTCCCAGCACTAGTGCTCTCGAGTCCAGATGGGTAAACAGCTACTGGGTGACCTCTCCTTTACATTGAATAAATTGGCTTTACATTCTGGATGACATTTCTAGGGAGAACAAACTTCCTTTCCCCCAAAAAAACACCAAACATCGTATTATAAGTGGCCGCACGATCGAGGTTGCGTACGATCGAATGGACACACACACGACCATGACAGTGGCAGAAAGATCGAGGCTGAGTACGATCGAATGCACAGACGAACATGAAAGTGGCCATTTTGGAATGTACAACTTTGTAAAAATCAAACCACATGGAGCAGTATGCAAGCAAGAAATCAAACACAAAACACAACTACTTACTTTTTTGAAGAATTCCCTTGATCTTTCTGTACTGATCGGCCTCCCTCAGTTTCAGGTCTGACCAGCGTTTCCTCAGTTGCTCCTTGGATCGTTGTACCCCAAAATGATTGTACAGCCTTCTCACAACTTTAGACATGATCTTGGCCTTGCGGACATTGGGGTTGAGGTAAGGCCCATACTTCCCATCATAGTCGCTCCTCTTTAATATGTCCACCATCTCCAACATTTCTCCAAATGACATATTGGAGGCCTTGAATTTCAGGCTCCGGGATCGGGACGTTTGTGCCTCCGGACTTTCCTCGTCCACCTCCTCGTTGGGGGGATATTTGGGGCGCACCTGCTGTGTCCCCGCCATGTGCTCTCCCCACTGCGCCGTAAAGAGAAGGGGTGGGGAATAGACGAGAAAGATCGTCAGGGGCGGGCGGAGTTTGACGCATGCGCACTGTATATAAAACGTCACACGCCTGTGTCGTAGCCACGATCTGGGAGACGAGGGGAGAGAAAGCTCACGCACGAGACGATCGCTACAAACGAAGGTACAATTTGACGTTGGTACATAACTAGCCTAGACTGATTAGAACTTGAGGCTTCTTTATGGATAAGATTAGGAGAGTTTAGGCTGACATTATTTATATTGTTTTGTGTGGCGTTGTGTCTTGCAGAGGTGATGGAGGCCTTCTACAACGTGAGCTTTCTCCCACACTTCATTGATAAATACCGGCAATTCCCCCTCTTATGGCAGGCGAAACACAGGGATTATAGCAACAGACCAAAGAGGTACGCAGCCCTGCTGAAACTGGTGGCATTTGTAAAGCCTACCCTGCCCATGGCAACCGTCGCAAACTTAAAAGTGAAGATCACCAACATGAAGACTACCTATTTCCGGGAGCGCAATAAGGTCCTGAAGTCACAAGCATCTGGAGCTGCAGCAGCTGATGTCCATGTCCCCACGCTCTGGTACTATGACAGGCTCCACTTTCTCAAAGACCAGGCTACTGTCAGGAAGTCACTCTCGACTCTTCCTTGCACGCGTCCTTCCACGCACGCCACCCCTGATGAGGCTTCCGAGGAGCAACCTGGGCCTTCCAGTATGGAAGATGTGCAGGTGCCCAGCTTGTTCCAGGTATAGTAGTTTTGTAACCAGTTTGTGGAATAATGAATGATGTTCAGTTAATTCAGGATCCCCAATTGCTTATTTCCTAACGTGATTGACATATCAACAGACAGTGGTGTGG
This sequence comes from Lithobates sylvaticus, assembly GCA_028564925.1. NCBI lineage: Eukaryota > Metazoa > Chordata > Amphibia > Anura > Ranidae > Lithobates > Lithobates sylvaticus. The sequence continues at coordinate 412,676,823 of CM053028.1, forward strand.
GAGACATTTTTGGGAAGAATCTAAACTGCAGGGCTGAGAATTGTATGGTTTTGTATTTGAAAACATTTTGCAACAGTCACTAGATGAGAATTGTGTGTGTTTGATGAACAAATAACTGAAACTATGTCCCTTTTTCATACACAGGAAGACCTCAGCCAGGAGGTGGCTGTGGAAGGTGGCAGTCAGGAGGAGGCAGGGGGTAGTGGCAGCCAACAGGGGGGTAGGCGTAGGAGCCTGACTGTCTCCCAAGTCTCTCCCCTCCGCCTTCCCTACAGAAGGGCGAAAAACATGGGGGAGGTGGGAGAGTCAGCGCTCCAGCTGATAAAAGATGCCTCAGCCTCCCTCTATGCCACACCCACCTACGAGGAGGCCTTTGCCTCCTTGGTTACGAGTAAATTTACGGGTATGGAGGCGGGGCAACGCAGCATGTGTGAGGAGGTCATCCTCAAAATACTAAATGAGGGGATGGCTGGGGAGATGACTCCCCTCACACATGTTTGCGAGAGTGACCTTGCTCCGCCTCCTCCTCCTCCTTCTGCCACCCCACCAGCACCAGCACCAGCACCACGGCGTGGAAGGAAGCGTACAAGGAAGACAAGAGAGTGATGACCTTGATTCAGTCTGGTCTGAGAGAAGATGGAGCCTCTCGTAGTACCAGAGCCTGGGGACCTAGATGGCATCTGCTGCAGTTCCGGATGTTTTGGACTTCAGGACCATATTGCGCTCCCTTATTATTTAGATAGGTACTCTTCATGCCCCCAATTGTTTAAGTCTGTAAAATGATGGTTGCCATGGGTGTCCAAGGCTTTGCAAATTCCCCAAGTTTCACCATGGCTGCGTTCCTCTTTGGTCTGTTGCTGAGACCTAAATAAAGGTTTTTTTGATTTGAAATAATCATTGACTATTGTGTTTTACTTTTCTACAATGACAGTTTTTCTTTGAGTAGGCAGGTACATTTCACTAATCCTAAAGTAGAATTAACAAGGGGCACCAACAACCAACAAACTCCTAGTAAATGTAAGCAAGAAATACAAATGTTAATAATGTTGTTTTGCTAAGTTGAGACATACAAACCCCCTCCAAAAAACAAAAAAAATCTCCTTCAAATATGTATTCCCCAAAAAAAAAAAAAAAATCAGGGTAAAAAAATAAGAAAGATTGTATTACGATCTGAGTAAAAATAAACATGTAGTGTATAAATGCTGCAAAGTAATAAAGAAGTAAGTTTGTGAGAAGTGCGGGTGAATAGGAGCAGCTAAAACATGTCATTCTTGTTGCATTGTAAAGAAAAAGAGAATGCGCTGCACTAAAGACATTTTAACATTGCAGCGTGACGAATGTGCTGTGTCGATTAGGAAAGGTAGTTTTACCTGACCGAGCGCTTCCGTCACAGAATTTCTTCTGAGCATGCGTAGCACTTTGTCCGTCGGACAAGCGTACACACGCTCGGATTTGGTGTGATCGGACCGGGTTGACGGCAAATCTTTCCAGCAGGAGATAAGACTTTGTCCGACGGACAAACCGACGAACACTGTCCGATGGTGCATACACACGGTCTGATTTTTCAACAACCTTGTCCGATCGGACCAAATCCATGAAAAAGTCCGACCGTGTGTATGGGGCTTTAGACGCCGCAATCGTACATTTCCGGTCGAATGTTCAGCCTACAAGCTATAGTAGAAGTCTAATGTTGTATGACACTAGTAATAATTATATTTATTAAATATTATTACTAGTCAACCAACATTAGAATTCTTCTATAGCCTATGGGCAGAGGATTTGACCATAAATGTCTGCTCGCGGCGACTGCTTCGTCAAATCTTCATGTCGAATCTTTTCTCTGTATGTCGAATAATTTTGGACTAATAGAGTTAGGTTAGGCACATTCAACCTTTTTTTTGCTATTGTCTCTATAATGTCAAATCTTTTCTATCTATGTTGAATCTTTTCTCTCTATGTCAAATCTTTTCTCTCTATGTAGAATAATCTTGAACTAATAGAGCTAAGGTTAGGCACATTCGACCACAGGTTCGATGGACACAGATCGCTATTGTCAGCATCATGTCGAATCTCCTATCTATATTGAACTGTTGCAACAAAAACGAAAATAAAGCATTTGTTTATGTCGGATCTTTTGGTTTTTGGATTCTGCACGTTCATTATCGTTTGTTAAAACGATAACAAAAATACCCGAAATTCATCAGAGGAAAAGGGAAAATCCTCCAAATATCAATCAATACCACTAACCATTGAAGCTAAAATGTAACAAATTAGAAAACTAAACAGAAACTTTGTCTATAACTTTTTGATACTCAAATGGCAGCACAACATGTTCACTTCAAAACATTTAAATATCTTTGTTTAGTGCCACTTGGTAAAATTTAAACAACTTTCCCTTTACTGACTTGATATTAGTTATCCTGACACATCGACAATATGGCAGATTTACTGGGTGGAATACTGACTACATTTGTCCATATCCTGGTAAAAGTCATAATGGGGGTCACTGTTGTCAACAGGCAGAATCCAGGCAAAGCTAGAGACCTATCTGCAAGGTACTTGTAGACTTTAAAGTATTGACTGAACCTGTCAAACTGGCCAGAATGTACAACAGCTATTTCAAGTTTATTTATACTTTGAATTAGTGTGCTGTAGTTATTTACATTTAAAATGTTACCTCAACTTCTAAGTCTAAGGTAATGCTTCTACATTGCAGTGTACCACAATGCATGTTAATGCACTACTGTATGTTGCAGTATAATGTATTACTAAAAATGGTACCATCGGAGCAGTAAATGCAAGGGAGCTTTTGGACGAGGCACCTCTGGTGACAATAAAAATAGAAGAAGAGGCCCCTCAAATAAGTGGAACAAAAGTAGAAAGAGAGATATATATAAGATGGAATGGAATGAATGGATTCTGACACCTACTACGTTATAGAGAAGAGATGCATCCCAAAGACAACCAATGGGAAGTTTTAGAATGGAGAGGGTGGCATAATAATCCACAATGGATAAACAATTACAGACATCAACTAGAGAACAGGGAGATATAAAAAGTGTGAATAGAAGAAATAGAAATGAAACCAAGGAGAGAAACTTGTGCAGAAAATAAGATAGACAGAAACAAAGAACGAGCCATTTAGAACACCTCCGCAGTAAAAATGTAGCATGCAACATATATATTTTATATAAGGAAGTCTTTAGTAAGGAAGAAATGCGGTCCTACAAAAAGGTTTGCCCCTATGAAGCAGTTGAATGAATGTAAAACCTGTGGGTAGCCATAAATTAATTTGCAAGCTAACCTTGAAGAAATATCACCTAAAAAATCTTATAATAGGTAATAATACCACTGGCAGACAAATGAATAGATATACCACTTTGAAACCGAAGAGTAGTTTTAGCATAGTAGATGACATTGGGGATTTTATTAACACATTTAAGAATGACTATCTGGATGACTTGGATCATCTGGAGGGAGGGAAGATACAATGTAATAATTTGACTGGCAGAAACTGAAGAAAGATAAAGAAATTATAATTAAACCTTCTGATAAAAGAGGGAGGATATGTATTATGAACAATAATATATATCAAATAAAAAAGTGAACCCAAAGCACAGAACATATGAAAAGTAAGAAAGCTTTTTTTAAAAAGCATGTGAAAATGGAGTTATTACAAAGAAAGGGTGACCTATAGTTTTGAGAGTTAACTCACACATATCAAGGTTATCTGAATATATTGACCTGCATCTCCAACTCTTAGTATGAGAGTTACCCTCATATGTAACAGTCCCATGCAACATAAAGTTACTTTATAAGATCAAATGTGGATGTGTCCTGTGCCTACTAGGCCAAATCAAACTTTATATTGGAGGCTACTGGACTAGTCCTGGATAAAAAATACCCTCTGGTTCAAGAGGGCTTTTGCAGACAGATAAGAGGGTTTGCAATTGGGTGCAAATTCTCACCAAAGCATGCAGATCTGTTTCTGGGCGGCTGGGAGTATATTCATATCAACCATAAGATTGGCTTGGATTTGGTGATGTGGAATATGTACATCCAATGCTGCTTGTTTTGTGTGTGTGTGTGTGTGTGTGTGTAGGGGGGGGGGGGGGTATAGAGAAATCTGTACAGGAGTTTATTAAACTGTTAGATAATCCGGGAAGGAAAAAAACTTGAATTCACCACTACATATAGTAAAGATATTGGATGGGAGGGTCGAGATGGAGGTTTTTCAGAAGCAAACTGATTTTTTCCTACTGATAATTGTCACCACCACACCTAGATAGAGGGAATTCAAAAGGGACAGTTTCTTTGTTACAGACAACAGTCTGAGGGGCTGTAATGGAATTTTCTAGAGAGAATGTATAGTCCTAAAACCATAAAAGAGGCCTAGATGTTAATAGGAAACCCCTTTTGGGAGACAAGAGTAGGAACACAGGGGAAGAATCCCCAATCTGTGTATTCCATTTTTTATAAGAATAAAGGAATATTCATAGGTACAATCAGAAAATATTGGCCCATAGTTAGAAAAGACCTCCTTTTAAGAAGTATATTACCCCCAAATGGGCCCTCAGTCTGAAAGATATGTTAGAAGCTATACACAAGAGAAGAACAAATAAATAAATAAGAACTTTTTACAGGGGAAAGGAGTTTCAGGCATGCTAAAGAAAATAGGTGGTGTATCCAAATCAAATACTACTGGGATTAATTACAAAATAAAGGAATTCCGGACTTTCAGCAGTACCTATGTTATTTATTGATTTTAATGTGGGCCGGACAAAGTGAACCCTGATCAAACATGTGGAAGAGTGTGTGAGGAACACCATTAAATGGAAAACAGATCACAGTGTACCCCAGCATTATTTTAAATGCTGCTATAATTTGGGGCCCTAGCATATTGAAATTTTTGGCCATACAGAAAGATTCAACAAAGTGGAGAGGAGGTGACCCTATGACCCTGTTTGATCAGAAGAAGAGAAAATTGATAAAATTGATAACGAACGATTCGCTAAAATTCTTAACGAATAACGAATTGTTCGAATCGAACGAATCCTAAAATAACGAAAATCCGAAAAAAAAATTAGAAACAACGAATGTACGAATGAAGAAAATTCGAAAAACGAAAACAGGAACAACGAAAATGAAAATGAACGAAAAAATTCGTACATTCAGAACTTTTTTTTTCGATTCGTAATTTTCCGTGTCTCTTACAATGGCGCTGCTTAATGTGCTTCGAATGGATTGAACGAAAAAATTCGTACATTCGTAACTTTTTTATTTATTTTTTTTCGGATCGTAATTTTCCGTGTCTCTTACAATGGCGTTGCTTAACGTGCTTCGAATGGATTGAACGAAAAAATTTGTACATTCGTAACTTTTTTTTTTGATTCGTAATTTTCCGTGTCTCTTAAAATTTAATAATAGCATACACATTACATAAAATTATGAATTATGCTCCGATTACGAATCTACGAATGTTACGAATGTACGAATAAATACGAATGCATCTGAATTTCGAATAAACGAATAAACGAAAATTAAACTAATGGAAAAACGAATCAACGAAAAAATAACTCTTACGAAAATACGAATCGTTACGAATACGAACACCAACGACTTACAAATGTACGAATCGTTACGAATACGAACGCCGACGACTTACGAATTTACGATTTGTTATGAATCAACGGAAACGAAAAAAAAAAAAAACGAAACGAAAATAAGCACATTTTTTTGTTGTGCACATGTCTAGTTATACCTGGAGCATCCTAAGTTAACTTTTCACCTACCTTTTGGATTACAAATATCTGAGGAGCCACTTTAAGCTAGCGAAGAAAGAAGAGACAGGAGAAAGTACTTTAAGTGAGGCCTCACGTAAAACTTTAAAGTAGTGGGAGCTCCCAGGTTTAGATAAATAGAATATATATTTCTTACTGTATTTGTCTGTTGATTCATATTGTACTGACATCCTAAGTTGGGACGACAGTGCAATCTCTGTAACCACCTGCTTTTATATACTCGCAGTAAAAGCATTCATGGTTAAGTATTCAGTTGTGTGGCGTACTGTTTTTCCCACCAGGTGGAGCCAGAGGATCCTGAGGGTAATATACAGGTACTTTACATTGTTTATATTGTACTGTATTGCATTGCACCACAGCTGTGCCAAGGGGATTGAGTCAAGTTAGTGGGGTTTCTTGGTAGAGTGCAGGTCCAATTCAAACCAGCAGCTCCTTCGGGGGTCAGTGCTACATATATATATATATATATATATATATATATATATATATATATATATATATACACTATAGTTATCAGACTAAACATTTAGACCAACTATCTCATGTACTGTAACATCTTTTCCTCAGTTTCTAGTGTCCCAAGAATTATTTCCATTGCTGAAATATATTTATGAAGACTTAAAACAGAAGCACACACGAATTGCTGAACACATCCCAGAGAAATATGTAAGTATGTGAAAACTTGATCAGACATTCAGATGATTTATTATTTTTTTAAGTCAGCTTGTTTCTCTATTTTGTGCTCTGATAAATAGAAATACTGTGTTAAATATGAATTTATGAATACAGCTCTATATTCCTGTCTTTTCTAAAGTGCAATTCCAAGGTGTGCACTCTGAAAAAATACTTATGAATTATTTTGAGGCTCTAACTTTGTTTTAGGCTGTCTGACTGTTAAAGGCCTGGCAGTACAGAGAGACCTTTTCTGTTTCTCCTTCTCTCTGCGTGTACCTTTTGGAGATCGCTTCTACTCCCACAAGAGGCTTGCACTAAGTCATTTACATCTTTAAATCTCTGCAGCTTTTAAAGGGGTTGTAAACCCTCAAGGTTTTTCACCTCAATGCATTCTATGCATTGAGGTGAAAAAACCTCCTGTAATGCTTCAGCCCCCGAGCCCCAGCATATACCCCTCTATCTCGTGCCGGGGATAAGCACACCAGCAAAACCCGGCGTCTCGTGTCCTAATTGGATGGATTGATAGCAGCACAGCCGGTGACAGATCACGTATCAGCATGGCCCTGCACGAGGCACGATACAGGAGGACATCATATGACATCCACCCGCAACAGGGGAAAGTCCCCTTTTGCCATCATCTTGCTATAGGCCGGGCAGGAACTGGTTAAAAATAATGTAATGAACTTACATTCTTGTAAAAATCAGCATTTCAGTATAAGGTTTCAAACCAACAAAATGGCTACTGTGTCCCGAAGCATGATGACATCATACTTTGTGACTCCAGTCTACGCGTTTTGTCATCAATGACAACATTGTCAATATAATTTATGTTTGATTCATTTCATAACGCTTGTTTACATTATATCTAAGTTCTTTATAAGCATCTCAGCAGTGTCCCATGTGACTTACCTACAGTCTTAAAGGGCAGCTCCAGAGCTGTGATTGACAGCTCAGTGCTTCTACTCTAACAGTTTTGCGGGTCAGCTCAATAGCTTTTCTGAAAAACACACTGGTAGTAATTCCCTGGTGATAATTTGCAATAATAATATGATATCCAGATCTCTGTTAGAGAGGGACTGTTCACCAAGAATTAAACTTGAGCAGTTTCAACACCCCTAGGACAGTGAGGGGATAGCTCTTTCCAATCCATGGTTGTTCTGCTTGGTGGCTCAATTGTAACACGCGGTGATGGCCGTGTCCAAATAAAACTTGGGGGGTCTGCTATTTCGGTTATCCTGTATCACACCAAAGATTGGTTCCTAGCGGAAGGTCTTGACTGGCTCGCAATTACTATGCAAGCCCAACAAAACATACCCCACCTATAGATTCTTTAAAAAAAGTCTGGGCTAAGGCCAAGCAACTACAAAAAAGTAATGGGGTTTATGAAGTATAGTTCCATCTGTCATAAGCTCACTTACCCAGAGCTAACCAAACAAGCCATTAAGTGGCAGGCCTATGGCATATCCCACAGTTTTATAATGAAAAACTGGTTCCCTTTGACACTTTACAATCCTCCTGTGACTTACAGATACTATGTTATTCTATTATTATCAGCTAATACTTGTGGTAAAAGCTCAGGGACGTCCTGCATTATAGCATCTGTATATTTAATTATATGCAATCTGTCACACCCAATAAGGGTTTCATATTTTAATGTTATACCATGTTTCAGTTAACTAGAGGGCTATCTGTGCAAGGTCAGCAAAGTCTGGGAAAATGATGTAGGTGTATTTGAAGAGGACCAATGCATTCATATTAGTTCCTTAACTGCTTCCTGACTGCCGGATGTCATATGACGGCCAGGCGGCACGACTCTCATTGCGGGAGGGTGTCACATGACGTCCCCCCGGTTCGGTTTGCAGCAGAACATGCGAACAGGCAAAAAATTTGGTCGAACACGCGAACACCGTTAAAGTCTATGGTACACGAACATGATCGAACATAACATGATCGAACACGAACATAATCAAAAGTGCTCATCTTAAAGGCTTACATGCAAGTTATTGTCATAAAAAGTGTTTGGGGACTTGTATCAATGCAAAAAAAAAATTTTTAGAAACTAACATTTTTTCGGGAGCAGTGATTTTAAAAATGATTAAAGTGAAACAATAAAAGTGAAATATTCCTTTAAATTTCGTACCTGGGGGTGTCTATAGTATGCCTGTAAAGTTGCGTATGTTTGCCGCGTTTAGAACAGTCCCTGCACAAAATTAAATTTCTAAAGGAAAAAAAGTCACTTAAAACTACTTGCGGCTATAATGAATTGTCGGTCCCGGCAATACAGATAAAAGAAGTCATTAAAAAAATGGCATGGGATCCCCCCGGTCCATTACCAGTCCCTTTGGGTCTGGTATGAATATTAAGGGGAACCTTCAAACCAAAATAAAACAAAAAATGCGTGGGGTCCCCCCAAATTCCATACCAGGCCCTTCAGGTCTGGTATGGATATTAAGGGGAACCCTGTGCCAAATTTAAAAAAAATGGCGTGGGGTCCCCCCAAAAATCCATACCAGACTCTTTTCCGAGCACGCAACCAGGCAGGCCACATATTGATGGGGACAAGGGCCTGCTTCCCCACAACCCTTGCCCGGTGGTTGTGGGGGTCTGTGGGCGGGGGGCTTATCAGAATCTGGAAGCCTACTTTAACGAGGGGACCCCCAGATCCCGGCCTCCCCCCTGTGTGGAAATGGTAACGGGGTACAAATGTACCCGAGTACCTGTCACAGTCCATATGAGTACCTGTCACAGTTCATCTGAGTACCCGAGTACCTGTCACAGTCCATCTGAGTACCTGTCACAGTCCATATGAGTACTTGAGTACCTGTCACAGTACATATAAGTACCTGAGTACCTATCACAGTTCATCTGAGTACCCGAGTACCTGTCACAGTCCATATGAGTTCCAGAGTACCTGAGCACCTGTCACAGTCCATATGAGTACCTGAGTACCTGTCACCACCCTTCAGAGTACCCAAATACCAGTCACCAGGCCATCAGAGTACCTGAGTACCTGCCACCAGGCCATCAGAGTACCCGAGTACCAGTCACCAGGCCATCAGAGTACCCGAGTACTTGTCTCCAGCCCAACAGAGTACCCGAGTACCTATTTGCAGCCCATGCCTCATATAATATACATTGGGATGTTTGATTTCCAAAATGGGGTAATTTTGTGGGTAATTCCACTGTCCTGGTGCTCTTAGACCTTCAAAAGTGTGATAGGTAGGAATGAAATGAGATGTGTAATTTATGCTCCTAGAACGCCTGAAGGTACTACTTCAATGTTGGTCCTCTGAATGTGGCCAGGCTGTGTACAAGTCTCACACATGTGGTATCGCCATACTCAGGAAGATTAGCAGAATGTATTTTGGGGTGTAATTTTTGTTATATACATGCTATGTGTTAGAAATATCTTATAAATGGACAACTTTGTGTAAAAAAAAATGCGTTTTAATTTTTTTTCCAAATTTTCCCAAAACTTCTGGAAAAAAAATCAACCATTCAAAAGACTCATTATGCCTCATAGATTATACATTGGGGTGTTTTCTTTCCAAAATGGGGTAATTTTGTGGGCAATTCTATTGTCCTGGTGCTCCAGGGCCTTCAAAAGTGTAATAGGTGGTTGAGAAATGAGATATGTAATTTATGCTCGTAGAACGCCTGAAGGTGCTACTTCACATTTTGGTCCTCTGTATGTGGCCAGGCTGTGTAAAAATCTCACACATGTGGTATCGCCATACTCAGAAAGAGTAGCAGAATGTATTTGGGGGTGTAATTTGTTGTATGGATATGCTGTGTGTGAGAAATAACCTGATAATATGACAATTTTGTAAAAAAAATATTAAAAATAAAAGAAATCTTCATTTTGCAAAGAATTGTGGGAAAAAATTACAACTTAAAAAAATTCACCATGCTTCTTACTTAATACCTTGGAATGTCTGCTTTCTAAAATGGGTCATTTGGGCGGTATTTTTACTTTCCTGACTTGTTAGTGTCTCAAGAAATGAGATACACCTGATGTACTGAAGGCCTGATCAGATGTGATCCGTTTTCAGTGATTGGCACCATAGTTTGTAGACTCTATAACTTTCACAAAGACCAAATAATATTCACTAATTTGGGTTATGTTTACCAAAGATATGTAGCAATATAAATGTTGGCCAAAATTCATGAAGAAAATTTACTAATTAGCAAAATTTTATGACAGAAACAAAGAAAGGGGCATTTTTTTCACAAACTTTACATATTTATAGAACAAAAAAAAAAAAAAAAAACACACTAGTGATTAAATACCATCAAAAGAAATCTCTGTTTGTGTGAAAAAAGGACGCAAGTTTCATATGGGTACAGTGTTACATGACTGAGTAATTCTCATTCAAACTGTGAGAGCGCTGAAAGCTGAAAATTGGTCTGGACAGGAAGGGGGTGTAAGTGCACTTTATTGAGGTGGTTAAATAGGAACTTCACCCAAAGGGGGAAATTCCACTTCTCTGCCGTCTATGGTAAGTCTATGGTACGCAAACATGAATAATCAAAAGTGCTAATTTTAAAGGCTTATATGCAAGTTATTGTCATAAAAAGTGTTTGGGAACCTGGCCCAGGGGACATGTATCAATGCAAAAAAAAGTTTTAAGAACTGAGGTTTTTTTCGTCATAATGATTAAAGTGAAACAATAAAAGTTAAATATTCCTATTAATTTCATACCTGGGGGTGTCTATAGTATGCCTGTAAAGTGGCGTATGTTTGCCGTGTTTAGAACAGTCCCTGCACAAAATTAAATTTCTAAAGAAAAAAAGTCACCTAAAACTACTCGCGGCTATAATGAATTGTCGGTCCCGGCAATAAAGATAAAATAAGTCATTAAAAAAATGGCATGGGATCCCCCCAGTCCATTACCAGTCCCTTTGGGTCTGGTATGAATATTAAGGGGAACCCCCGAACCAAAATAAAACAAAAAATGTGTGGGGTCCCCCCAAATTCCATACCAGGCCCTTCAGGTCTGGTATGGATATTAAGGGGAACCCTGTGACAAATTTAAAAAAAATGGCGTGGGGTCCCCCCAAAAATCCATACCAGACTTTTTTCCGAGCAAGCAACCCCCCAAATCACCTTGTCCCCATATTGATGGGGACAAGGGCCTCATCCCCACAACCCTTGCCCGGTGGTTGTGGGGGTCTGTGGGGCTTATCGGAATCTGGAAGCCCACTTTAACAAGGGGACCCCCAGATCCCGGCCTCCCCCCTGTGTGGAAATGGTAATGGGGTACAAGTGTACCCCTACCATTTCACAAAAAAAGTGTCACAATGGTAAAAACATGGCTTGGGACAAATCCTTTATTAAAAAAATAAAAATGTCCCACAAAGTCCATTCTTCTCCGCCAAAAGACCAAAAAAAAAAAGAAGCAGCGTTTAGTTACGTAAGCGGTTACGTAAATGGGTGGGCACGCCCCCCTTTGACGCCCCAGGAAAGCCATAGAGTCCCTGTGTGTCAGAGGGGGCGGGGTCACCCAGGAACGTCACGGTGTGGCCCTGCCCTCAGTTATAAAAGAACTGTCAAAGCGAAGATGCGTCATACGGTGGGAGCCTCCCATGGAGGCGGGTCGGTCGCGGCTTTTTTTTATTCCTTTTTTCGTCCGTCGGCGGAGCAAGAGAAGAAGAATGGAATTCGTGGGACATTTTTATTTTTTCATTTTTTAATAAAGGACTTGTCCCAAGCCGTGTCTTGTCATTTTTTCCATTTTGACACTTTTTTTGTGAAATAGTAGGGGTACATTTGTACCCATTACCATTTCACACAGGAGGGGAGGCCAGGATCTGGGGGTCCCCTTGTTAAAGGAGGCTTCCATATTCCGATAATCCCCCCACCCGCAGATTCCCACAACCACCAAGGGCAAGGGTTGTGGGGATGAGGCCCTTGTCCCCATCAATATGGGGATAAGGTGCTTTGGGGGGCTACCCCAAAGCACCCTCCCTATGTTGAGGGCATGTGGCTTATTACGGTTCAGGAGGGGGGGCACTCTCTCGTCCCCCCTCTTTTCATGCAGCCTGCCAGGTTGTGGCGCAAGGTTCCCCTTAAAATCCATACCAGATATGGATTTTGAGGGGGATCCCCACGCCATTTTTTTTAATTTTGGCACGGGGTTGCCCTTAATATCCATACCAGACCTGAAGGGCCTGGTGTGGAATTTGGGGGGACCCTCACGCAATTTTTTTTTAAATTTTGGTTTGGGATTCCCCTTAATAATACATTTTTTTCAATGACTTCTTTTATCTGTATTGTCGGGACCGACAATTCATTATAGCCGCAAGTAGTTTTAAATTACTTTTTTTCCTTTAGCAATGTCATTTTGTGCAGGGACTGTTCTAAACACGGCAAACATGCACCACTTTACAGGCATACTATAGACACCCCCCAGGTACGAAATTTAAATGAATATTTCATTTTTATTGTTTCATTTTAAGCATTATTAAAATCACTGCTCCTGAAAAAACTGAAGTTTTTAAAACTTTTTTTTGCATTGATACATGTCCCCTGGGGCAGGACCCAGGTACCCAAACACTTTTTATGACAATACCATGCATATAAGCCTTTAAAATTAGCACTTTTGATTTCTCCCATAGACTTTTAAAGGGTATTCTGTGGCTTTCAAATTTGCCACGAACACCCCAAATTGTTCGCTATTCGGCGAACAGGCGAACATCCGATGTTCGAGTCGAACTTACGTTTGACTCGAACATCTGGCTCATCCCTAGCCAGCAGCTACAGTTTTTTGTAGCTGCCGACTTTTATTTTATTTAATATAGAACTAAACAACTGCTTTAAATATATCTCATTATTATCTATATTCTCCTAAGAATTCATTACACCCTGGTAAAACTCCATGCTATGACAGGAACCAATCAGTAGCAAATGTAAGCGAGAACATGGAGATCCCATACATATGTTGTTGCACTGGTACTGGGAGTCAGTGGTAGACATTCTTAATTCTGTTTTTCAAACCACTATAAAGCTAGAACTAAAGAAATGTACAGTATTTTGATGATGGTAACTTACAAACACATCAGATTGAAGCAATAGCTAAAGCATAATTCCATGCCCAAAAACTGATTCTCCAGTATTGCAAATCCGAAGCTCTCCCAACACGGGAGGATTTGATACGTACTATGGAGAATACCTTGAGATATTACAGACTAATCTATCTCCACCGTGGATGCCCAGCGAACTTCGACAAACTATGGAAGGTCTGGCTGGCCACCCCAACTCTCACACCCCTTGATGTGGTGTTACACAAATTACTTTATGTATTCAACTGGCCAGGTACAGCCTCCACGTCCCTGGGTGCAGGGGCGAAATTAGTTGGGCTTTGAGCTGGAATTTTTAAGAGGTCTCCTCTGTTGATCTTAATACACTGTACATGCCAAATCAGTGTTCAGATGTCATGGTTGTACACACTGAATTTTTTCTTCTTTGATCTATGTATTAGACTGTACATTTGAACGTTGAATAAACTTTACTTTGTGATTAAAAAAAAAAAGAGGTTGGATGAAAGGATTAATGCAGTAAATCAATTTGATAGAAAACTATATATCGGAACAAAACTTTGTTCTTTGTAAAACTATATTTTTTTTTTTAACAGAGCAGTTAAAATAGGCAGGTAAACTTGTAAAAGCACTTCACCTCCTGCCTGAAAAGAGAAAACATGTATTTATATAAATATTTCCTATTCACCTATGTATATACTGTACAGGGGGCAACTATTTTTGGTCATTAAATATGCTGGCTATAGTGCTACCCAGTGATTGTGCTTCACTGGCCCCCCATACAAGTATATCCTAAATCTTAAAGTCTTTTTTGACTTATTTATTAAATCAACACAATATTATTATTATTTTTTGATCTTTAGACTCAAATAGCATCATAATGTTTAGAAAGAATGCACTTGCAGAGCCTGCACCTGTCTTTTGCTAGCAGAAGGTGTAATCCTGGGATGGTTTGCCTAGAGCGGTGAGTTCTTATCTAGCATCATAATGTTGTTTAGTTGCTAGTTCAATCCCTACTCTGTTCCATACATACTTTTTGACATATAAATCTCAATAATAAACAGTGTACACATGAAATACAAACATAAATGTGTATAAATGTGTGGGTCACATCATATATTCCTTTTAGGCAGATGCACCATTGATGCTGAATGCTTGCTGAAATATGCTACATTTTTACCTTAAGGTACAATAATTATTCATAGTTTTACATACCTAAGCATTAAGGTGTTTGATGAATATTATAGAAAACGTACAAAAGAAAGATAAGTGCATATGGAACATAAGTGAATATGGTTGTATTTGGATAACTTAGCTGCTTGTTTCACTGGTATTCAGTTTTACACATTCTTTGGATACATTGCACCACCTAGGCTTCTTATGGAGAACAACAGGACAGTGACTGCACAAATGTATTTGTCCTCCTATCAGCCTCTGACACTAAAGGGGCCTCATTTACTAAAATGAGGTAAAATGATCATCCTTTAATGTAAATAGGAATTGAAAAAAGAGAGAGACCTTGCCCGACACATAACTGTATCATTTATTCTTCTCCGCTCACCCTTTCACATAAATTAAGAGAACAGTTACACATTTTTTGGATCTAAAACAAAAGAGCATCTGATTTAAAACTAAAATGTGAATAGAATATAAACACTTCAAAATCTACTATAGTTTGTTAGCTTGAAAAACAACATGCCATGAAAGAGACAATGAAGCTGACTATTCTATCTGAAAATGTTAGTTTCCGGACTGTCATTTGTTTTATAAATTAAATGACATGCAACTATAATAGAGATAATAATTTCTGTCTTTTCTGATCTGATCAGCGTGCTTATTCTAAGAGAGTGGCTTAGAAAGTAGTGAAGCCAAATATTAGGAATACTGTAAAGTCAGAAAACTCAAATTTTCAGTAGGTCAACTCCCCTTATTACTTTCATGACTCACTTTATTGTGTCACAATGAGTTTTGTTTCCTGTATAGGGATCTGCTGCCCTCTGCTGTTACCTGCTAATATCAAAGTGTTATGTGTAAATATGTAAAAGCACTTCTTATCTCTGGGAGGCTGGCTTTGAAACCCCAGTAAGAGGAAGTGAAGAGAGAGAAAGTCTTAGCCACATGTCCTGTACATGCTGCTAAATCCAGACCAGAAGCAATTAATAGGCAAGTGTTTGTATGTTCTAATACAGCCCTTGAAATTAGTGGAGGGTAAGTTTGAAGCAGGGGCAGTCTGGGCCGACATTTTCCTGGATGATCGCTTCTGGCAGAAGCCGTGTGGCCTTTTTTACAGGGCATCTGATGGCTTGTAAAATAGGCTGAACCACTTTTGCCAGAAGTGATCAGCCAGGAAACTGTAAGGAGGAATGGCAGCCAGATCACACTGAGTGGCGATCTCTCACTTTGACACAGCTTGTATATGAAATGCCAGCCGCTGCCAAACAAACCCCCACCTCCTGGACCAGCTCCTATGATAGAAAGTACATTGGTCCAATTCCGGTCCAGGATGCAGGACTTTGTTTGACAGTGGCTAGCTTTTCATATACAAGCTGTTTCACAGTGGGAGGTCCCCCGCTATGTATGATCCGGCTGGCAATCCTCCCAATTTCTCCCTGTGATCTCTTCTGCATTGATGGGCACTGATGAGGCTGCACTTATGGGTACTGATAGGGCACATTGATGGGCACTGATGGGGCTGCACTTATGGGCATTGATAGGCTGCACTTATGGGCACTGATAGGCTGCATTGGTGGGTACTGATAGGCTGCATTGATGGGCACAGCTAAGCACTGTTGAGGCTGCACTGATAGGCACTGATAGACTGCACTGATAAGGCTGCACTGATAGGCACTTATGAGGCTGCACTGATGGGTACTGATATGCTGCATTGATGGGCACTGATAAGGCAGCACTGATGGGCACTGATGAGGCAGCACTGATGGCCACTGATGAGGCAGCACTGATAAGCTGCACTGATGGGCATGCACTGATAAGGCAGCACTGATATGCTGCACTGATGAGCACTGATATTCTTCACTGATGGGCACTAATAGGCTGCACTGATGGGCACTAAAAGGCTGCACTGATGGCCACTGATGAAGTGGCAATGATGGGCACTGATAAGCTGCAATGATGGGCACTGATGAGGCTGCACTGAAAAGGCAGCACTGATATCTTGTACTAATGGGCACTGATGGGGCTGCACTGATAGGCTGCATTGATTGGTACTGATAAGTACTGATAGTTACATAGTTAGTCTGGTTGAAAAAAGACACAAGTCCATCTAGTTCAACCATAAAAAAATAAAAAATAAAAAAAATAAACAATATCATACAATCCCATATACCCAATCCTATACCCACAGTTGATCCAGAGGAACATCCCCCCCCCCCAGAAAAGCAGGATCCAATTTGCTACAGCAGGGGGGGAAATTCCTTTCTGATCCCAGAGAGGAAATCAGATTTTCACTGGATCAACTTTACCTATAAATGTTAGTACCCAGTTATATTATGTACATTTAGGAAATAATCCAGGTCTTTCTCAAAGCAATATACTGAGCTGAGCAGAACCACCTCTGGAGGGAGTCTATTCCACATTTTCACAGCTCTTACTGTGAAGACACCTTTCCATATTTGGAGATGAAATCTATTTTCCTCTAGATGTAAAGGGTGCCCCCTGGTCCTCAGTGTTGACCATAAAGTGAATAACTCAACACCAAGTTCACTATATGGACCCCTTATATATTTATACATGGTGATCATATCCCCCTTAATATCCTCTTCTCAAGAGTGAATAAATTCAGTTCCTCTAATCTTTCCTCATAGCTGAGCTCCTCCATGCCTCTTATCAGTTTGGTTGCCCTTCTCTGATCTTTCTCCGGTTCCCCAATATCATTTTTGAGAACTGGTGCCCAAATCTGCAATGCATATTCCAGATGAGGTATTACTAATGATTTGTACAGGGGCAAAATTATATCTCTCTCTCTGGAGTCCATACCTCTCTTAATACAAGAAAGGACTTTTCTTGCTTTGGAAACCGTAGTTTGGAATTGCATGCTATTATTGAGCTTATGATCTACCAAAACCCCCAGATTCTTCTACACCATTGATTCCCCCTGTTGTACTCCCCCTAGTATGTATGATGCATGCATATTCTTAGCCCCCAAGTGCATAACTTTACATTTATCAACATTAAACCTGCCACATAATCGCCCAATTAGACAGTGCATTGAGGTCGGCTTGTAAATTGGAGACATCCTGTATGGACGGTATTCCTCTGCATAGCTTATTGTCATCTGCAAAGACGGAAATTTTACTTTTGATCCCAGACCCATTATCATTTATAAGATATTAAAAAGTAAGTGTCCCAGCACTGAGCCTTGGGGTACACCACTGATAACCTTAGACCATTCAGAGTAAGAATCATTAACCACTACTCTCTGAATTCTGTCTTCTAGACAGTTTTCTATCCATTTACAAACTGATATTTCCAAACCTGTAGACTTTACCTTACACATGAGCCGTGTGTGGAACTGTATCAAACGCTTTTGCAAAATCCAAGTATACCACGTCCACAGCCACGCCTCTGTTCAAGGTTTTACTTACCTCTTCATAAAAAGAAATCAGGTTTGTCTGACAACTTCTGTCTTTCATGAACCCATGCTGTCTGTTGCTTAAAATATATTTTTTCTGCAAGAACTCGTCTATGTGGTCTTTTATTAATCTCTCCAGTATCTTCCCAACTATACAAGTTAAACTAACATGTCTATAGTTACTTGGTAAAGACTTTGTTCCCTTTTTAAATAAAGGCACCACATCCACAATCCAGTGGTACTATTCCTGTCATTAATGAGTCCTTAAAAATTAGATACAATGGCTTTGAAATTACATAGCTCAATTCTTTTAGGATCCGTGGGTGGATGCCATCAGGTCCAGGTGCTTTATCCACCTTTATTCTGTCTAAATATTTCTGGACCATATCACTTTTGAGCCATTGTGGATTTGGGGCTGTGTCACTACCACCCCCATTATGGACACGAGCTCCCCCATGCTCCTTTGTATACACAGAGCTGAAGAAAGTATTTAATAAATTAGCCTTCTCCTTGTCCCCAGTCACCAACTCTAGATTATTTTGTAAAGGGCCTACATGCTCAGACTTGACCTTTTTACTATTAATATATTTGAAGAATTTTTGGGGGTTTGCCCTACTATCTTTTGCAATCTGTCTGTCTTTCATATTATGTTATATTCTTTGTAACATTTAAATGACACTAGTGTTCCTTCATTTTTTTTTTTTTTAAAAAGCTTTTTTTTTATAGTTTATAGCTATTTTATTTTTAGCCTTTTAAATTTATTGCCCATGGGAATATACTTTGCAGTGAGTTCACAAACAGTCTTTTTGAAGAATTCCCATTTCTGTTATGTGCCCATTGATGCCAATATTCTCTCCCAGTCTAAGTCCTGGAGAGCAGCCCTCATCCTTGGAAAATTTGCTCTCTTGAAATTAAGTGTTTTTATCTTCCTCGTATGTGATTTTTGCTTACAGCTAACATCAAATGAAATCATGTTATGGTCACTGCTACCCAGGTGTTCCTTTATCTGAACATTATTAATACGCTCTGCATGGTTTGAGATTACCAGGTCCAACAGAGCATCATTCCTAGTTGGGGCCTCAATAAACTGGACCAAAAAATTGTCCTGTAATAGGTTTATACATTTTTGCCCTTTAACTGTCCCAGCAGTGCCCTTACTCCAGTCAATTTCTGGGTAGTTAAAATCCCCCATTATTATCACTGTCCCAGCCCTTGCAGCCCTTTCCATCTGTGCAAGGAGCTGAGTCTCCACCTCCTCATTAACATTGGGTGGTCTATAACAAACTCCAATGATTAACTTTGAACTACGCACATCTGTATGCAGTTCCACCCATAATGCTTCAGACTCATCACACTCTCCATCCACCAGGTCCTCTTTCACACTCACTTTGAGATCACTTCTCACATTCAGACAGACCCCTCCACCTTTCCTTTTTACTCTGTCTTTCCAAAAGAGTGCATAGCCAGGAATATTAATAGCCCAGTCATGTGAGGAATGAAGCCAAGTTTCAGCAATACTGATGACATCATAGCTCTTCTGATGCACCAGAGCTTCCAACTCACCTATTTTGCTTGGCAGACTTATGGCATTGGTGAACAAACACTTTAATGCATTAATATATTTTGACCGGTCACATACTATCCTCTTGGGTGTTCTGAGATTGCAACTAGGACTTGCTACTATACTTACCTTGGGTTTATGTGCTTTGGTTAACCTACCACTAATGCCCCTAATATTACCCTCTGGAATATGTTC
Organism: Lithobates sylvaticus; assembly: GCA_028564925.1. Lineage (NCBI taxonomy): Eukaryota > Metazoa > Chordata > Amphibia > Anura > Ranidae > Lithobates > Lithobates sylvaticus. Next base: position 412,696,681 of record CM053028.1, read on the forward strand.
CACGCTGACTATCTCTATCTCTGGACCCCCCCCCCCCCCCCCCCCCCATCGCCTGGTTTAAATACCCCTCTTACTTTTTAGCCATCCTTATTCCTAGCTGATCTGAACCCTCCTCATTTAGGTGCAGTCTGTCCCTTCTATAGTACCGGTTATGGACTGAGAAGTCGTCCCAGTCCTCCAGGAACCCAAACTCCTCCTTACTACACCAGCTCTTTAGCCACTTGTTTACTTCCCTAATCTCCCTCTGCCTTTCTGGTGTGGCTCGATGTACCGGTAGTATTCCTGAGAATACTACCTTTGAGGTCCTTTTCCTCAATTTAGCTCCCAAGTCCCTAAAATCTTTCTTTAGGACACTCCATCTGCCTCTGACTTTGTCATTGGTGCCAACGTGCACCATGACAGCTGGGTCTTCCCCAGCCCCTCCCAGTAATCTGTCCACCAGATCCATGATGTGCAGAACCCGAGCGCCCAGTAGACAAAATACAGTTTGGCGCTTCAGGTCTTTGTTACAGATTGCCCTCTCTGTCCTTCTAAGAATTGAGTCCCCTACCACCAGAATATGTCTTTCCTTTCCCTTCGCTCCTCCCCCACTCTCACTGGAGGAGTTCTTCCCCCAGCAGCTAGGAGAGTCTCTCAGCTCCAGCAGTGCTGGTCCCTGACTGGTTTCACCAATGTCACTCAATGGAGCATACTTATTGGGATGCTGCAGCCCTGGGTCTGCCTCCCTGGCACTTCCCCCTCTACCCTTCCTGACTGTCACCAATCTACTATTTTCTAGTGCCTGCACCTCTTTGTCTCCACCTACCTCTGTGCTGGCCCCTGCCGGCACCTGCCGTGTACATTCCTGGCTCTCCTTTAGTGTGGAGGGTCTTCTCAGTGCTGATAGTTGCCAGATTCAGAACCTGGGCTTCCAGGGAAACAATGTGCTTACATTTTGCACAGCAGTATTTACCCTCAATCAGATGATCAAGGAACGCATACATGCTGCAAGATGTACACTGAGTCGCCTCTCCACGCGCATCGGGCATCGTACCTATTAATTTAATGAGGATTAGAGATTATACCCAGTCCAAATTATATAACAACTAGCTTCCTGACACTAATACTCAACAAGACAGTACACAGGTACTCAACAAGACAATATACAGGTACTCGCAGACCAGTGTGCACCCACAATACACAAGTACTAACAATCCACACACACTACTCAGTACTATGACCCCTGTTATAACCTCCTGTTTTAAACTCACCACTCACCAGTTCCACTTGGACAGAGTTCCAGCAGACTCAAAGATGAGCAGGCTCACAATGAGTTCTACACAAGGTTATATAGGCCTCAAGCACCTGTGACCAATTAACCACTCCCCTTAATTAGTAGGCTGAAGGAAGCAAGGAAAACAACTGTTTAAAAGGTGTCAGAAAAAAAGGTGTTAAAAAGCTACAAGGAAAAGCCCCAAAAAGAACCTAAAAATGCAAACCAGCAATCACCAGCAGTCAAAAGCAAGACTTGTTCACTCTCCACCCAAGGTCCCCCTCTGTTTAGCTTCCAACCAGCAGTTTGGCGAACATGGATGTCGATAATGAGCGTAACACCATTTGTATCTCCATGTTATGTTACTATGTGTGTATATATATACATTTAATGTTACATTATTACTTATTTTACTTGCATTGTGGTTTTACTTTATCTGTATTAGTATAGGAGGTGTGTGTCTGTGTAAATCCAGGAAGTGAACAGGCAGCAGCTTTAGCTGCCCACGGTAAATATGGTTGTAGCCAGACTTAGTGGAGGGAGATTTCAGCAGCATATTTGGCAAGTACAGACCACAGTATATATACAATAATATGCAAAGTGGTTGGAGGGAAGCTTCAGAATGACAAATATGTTTTTATTACAAATTATGTGATCAGACTGCAGTTCCTCTTTAGGTGGTGTCATTTCATGCATTTTCTTCAAAATAAAATTTCTGCTGCAGCATGAACAGATGCACCACTTTAAATGCAGACTAAGAGGACCCCCAAGCACTATATTATAAGGAATTTTGTATTTTTATTGTTTCACTTAAAGTGGGGTTTCCATTTTGTCAGCTGTCGAAGGAGCTGTGCATGCTCCGAAACGCGTTACCGCCCACCACCTTCACCTGATGTCACATCGGCCGCGTGTGTTCCAGCTTGGTTCCAGAACCCAGGCTGCCTCATCGCATCTTCACCTCCTCACCAATCCACGTCACCAGGGACTCTGACAGCTGCAGAACGTCTCTCTCTCTCCCCCAGATAAGGATTACAGCAATCTGCATGAGGACAAATCATTATATCCCTATGACCTCTTACTATCTTGTAAGTGGTTTTAATCCCATTGCGCCTGTAATAAATCTGTTAACCACTGCACTTAGAAGCGCTTTTCTCTTTCCTTTATGATCAAATAATTAACTAATGTTGATAAATGAGTAATCATTATTTCACCCTTGCATTAAAAACGAAGTTGAAGGATGTTGCCATTTAAATAAATTTTTTCAGTAAAAGATCTATTACGTAAACTACAGAACTAGCTAAATGTTTCTCAATACGTTTTTGAATTGTGAGTTAGTTTATTATAAAAACAAAAATGCCCAATGAGGCTTAACTTTGTTTTTAAGATAAAAAAAATCCTGCACAACTAATTAACCTTGAAAGTTTTTTTTTTAATTAGAAAGTACACTAAATAGTAAACAAAATGGGAGATCTGGGAGGAATTTTTCAGACCTTCTGACCTCTTTATCACTACAAGTAGACTGAGAATTCAATTCCCAGTATGTGAAAATAAAATGTAATTTAAAGGCTAATTAAAGTAAATCTACATAAAGTAAACCTGACATTACTTTAAAATGGTGAAAGTGGTTTCATGCAAATGAAATGCAGGTACCTAGAAATGCCTGCTGATATCTTCACAAAGTTATTGTTTTTTCAGGAATATCTTGAAGGGCAATACAAACAAATCCAACCAAATTACCAAGATGAGCTAGGTGCAACAGTTTTCACTTTTAAATGGCACATGATGCGATTACATGGCAGATGCAAAGACTTATGAGTTAAAATATTTGGTTCATTACAATATATGAACACCAGGCTTCAGATTGTTCGGCCACCATTGGGAATATGTGCTCAGCACTCTAGATTATGTATAATATATTCACTGTTTTTTCAGTTGTACATGTAGAAGAGATATGCTCGATTTAAAAAAATTGTATCAATTTATATTAGTAGTTTAAAAACAAGTTTATAACAACTGTGCAACTAAAATCAGTCTTTTTTTTTTTTTTTTTAATTGTATTTTTTATTAAAGGATTTCAAAAATACAGAAGAGAAGTCAACTTCAAACAATTGTTAGTACAAAATAAGTACATTCATTCAAATAGTATCAAACATAGGCCAGGGCCTTGAAAGGTAAGGTTACATTGTTACCAATTTTGCAAGTTTAAAAATATAGGCGTTGTGTAGGTCAGAGAAGGGAGGCAAAGAAGAAAAAAAAAAAAAAAGGGGGCGGGATTGGGGGGGGGGGACCCAAGGAGTGGGCAATTCAAGTGTACTGGTATATCACACCTTGAAAGTTGTTGCTCATTGGGCCTAGGGTTAGTGGGGTCTCAGGGGCGCCTATTCCAGATAGAGGCGCTCCATGGGATTCCCACATAAAGGAGGGGAAGGGAGGGGGGCACCATGGAAACTTTAAGGGATTATGTTAGCGGGGTCAAGTTGGTAAGACATTCTACATACATATTTAAGAAGGTCCTATGTTATTGGAAAGTAATGGGAGAGTCTCAGGGTTGAGTTGTGAGTGGTCCCACAGGTCCCAAATCTTTGAGAATTGAGGGAGTGTATCATGGATAGTAGCAGTGAGGTGTTCCATTCTGCGGATCTGCTCCAATATTTGTAGGACTTGTGAGAGAGTGGGTGGGGAAGAGGACAACCATCTCAGGGGTATGGCTCGTTTTGCTGCCAAAAGGATAAAGCCAGCTAATTTTTGAGTGTATTTGGAGATGCCGGGGAAAGGCAATCCTAGAAGAAATTGGACTGGATTTAAAGGAAGGTTGGTTCCAAGAAGGTTTTGTAAGTATGTATGTATAGAGGACCAAAAGGGTTGAATAGTGGGACATTCCCAAAGGATATGAAAGTGGGAACCAATGTCACCCCGGCACCTCCAACACACCTGGGGAACCCCGGGGTCATATCTGTGTAGAACCTCAGGAGTTCTGTACCAAAATAGTAAAATCTTATAGGTCGTCTCCCTCTGTTCTACGCAGCGAGAAGATTTAGAGGCAGATTCCCATATTTTCTGCCATTGAGGGATAGGGATGGGTTGTTTAAGGATCTGGGACCATTTCTGCATGTAGGAGTGATGAGTGGCGGTGAGTGGAGGGAACTCATGTAGATATTTGTAAATTTCTGAAATAAGATGGGTTTGATATGGGCCCTGGGCACATAAGATTTCGAATGGGGTGGGTCTATTTAAGGTGAGGGTGGGGGATTTGGAGCTGAAATAGTGTTTGATTTGGAGATAGGAATAGAATAGGTGTTTAGGAACTTGGTATTTCCGATGAAGTTCATCGAAGGACAGGAGTGTGTGGGTGAGTGGGTGTACGATATTCTGGAGCTGGAAGATTCCAGCCTGTGACCATGGGAGCATTCGGATATAGGACAAACTGTCAGGTATGTCAGGGTTAAACAACACATTTAACAGGGGTGGGCATGGGGATGAGAGGGAGAACTGATGGGAGCATTTCTTCCATATGGAAAGAGTGAAAATCATCGGGTGCAGGCATAAGTTTCTAATTTGGGTTATGGAGGTCTCTAGATTTGACCAAATCATGGAGCAGGGGTGGACTGGGCTGGTAATGCTTATTTCAATTTCCGACCAGACACTGGATGCCATTCTATGTGACCAAACTATGATCGGTTTTAGATGAGTAGCAAAATAATATTTGAGGAGGTCTGGGGCTCCCAATCCGCCTCTGGATCTAGGGGCAAGTAAGACAGAGCTGGCTATTCGATGAGCTTTATAGTGCCAGATAAAGTTGAGGAATGACCTCTGGGTAGCTTTAAGTTGTGACATTGGGACAGGAATCGGTAGGGTCTCAAATAAATAGAGAAGTCTCGGCAGGACAGACATCTTCAGGACATTGATGCGGCCCAAGAGAGAAATGGGATATGTGTCCCATTGTCGCAAGAGTCGGTCAATGTCACGGAATAGTGGGGGGAAGTTGGCCTGGTAAAGGTTTGAATAAGAGGAGGTTAGGTTAATTCCTAAATATTTGAGAGAGTTCGTGCACCAATGATAGGGGTAATTTTGTTGTAGAGCAATGAGATCAGAGGGTGGGATGAGTATGGGCAGCGCTTCCGTTTTGTTTGTGTTGATCTTATATCCTGAGAGAAAGCTAAATTCCTTAAGCAGGGCATGAAGGTTTGGGAGGGAAATGTGGGGTCTGGTCAAGGTCAGCAGAATGTCGTCTGCGAATAAGGACAGTTTGTATTCGTTTTGACGTAAAGAGACCCCGCGAATATCAGGGTGAATACGAATGGCAGCAGCCAGGGGTTCCAGGCAGAGAATGAAAAGTAGAGGGGATAGCGGACAACCCTGCCTGGTGCCATTACTCAGAGAGAAGGATGGTGATAAGTATGAGGATAATTGAACTTGGGAGGAGGGTCGGGAATATAGAGCATGTAGTGCGGATATGAAGGGGCCTTTGAAACCATAATTGGCGAGTGTGGCAAACATAAAGGCCAACTGAGCCTATCAAATGCTTTTTGTGCGTCCAGGCTCAGTAGCAGAGCTGGTCGTGTTGTTTTATTTAATAGGTCAACGAGGTCTATGGTGCGTCTTGTGTTATCGCCTGCGTGTCTGGCTGTCACAAAGCCTACCTGATCTTTATGTATTAGTCTTGGTATTAGGTGGGATAATCGGTTAGCTAGGATCTTTGTAAATATCTTGTAATCTGAATTGAGTAGTGCAATGGGCCTATAGTTGTCTGGGAGGGAGGGATCTTTACCAGGTTTGGGGATCACGGAGATATGGGCATGGAGGAATTGAGGGTGGGGTTCGGTGCCTTTAAATAGGGAGGAGAATAGGGAGATTAAATGTGGGCTCAAGATTGGTAGGAAGGTCTTATAGTAGGAATATGGTAAGCCATCTGGGCCAGGGGATTTTTGGGTAGGGAGATTTTTCACTACATCGGTCAGTTCCTCAGGAGTGACCGTCGAGTTCAAAGACAGAAGATGGTCAGGGGAGAGTTTGGGTAGATGTAGGGATTCAAAGAAAGAGTCAAATTTCTCTTGTGTGAAGTTGTAGTGGGGGTCTGTCTGCAGGCAGTTGTATAATTTGCGATAGAATTCTCCGAAAACTTTAGACATTGTGAGAGGGCAGTAGGTGGGGGTACCATCAGGTTGTTTGAGAAAATCTGAGGATGAGTGGAAGGGGCGGGGTTTCAGTTTGTTTACTAGCATCCTATGGGGCTTATTTGAGTATTCATAGAATTTCTGTTTGGACCACAGAAGGGATTTATCAATTTTTCCCATGTCAAGTGATCTAAGTTGATTGCGTAGAGAGACAACGGCACGGAGCCCAGCCACCGTGGGGGAGGAAAGTAAAAGTCTCTCGGCTTTACGGAGTTTGGAGAGAGTAGAGGAGCGTTGGAGGGCTGCGTCTTTTTTCAGACGAGAGCCTGTGGCAATGCAGTGTCCCCTAAAGACTGCTTTATGAGCTTCCCACAGGGTGGAGGGCTCCGAGACCGTATCAACATTAAGCTTAAAATACTCTAGGCTATTGGATAAATGTTCTTTAGTTTCAGGGATTCGGAGGAGGGTTTCATTGAGGCGCCAATGACAGGTTCTAGGGGATGCGGAGGACAGGGCAATATCTAGATGCACTGAGGAGTGATCCGACCAGGAGACGGGATTCATTTCAGACGAGACTGTGGACGTCAGGAGGGGCGAGGAAATAAAGAAGTGATCTAATCTGGAGTAAAGTTTGTGAGGGTGGGAGTAAAATGTAAATTGTTTGTGTGTGGGGTGCTTGATCCTCCAGATGTCTAAAAGGTTTTTGGCTCTAATAAGTTTGCGAAATGATTTAGATAGGCGGTCAGGGTTAGATGGGGTTTTAGACGGGAACAGTACATGTTTGTCTTTACTGGGGGACATGGTCATATTAAAATCCCCACCAATCACTAGGAAGGGTTGGGAAAACTTGTCTAAGGTGGCAAACATGGTGGTAAGGAAGTGAACCTGTCCAGAGTTGGGAGCATAAACATTAACTATCGTAAGGAATTGCGAGATAAACATGCAGTCCAGGATAATAAATCTGCCATGGGGGTCCAAGTAGGAGGATTTGATTCGCAAGGGACAGGAGCGTTTAATTAGGACCGCCACGCCTGCTTTACCAGACGGGTCAGAGGCCATATAAGATATCGGGAAATGTTTACTAGCAAATTTGAGAGAACCCCCAGGGCGGAAATGGGTCTCCTGGACTAGGATTACATCAGCTTTAGAAGCTTTAAACTCTTTCAGAGCCACCCATCTCTTCTGAACAGAGTTTAAACCTTTGACATTACAGGTGAGAAATTTCAGCGCCATAACAGCTTAACCTGGTAAATAGGCATATGAAAAGAAGCATAGTATGTGTTGGGTAAGGGAATCCATGGTGCAAGGATAATAAGATGGATATAAAAAATAGAAAGTAACCTGACCCTACATAGGGCATTATCAAAATAGTAACCTAAACATTTACAATCAATGAGATATAAACGTCTCCGGTCAGAGAAAAAAAACGGAGAAAAAACAGTGAAAAAATTCCAGTAAAAATGAAAATGAGGACAAAGATTGAGATAAGAACAGAAGGAGACAGTAAGAAAAAAAAAAAAAAAGAAAAAAGAAGAAGTACGTGAGAATCCATAAGTCATCCGAAGAGAAACCTGGAAGGGCAGAAGCCTCCAGGAAGCCCAGGCCCGAGCCTTGGGCTGGGGAGGGAAGCATGAGGATCACCGAAGATGGGAGGCCGGAGTGTCCCCCTTCGTCCTCCGGAGCAGAAGGCCTGGGTCGTGAAGAAAAAATAAAAATCAAAATCTTTTTTTCCCCTTTAAAAAAAAAAAAAAAAAAAAAAAACCTTGGAAAATGTGGAACTATTGACCCAGGGTTGTTAAAAAAAAAAAACACGACAGTTGGTGCACCCCATGGCTAAGGGGGTGGATGGGTAGGCCCACTAGGGGGCAATTGGCCAAACAAGAACATCAGAAGGCCAAACACAGGTATCAAACACAGCCATAGTTATGCGAGAAGTTCCTCAGGTTGGGGGTCTGGAAGATGGTCGCCTCTGAGGAGTGAAGTTAGTTTTGGGTGGCTTCTGTCTCACTGGGGTCCAGATGCGCCCCGGGTTTCCTGGTGGTTTAGGAGTGGTGGGAAGTGGCATTGGGTCCTCATCAGGGAGAGGCGGCAGGCCCAGATTGCGTAAGAAAGCCTCACTTTCCTGGAGGTCGCGGAGGGAGTACTGTATGCCATCCCGGGACGCAGAGAGGCGAAAGGGGAATCCCCATCGGTATGAGACCTTGTGGGTCTGGAGGTGGAGTGTCAGCGGGCGAAGGTTTCTTCGTCTTGCCAGGGTTATAGGTGAAAGGTCATTGAAGATCTGGATCCTGGACCCCTTAAAGTCAAGCCTGGATTGATTACGGGTGGCAATAGTTAAGGCTTCTTTGCTGTCGTAGTAGTGGAATCTAACCACCACATCTCTTGGATTGGCTCCAGCCGGAGGTTTAGGGGCTAAGGATCTATGAGCCCTATCTAAGCGCCAGTCAATGTCAGGGATGTTGGGGGCTACTACATTGAACAAACTCAGGAGATAGGAACGAAGGTCTCTATCCTCTATTTTTTCAGGAATGCCTCTGATCCGTAGATTCTGCCTGCGTTCCCTATTTTCAAGGTCTTCTTGTTGCGCTTGAAGCTGGGTAACTGAGTGTTTAATGGCGGCATTGTCTTCCTCCAAAACTTGGACATATTGCACTAGCTCATCGAGCTTATTCTCAAGGGTGTCTGTGCGATCCCCCAGCTGGTCTATTTCACCCCTCAGCTCTTTAGCAAGTTTCCCCACTTCCTGGGCAATGTTGTGGGTAATGGCTTGGAGCAGGGATTGCAGTTTTGTGTCTAGAATGTCCGCTGTAAGCGGGGCAGGTGACCCCTGTGTTGGAGTGGGTGTGTTGTCAAATAGAGTACTTGTTTCAGACTCAAGATGTTCCTGCGTGCCTTGTGCGTCTCTTCCGCCGCTCAAGGTTGAGGATGCGGGTTTATTCAGGTAGCGATCCATGGTGGAGGAGGTCTGAGAAGTAAACACTGCGGCGTAATTCTTCCTTTGGTCTCCGATTTTACCCATGGGGTGCACGGTCGCTGTGAGAGGATGAGGAGGTGACTCCTGTGGCTAGTAAGGCTTCGGAACAGTCAGCAGGAGTCTTGGGAGGGCGGCAGGGGACGGATCTCCGAAGTTACATGCCCGCCATATTCAGAGGCCGCTCATGTGCCCGAAAAGATTTACTTTCCAAGTGTAACGGGTCTTAGGAGGGGAGGAGGGCCCATCCGCAGTATGTTCTGCACCCAGGAGGGGACCCTATGCCCAACAAGAGGCAGCAAGTAGGCACCAGGTCACCAGGTCTCAGGGAACAAGCCAGAGGGCACAGTGGTGATAAGGCTGTGTAGGGTCAGGGCTCGCCTCAGGGCACAGGTCCTGTAGGGATGGGGGCACAGGAGAGACAATGTAAAGTCACTGTGTTACCTGGATGTGGAGGCCGCAAGATGGCTGCAGGTTGTGGGCGAAAGTAGCCTTCACTGTTCTTCCGTCAGCCCCCTGATCTTCAAACAGTCCAGCCACCACCTCCTGGTGACAGCCGTCACAAATATGGGTGGATTGGCCGACCCCTGCACCGCCGATCGCGGCACTCGAGCCCGGAGGTGTTGGAGGCTTCACAGGCCTCAAGATGGCCGCGGGTGTCCGGGGATCCACTGCCTTGGACCTCCCGGTGTTTGTTTGTTTGGGTCCCCACTCAGCTCCGATCTCTTTCGGGGAACAGCCCCCAGCGATGTGGGTGAGTTTGTTGCGGTTCGCGCCGCCGATCGCGGCACTCGAGCCCGGAGGTGTTGAAGGCTTCACAGGCCTCAAGATGGCCGCGGGCCGCGGGTGTCTGGGGATCAACTGCCTTGGACCCCCCGGTGTTCGTTTGGGTCCCCGCTCAGCTCCGACTTCTCCCGGGAACAGCCCCCAACGATGTGGGTGGTTCTGCTGCGATGTGCTGCACTCGAGCCCGGGGATGTCGGAGGCCTTACAGGCCTCAAGATGGCGCCGGGTCTCCGCTGTGAATAGGCCGCACTCTGACAGGTTATTGTCAGATCGGGAGCCACAATCTTCCCTGGGGCTAGGGTGGAGGGGGCTCCGTGGGGTGGGGAGGTTTTGGAGGCTCACCAGGTCTTTTCTTTTTCTGGATGGCGCTGGATTAAGGGGATAGCGGCGGAGCTCTTCAGCAACACGTCCGCTCCTGTCTACGTCCGGACACGCCCCCCCAAATCAGTCTTAAAAATACAGCTACCCCAGAAAATGATGTGAAAAACTCACCTTTCCTGTTGCTTGTTTAGTTGATCTCATCAGTAGTGAAGAAAATGTTCCCCCTAAAGGTCCTGCAGAATCCAACTCTTTCAGTAGTGTCAGAGTCCTGTCTTTCCTGCGGCACTCAGTGGTTTGATCCCCCAGCCCTTATTTCATACCTGTATATTGTAGTGATGTAGGATTGAAACAAATCACTAAGCACATTAGGACACCAGAAATCTGATGCTCATGGAAGTTTTGGGATTCAACAGGATCTTCAGTGGACAATTTGTCCACACTATTGCAATGATTGCTAGGCTGTGAAGCAGTAGAAGTCAGTAGTTCATCTTTGCAGGGGCACATGATTAGGTATTCTTTGCAAAATGTATTTTCACCACATTCATTAAGCTCAAGAAAAATCCCTTGCAAAATGAACAGCCTATTTGCCTTTAGTAATTAAGTCAACCCCATTGAAAACAATCCATTCCCTGTGAGAATGATCTTATCTTAATGGCTGTTAAGCCTTGTACACACAAGACGAAAATTGTCCGTAATTGGTCAGTTCAGCAAGAATTGGCTGACTTTCAGCCTGTGTGTACAGCTGTCTGTTCTACAGAAGCCAGTCTCATGACCGGCTTCTGTTAAATGGGCATGCTGGAAGACCAGAATTCGACTAGCATGCTCTGTGTGTGTTCTGGGGGGGGGGGGGCAGTCCCCCTGTCAGAATACAATAGTACAGTGGGGAAGATTGCTACACTAACATTGGTTGTGTTAGCATGGCGATTTCTCCACAGCCCGCTGGGTAAAAAAAAATTAAAAAAATTCTAGTGTGTACCCAGCTTTAGGCAGGAAGGTACAGTATTGGTAGAAGCTTATTTACTGTATGCTGCTTATACAGTACTTGCTAATCTTTACATTTAATGCCATTTAAAAAAAAAATGGAAGAGTAAAATATGAAAATCAGATAAAGAATTGAAAAACTCTAAATAAATGTTCAGTGAAAATATACTATATTTTAACGCTGGTGTACAATTCCTAAGACAGAGTATTCATTATTTATTTACCACAATTATATATTTTCCCAGTTACTGTACCTGGTGGCCAGCCTCCATAATGGAACGCACAAGTCACAGACCGCTTATAAAGAGGCAAAGATACCGATTTTCAGCGACCTATTTGAAATCACCTTGGCCAAGCATAGGAATCTTCTTCCTATCACAGCACACCAGCAACATCACCGGGTCCCGTACTACTGGGAAATTTCCTTTTCATCTAATCATCACCCGGGAAGGGGTTCAACACCATCAAAAGCCTGAATCTCCCTCCTCTGCCTGAGGAAGACATACCGCCCCCCCCCCCCTTGTTCGGGGCACCCTGGTCCTTCTACTCCCAGCCGGAACTGGACTCCCACCAAGGGGCAGTCGAAGAAGTCTTTCTCCACACCCCAACGTTCTTGCTTCTCCAAACAACCTCCTTGATGTGAAATTATGAGCTTTTGGTTTCTCCTTCCCTTTTCTAGGTTACTTACCTTTGTGGTCTGGGCTCTAGTTTCAGAGTTACCCTTTTTTTTGTTTTCTGGGTAAATGATCCCAAACACACAGGGGTTCTTTTGTTTTGAATGGTTACATATGGTTGTATTTTTCTTAAATCTGTTGCTCGCACACACTCCAATTGGAGAGCAATTCCTGAGTTCCCTGCTGGAGGCCCTCATGTTTGTCCTACCTGGCCTATGGCTTTTGCCATGGCCTCATGAGACGCTGATGCCTCTCATGCCTTCTAATATTGTTTTTTCTTTTTTTAGGACCTGTTTTAGGTCCATACAAGACCACATTCACATTATCTGTGGGGTTAACATGTTCTATATTTTTGTTGCTAAGGTTCATATGCTTTCATACCCATTCAAGTTGGTTTCTTAGATCTCATTTATATATAATTGTTTCTATGCTTGCGCTTTCTTCTAATGCTGACATGCCAACATGGCGTTACGTATAATGTCCTATAAGGTAAAAGGTCTGGGTTATGTCTCCCACTAGAGATAGACAGACACCCTTTTCCATGATGCCCCTTCATGGAAGGTCTCTTCTCTAGCAACTTCCTTCCACAAATGTATTAGATCTCACCACCTGTTTGATTTGTGGAGGATTAAACATCCTTCCGCTAAACAATTTACGTTTTACTCCACGGTCCATAAAATGTGCTCTAGATTAGCTCACATCTTTATTCCGGCCCCATTAGTTCCCCATATTGTAGAATCTGACATTTCTCCTATCACATGGTCTTATCATGCCCCTATCTTACCGAACGTCCTTCTGTCCCCGTCCTTTCCCAAGACATGTCACTGGCGCCTTAATGATCATTTTTTACAACTACAAGACGCTCGCACTAAACTACCTAAGAACTGGGAGTGGCCAAGACCCAGACCAAGATGGACACTTAAACTTTCTGCTCCAACACCAGGAGGTTCTTTACTCCTTCTACAGAGGGGAGCCAGTGAAACAAACATGGGGAAACCCAACAGGAGCTCATCGACACCCCGCTCCCCCCACGACTCTAGCACACAGCCCCAATATTCCGGAGATATTCTGGACCCAACCATGAGACACTGCGGCTTCCTCACAGGCCTCCGAAAGCCCAGCACCAACAAGCTCACCTTACAGAATCCCATCGAAGCCTTCCTCTTCTCAGCCAGCGGCATCTACTCCACAACCCTATCAGCCGTTGAGCCTGGGAGACATCCAGAGCGTGGTGACTAATATCAAAAACACGCTCTCCACTGCCATCTCAGAGCTCCGCATTGACATACAGGGAGTAGCGCGGCATCTCGAGGAGGTAGAAGATGCGCTTGCCCACCATGACACCGCTATCCACCAGATGCAGGCAACCACATCTACACAAACAATGCAGCTGTGGGAAATACACCGCTACCTGGAAGACCTTGATAATCAGGGTCACCGCCGCAACCTATGGATCCAAGGCCTCCCTGAGTCTGTGGAACAGAACCAACTAAAACCAGCTACCTTCAACATATTTAATGACCTGCTGGAGAGGCCGCAGGAGACCCCCATCAACATGGAGCGGCTACACAGGGCACTGAGACCTTGAGGCAGAGACTCAGACCCCCCAAGAGATGTAATCCGCCATGTAGTAAACTACCGTTTTAAGGAAGAAATCCTCAGAAGAGCAAGAAACCGGGGTTGCATCATTTATAATGGTGCAAAAATAAAACTCTATCAGGATCTCTCTCATATAATGCTGCAACACAGAAAGAACATCCACCCTCTGCTTGATCTGCTCTGTGTTTGCAGAATACCCTACCAATGGAAATTCCCTTTCTGTCTCTGCCACTGCTGTGGGCCGCACAGCCAACTTACGTGTCCCAGAAGATCTGCAGTCATTTTGTGAAAGCCTCGACCTACCCAGAGTGGAATTACCAGAATGGTACAGCGCCTTTTGACTACCTTCACTACTACAAGCAACCTTAATGGAAGACATCAGACTACAAGGCCTCTCTAATGCCAGATGCCGCAGATCTGCCTCACCTCAGCCAGTTGTCAGCTGGCGTCCAGGAAGCGAAAGCCTTCCTACTTCCTTGGCTCATCGCAAACTATGGCGAGACTAACAACACAGTGAGTTCCTTCACCCTTCTCCCCCTTAACCAAGATCCTCTTCACACCCCTCATTTAGTTATGTCATACCGAAGCCCACGCTATTTAACTATATGGTTTGTTGTTACTATCCTCCCTTGAATTAACCTCCGGTCTGCTCACTAAGCATACACATAATCCTGCAATCTCTCTTCGACTGTCCAGCCATTTAAATATACATGAGACTATCTCAAGCTTCTACTTGAAAGACCATGTGCTTCACAGCACATAATATTCTTAATTTCCTTTTTCCAGCACAAAGCCTGCAAGTGTAAGGGAAGATAAAGTTATTCTTCTCAGTCCGCTCACTACTAATTTAACTTTCTCCTTTGCAATCTCCTGCTCATCCTGCTGGGACCCTCTCCTCCTTTAAAAGAAAGACATTCGACTCAACAAGGTACTGGAGGAATTACTACCCCAGGCATAGAACTACTCCTTGTTTCCCTCAGCATTCAAAAGCCATGTATCATATCCCTGCGAGTCCACCTAGCTATCCCAATGAGGACTACTCACATCTAAATCTAACACATCCCCCCTAATTATCTTCGTCCAACATGTGAATACTAAACCCTTCTGTTCCCTGTCATAGAGATTAGATACATGCCAGGAAATTCCTGCATGACACTGATCTCTACATGACACTGATCCCCCCATTATTTCTCAGACCTTCGATTACTACATATAACCATAAGCTATCTAGACTCGCAGGCGATGTGATCAATGGGATCAAGAAAGTATCTGATTACTGATTATATATGGCTATACCGCTATTATTACTATGACCATCAGTGTGACTGCCAGTGAGCCTAGTTATGCCTTTGAAGCCCTGTCTAAAGTGTGCTCCTTATCTCTACTACCTGATGTCCAAGAAAGCCTACTGAGCGTACCTTACACATGGTTTTTCTTCTCTGACACGACTATCTAATCACTGAAGATATACAGAGGTACAGATATATTACTGTTTTATCAATGGGGATATGTCTGTCCTCTCTCTGACAGCCAAGCTATGTATAATTATGTTTTATACCCTCAGTACTCTGTTCAATAGTACAGACTTAACTGCTATTTTTACATATCAAAAGATTATACGGTACTGTACCCGCTCCATTTAATGACATATTTCTCTACCACGTCATTCACCTTAAACCACTACTAAATCAATGAAGCTGACATGCATTACCCTTCACTTTCCCTTTTCTATCCTCCTCCTCCCTTTCTCCCCTCCCTCTTCCATGTCCCTCCCACACCTGTCCAGAGATTAGCTAACATACAATTATAACCCAAATTATGCCCCCTGCATGTTGGCTTCTTGGGGCGATGACATAACCTTGACTAATTAAATGGCTTGAGAAAAACAACTATATATTGGTTTGCTTACCTGTTAATAGTTTAATCATCATATTTGATCTATATTTGATTTACACTGGACGATCCTTCCTGACCTCACTTATTAATGCTATCTGGTGAAATGCAGGCCTAATAGGTGAATTGAACTAAATATTCGTGATCTTCCTTCGAGATGTTCAAATATATTTGACTGCTCTTTTTCTACAGTGGCTATTTTAAGCATTCATGCTCCGTCCTCCATTTTCCCTTCTTAGCCAAGTTATTTTATTCCAGCTATGATACTCCTGACTCCCCATTTCTATACCACAGTTCTATGGCTCTACACCATCCCTCATCAGCCTCTGACCTCAGTAGTGCTGCAACCCCTCAACTAACTACCTACGTTCTTTACCACTACCCCACACAGCAGATTCTCAGTAATGTATAGGGTGATTATCTCTGCGCGGCCCTTATATGTGATAGTGTGGTGAATACTGCAGCGAACACTGTATGGAGTTTTCAGATCCAGATAAAAAAATAAGTAAAGGAAGTAGTGCTGCGCTGTATATTAGGGGTATACTGTATAGATCCAAACAATAGAGTATAAAGTGCTTTAAAGAGACAACATTCACTTAGTAGTGTAAAGTGACTAGTGGTGCATCATGTGCAAGTGGATATAAAATAGATATAAATTCATAAACGAAAATAAACGAGAATAAAATCACATGTGGAGAGAACTTGGTAACAGTGCTATTTCGAAGATAAAATAAAATGACCAATATGCTGCTGGTAAAATATCTTCAGATAACCGATTCATAAAAGTCCAGACAAATCAGATAAAATTGCATAAAGTTCAATAAATAGCATACGGTCCCATAAAGTCGCATAAAATCGCATAATGGTGCATAATAAAAACGTTGATATAAATAGAATAAAATGGTGAAATTTAATAAATAGCAGTGGTGTAGGTCCGCGAGGTGCGTCCTATCTCAACTTGACCTAAGGTGCAGTATGCTGTGACTTTGGTGTCATAAAAGTATTGCGGGTGAATCAAGGGTGGTGTTGCTAGTGCATGAATATTTATTCTCCAAGGGGTGGTGCATTCGGTGATTAAGCGATTTCCTGTTCTTCTCCTGGTTAAAGAATAGGTGTCTCCTTATCTTACCGCTGTAAGGTAACAGCGTTTAAAGATGTGTATGCTCAGGGCAGGCCTCTGTTTTTTCTTGGTGGCGTCCCAAAGGATCTCTTTTAGGGTCCTGGTTCTAGTGGGTCTTGGTCCTTACTGGGCGTCCCCTCTGTCAAAAGGCCCCTCTGCTACCTGGCGCTGACATATATGCCTCACAGGGTGGGGTAAGAAAGGATGCTTGATAGTGTAGTATGTTTTTCAGTAAAATAGGTTTATTAGCAAAATATAAACAAGACACTCACATTTAAAATCTGTGCATGGATATATAGAAACGATCGGCAAGATCGTACACTCACTTCCGGTATCGCGGGTCTCTGTGGCGTCCCGACGCGTATTCGTCACGGTCACATGACTTCATCAGGGGATCCTGATTCTCTGTAGTCGTGCTGACCAATCCGGACTCAAATGTCCTTTTTGAGGTGGGATAGCCGGTCTTCTCCTACCTCCGGATACAAGAACCCCCATCATCCTCCTCCCCCAAGACCTATAATTAGCTCAAACCTTTCCCCTTAATCTCTACCTCACCTAGCACCTCACCCTCCCTTTTTTTTTCTTCTTTCTCTCCTTCTTCTCCCTCGTCCCTTTCTCTCTTCCTCTGCCCCTCCTCCCCCGCGATTCCTAAGCCTTTCCTCTTCCACCTTCTCCAGTATACTCACCTTCTTATCTCACCTCTCAGGGTTGTCATGG
This sequence comes from Lithobates sylvaticus, assembly GCA_028564925.1. Lineage (NCBI taxonomy): Eukaryota > Metazoa > Chordata > Amphibia > Anura > Ranidae > Lithobates > Lithobates sylvaticus. The sequence goes on from CM053028.1 coordinate 412,714,109, forward strand.
GGGCTGTCTGGTGAAACCGCCTCTCCCTTCTCAACCCCCCACCCCTCTCTACACTGCTCGCTTTAATATAATCCACTATCTACAAATCACAACCTTTAACTGACAACTAACTAACTACACCCCACACTAAACATGGCACCCTCAAGGTTGTGTCCATAAATTCCAAGGGTCTAAACATTCCAGAGAAACAATTCCAATTACTCAGCAATATGCGTTAGACATGTGCACACTGAAATATTTTGTTTCGGAATTTCGTTTTCATCCGAAAAATTAATTTATTTAGTTACTCCCAAAATGTGTTTTTATTTATTTTGTTTTTCGTTAAAAATTGCATTCGTCCGAAAATCCAAATTAATTAAGGTCAAATCTGTCATTGAAGGCTTATGGTGTCTGTCGAATGTTTAAAGAAGATTGGACGGAGCAGCTAAACTGTACGATGCCGTATAGTTTAGCTGCTCCGTCTAATCTTCTTAGAACTTTCAACAGACACCATAATCCAAAGATTCAACGTTTGTATGTTTTTCGCTGCTTTGTCGAATCTTTGTTGTTAATGTTGAATGTATATAGTTCAAACAGAAAATGGACTGGTGATAGTGATCACGGATCAGACAGGTAACAAGATAGGGTATATAGAATCTATATAGAATCTCAATCTATAATATAGTATCTATAATAATAAATCCTCCCCCCCACAACACGGGTAGCCTCTGAGGCTATCACAACACTAGTATCACTATCAAGTTCACAGCATGAGCTTCCTGATGATGCAAAAGGTACTTGCGAAACGCGTAGAGGCTGCTGGGTAATTACGCGATCACGTCACTTCCGGGGGAGGCAGCTCACACCAGGAAGGGATCTAGGACGCAAAATATAAGCAAACAGCTCCATTTTCTTACAAGGCTGGATATGCTCAGTGCCGGCCAAAGGCACCGGAACATGTGAGTTTTTAGAGATTGGTTTTAAATAAACTTTTGTACAAAAACGTACTTCACCATTAGAGTCCCTCTGTTTATTATTTCGCCCTTGGGGTAACGATTGGAGACCAAGTTAAATCTCAGCATCAGGAACTGGGCACTGGAGGGAGACCACAGATAGGACTGGTTGTCCAAAATTAAACCACACACCCACACTTGCCTAAGTCTGGTAAGTGATCCATTGCATAGTTGGTGGTGGCTACACTGAGAGGAAAAAGATCTGCACTGTGAACCTCCCTAAGCAGAGCATTTTTACAAGCACCTGGTGTCACAAATGAACTTTGTTTTATAGTCACTAAGGATGAGCCCGGTGTTCGATTCGAACCCATGTTCGAATCGAGCACCGGGTGTTCGCTCGCTCGGCGAGCCCAGAACTATTGGGACCGCTCGCATCAAATTCGTGTGATGCGAGCGGCCCCGCAATGCATTGCGGCCCGCGCAGTGCAATGCTGGCTGATGATTGGCCAAGCATGCACTGTGACCCCGCATGCTTGGCCAATCACAGCGCCGGCAGCGAGGAGAGCCATAATTGGCTACAGGCAGGATGCCTGTAGCCAATTATAGCTCAGGGGCTTTAATACACGCCCCACGGTATAAGAGGCCGCCGCTGCGGCGGCCTCGCATATTATGTTTCACTCACAGTGTCAGCGTGTCAGTGTGCTGCTGACTGCTGACAACAATATGTTCTTTATTTCTGGGGATATGTGTGTGCATGCTGTTAGAACAGCATTGCAGTATCACATCTGGGGGGTGTCTATAGGTAGCCTGTGAAGGAGGGCAGGTTTCCTGTGCTTAGAACTTTCCCTGCAAAAAAGTGTCATTTTTGCAGGAAGAAAGCTATTTAAATCACTCGCGGCTAATGAATTGATGGCTCCTGTAACACAGAGAGCTGTCATTCATTAATAAAAAACAAAAAAAAAAGCGTAGGGGTCCCCCCAAATTCAATAACCAGGCCCTTCAGGTCTGGGATGGATATTAAGGGGGATCCCAGCCAAAAAAAAAAAAAAAAAAATGGCGTAGGGTCCCCCTCAAAAATCCATACCAGACCCTTGAGGTCTGGTATGGATTTTAAGGGGAACCCTAGCCAAAAAAAATGGCGTGGGGTCCCCCTCAAAATCCATACCAGACCCTTATCCGAGCACGCAACCTGGCAGGCCGCAGGAAAAGAGGGGGGGACGAGAGCGGCCCCCCCTCTCGCCTGAACCGTACCAGGCCACATGCCCTCAACATTGGGAGGATGCTTTGGGGGTCTAAGACCCCAAAAGCACCTTGTCCCCATGTTGATTAGGACAAGGGCCTCTTCCCCACAACCCTGGCCGGTGGTTGTGGGGGTCTGCGGGCGGGGGGCTTATCGGAATCTGGAAGCCCCCTTTAACAAGGGGACCCCCAGATCCCGGCCCCCCCCCTGTGTGAAATGGTAAGGGGGTACAAAAGTACCCCTACCATTTCACCAAAAAAGTGGCAAAAATGGTAAAAAGGACAGGAGACAGTCTTTGACAATTCCTTTATTAAAATCTTCTTTCTTCTTTCTTCATCCTTCGGTTTCTTCATCTTCTCCTTCCTTCATCTTCTTCCATCTTCTTCTTCCATTTTCTTCTTCCTCCGATCCGCTTCTTCTTGCGCTGGTCTTCTCGTCCTTCTCGTCCGGCATCTTCTTCCGTCGGCGTCGGCGTCGGTGTCTCTGTCTCTTCTTGGGCCGCTCCGCGCAATGGGAGGCTCCCGCTGTGTGAGGCTCCGCTCCGTCTGACAGGTCTTTTATAATGGAGGGCACCTGGTGACCCCGCCCCCTCTGACGCACAGGGACGTCATGGGGAATTCCATGATGGCTTTCCCCATGATGTCAGAGGGGGGCGGGGTCACCAGGTGCCCTCCGTTTTAAAAGACCTGTCAGATGGAGCGGAGCCTCACACAGCGGGAGCCTCCCATTGCGCGGAGCGGCCCAAGAAGACACCGACACCGACGCCGACGCCGACGGAAGAAGATGCCGGACGAGAAGGACGAGAAGACCAGCGCAAGAAGAAGCGGATCGGAGGAAGAAGAAAATGGAAGAAGAAGATGGAAGAAGATGAAGGAAGGAGAAGATGAAGAATCCGAAGGATGAAGAAAGAAGAAAGAAGATTTTAATAAAGGAATTGTCAAAGACTGTCTCCTGTCCTTTTTACCATTTTTGCCACTTTTTTGGTGAAATGGTAGGGGTACTTTTGTACCCCCTTACCATTTCACACAGGGGGGGGGCGGGATCTGGGGGTCCCCTTGTTAAAGGGGGCTTCCAGATTCCGATAAGCCCCCCGCCCGCAGACCCCCACAACCACCGGCCAGGGTTGTGGGGAAGAGGCCCTTGTCCTAATCAACATGGGGACAAGGTGCTTTTGGGGTCTTAGACCCCCAAAGCATCCTCCCAATGTTGAGGGCATGTGGCCTGGTACGGTTCAGGCGAGAGGGGGGGCCGCTCTCGTCCCCCCCTCTTTTCCTGCGGCCTGCCAGGTTGCGTGCTCGGATAAGGGTCTGGTATGGATTTTGAGGGGGACCCCACGCCATTTTTTTTGGCTAGGGTTCCCCTTAAAATCCATACCAGACCTCAAGGGTCTGGTATGGATTTTGAGGGGGACCCTACGCCATTTTTTTTTTTTTTTTTTGGCTGGGATCCCCCATAATATCCATCCCAGACCTGAAGGGCCTGGTTATTGAATTTGGGGGGACCCCTACGCTTTTTTTTTTAATTTTTTTTTTTTTTATAAATTAATTTTTTTTATGAATGAGTTTCAATGAATCACTGTTCTCTGTGTTACGGGAGCCGTGAATTAACATTAGCCGCGAGTGATTTTAAATAGCTTTTTTACTTTCAAAAATGACACTTTGCGCAGAGACAGTTCTAAACACGGGAAACATGCGCCCCTTTACAGGCATACTATAGACACCCCCCAGGTACGAAATTTAAAGGAATATTACACTTTATTGTTTCAATTTAAGCATTATTAAAATCACTGCTCCTGAAAAAACGGCCGTTTTTAAAAAAAAAATTTGCATTGATACATGTCCCCTGGGGCAGGACCCAGGTCCCCAAACACTTTTTATGACATTAACATGCATATTAGCCTTTAAAATGAGCACTTTTAATTTCGAACGTTCGCATCCATTATAACTAATAGGGTTCTAAAGCTCGCACGGACTTTAGGTCCGTTCGCGGGTTCTGGTGCGAGCCGAACGGGGGGGTGTTCGGCTCATCCTTAATAGTCACCATTATTTATTTGTAATTATTCACTTGTATTTATATTTTTATTTGCATTTATATTCTTATTGATATCTATTTGCATTTGTTCACTTTACTCACTAGTATTGGTTTATGTTGATAGCCTATTTACATTACTGAGCTTGTTTACAGCTACAGGTGTAGGTGATGTTATTCATAAGTGTTGTCAACCATAGATATATTTTTTGATGATATCAATCTAGGGGGTACAGTACCCCTAAACATTCTACACAACCACTCCCTACAGGAACAAGCCACTCTCATAGGACATAGCACAGAAGCACTTTATTTGTTCATGGTAAAATATCAATTTATTGTATGGCACTTTATTTATTTATTTGTTGTAGTATTTAGACAGAGTCTTTATTTCTGCTTGCAGCATAGCAGAGCAGACTTTTTCTCTAAGCAATATTAATACCGAAAGGTGGCGCGGTTTTCCCTTTCTCCATTACGTTATATAGAATCTATATAGAATCTCAATCTATAATATAGTATCTATAATAATAAATCCCCCCCCCCCCCCCCCACGACACGGGTAGCCTCTGAGGCTATCACAACACTAGTATCACTATCAAGTTCACAGCACTAACACAATAGCAGCAGATTATTATGAAAAAGTTAGGTTGAACTGTAGCTTGCTTCACTATTGTTCTGCTGCTGTGCTTATGCTTAATTATTACCTAATTCAGGTTCTCTGACAAACGGACAAGCTAAGATTGACTGTCTTCTGAAATTATTCAGTGTGTCTGTCTCTCTCTGCTAGCAATTGTAAGTGAAAGTAAGTTGGCTGTACATGTGTACTTAGTTCTAGCTATTTTACTGCTCCTCCTCTTTAGTTACAATAAGCCAATAACATTCATCATCATTATTTTTATTTTACTGCCCCCATCCAATTCCAGCAGCGATCTTTTCTCTCTATGTCGAAACTTTTCTCTCTATGTCGAATCTTTTCTCTCTACGTCAAATCTTTTCTCTCTATGCCGAATCTGTTCTCTCTATGTAGAATAATCTTGGACTAATAGAGTAAGGTTAGGCACATTCGACCACAGATTCGATAGACACAGATTGTTATTGTCAGTGTCATGTCGAATCTCCTATATATATCGAACTGTTGTCACAACAAAAACGAAAATAAAGCATTTGTTTATGTCGGATCTTTCATTTTTTGGATTCTGCACTTTCGTTATCGTTTGTTAAAATGATAATGTAAATACCTGAAATTCGGATGAAAATGCATTCGGATGAAAACAAATGCACATGTCTAATATGCGTAGCATGAAAGCAAACATAATCTTTATACAATATATATATATATATATATATATATATATATATGTATAAACGTTGTGAGCTGCCAAATCTATAACCTCAAAAAAAATATATATATACTAAGGAATAGCTGCCAGTATTCACCACTTTCCTCAAAATGTGACAATATGACACTATATACCCAATGTGCGGCGCTAAAAAAAAAAAAATTATACTAAAAATTCTAAAAATGAAAAAATAAATAAACAGATAATATGATATTATATAAAATATCCCAAAAACAGTGCAAGTGCTCAGTAATAGTAATAACTAAATGAATAACGTGCAAGTGCTCAGTGTGTATATACACAGTCCTCAATAATGATAAGCAAGAAAAAGTCCATAAACATATCAAAGAAATAAGTGAAACAAATGGTGTCTTCATGCAATTTGCACTCTCCCTCTTCAGGTGTGCCCTCACCTTAAGGGCTTTAAAAACAAGTTGGTAGTAAATGGTAACAGCTTAGATGGTCTTCATCCATATAATGGCTAGTTAATGGTAAGCACAGATCCCATATTCACTCCACCTCCTGGTAAAAAGGCTTATGAATAAAGCCACAACTTCCGTCTGATGTTTTCAAAGATCACCTCATATGCATACAGGAAATAATAGAGGCGTGCAATAGTGTAATACCGTTTATAAAAATGTAATGGCAACTAAAAACTCATCACATTACACTTACATTGAATAAATGTAAAAAACACATATAGGATGTGCTAGTGTGAAGGAGTGAAAGGATCACCTGTGTTCCGGTCTGCCTTCAGCATTTCCCCTGTCCTATTCTCTCCGCAGAACTTCCTAGTTCCTTGTTCATCAGTCAAATACTCTGATACCACAATGGTCTTACATGCAAGTTCGCCATTTTCTTCACTCCTTAGATCGCTCAAACACAGTATCTCAACCCCTTACTCCTTACGAGAGCCTATGTTCCAAAAATACACCCCAACAACATGTCATCTGCTCCATTCATGCTCTCCTTTTCCTAAATAGACCTTCTACTATAGGAAAGGCCTTTTTGGCATGGGAGCGAGAAATCGACCTAGCCCTTTCACCCAAAGACTGGAATCACATTAATACCCACACACACAAAGGGTCTGTCAATGACTTACAACACAAGAAAATTGCTATAAAATTATATCAAGATGGTACCGAACTCCAACTCTGTTACACAGAATTAACCCAAATCTCCCTAAACATTGTTGGAGATGCAACCAAGAATATGGTACACTGACACACATCTGGTGGACCTGCCCCTGCATTCAAACCTTCTGGACCGAAGTACACTCATGATCACACAGGTTACGACCTACACACTTGACTATTCACCTGCACAATTTCTTCTCTACCACACGTCTCCACCAAAGAGACTATCATAAGTCACTCGCCATGCACTTAGTGAATGCAGTAAAACTATGCATACCTATACACTGGGGCACAACCCGCACTCCTTCACACGCTTGCAAAAAAATTCTGCAATGGAATAACTTATCAGTCTTACGAGAGATTCTACATCCAAATTTACAGCCACTTGGAGCAGCTGGCATCACTATTGCACAACTGATCACTATCAACACCAAACTACATCTCCAGAGTCTAAGTAGATAAAGGACAACTATATCGTCACCACACCTCCACACCGTTCAATCCCCTCCCCTATATCCTTTCCCCCTTTTTGTGTACTCTCTACATCCTAAATGAATCCTTCAAATACCCTTGCTATCATATGCCATGAGAATTAACCTTCACCATACTTGCCACTATATGCTATGGAATTCACCCTGTTTTACATCTGTTGCCCATAGTCTGATAATCAACATACTTTCCCCTTGGATGTTAGATGAACAACTCGATTTTACTGTAAGAATATTCTTGACATTGTCTTTGTAGAACACACTAATTGTAACACTATATAACTGCTCATCGGTTCATCTTTATACTGTATGTTCCAAAAATGTTATTCCCAATAAAAAAAATTTGAAAAAAAAAACGATGAAATAATTTAGAGGATTTTTTTCTTTCTTAAATCAGGGCTCTGTTCAGGAATCCTCTACGCTGTGGGAGGCACACAAGGCCTACTTCTGTGACATTTGTATTGCGGAAGGCTCTTGCATAAAGAAAGATAGGGCTAGACTTACAAAATCCTTACTGGCTGATCGACAGGAGGCAGATCGTCGGCTTTTGTGCAAACCCACAGTACTTAGTCTACGTAAAGTCACGCCCCTCCGGGAACAACTATGATCCCTAGCCCTAAGTAAGACTGAAGAATTTTCTAATAAGCCCCACAGGATGTTGGTAAATAAACTTCACCCTCGTCCTTTCCATTCCTTTCCTGATTTTTTTATACAGGCGGATGGAACTAGGACTCATTGTCCCCTTACTATGACCAAGACCTTTGTAACTTTTTATCGCAAACTTTATAACTGTCTAACCCCTGAAAATCACTTCAATTTTTCACAGGACAACTTAGATTAGGTTTTAAGATCTCTTACTACCAAAGTTGTCCTCCTCACTTAGCTAAACTCAATGCAGCCATATCCTTTAACCACTTCAATACCCGCGTATAGTCATATGACGCCCACAAGGTGGATCTACCATCCTGGGTGGGCGTCATATGACGTCCTCGGATTCCCGGCCGCCTGGGGGGCGCGCGGCATCGCTCGGGACCCGGTGCGAATGCCCGGCGGCCGCGATGTCCGCCGGGCACCCGCGATTGCCCGTTAAAACAACGGGACCGGGCGGGACCGTGGAGCTGTGTGTGTAAACACACAGCTCCACGTCCTGTCAGCGGGGAGGAGACCGATCATGTGATCCCAGTACAGAGGATCACATGATCGGTCTCCTCCCCTTAAGTCCCCTCCCCCTACAGTTAGAATCACTCCTATTAGGGACACACATTAACCCCTCCAGCGCCCTCTAGTGTTAACCCCTTCCCTGACAGTCACATTTACACAGTAATCATTGCAATTTTATAGCAACGATCGCTGTGTAAATGTGAATGGTTCCAAAAATGTGTCAAAAGTGTCCGAAGTGTCCGCCGCAATGTCACAGTCACGAAAAAAAAATCGCAAATCGCCGCCATTACTAGTAAAAAAAAAAAAAAAAAAAATTCAATAAATCTATCCCCTATTTTGTAGACGCTATAACTTTTGCGCAAACCGATCAATATACGCTTATTGCGTTTTTTTTTACCAAAAATATGTAGAAGAATACGTATCGGCCTAAACTGAGGAAAAAAATTGTTTTTTTTAAAAAAAAATGGGATATTTATTATAGCAAAAAGTAAAAAATATTGTGTTTTTTTTCAAAATTGTCGCTCTTCTTTTGTTTATAGCGCAAAAAATAAAAACCGCAGGGGCGATCAAATACCACCAAAAGAAAGCTCTATTTGTGGGGAAAAAAGGACATCAATTTTGTTTGGGTGTAACGTCGCACGACCGCGCAATTGTTAGTTAAAGCGACGCAGTGCCGAATCGCAAAAAGTGCTCTGGTAAGGAAGGGTGTTTAAAAGCCCTGTATTGAAGCGGTTAAAGAACTCTCAAAGACAACCTCCCACTTCATAAGTCCCTTGGCCCTGATGGACTCCCTTACTTTTATTATAAGACTTTTTTTAGACGTCTTAGCCCCACATATGCTGGACTTATATGGTACTATATTTCAAGGAAAATCCCCACATTCACAGTTCTGGCATTCATACATTTCTTTCTTTCCTAAACCTAATAAGGACCCCTCTCTCCCCAACAACTATAGGCCCATAGCCCTATTAAACTCAGATTACAAAATATTTACAAAAATCCTAGCATCTAGATTGTCTCAATTTATTCCCAAACTAGTTAATAAAGACCAAGTGGGTTTTGTGCCAACCAGACATACGGGTGACAGCACATGTCGCACTATAGATCTGATAGATCTCCTTAATAAATTCTCTCGCCCAGCTATTATTTTAAGTCTCGATGCCCAAAAAGGTTGAGTTGGCCGTATATGTTTTCCACTTTAATGCAATATGGATTGAGGGGTCTTTTTTTTAAAGCACTAGAAGCATTATACTCACAGATCACGGCTCAGGTCCAAATGTCCTATTTCCTGTTGCCCCACTTCCCCATGACAAATGGCACTTGGCAGGGGTGTCCTCTCTCCCCTCCCCTCTCTCCTTTATTTTTATGTCATGTGTTTCTTCATATGTACCCTTTTGCGGCGTACACACGGTCGGAATTTCCAATGGAAATAGTCCGATGGGAGCTTTTCATCGGATTTTCCGACCGTGTATATGCCCAACGGTCTTTTTCTGTCGGAATTTCCGACGGACTTTGAATTGAGAACCTGTTCTCAATTTTTCAGACGGAAAACCTTTCTATCGGATTTTCCGATCGTGTGTAGGCAATTCCGACACGCCAAAAATCACGCATTCTCAGAATCCACTACGAGATGGAACTGCTTGGTCTAGTAAAACTAGCGTTCGTAATGGAGCTAGCAGATTCTTCACACTGGAATTTTTTTAATTGTTCTATGCCGCTCATTCTCTTCTTTATAATGCTAGAAGAATGAAGTTGTTTTGCTGCTCATATTCAAACAGAGTTTTCACAAACGTATTTCTTTATTATTTCTAGGTCTCTCCAGAATAATATTTATATTAGAATTTAAGCCAGATCTGCATAAAATATATATCATTTTTTTAAAGTGTTTTTTTTTCTTTAATAAGAATATTTGTATTATTGTATTATTTTATTGTGCTCTCCTTTTTATTTTTTATGTTACGTTTCCACAACACCATTATTATGTATTATTTGTAAACCTGTTTGTTGTTGGTGTCCCTTGTTCATTTTGACATTGTATTTTTGAAATGTACCTGCCTACTCACCCAAAATAAATTGATTTGCTCTTTGTATTAAAACACATAGGCAAGTATTTTCTGAAACCAAAATCAAAATGTATTTAACATCAGAATAACAAAATAAAGATAAAGGCAACGCAGGAGAAATTGCTTGAATTTCTGCAGCCTTTGGCCCCCAAGGCAGACAACAAAAAAATTGGTAGCTTGAGAAATCCATATAAAAAGGAGGTCAATGTGGTCCAGGAGTCCCAGAGAACAGGAGCAGCAGCAGATGGTATATGTACCCAGGCTGTGGTACTACAACACGCTGTGGGTTCTTTGAGACCTGAAGGCAGGGGATCACTTCATGGTCTTCCATGCAGCCTTCCCTGCAGCCTTTCCTGCAGCCTTCCCTGCAGCCTTCCCTGGAGGCTGTGGCTCTGGAGGTGGCATTGTGGCAGGAGGAGGAGGAGGAGGATGGGGGAGAGAACACAGGTGTTCATTTTCACACATTTCCCCACTCAACCCCTTGTGAATAGTATAAAAAATGATTTGTTCACATTTCCATCCATTGGCCCTCCTCCATCTGTTGTAAATTTGAGGCCTCTGTAGCATCGAGGGGGGATCTGAGGGCGTCATTAGCCTCCTTGATCAGGGCCAGTGCTGCGTCCTCTGCTTTCGTGCCCTTCCTCTGTCTTTTGTAGGGAAGGATGAGGGAAGGCACCTGGGATTGCGTGTTATTGGGCCCTGCCACCTCCTGGGTGACACTTCCCCCTGCCTCCTCCTGTGTGCCACTAGCCAGAGCCTCGTCCTGGCTGAGGTCATCCTGTGTATGAAAAAGGGACATAGTTTTAGTTTTTTGTTCATCAAACACACACAATTTTCAGCTCATGACTGTTGCAAATTTAATGTTAATAAATAGAAAAGATTATCATTGTGAGCCCAGCATTTTTCCTTCCTGTCCTAATCTTTTTTGGCCACTGTCTATAAATATGTTAAACACTTTTTGTTACTTCATTCATTTATTAGCAATAATAACATCTACTTACCAACAATCTTTTTTTCACATAAAAATTATGTATAAAAACCTATACCTGGCCCATCTGGGCTCCTCAATCTCTTCCTGTATGGAAGGCCCAGGTTGGTCCACAGATGCCTCAGCTTGGGTTGAAGGAAGGCTGGATGGAAGGCTGGTTGGAAGGCTGGAGGGAAGGGGTGCCGGATGAGTAGAAAGGGATTCCCTACCCTCCATCTGGTCACCTATAAACCTCATCCTGCTGTAGTACCACAGACTGGGTACATACACCTTATCTGCTGCTACTCCGGACCTTAGGGACTTCTGGACCTTCTGGTATTCCTTCTTATAGGTGCTTCTCAAGCTACCAATTTTTGCTTCAACAAATTTGATGTCTGAATCGGGGACCCGGGTCTTTACAAATTCAAGCAATTTCTCCAGCGTTGCCCTCTTAGCTGGTTTATTATGATACAAGGGGTTTTTCACCTCCCAGAGATTTTTCATCTCACGATATTTGTCAATGAGTTCACCAAGGAATTCTGGGTCCTTAAATGGCAGCATTATGTCTGCAAGACCAAACAAAATACAAAAATAAACATCTCAGGATAATCTTTCAACACAATATTGGCCTCAATCTAGATTCAGTATAGGCCGCACATGACTCCAAAAAAATATAAATCTTACCTTCGTTGTAACGTTTGTCGTTGTTCGTCGTTGTTCGTGGTGTCTGTTCCTCCTTCCTCTGCACACAGAACGTAGTTACGACACACACGTGTTTGAAGCTTTATATACACTGCGCATGCGTGAATCTCCACCCGCGTCGCCTGCCCCTGACGTTCTTTCTAGAATATTCGCCGCCCAGTCTCTTTCGTTGCAGTGGGAGCGGAACATGGCGGAGACACAGCAGGTACATAATAGCAGTAATGAGGAGGAGGAAAGCCCGGAGCCTGAAACGTCATGATCGAGGAGGAGATTTAAGGCCTCAAATATGGAGATGTTGGAGATGGTGGACATCTTGAGGAGCAACGACTATGACGGGAATTATGGTCCGTACCCCAACCCAAATATGAAAAAGGCCAAGATTATGAATAAAGTTGTGAAGAGTCTGTACAGTAATTTTGGGGTATGACGAACCAAGGATCAACTGAGGAAACGATGGTCGGACCTCAAATTAAGGGAGCACGATCAGTATAGAAAGATCAAGAAAGTTCTTCGAAAAAGTAAGTATATTATGTCGTGTGTACCTATTATTATTAATATTGCATGCTGCGCCATGTGTTTTCCCCTAATAAGGTCTTTTACACTCCAAAATGGCTACTTTCATGGTCATACGCAGTAATCGTTCATTGTAAACATCATTCGTTATCCAAAATACGATGTTTTCACAGATAAATGATTAAATACTTTTGTTGCTTCGATTTTTTAAGTTTATCCAAAAGAGTTTTTAGGACATTGCTGCCTAGATGTGTTTGAACCTAGAAGGAATATCAATCTTCATTCAGTGTAATGTATGTAGAGGACACTCTGCAGCTGTTTACACATCTGGACTCAGGTGCACTAGTGTGGGACACCAGAACAAACATTTTTAGGGTCTCAAACACAGGTACTCCAGTGGATACTTTGCGGTGTCTCCAGGTGGGATCGGAGGAAGAAGCGGATCGGAGGAAGAAGAAGATGGAAGAAGATGGAAGAAGATGACGGAAGGAGAAGATGAAGAAACCGAAGGATGAAGAAAGAAGAAATAAGATTTTCATAAAGGAATTGTCAAAGACCGTCTCCTGTCATTTTTACAATTTTTCACACGTTTTTGGTGAAATGGTAGGGGTACTTTTGTACCCCCTTACCATTTCACACAGGGGGGGCGGGATCTGGGGGTCCCCTTGTTAAAGGGGGCTTCCAGATTCCGATAAGCCCCCCGCCCGCAGACCCCCACAACCACCGGGCACGGTTGTGGGGAAGAGGCCCTTGTCCTCATCAACATGGGGACAAGGTGCTTTAGGGGTCTTAGACCCCCAAAGCATCCTCCCAATGTTGAGGGCATGTGGCCTGGTACGGTTCAGGTGGGAGGGGGGGGCGCTCTCGTCCCCCCCTCTTTTCCTGCGGCCTGCCAGGTTGCATGCTCGGATAAGGGTCTGGTATGGATTTTGAGGGGGACCCCACGCCATTTTTTTGGTTAGGGTTCCCCTTAAAATCCATACCAGACCTCAAGGGTCTGGTATGGATTTTGAGGGGGACCCCACGCCATTTTTTTTGGCAAGGGTTCCCCTTAAAATCCATACCAGACCTCAAGGGTCTGGTATGGATTTTGAGGGGGACCCTACGCCATTTTTTTTTTTTTTTGGCTGGGGTTATGGCTCTCCTTGCTGCCGGCGCTGTGATTGGCCAAGCATGCGGGGTCACAGTGCATGCTTGGCCAATCATCAGCCAACATTGCACTGCGACTAGCGCAATGCATTGCGGGGCCGCTCGCATCACACGAATTTGATGCGAGCGGCCCCAATAGTTCTGGGCTCGCCGACCGAGCGAACGCCCGGTGCTCGATTCGAACATGGGTTTGAATCGAACACCGGGCCCATCCCTAATTACAGCATATTGAAATCCTGGTAATTAGGGAACAAGGAAAGAAATACAATACATTAGCAAACAGTAAATACATAGAATGTGATGTTAAAGAATACAACTTACCCTCATATAGTCCTTCTGCAGGACTTGGATGATGGCAGAACAGGTCTCTGGAATAATGATCCCCAGAGCCTGGGGGGAGATGCCTGTCGAGAACTTGAGTACCTCAACGTGGCAACTAACCTCTGCTCTGCAGTGATGGCTTGCCGCATGCAGATATCCTGCCTGGTAATATAAGGGGACAGCAAAGCCAACAGACCGTGAAAAATGGGGTCCGTCATCCTGAGATAATTCCTGAAATCATCAGGGTTATTCTCACGGATCTCATGAAGCAGAGGCATGTGCGAGAATTGGTCACGCTGGAGCAACCAATTCTTGGTCCATGAACTCCTCCTCGCCCTGTTCATGGACTGGGCTTGTGTCAAAGTAAGAACCCCAACACCAAGCCCCCGCACAGCACGAACTCTACGACGAGTACGTACACGCAACATCGCTTCTAAACGGTCGGCTGGTCAGAACGGACTAAAGAAAGCACTGATAAACAGCAAGGCCTGAAAGAACGAAATGCAAATCAAGCAACGAGCGGACAATAAGCACTGAAAATCAAAGCGTACTATATATAAATATATAGGCCGCAAAGACAAACAAATGCGAACTGACTACACGCACTGATAAGCAAATACGCACCGACAAGCACAAACTGTAGAGCAGGAACGATCTGAAGCACAAGTCTGAAAAGCACGAATCGTCTATAACGAAACTTCTACTAACACGCGATAAACACGAGATCAGCAGAAGGAGCCCAACGGGTGCCGGACATGGTGCTGAACTTTCCTTTTATGGTCTCGTCGTACGTGGTGGACGTCACCGCATTCTTGGCGGTCGGAATTTGGTGTGATCGTGTGTAGGCAACACAGCTTGAGCGGAATTCCGCCGGAATTCTGTCGGAAAAAACGTCACAGTTTTTTTCCGACGAGAATTCCGATCGTGTGTACACAGCATTTGTCTTTTTTTGTTTTTGAAAAATTCTAATAAAAATACAATTATGAAAAAAAAAGCTATCCACAGATGGATAGGATTTTGAAAGAAAATTCCCAGAAGAAGTCTTAGGAAACTTTGTACAAAAATTCTTAGAACATTCTCAAAACATTGAAATGTCTTTCTAAAGATTTCCTTCATATTTAACATTTGATTTTGGAATAAATGGACTTTACAAAATGAAAACCACATACACTGTTAGAAATTAATCTGTTTGTGAAAAATTTTCAATCCTGCTCCCTTCGTACACACGGTCGGATTTTCCGGCAGAAAATGTTTGATCGGATCATGTTGTCGGAAAATCCGACCGTGTGTGGGCTCCATCTGAATTTTTCTGTCGGAATTTCCGACGCACAAAGTTTGAGAGCTGCATCTCAAATTTTCCAACAACATGGTCCGGTCGCGTCAATTTCGATCGTGTGTAGCCTAGTCCCACGGACAAAGTGCCACGCATGCTCAGAAGAACTTTGGAGACAAAAGCTATTGGCTACTGGCCTCTACATAGTCCCGTCATACATGTTGTACGTCACCTCGTTCGGAATGATCGGATTTTCCGACAACTTTGTCCGACCGTGTTTGGGCAACACCAGTTTTGGACAAAATCCGTCAGAAAATATCCGACAGCTTTTGTGGTCGGAATATCTGATGGTGTGTATGGGGCATTACATTTTCTCAACAATGAATTTAAATATGAACTGCAACTTGACCCACTAATGATTGGAAAAATAAAAGAATGTAGAACTTTCTTTTCCTAAGAATTTTTATTTAAAAGTCTACCCATCTATGGTCATCTTAAATATGGAAAAGAAAGTGGATGAGGGAGTCAATTAAATTCTGCTTAGAGAGTAGGGTACCCAGGCAGGGTTAAGCAACCCATAAAAAAAAGACTCAATTCTCCATCCACACACTCGATGCAGATGGAGAAATCTTCCTCAGCTATAGCCTGCGGCACTGATTGAGCAGGGACAATATTGCCCTGGTACTTGTTACTTATAGAGGACCTATAAGAAAGAGTT
Source organism: Lithobates sylvaticus (assembly GCA_028564925.1). Classification (NCBI taxonomy): domain Eukaryota; kingdom Metazoa; phylum Chordata; class Amphibia; order Anura; family Ranidae; genus Lithobates; species Lithobates sylvaticus. The sequence goes on from CM053028.1 coordinate 412,730,140, forward strand.
AGTATTTTGGATAGAAATACTTGAATGTTTAACTCTCTTTGGTCTGGATTTGTATATGAAGTAAAATCCATGTCTTACCAAAGCAGCAGTTTGAAGGAGGAAGACATGAAATCTGTAAGGATTTGCAGGGAATCCAGGTCAATTTCCTAATGAAGTGTGGGGCTTGTCACTTAGTTTTGGTATGCAGGAGGTTGAACAACTTATCATTTGAACAAGGGGAATACTTTTGGTATGCTGTTTGTGGAGGCCAGGAGCTGGAAGCTTCAGGAACAAAAGGAGGATATTTGATGGAAAAGAGATGTGACTTGTTCTTTTGAGACTCATGGTTTTGTATTAAGATGTCTATAAGGTGGGCCGCAGTTTGATGTTGGGAAGCGCCATGCTGCCTAATGTTTTCTGCCTATGGAGGATCATATATTTCATATGCTCTTGTTTGAAGAACCATAAAAAGATACTGAGGATAATTTGAATAGATTTAAAAGTACAGTATGATAGAGGAATGGGAAGTTCCCCATCAAGGAAAATCTTTGCGCTGTCCATGTTAGTCCAGTTCTAAAAATGGAAATGAGGGGAAGAAAGTTATGATAAAATAGTGTGTTAAGGTAATTTGGCAGCTGTATACCCAAGTATCTTATATGGGACAAAGCTTTAAAGGCAACATTTGTTTAAAGTGTTGTCAGGGTAGCCATTGCACAGTGAGGTTTAGTGCTCTGATTTTTTGTAACTAATATGAAAGTTGGAGTATTATCCATATGGCGGAAGTTCAGCTTTCAGATTAAGGATAGTGACATCTGGGTTGCTGAGGAAGACTAATAAGTCATCAGTAAAATTGGAGACTTTATGTTGTTGGTTACCCATTTGGTAATTTGTTTTTCAAATAAGCATGCTGCACAGATGTCATCTTATACTTGTTTTATTATATCACTGTGCAACTAACTTCCCGGAACAGGGATGTGAATTGTTGGGATATTAGAAATATAAAACCTACTATAAACATGCTTAGCATGGGCAGTGAGAACAACCCCATTGCATGCATCTCCAAAAACAAGACAGCGGTGGCAGCCTCCATATTTCTATCCCTTTTAGAAACAAGAAATCAGCTCTTCTTTGGAATATGTATTAATTAATTTTGTGTTTTGCCTGTACTTCTCTTTTAAAAGCATCATACAACAATTAATATGTAAACTCTAGCTATATTCATTTGCATGTGCGAAGAATTTCATGTAAAATGTATGAAAATGCACTAATGTTCACTTGGCTTTACTGATATACCACAGTAAATAACCTTACCCACCATATCATTTCTTATAGAAACTCAAAGTCATTTTATACAATGGTTTTCCCAGCTTGATGTTTTACCTCTTCTACCGATGTACTTACTAAAAGTTAACTTGCATAAAGTTTATGTGGCCGTTGGATCTGTGATTACACTGTAGAGTTGTTTGAAGAGATTGCATTTCTATATCATCTATTATCAAAACTGGAAGTGTTGTGTGGGATAAACAAAACCATTGCTTTAAGTTTGTTTGTGCAAAATACTAAATTTAAAGTGATTTTTTTAATACAGCAGGCAATACAACATCTTGATAAAAAACCAAGTACTCAAATGGTTTTCATATTGCACCTTGAAAATGTAGATGATTAAAATGATTTATATTCACTAAATGCACATAACCTTTAGTTCATTTTAAAACACTTTTCTGTACATGAAAAAGTGAGATAGAGAATATTGTGTCTAATTATCATGCAGTTGAATTGGCCATTAGCTATTCATTTTTTTCATGGAGGTGGAAGTGGAAAAAATATTATCTATCATATTTTTAATTAACATTTCTAGAAGGTAATTACACTTTTTACTGCATATATCTTGAGAGGTAGCTTAATGATCCAGAATAGTGTGTATAGTGGACAGAGACTAATTAGGATAATGATCACTCCAAGCAGTCTAAAATCTCTAAATCTCAGAAAACGCAGTTTCTGTAAAACAAGCATTTCAATTATATTTAAAAAGTTATAATTTCTCACATTTATAAACAACAACTTAAAAAAGCAAACAAAGTTAACCTGTGATGTTGTCATGGATTAAAAATGTGCTAATGTTATGAAACCCAATCAATGTACCTTTAATCTCAGGCTGGCCATACACGGGTTGCAGGAATGAAATTTATTTGATTCAGGGCCACTGTCTTCTCCCCGCAGGAGGGGGGTAATGCCGGGCGGGGGAAGCTATCCCACCTGCGAGAAGACAGTGCTAATCTATTAGCTATAGCAGCCACTAGCGATGATCGCAAGAGAATACAGCATGTTGGTTGTACCCAAGTTGATCGATTGATCAACTTGGGACTATCAGCCTGCCCATTAACGGTTTGAACTTCCGTGTATGGCCGGCCTTAGTTTTAAGGGCTCTCAGGCTTCACCAGTGATTGAAAAGAAGAAAGAGAAGGCTCCAGCTACCTTAACAAAGACAGTTGGTGGTGATAAGAATGGTGGTAGCCATGTGGTCAAGTTGCGCAAGATGCCACATTATTATTCCACTGAAGATGTTCCAAGCAAACTGTTGAGCCACAGGGAGAAGCCATTTAGCTAGCACAAGTGCCATCTGCATTCCAGCATCACTCATTCTTATTAATTACGTCATAGGGGCTTGTTGAGATTTGTCATTGCCACCTCTACTAAAGTCAATATTTCAATTTGAAAGTTCCAAAACACTTAATTGACTCTTACTTCAAGAAGAAGAAGCTGTGTAAGCCCAAGCACCATGAGGGAGAGATTTTTGACACAGAGAAAGAAAAATAGGCAGTGACAGTGGCAGTTTGTGGACTCACAGCTACTGCCTCTTATCAAGAAAAAGCCCCAGCTTCATGGATACCTGCTAGGGATGAGCCAAACCCCACCCCCCCCCGGTTCGGTTTGCAGCAGAACATGCGAACAGGCAAAAAATTTGTTCGAACACGCGAACACCATCAAAATCTATGGGACACGAACATGAAAAATCAAAAGTGATAATTTTAAAGGCTTATATGCAAGTTATTGCCATGAAAAGTGTTTGGGGAAAAAAAATGCAAAAAATTGTTTTAAAAATTGCAGTTTTTTCGGAAGCAGTCATTTTAATAATGCTTAAAGTGAAACAATAAAAATGAAATATTCCTTTTAAATATCATGCCTGGGGGGTTCTTAGTATGCCTGTAAAGTAGTGCATTTTTCACGTGTTTAGACCAATACCACAGCAAAAATACATTTCTAAAGGAAAAAATTTAATTTAAAACTACTTGCGGCTGTAATGTATTGTCGGGTACTGGCAATATTGGGTCTGTATGGATATTGAGGGGAACCCTGCACCCATATTAAAAAAAAAAAAATGGCGTGGGAGTCCCCCAGGCCCCCAGGCACTATATACTCTGAACAGCAGTATAAATACTATACGGCTTGCCCTATATACTCTGCAGAAAATTGGGCCTTAGGCGTTGGTGATACCAGAACACTGTAAGCCCTCACAGTTACTCTTGTTGGGTGCAGGAACGGGCCCTGCTGTGAAATATTAGATCAAAAATTGTAATTACATGCCCCTGTTAATCAGGGGCAGAAAAATTGGGCCTTGGGTGGTGGTGGTAGTGCCACAATGCTGTAACCCCTCACAGAAACTCCTGTTGGGTGCAGGAACAGGCCCTGCTGTGAAATATTAGATAAAAATTGTAATTACATGCCCTTGTTAATCAGGGGCAGAAAAATTGGGCCTTGGGTGGTGGTGCCCTAAACCAAAAATATTGTTTGAATCTAGCATCATCAAGATTGAGGAGGAATAGGATAGTCAGCATAGGCAGTCTTCAAGGGATCCAATATCCATTGCAAATTCAATCAGTTACATCAGCATCAGGTGCTTGATAGCTTCTGATCCAAGACTGATTCATTTTTATAAATGTGAGCCTATCAACGGAGTCTGTGGACAGGTGCACTCTTTGATCCGTTACAAACCCTCCAGCAGCACTGAATGTGCATTCAGAAAGCACGCTGGATGCAGGATAGGTCAGTAGCTCAATTGTATATTGAGCAAGTTCTGGCCAGTGGTCCATTCTCAAGACCCAGTAACCCAGTGGATGCTTTATTGGAAAGGTCTCCGAGTCTGCTCTTGCCCCTAGGTATTCCTGCACCATGTAATGCAGATACTGGCGATGTTTGTCTAAACCAATCAGACCTTGGCGCTGAGTACTGAAAAATTGTTTAAAGGCATCGGTCAGCTGGCCACCTTCTCTACCGCTCTTCCTCTGACTGAACAAAGCCTCAGCAACACATTGTCCAGCACCAGGAAATTGTTACCTCCCAGGGTCTGGAAATGCATTGCACAAACCTTTCTTCAAGGCCTCCTGAATAAGGATAAGCCGAACGCCCTCGGTTTGCAGCAGAACATGCAAACACTGTTAAAGTCTATGGGACACAAAAGTGAAAAATCAAAAGGAAATATTCCTTTAAATTTCATACCTGTGGGGTGTCTATAGTATGCCTGTAAAGTGGCGCATTTTTCCCATGTTTAGAACAGTCCCTGCTAAAAATGAAATTTCTAAAGAAAAAAAAAGGAATTTAAAACTACTTGCGGCTATAATGAATTGTGTATAGGAGAAATCAAAAGTGCTAATTTTAAAAGCTTATATGCATGGTATTGTCATAAAAAGTGTTTGGGGACCTGGGTCCTGCCCCAAGGGACATGTATCAATGCAAAAAAAGTTTTAAAAGCAGACGTTTTTTCGGGAGCAGTGATTTTAATAATGCTTTAAAGTGAAACAATAAAAGCAAAATATTCCTATCAATTTCGTACCTAGGAGGTGTCTATAGTATGATTTAGAACAGTCCCTGCACAAAATGACATTTCCAAAGAAAAAATTTCATTCAAAACTACTCGCGGCTATAATGAATTGTCGGGTCTCGGCAATACAGATTAAAGTCATTGAAAAAAAATGGCATGGGGTCCCCCCAAAAATCCATACCAGGCCCCTTGGGTCTGGTATGAATATTAAGGGGAACCCTGAACCAAAATAAAAAATTGCGTGGTGGTCCCCCCAAATTCCATACCAGGCCCTTCAGGTCTGGTATGGATATTATTCGGAACAATGCGCCAATTAAAAAAAAATGGCTTAGGGGTCCCCCTCTAAATCCATACCAGACCCTTTAGGTCTGGTATTGAGGCGCACTTTTTTGATGCCATGGTCGCTCTGCAGTTTCCAGACAGAAAGTATAGTAAAACTGTAGGCAAGAGCACTGGATAAAGCACTGGGGGGCAAACTATAGTAAATTTTATTTTATTTAGTAATGTAATCCAATAGGGTTACAATGTATCAATGTATCAGTGTGTTTGTGTTTTATACTATTTGAATTTGCCACCGGTTCCACCCCCCTGCGTCTCGACGCTCGCAGGGAACATAAGCCAGGGCACAAGATCCGGCCGCTGTACACAGCGGGAGTATATTGTGGGATCCCGGGGACAAGGTAAGCAACCTCTTCCAGGATCCAGCGATGTGGCTCGGGGTTACCGCTAATGGTACTGAAATCTCACCCCGAGCCACACTCGGGAATACCACTAGGGGGGTTAATACCATGCATATAAGCCTTTAAAATTAGCACTTTTGATTTCTCCCATAGACAATTATTGCTGCGAGTAGTTTTAAATTACTTTTTTCCTTTAGAAATGTCATTTTGTACAGGGACTGTTCTAAACAAGGGAAAAATGCAGGCATAGTATAGACACCCCCCAAGTACAAAATTGAAATTAATATTTCACTTTTATTGTTTTACTTTAAGCATTATTAAAATCACTGCTCTCAAAAAAAACATCTGTTTTTTTTAAAACTTTTTTTGCATTGATACATGTCCCCTGGGGAAGGACCAAGGTCCCCAAACACTTTTTTTGAAAATATTTGCATAGTAACCCTTAAAATTAGCATTTTTGATTCTTCACGTTTGTGTCCCATAGACTTTAACGGTGTTCGCGCGTTCAAACGAATTTTTGGCCTGTTCGCATGTTCTGCTGTGAACTGAACCGGGGGGTGTTCGGCTCATCCCTACTCTGGATATGATGCAGAGCATGGGCACTCAACTTCTTTGGTCGACCATGGCGAGGCCTGTTCTGAGTGAAACCTATCCTGTTAAACCGCTGTATGGTCTTCTCAGTTTAAGGTTCTTGGCAATCTTCTTATAGCCTAAGCCATCTTTATGTAGAGCAACAATTCTTTTTTTCATATCCTTTAGAGAGTTCTTTACCATGAGGTTCCATGTTGAACTTCCAGTGACCAGTATGAGAGAGTGAGAGCAATAACACCAAATTTAACACACCTGCTCCCCATTCAGAACTGAGACCTTGTAACACTAACGAGTCACATGACACCGGGGAGGGAAAATGGCTAATTGGGCCCAATTTGGACATTTTCACTAAGGGGTGTACCCACTTTTGTTGCCAGCAGTTTAGACATTATTGGCTATGTGTTGAGTTATTTTGAGGGGACAGAACATGTACACTGTTACACAAGCTGTACACTCACTACTTTACATTGTAACAAAGTGTAATTTCTTCAGTGTTGTCACATAAAAAGATATAATAAAATATTTACAAAAATGTGAGGGGTTTACTCACTTTGGTGAGATACTGTATATATGTACAAACCAGACATATATATATATATATATATATATATATATATATACATACATACATACATACAGATATACATACATACATACATACAGATATACATATACACAAGACTATATATATATATATATATATATTAATACCCTGCCTAAAGTGTATTAGAAACAGTACACCACAGAATGCATTGTAGATATAGGTTACACTAGATGCAGAGTATACAGTATATTTATATATACACACACACGAGACTGACTATATATATATATATATATATGTCAAATACACTGCCAGTAACTGAATAATCTACCTGCTTAATCTAAATCAAGCTATCTCTCTGTCCACACCAACAACAATGCACGCGGCTGCCATGTATGCAGCCTTATATAGCGTGGGGCGTAGACTTAGTCCCCCTGAGCCATGATTGGCCAAAGGCACCCTGCCTTTGGCCAATTATGTCTCTCTTAGCAGAGGGTGCTGTGATTGGCCAAAGCATACAGGTCAGGTGAATGCTTTGGCCAATCATACAGCAATGCACTGTAATCTCGCAGTGCATTAATGGCCATTTCATGGCACTCAAATTTGCCGCGAACGCCCCATAATGTTCGTTCTTCGGCGAACGGGCGAACACTTATGTTCGACCCAAATATCAAGCTCCAATCATGCATTTTTTCTGCCGCAAGTCTAAACAAGGCCAAAAAGTGGGGCAGATAGGTTATGTTTCTTGGGTGCATCACAAGGCATAATTATTGTTTCTGACTGGATTGTAACCTCAAGTTCCAAACCTCATTAAAACCAGTTATTTGACATACAGCCTTTTCTCCCTTAATTGCATTTCCAATGCAAAAATTCCACTTATAGAAATCAATAATGCAGGTCTAATCATTTATAGATAAGCTGTGGGTTAAAATCTAAAAAACACATATTTTTTCTGCATCCAGTCCATTCAGAATCATTTTTATTATAAATCATTAAAATCCAGTTCAGTTTTTAAGAAATAATCTGAAAAGGTGTTTAACCACTTTCAGACAGGACCAATTTGCAGCCAAAGGACCAGGCCCCTTTTTGCGATTTGGCACTGCGTCGCTTTAACTGACAATTGCGCTGTCGTGCTTTTTTTCCCACAAATAGAGCTTTCTTTTTGTGGTATTTGATCGCCCCTGCGGTTTTTATTTTTTGTGCTATAAACAAAAAAGAGCGACAATTTTGAAAAAAAAAAAGCATTCTTTTTTATTTTTTGCTATAATAAATATCCCCCAAAAATATATATAAAAAAAATTATTTTTTTCCTCAGTTTAGGCCGATACGTATTCTTCTACATATTTTTGGTAAAAAAATTAGCAATAAGTGATTATTGATTGGTTTGCGCAGAAGTTATAGCGTTTACAAGATAGGGGATAGTTTTATAGCATTTTTATTAATAATTATTTTTTTTATTAGTAATGGCGGCGATCAGCGATTTTTATTGTGACTGCGACATTATGGCGGACACATCAGACATTTTTGACACATTTTTGGGACCATTGTCATTTATACAGCAATCAATGCTATTTAAATGCATTGATTCCTGTATAAATGACACTGGCAGTGAAGGGGTTAACCACAAGGGGGCAGTGTAGGGGTTAAGTATGCCTAGGGGTGTGTTTCTTACTGTGGGGGGGCGTGGCTGTCAGCTACTGAATGCTGATCTCTGCTCCAATCACAGGGAGCAGAGATCGGCGTCACTAGTTGCTAGGCAGAACGGAGAGATGCTGTTTATTTCCGCATCTCCTCGTTTAGCCTTCCCGTGAGACGATCGCAGGTGTCCCCACGGCGATCGAGTCCACGGGAACCGCTACCGGCCTCACGGGGGTCCCGACTAGCGCGGGAGCGCGCCGCTCCTGGCGGGCTCCCGATGGCATTAAAGAGGGACTTATATATACACCCTCCTGCCTGTCCGTGCCATTCTGCCGACGTATATCGTCGTGCGCCGGTCGGGAATCGGTTAACAGTGATAATAAAAGTGTTGCTATATTTCAAAAAATATATGGAACAGGATGGGACTTTAATTGTGCCTCTGAGAAGTGTAAACAAATGAAATACAATACCAAACTTATGAAAAAATAGACAATTTTATTTACTATAAAAACAGTTGAAATAGTATAGTATATGTCAGTCACTTTTCAGTAAGGCCTCACTGATGTTACCACAACTACTACTATGCAGTACACAGGTCTTAGCCAGGAATAACCTTCCTTGGGCTTAGCAAAGGTTTCCACTAACACTTTGGATTGATGCTGTCCAGGAAAATGTAAGCTTCTCCTATAAGCAAATCATTTCTTTGTGCTTAAAAGCACAAATGCACGCTTGTATATCTCCAAGTAACACAGACATAGATGCTGGTATCATGTTGAGCTTAGCAGAATCCTCCCTAGGATGAGCAGCTCCTCCCTAGGATGAGCTTTATACTGTAAACATGAATAACAAAGGAAGGTGGTGGCTTTAGAATCAGCCAATCAGATACACATGTATACATCAATGGCTCAGTGGGCTATCATTTTGTATGGTTATGCTATAGTTCCCATGTACGCAGGTCTGCTTACTAGGAGCATTAATGCAGTTGCCATGAGGTGGCCAGTCTTTTGGTGAGGCATGAAAGAACATCCTGACAGTGCGGGACATCATACATTAATAAAAATTTCCACAACAGTCTCTCCTCTTTGTCATATGCTCCCATGTGCCCTTAGATGAATCTTGATTTTCTTCTTACATCTGGAATTTAATCAGTCCTTCCAGTCCATATGAGTTCCTAACATGGCTTGACTTGTAGACTCTGTTCTTCAGGAGGGATGACTTAGAGGAGGGCATGAAAGCCTGTCAGTCTGGAGTCCTCTGTGTCTCGTACATGGGATGGGCTTTGGGCCATCTCATCTCAGCGAGGAAGATGTGGTCATCTGCTTGGGCTCTGTTCACTCGTCCAATCAGGCAACAGTAGCACCTCATTGCGGTATATAGAAGGAATAGAAACAAAAACAACATGAGTATATACAGTATAACTCTACTTCCTTCAACCATGATCCGCTGAAAAATAAAAAAATCCCCAAAGATTCCCAGACCCTTAAAAAGATTCACTGGCTATAGCAGGGATCTATCCTTATCCATATGGGCCTGAACTTTGTCACTAGTATCCCCAATCCAGGTACAACAATCTTTACTTATGAATTCACAGAAACCCCCCTTGGATGCCAATAGATAATCATGGGCCATCTTTTAATAGAAGGGTCTTGATCTGCCATTGTTCCTGTGAGATCTTCCTTGTAGCTTCAACAGTTATATTGAACATCCCATCCACACTGCATGAGAAATTGTTCAATCATTTCATAAGCTTAAACTGTACAAGCAGGAAACCATGCCCAGACCTGGTCAGGGTTGGTGAACACTTCCCTTCTAGCTGTTCCTGCTATTCTTCCCTTCCATCACGCCATCAGATCCTCATGATCGGCCGCGTCATAAGATGCCGGGATGAGTTTGACCCAGACGCATGAATCTCTTGCATTAGATGGAATTATTTTATAATCTATAGACCCCCAAAAGTACCAAACTAAAGTTGAAGCACACTTGTGGGCTACCTAGTTGTCCTGATACCCAAACTGGCAAGAACCAGAGCTATTATTAGAAATGTATCGTTAAGTTCTATTGACAAGTTTCTGTTTGGAGTTTTCACTAGTTTGTCAAAACTTCTCATACCAATATGAACATCATATATAGCATGTACCGCTGTCATCGCTGGGGTACTTAAGCTTGGTGGAGATTTAGAGTAGACCCAGCAATTGGTCCTGTTCACTTTCTTACCTAGTTGGAAAATACAGCAAGCTAAAAATATAAATAAAGATACTCCTCATCCTTTGGTGTAGTTGAGCGGCTTCTTGCAGTGGCAGGCGTGGATCCAGTTGTCTCGTCCCTAAAGCTTATTTACAATGACCCAGTCACCTGGTTGGAAATAATGTAAACCTGTTATTGTGCCAGGGTCCAGGAGGGACTCATGAACCCTGTGGTTAAGTTCACATTACATTGACTGCACCTACCCCATCAGCTGAGAATGTAGGTGACAGCTGCTGAGGAAAGTACAACCTTGTTTTCGGTTGACCTCCAAACAAACCTCATATGGCGATAACACAGACATGTGGAACTTAATGACTGTGGTCACTGCATAACCTGATGGCTTACCATCTGGGGTGTAATACCTGGAACCATTGACAAAAAGGTTCTGCATCTGGGATGGGAGCCTCCTTCACCAGACTGCTGGTTGCTGATTCAAATTCCATCAAAGAAAGACAGTCGTGGAACATGTCATCCTACTAGGTCAAAAACTTGGTTAGAATTAGAGCAGTTAGTATTATTTGTTTTAAAACTGTCATTCTCACCATTATCTCCCTATTTTCATCCTCATTACAAACCGGAGGAAGAGAGGCAGGGTTTAGAATGGTGCAGAAAAAAAAAAAAACAATCAAACAATGAAGCAGCCCATTATACTTTTACCCTCTTTTAGGCTTGTGTATTTGTGCACCTTCAGAAACTCACTGGACCTAAAAAGATACTTTTAAAAAAAGTTTTTACGCTATCCTTCATCTTTAACCTGCAAAGAAAGCCAACCAATATAATCTTCCTGTACATTGGTAAATTGTCACTGACATTCCTCAAAACCGACAACAACGAAACTCTCTGTAAATCTAATGCCGCATACACATGATTGGAAATTCCACCAGCAAAAGTCTGATGAGAGCTTTTGATCGGAAAATGGGACCGTGTGTATGCTTCATCTGACTTTTGCTGGGGGAATTCCAGTCAGCAAAAGATTGAGAGCAGGTTCTCAATTTTTTTGGTCGGAAAAAGTTTTGTTTGGAAATTCTGATTGTCTGTACCAATTCCAACACGCAAAATTCCTACGCATGCTCAGAAACAATTTGACGCATACTCGGAAGCATTGAACATAACTTTCTCGGCTCGTCATAGTGTCGTACGTCACTGCGTTCTTGACAGTCGAAAGTTCAGCAAACCTTTGAGTGACCGTGTGTATGCAAGCCAAGCTTGAGCTGAATTCCATCGGAAAACCATCCAAGATTTTTCCGACGGAAAATCCGCTCGTGTGTGTACGCGGCATTAGTTTCACATTTCTACAAAAATACAATGGCCGCGGCGTGTAGGAGGGCTGCCGCGGTGGGTTCTAACATATTCATGTTACTACATACAAAACATCCTCCAGGTTTGATAATGATAAAATTATGTCATCAGAGAACAGTTGCAATTTCTGTTCGATTTGTCCGACCTTTATACCATTGATATTAGGACTATCTCTGATGATTTCTGCCAGAGGTTCAATTGCCGAGGGAAATATTACAGGAGAAAGTGCACACCCTTGTCTTGTACCATTCGATAGACTAAAACTTTTAGAGATGTTACCGGATGCAAATACTCTAGCCGAGGGTATTGTATAGAGCAGAGGTCTTTTCAACAGGAGGGCCACATTGTAGATTTTACAAGTATTCAGGGGCCGGAAAAAAACAGTTATGTATAAATAAATTAATTAATATATTTTACATGGATAGTTTTTGTAATCAGCATGATATGACTGAGAAAAAAAGAGAAACAACTTTAGTAAAATAAAGCAAAGACATTCAAAATAAACTTGAGCCTTTAATATGAGTCGAAGAAAAATAAAAGCAGTCTGCAGCTTTCAACACAGATCTGGCAATTTTGTGTAAACCCCAAAACATAATGCAAACAATTTTGTGCTTCATGTTCACAAAACAAAAAAACATGTTCACAACGATGGAGCTGATTTTTTAATTTCAAAATTTCACTGAACTGAGGTTTCAAGCTTGAGGAGGCAATTATTAGAATGAAAAATGTGGGTGAATAGCTGCGCCCCCAAAGACTAAAGCTGCCAACACACAACAATATGACCAATTGTAAATAGATATATATAGATAAAGAGTGTAGCGCTAAATAGGACATGTAAGAGCACTCGTTACGGACGAAAATTTAAAATCTCGGCCATTATTGAATGTTCAAATATAATGTGGAAAAGGTAAAAAAAAATTTTAAAACATATGTGCACTACATGAAAAACGTGTAACACTGTTAGGTGATACTAGTCAGGTGCACTCTGTGAGAATAGCCACGTCAACCGATCTTCATGAACGAAGAGGGTGACGCTGATATGCACACTAGATAATGAAAGAAGTGTGTTGATTTTAAGAATACGTGATAGTGTATAACTAAAACACGTGAACTGTATAGCCACGATAGGAATCAAATGCTCTACTGGGCGGCGATGGTGATCTTAATAACAATCACAAGCTCTGACAAGCAGATGAAGGCGATCACAGTCTACTATGTGTTATAATCAGATAAAACAATGAAGCAGCGAATATTTTGAAATCATAAAGACACAAAACATACACATGGACTAATGAGCTGGTGTACAGGTATTCATACCATCATATTATGTGATATCATACTGGGTGATACAATGAAAGACCTATAGTCAAGAACCACCACTTTTACATGACATCAATCAATAAGTGGATCACTCGAAACAGACACACCGAATAGGGCGTATGTGTATACGGTATCACATTAATAATTAATCAAACATCAATTAGGTTGATGGGGCAGTCCATAATATATCAAATAATTTCTTAAAAGAAAGCTTGAAACGTGTATCCTCTTGATGTCGGATTCAGTTGCAAACCAAAAGACATAAAGGAATACGGTACGCTTACCACATCCGGTGGACCCACTAACCGGTGGTGAGGGGTCAAATGAGCTCAAGGTTTTAAGGCTTACGCCTATGATGAATAAATACTTGAGGTACGGCTCAGCAGGAGATGTCACTTCCTATTCACCAGACACCAATGGATCACCAGGACGCTTTCAACGCTTTCAATAGTAAAGTTTTCACCACCGCGCTTAGATCATCTCAGCATGTGGAGGTATAAGGATAAAGAAAAAAAGAGAGAGAGGACCTCCTCATCGTGTAAAAAGTCCAGGCAAGGACTCAATTTATTGCTAAAAAATTGCATTTACTTCCGGAATACATTCCAATAAAAGTAGTTTTAAAAGCAAAACAAGAGCATGGAGGCGCACTAGAGTCGGTATATATGCAAGGTTCTCCCGACGCGTTTCGTCTGATAAAGACTTCAACTGGGGCTCATTGCAAATAGACAGATAGTGCGCTATATTTATACATATTGAACCACTTGAATATGACTCATTGGGAACAGCCCAACTTCTGGTGTTGCAACCTGTTGAGTTAGTCCCAATGTGATTGGCTGAAATTGGCCAATGAATGGTGGGTTGACCTCTAGGAGTGTCAAGCCTCAATTTGATTATCAAATCCCAAACAGTCATATCGGACTGTTCATAAAAACTGGCCAATGCTCGCCAGTTATTCTAATATGGGTGAATGGGAGAGGGTGATAGGGAAAGTATCCAATGGAAAGGGAAGAGTAACCTTACCTATCGGAGTCGTGGCTCATGGCGCCAAAATCAAAGACCTTTGATGATAGGGGTAATAGCTCATGCCGCCCATTAGGTATACGGCCAATCACCGCGCGCGGAAACCGCGCCAAAACGGCGGGACGTGCAGCAGCAGGAAGAACGCCGCGAGAAACCGAAAACGGAACACGGAATACCAAACCAGGCGTCCGCCACCCAATCAGCCAAGCCGAGAGGGATCACGTGACACAACAATGTCACATGGGCGAGACGTCCAATGAGAACCAGTGACGTGGTGAGGTCATGTGATGCAGGAAGCATCACACACAGAAACAACACGTGAGCGGAACGTCCAATGAAGGGAACTGTGCAAGGACGTGATGGAAAGAGTAGCGGGTGTACAAGGCCAGCCAATCCAATCACGTACCGAGGACGACGGTAACGTGATAATACATGAACCATTGAGAAAAAAGGGGTGACGTGAACAAGTGTGCGACCTCGTCGGGTTAGTGTGCTTTAATTGGTTAACTGCATGCCAATGAAGACATTACGGGTGCGCATGTGCCGAACATCAAAACGGCTGTGAAATTGAAAACCTCAAGTGTAAACTTCCTAAATATTATACAAATAAAAGTGTTATATGGGCAACGTGCATAACTTATAAGTGCACTGGTAAACCTTCCAGTCTACCTCTTGCGAGTTTTTAGGGATATGTGTCCACACTAACATATATCTCAAGAGAATTTGAAATAAATGTATTGAATCTAAAAAATGTGTATTTTGGTCACTAGAATATAAGTGAAATAAAAAATGAAAATGAAAAATAAGAAATAAATATAAAAAATGAAAATGTTACTGTGATGAACCGTAGTTAGGCTGTTCACAATGGATCACCCAAATCTTCATGAATAATTCTTGAATAATACATGAAAAAAGTCACAAGGCCTCACATTCTAATAGAACAAGAACTCACAGTAAATTCATGATCGCAGATCATACATCAACATATAAAACAATAGTATTAGAACCCAGTACGTCATAGGGTGCTGAAGCGTCCCATTAGTGTAACATGATTGGGTGGGTACAGACTACAATACCAATGGGGTCATGTATAGAATTAGTAATTCAAATAAAAAATCGAGCTATCAAGCAAAAAGTGAAGAGTGTAAAATCACTCCCAGTGCGGGCAGATAATCTATTCAAATAATGGATAGAGGCCCAATAACATGTTACAGTGTATGATACTGTACATGACAAAAAATAAATAAAGGCTGAACACTATGGGAAAATAGTAATGAGGTGGATGATGATACTAATACTCCATACATGCTAACATGAAATGTCATAGAGATAAATTAGGAACAATTGATGAAAGCGTTTATGTCCCACTCAATGTTGAGGCCAAAAGGGACATAACACTTCATCTGGTGTATCCAAAAAGTTTCAAGCTTAGATACTCCGCGCACACTGGATTCTCCTCTCCAATGTGGCACGAACTTATCTATAACTTGAAAAGTTGAACCTGCCGGATTTTTACTGTGGTGAAGTAGAAAATGTTTTGGAACACTATGATTCGTGCGGCCCGCCCTAATGGCCGCAATGTGTTCGTTCACTCTGATCGCAAAAGTGCGGATAGTACGGCCGATATATTGCTTGCCGCACGGACAAGTAATGAGGTAAACGATGTATTTCGTATGACAGGTGACGAAACACTTCATTTTATATTGTTTGCCAGTATGAGTGGATTTGAAATCTTCACATTTTCTATTAAAAGAGTTGTTTTTACAAACGTTGCACCTACGGCACGGAAAAAACCCTTTCATATTGTGAAAAAAGGTGGGGGGACATGGGGGGTTTATGATGTTTGGTGCGATCTTGCCTCTTAACGATGGAGCACCTCTGTAAATCACTCCCCCTCGATCAGGGAGAATAGAATTCAACACATGATTGTTCTTTAACACTCTCCAGTGCTTGTGTATAATGTTTTTAATTTGCCTATGCTGGACAGAAAAGTCAGTACGGAATGACCATCTATGCTTATTTTCTTTAATTGTGGGAAGTTTTTCTGTTAATAGAGTCTTTCGGTCAATCAAGGACACTTTTTGGATCACGTCTTCGATATGGGCAAGTTCATATCCCTTATCTAGGAATCTACTCTTAAGGGTTTCAGCCTGCTCACGGAAATCAGACAACTGTGAACAGTTATGTCTGATCCTCATGAGTTGGCTACGGGGCACTGATTTAAGCCATGAAGCGTGGTGACAGCTATCGACCGGAATGTAACCATTCCGGTCGGTAGCTTTAAAGAACGTTTTAGTCAAAAAACGATCTTCAGATGTACTGATCTCAAGATCAAGAAAGTGGATAGTAGAACGACTGACTTCGTATGTGAGTTCTATTCCTATGTTATTGTCATTGAGCTGTGACATAAACTGGTCCAGGGAGTCGATGGAACCTTTCCATAGGAGGAGGATGTCATCAATGTACCTGGACCACAGCACTAGTTGTGGGGGGTCCAGGACATAGACGACATCCTCCTCCCATTTGGCCATAAATATATTGGCCAAACTTGGGGCGAACTTAGCGCCCATAGCGACACCCCTGGTTTGAAGATAGTATTGGCCGTTGTACCAAAAGTAGTTATGTTTGGTAGCATAAAGTAACAGATCCATAATGTATCTTTTATGTGTGTTTGAAACAGCACCACTTCTACCAAGAAAGGTATCTACTGCTTTTAAGCCGAGGTCATGGGGGATACAAGTATAGAGTGATGTAACGTCTGCGGTGACAAGCAACATATCCTTACTGTACACTACTTGTTGTAGTTTTGAAATAGTGTGTCTAGTGTCCTTGAGATAGGAAGGTATTGCCTTGACTAGTGGTTGGAGATAAAAGTCAATATATTTGCCTATCCTACTAGTAATGGAATCTATACCACTAACTATCGGTCTCCCCGGGGGTTGGGTTACACTCTTATGCACCTTGGGAAGGTAATATATGATAGGAATACGGGGTGACACAGGGATTAAAAAGCTCTTTTCCTTTCTATCAAGAATCCCAAGATGTGCGCCTGTATCAACTAAATCAATGAGTGTCCTTTTATATTCTCGTGTAGGATTTGATGGCAAAAGGCAATAAGTATCAGTATCACTCAGAATTCGTGTCATTTCCAAATGGTAAGCCTCTTTATCTAAAATGACAATCCCCCCACCTTTGTCCGCGGGTCGGATTATTAGATCCTTACGTTCACAAAGGGTTTTTAATCCAGTTTTGATATCGGGGTCAAAGTGGATGACTTTATTAGGGAGATCATCAAGGTCTTTCAGGACCAGATCTCTAAACACTTTGACCGATGGGGCTACGGGACAAGGGGGATTGAAGAGGGAAGGATTGGCAAGACCAGAGTGCATAGTGTGTCCAGAATTATTGGGCACTAAATGGCTTCTGGGATTAGACAAAATGTACCGCTGTATGTTTATTTTGCGTATAAATTTATGTACATCGATTAATGTCGAAAACTTATTCAGTTTTTTTGGGGGTACAAATTTAAGTCCTTTGTCCATAACTTTTTGTTCAGCTTCGGTCAGGGTCACTTTGCTCAAATTAAAAATCCCACTAGTGTTTAGACTCGTTTTCTTTTTCCTGGACCGCCTCCCCCCTCTAGAGCCACGCTTGGTTCGGGGATTCGGCTGTGTTTTTCTTGGTCCCTGTGAAAACCCGGTGTGTTCGATGGTCTGGGCAAATTGTAATTATATGGGGATCTATTATAATGCCCATAGTCTCTGTCATCCTGGGGGTACTGGGAATTATAATTATCGTATGGTCTGTCGCCCCTGAGGGGTGAGAACCTATTCTTAGTTTGAACTGGAGTTCGATATGTGGGCTGATTGTAATGGCCACTATGATATTGTTCGTCTCGTCTAGGGGACCGGGTATAACTATAGTGGTCCTGGTAGACAGTAGGTTCTTTTTTTGCTCTACCTCTACCTTTTTATTCCCCCTTCCTCTACCATTTTGGGTTTGGTAAGGACCAGTATGGCGAGGGTTAGGTGAATAAGTTGAATAAGGTGGCCGGTTCGTATTACCATAACCATTCTGTTCGGCCCTACTTTGAGAGGGTGGAACAATGATTGGGACAGAAGGTCTGTATTCAGAATGATCTGACACTTCCATAGAGGATTGGTCAGCGTTGGAGTTACTAGCTTGTTGGTCTTTAGTTTGCCAACTAAAGACACAGTTATTTTTGTAGTCTGTATTATCTCTAATATACTTTTTTTGTTTTTTTAGTACGTTGTTCTCTTTCTTCTTTTTCTAAGTGATTTTTCAAATTTGTTGATAGAGTATTATATTCAGTGGTTGTTTTGAATGGTTGGAGTTTATCTCTAATTTCTTTAATTTCTTTATCAATAATGGTTCTTTTCAACCGTTTGCGATCATTCAGGAATCCCAGCAAGGCTAGACCTGCCTCGTTGAAATACTTGAACCAGATTTCTGGGTCGGTATCACCCTGTTGAGGGTGTACGTTCCATCTTAACCCACGAGGGACCATGCGTTCCTTGATATACTGCTCAAGGAACGCAATGTCCCATTCAAGATGGAGTTCGGACACCATGAGATTTTTCAATCTCAGGAATAAACCACCCATCTCTGTGTCACCATTGATGGAAGCAAAAACCCCCTCAATATTGAAGGTTCGATTAGTTCTATATTCAAATACATCCATGGTAAGTAGCACACTAACCAACCCAAATATGTGTAAAGAAGGAGGGTTGCGGGATCTCAGGTCTGTCAATATGCGTAACCATACACTACTACATCGGTTGTAAACCGAAGAGAAAGTTTAAGAGTATATATGGAAGGCAGCAGCTATAGGTCAATATAAAACAGTGAAAAATGTGGGTGAATAGCTGCGCCCCCAAAGACTAAAGCTGCCAACACACAACAATATGACCAATTGTAAATAGATATATATAGATAAAGAGTGTAGCGCTAAATAGGACATGTAAGAGCACTCGTTACGGACGAAAATTTAAAATCTCGGCCATTATTGAATGTTCAAATATATGTGGAAAAGGTAAAAAAAATTTTTAAAACATATGTGCACTACGTGAAAAACGTGTAACACTGTTAGGTGATACTAGTCAGGTGCACTCTGTGAGAATAGCCACGTCAACCGATCTTCATGAACGAAGAGGGTGACGCTGATATGCACACTAGATAATGAAAGAAGTGTGTTGATTTTAAGAATACGTGATAGTGTATAACTAAAACACGTGAACTGTATAGCCACGATAGGAATCAAATGCTCTACTGGGCGGCGATGGTGATCTTAATAACAATCACAAGCTCTGACAAGCAGATGAAGGCGATCACAGTCTACTATGTGTTATAATCAGATAAAACAATGAAGCAGCGAATATTTTGAAATCATAAAGACACAAAACATACACATGGACTAATGAGCTGGTGTACAGGTATTCATACCATCATATTATGTGATATCATACTGGGTGATACAATGAAAGACCTATAGTCAAGAACCACCACTTTTACATGACATCAATCAATAAGTGGATCACTCGAAACAGACACACCGAATAGGGCGTATGTGTATACGGTATCACATTAATAATTAATCAAACATCAATTAGGTTGATGGGGCAGTCCATAATATATCAAATAATTTCTTAAAAGAAAGCTTGAAACGTGTATCCTCTTGATGTCGGATTCAGTTGCAAACCAAAAGACATAAAGGAATACGGTACGCTTACCACATCCGGCGGACCCACTAACCGGTGGTGAGGGGTCAAACGAGCTCAAGGTTTTAAGGCTTACGCCTATGATGAATAAATACTTGAGGTACGGCTCAGCAGGAGATGTCACTTCCTATTCACCAGACACCAATGGATCACCAGGACGCTTTCAACGCTTTCAATAGTAAAGTTTTCACCACCGCGCTTAGATCATCTCAGCATGTGGAGGTATAAGGATAAAGAAAAAAAGAGAGAGAGGACCTCCTCATCGTGTAAAAAGTCCAGGCAAGGACTCAATTTATTGCTAAAAAATTGCATTTACTTCCGGAATACATTCCAATAAAAGTAGTTTTAAAAGCAAAACAAGAGCATGGAGGCGCACTAGAGTCGGTATATATGCAAGGTTCTCCCGACGCGTTTCGTCTGATAAAGACTTCAACTGGGGCTCATTGCAAATAGACAGATAGTGCGCTATATTTATACATATTGAACCACTTGAATATGACTCATTGGGAACAGCCCAACTTCTGGTGTTGCAACCTGTTGAGTTAGTCCCAATGTGATTGGCTGAAATTGGCCAATGAACGGTGGGTTGACCTCTAGGAGTGTCAAGCCTCAATTTGATTATCAAATCCCAAACAGTCATATCGGACTGTTCATAAAAACTGGCCAATGCTCGCCAGTTATTCTAATATGGGTGAATGGGAGAGGGTGATAGGGAAAGTATCCAATGGAAAGGGAAGAGTAACCTTACCTATCGGAGTCGTGGCTCATGGCGCCAAAATCAAAGACCTTTGATGATAGGGGTAATAGCTCATGCCGCCCATTAGGTATACGGCCAATTACCGCGTGCGGAAACCGCGCCAAAACGGTGGGACGTGCAGCAGCAGGAAGAACGCCGCGAGAAACCGAAAACGGAACACGGAATACCAAACCAGGCGTCCGCCACCCAATCAGCCAAGCCGAGAGGGATCACGTGACACAACAATGTCACATGGGCGAGACATCCAATGAGAACCAGTGACGTGGTGAGGTCATGTGATGCAGGAAGCATCACACACAGAAACAACACGTGAGCGGAACGTCCAATGAAGGGAACTGTGCAAGTGACTTGATGGAAAGAGTAGCGGGTGTACAAGGCCAGCCAATCCAATCACGTACCGAGGATGACGGTAACGTGATAATACATCAACCATTGAGAAAAAAGGGGTTTACCTCATTACTTGTCCGTGCGGCAAGCAATATATCGGCCGTACTATCCGCACTTTTGCGATCAGAGTGAACGAACACATTGCGGCCATTAGGGCGGGCCGCACGAATCATAGTGTTCCAAAACATTTTCTACTTCACCACAGTAAAAATCCGGCAGGTTCAACTTTTCAAGTTATAGATAAGTTCGTGCCACATTGGAGAGGAGAATCCAGTGTGCGCGGAGTATCTAAGCTTGAAACTTTTTGGATACACCAGATGAAGTGTTATGTCCCTTTTGGCCTCAACATTGAGTGGGACATAAACGCTTTCATCAATTGTTCCTAATTTATCTCTATGACATTTCATGTTAGCATGTATGGAGTATTAGTATCATCATCCACCTCATTACTATTTTCCCATAGTGTTCAGCCTTTATTTATTTTTTGTCATGTACAGTATCATACACTGTAACATGTTATTGGGCCTCTATCCATTATTTGAATAGATTATCTGCCCGCACTGGGAGTGATTTTACACTCTTCACTTTTTGCTTGATAGCTCGATTTTTTATTTGAATTACTAATTCTATACATGACCCCATTGGTATTGTAGTCTGTACCCACCCAATCATGTTACACTAATGGGACGCTTCAGCACCCTATGACGTACTGGGTTCTAATACTATTGTTTTATATGTTGATGTATGATCTGCGATCATGAATTTACTGTGAGTTCTTGTTCTATTAGAATGTGAGGCCTTGTGACTTTTTTCATGTATTATTCAAGAATTATTCATGAAGATTTGGGTGATCCATTGTGAACAGCCTAACTACGGTTCATCACAGTAACATTTTCATTTTTTATATTTATTTCTTATTTTTTTTCATTTTCATTTTTTATTTCACTTATATTCTAGTGACCAAAATACACATTTTTTAGATTCAATACATTTATTTCAAATTCTCTTGAGATATATGTTAGTGTGGACACATATCCCTAAAAACTCGCAAGAGGTAGACTGGAAGGTTTACCAGTGCACTTATAAGTTATGCACGTTGCCCATATAACACTTTTATTTGTATAATATTTAGGAAGTTTACACTTGAGGTTTTCAATTTCACAGCCGTTTTGATGTTCGGCACATGCGCACCCGTAATGTCTTCATTGGCATGCAGTTAACCAATTAAAGCACACTAACCCGACGAGGTCGCACACTTGTTCACGTCACCCCTTTTTTCTCAATGGTTCATGTATTATCACGTTACCGTCGTCCTCGGTACGTGATTGGATTGGCTGGCCTTGTACACCCGCTACTCTTTCCATCACGTCCTTGCACAGTTCCCTTCATTGGACGTTCCGCTCACGTGTTGTTTCTGTGTGTGATGCTTCCTGCATCACATGACCTCACCACGTCACTGGTTCTCATTGGACGTCTCGCCCATGTGACATTGTTGTGTCACGTGATCCCTCTCGGCTTGGCTGATTGGGTGGCGGACGCCTGGTTTGGTATTCCGTGTTCCGTTTTCGGTTTCTCGCGGCGTTCTTCCTGCTGCTGCACGTCCCGCCGTTTTGGCGCGGTTTCCGCGCGCGGTGATTGGCCGTATACCTAATGGGCGGCATGAGCTATTACCCCTATCATCAAAGGTCTTTGATTTTGGCGCCATGAGCCACGACTCCGATAGGTAAGGTTACTCTTCCCTTTCCATTGGATACTTTCCCTATCACCCTCTCCCATTCACCCATATTAGAATAACTGGCGAGCATTGGCCAGTTTTTATGAACAGTCCGATATGACTGTTTGGGATTTGATAATCAAATTGAGGCTTGACACTCCTAGAGGTCAACCCACCATTCATTGGCCAATTTCAGCCAATCACATTGGGACTAACTCAACAGGTTGCAACACCAGAAGTTGGGCTGTTCCCAATGAGTCATATTCAAGTGGTTCAATATGTATAAATATAGCGCACTATCTGTCTATTTGCAATGAGCCCCAGTTGAAGTCTTTATCAGACGAAACGCGTCGGGAGAACCTTGCATATATACCGACTCTAGTGCGCCTCCATGCTCTTGTTTTGCTTTTAAAACTACTTTTATTGGAATGTATTCCGGAAGTAAATGCAATTTTTTAGCAATAAATTGAGTCCTTGCCTGGACTTTTTACACGATGAGGAGGTCCTCTCTCTCTTTTTTTCTTTATCCTTATACCTCCACATGCTGAGATGATCTAAGCGCGGTGGTGAAAACTTTACTATTGAAAGCGTTGAAAGCGTCCTGGTGATCCATTGGTGTCTGGTGAATAGGAAGTGACATCTCCTGCTGAGCCGTACCTCAAGTATTTATTCATCATAGGCGTAAGCCTTAAAACCTTGAGCTCGTTTGACCCCTCACCACCGGTTAGTGGGTCCACCGGATGTGGTAAGCGTACCGTATTCCTTTATGTCTTTTGGTTTGCAACTGAATCCGACATCAAGAGGATACACGTTTCAAGCTTTCTTTTAAGAAATTATTTGATATATTATGGACTGCCCCATCAACCTAATTGATGTTTGATTAATTATTAATGTGATACCGTATACACATACGCCCTATTCGGTGTGTCTGTTTCGAGTGATCCACTTATTGATTGATGTCATGTAAAAGTGGTGGTTCTTGACTATAGGTCTTTCATTGTATCACCCAGTATGATATCACATAATATGATGGTATGAATATCTGTACACCAGCTCATTAGTCCATGTGTATGTTTTGTGTCTTTATGATTTCAAAATATTCGCTGCTTCATTGTTTTATCTGATTATAACACATAGTAGACTGTGATCGCCTTCATCTGCTTGTCAGAGCTTGTGATTGTTATTAAGATCACCATCGCCGCCCAGTAGAGCATTTGATTCCTATCGTGGCTATACAGTTCACGTGTTTTAGTTATACACTATCACGTATTCTTAAAATCAACACACTTCTTTCATTATCTAGTGTGCATATCAGCGTCACCCTCTTCGTTCATGAAGATCGGTTGACGTGGCTATTCTCACAGAGTGCACCTGACTAGTATCACCTAACAGTGTTACATGTTTTTCACGTAGTGCACATATGTTTTAAAATTTTTTTTTACCTTTTCCGCATTATATTTGAACATTCAATTATTAGAATGGACTTCAAATGATCATCTGATAAATTTGCTCGATATTTGGACTTGACATACTTCATTTTTGAAATTGTGCTTCATGTTCACAAAACAAAAAAACATGTTCACAACGATGGAGCTGATTTTTTAATTTCAAAATTTCACTGAACTGAGGTTTCAAGCTTGAGGAGGCAATTATTAGAATGGACTTCAAATGATCATCTGATAAATTTGCTCGATATTTGGACTTGACATACTTCATTTTTGAAAAATGTTTGTTCACACAGGTATGTTGTACCAAAAACTGACACAAGTCTACAAGCAAATTGCTTCAAATTTGGAAACTGCTGAGGCTGCAAAGATTTATAAAATGTTATCAAATTTCCTTCCTTATATTTGTCTTTCAGCATGTCATCTGATTGTAGGTCGATAATTTCCAATTGAAACTGACTTGGGAGTGTTTCAACATTGCAGTCAAATGGATTTTGAAACAGTTTTATTTCATCTGCTTTCCCATCGAGATCAGCAAATCGCTCCAAAATTATTTTAGCAAGTTCTGAATGATTTCAGTTGCAAATGAAGAAGGAAATTCTGTTTTACTTCCTTCATTACATTTTTCAAAACATGGGAAATTAACCAATTTGTGGGCTTTCACCTGTCCTTCAAAAATGCATGAGTTTTGCCCTGAATGACTTGACAGCAGAGTGTCCCCATTAACAGGGTCCACATTAGCAGTGCCCCCCATTATCAGGGTCCCCAGCAGACTGTCCCCATTATCCATATCCCCATTATCCTTGTACCCAGCAGAGTGTCCCCATTATCAGTGTCTCCATTATCAGGGTGCCCATTATTAGTGTCCCCATTATCAGTGTCCCCATTAGAAATGTCCCCAGCAGAGTGTCCCCATTATCCATGTCCCCATTATCCTTGTTCTCAGCAGAGTGTCCCCATTATCAATGTCCCCACTATCAGTGTCCCCTTTATCACTGTCCATATTAGCAGTGGCCTCATTATCCATGTCCCCATTATCCGTGTCTCCAGCAGAGTGTCCCCTTTAGCAGTGTCTCCATTAGCAGTGTCCCCAGCAGAGTTTCCCCATTATCTGTGTCCCCATTATCCATGTCCCCATTATCTGTGTCCCCATTATCTGTGTCCCCGTTATCTGTGTCCCCGTTATCAGTGTCCCCGTTATCAGTGTCTCCATTATCTGTGTCCCCATTGTCCATGTCCCCAGCAGAGTGTCCCCATTATCAGTGTCTCAATTAGCCATGTCCCCATTATCTGTGTCCCCAGCAGAGTGTCCCCATTATCCATGTCCCCAGGAGAGTGTCCCCATTATCCATGTCCCCAGGAGAGTGTATCCATTATCCGTGTCCCCAGCAGAGTGTCCCCATTATCTGTGTCCCCAGAAGAGTGTCCCTACTATCCGTGTCCCCATTATCCGTGTTTCTATTAGCAGTATCCCCCATCAGAGTGTCCTGTATGTCTGCCCATTTGACGCTTGCCTCTTTTTACTGTAGGAGCCATCTTCAGCTCTTCTGCACCACCCGACTCCCGCTCACTGCTACATATGCAGGCTGCAGTGTAAGGTGGAAGGATTTCTAATTTAAACGGCGGGCTGGAAGCTGGGAGGTGCCACGCTGATGGCGTCACTTCCTAGCAGCCAATCCTCAACACAGCACAGCAGCCAATCCTCTGCAGCATGGGAGGGTGTGGGGGAGTGGCTTTGTGTTCGGGACCTGACAGACATGTACTGCCGATAACAGCAGCTGCTTTTTAAAGCCAGAAGATTGGCAGTGCTGTGTTGACAGAGTAAGGGCAAGCTGCGGGCCAGACAAAACACACCCGTGGGCAGGATGTGGCCCGTGGGCCGGGGTTTAGAGACCCCTGGTATAGCGGGACATTATAGCTTTATGTATAAATCCAGTGAGACCAAATCTGTTTAGGGTTTCTGAGATGTACCACCAGTGCACTCTATCGAAAACCTTCTCTGCATCTAGTCTGAGAAGCAGAGAAGGGATTTGACTGTGTTCTACATAATTAATCAAATTAATCATGTCTGGTACCATCTGGGCCTTGTCGGCCTTTTACAAACCTTACTTGGTCAGCTCCTATGAGGTATGGTGTCACTTCAAGAAGGCAGTTAGCTGGTATCTTAGAATATTTCTTCACGTCTGAGTTATAAGGATATGGGTCTATAATTTTTGGGGGAGGATGAGTCTTTATCAGGATTTGGGATTGTGATGATAATTGCTTCTAGCATTTCTTTAGGGAATGGGGGGTTGTTGGCTGTTTTGGTTATATAGGTTTGTAAGATGCGGAGCTAGGATCTCTGTGAATGCTTTATTATTCGCTTGATAATCTGTCAGCTCCTGGCACTTAATTTAATGGCAGGGAACAAATAACTTTGCTTGTTTCTTCAATGGAGATTGGTTCATTGAGTTTCTTTAATGAGTCGGGGGAAACAGAGGGAAGGTTGATTTTTTTTTTTAAAGAAGTTTTTTATTTCCGTTTGTAGGGTTTGAGGTGTTTCTTTATAGTTATTTAGGTTATATAATAGTTCATAATACTCCAAGAACGTATCCGCTATTTCTTGTGGGTTATAAATGTTTTTTCCTTTCTTATGGTGTATCAATTTTGGGATTTTGTGTCTATTCTGTTTATGGCATAGTTGGGAGGCTAATAATTTCCCTGCTTTATTGCTTTGTGAATAATGGTTCAATTTGAGTGTTTAGGATTGCTCTCAATTCATTCCTAGCATTATTTAGTTGTTGAGCAAGTGAGTTATTATTGGGGGAGTTTTTGTGGATTTTTTCGAGTTTGGAAATGGTATTCATAATGGTGTTGATTGATTGCAATTTGTTTTTTTCTTCCCTGGATGCAGCTTGTATTAGCAGTCCTATAATATACGCCTTACGTGTGCACCAAAGGGTAGCTCTAGAAGTAGAAGGTTGGTTGGTAATCTAAAATAATTTTTTCAGTCTATTTTTTAGCACACAGAGATGTTTCTCCTGTGAAAGGATGTAAGAGTTATTTTTCCAAAGTCATGTATTAGCAGGTAGGTGGTTCATTGCGATATTAAGTGAGATTGGTGCGTTTTCTGACTATGAAATATTGTGGATCTGAGCTTCTGTTACTTTCTGCAGGAGAAGTCTGTCTGTGAAAAAAAAAAATCTATATGTGTATAAGATCTATGTACATTAGATAAAAAGGTATAGTTTTTTTCAATTGAATGAAAGCATTGCCAAGGGTCAAAGAGAAAAAGGATGCTTGATATGTTTTTTACTGTATAAGTTCTTTTGGATGCGTCAATGGTTGGGTCCATTGGAGCATTAAAGTCTCCACATATAATAAGGTTGCCCTTCTGCATTTTTCAAACTTTCGTGAGGCTTTTTCTGAAAAGTTGAGAGGGTTGTTTGTTAGGGGCATATAAGTTGGCAATAGTGAGGGTTGTGTTGTTAATATTGGCCACCAGAATCTGATATCTTCCTTGTGGATCTGATTTAGAGTCTAATAGTTGGAAGGTGACAGAGTCTTTAATGATTGTGGCAACTCCTCTTTTTTTTTTTTAATAGTTGGAGAAAAACATATGTGGAAATTTCCCATGAGAAAATTTAGAAGGATTGTCTCATGTTAAATGGGACTCTTGGAAGTAAAGTATATTGGTATTGGTTTAGAATATATCTTAGAATATATCTTCATGTTGGAGTTTAATAAGGATATGGGTCTATAATTTTTGAGGGAGAATGAGTCTTTATCAGGATTTGGGATTGTGATGATAATTCCATAGGGTTTTTCTTTTGTAAGGGCTGTTAAGCCCCTTCATGTTGAGAGATAGACTCTTAAGATGCGTCAACTTGGGGATTGATGTTTCTTGGAGAGTTGTTTTCAGTCCTGAATAGTATCTTCAAGGTGTTGTTGATTATTCTTACAGAACTGCAGCTTCCATATGTGAGGGGAAGGAAAGGTAACCTAACTTCTTCAGATCCGTGCTATAGCCGAATGACGGCTACAGAGCAGACCTGCTTTGCTGGGAGCACGTATATTGACGTCCTCCCGTGCCCGAGCGGCCTACGCACCTCCTGCAGGGCGTGCTCTATGATCAGCGAGTCTATGAGACTCGCTGGATCATATATCGGAGTAAGGAGTCGATCCCGACCCCTACCACATGATCAGCTGTCAGCCAATGACAGCTGATCACGTGATGTAAACAGAGCAGGTAATCGGCTATTTTTTCTCCTCACACTGACCGCGTGAGAAGAAAAAAAAGCTGATCACTGGCGGCAGTGAGAGGGACATTAGACCTGATCATGGAGAGCTGCCCGCCAGCTCCTTAGTGCCCACCTGTGCCACCTGCCAGTGCCACCTAACAGCCGCCTACCAGTGCCCACCAGTGTCACCCAGTACCCACAGTGCCACCCATCAGTGCCCACAGTGCCACCTATCAGTGCCTGCAGTGCCTCCTATCAGTGCCCACAATCAGTGCATCATTAACAGTTCTGAACATCAGTGCCACCTATCAGTGCTACCTATCATTGCCATCCATCAGTGGTACCTATCAGTGCCACCCATCAGGGGCCATCAGCGCTGCCTTATCTGTGACCATCAGTACCGCCTTATCTGTCCCCATCAGTGTTGCCTTAACTGTGCCTATCAGTGTCGCCTTAACTGTGCCTATCAGTGCCCACCAGTGTAGCCTATCAGTGCCCACCAGTGCTGCCTCATCAGCTCATATCAATGAAGGAGAAAAATTACCTGTTTGCAAAATTTTATAAACAAACTATGAAACATGATTTTTTTGTTTTCAAAATTTTCAATTTTTTTTGTTTGTTTAGCAAAAAATGTAAATCTCAGCTGCGATTAAATACCACCAAAAGAAAGCTCTATTTGTGTGGATAAAATGATAAAAATGTAATTAAGGTACAGTGTTGTATACCGTGCAATTGTCATTCAAAGTGCGTCAGCGCTGAAAGCTGAAAATTGGTCTGGGCAGGAGGGGGTTTAAGTGCCCAGTAAGCAAGTGGTTAAACTTCAGAGTTAAATACAGCCATAACTGGTAAAGATGAGAGTTGCTGAGCAACTCGTGGGTGCAGTTTAGTCTTCACTTTCATCCTAAGGGTATGGATAACGGACCATCAAACAGGAGGGCTCCTACAGTATTATGTGACCAGAGATAGTCCTTTCTAGTAACACAAAGAAACAATTGGAACTCTAATGTCGCATACATACACAATCAGAATTTCTGACAACAAATGTTCAATGTTCAATTTTGACCGTGTGTAGGCTCCATCAGACATTTTCTGTCGGAATTTTCCGACAACAAAAATTTGAGAGCTGGATCTCAAATTTTCCGACAACAAAATCCGTTGTCGTAAATTCCGAGCATGTGTAGACAATTCCAACGCACAAAATTCCACGCAGTGCTCGGTCTGGTAAAACTAGCGTTCGGAATGGATATAGCACATTCGTCACGCTGCAAAGTTTTTAATCTTTTAATGCAGCGCATTCTCTTCTTCTTAATAATGCTATTAAAATTAAGTTGTTTTGCTGCTGATATTCACACAGAGTTCTGACAAACTGATTTCTTTATTATTTCTCGTGATCTCATGAATAATCTTTTTTTTTTGTCGCCAGATCTCCAGAATAATGTTAATATTAATCTTTATAGTGATCTACTTTTTTTTGGGCCAGATCTCTTTTTTCTAGTGATCTCCATAATATTTTTTGTCGTTTTGTGTGTCAAGTTACCACAACACCATTATTATCTTGTGTAATTCCAAAGAAAGGAGAGAAATGGGACTATAACTGTGCTTAATTATGTGATACCATAGCAATGGAAGACTCAAACTCAGTAAATAAAGAATTAACAAAACATGTATTTATTGTTATAAAAAGTTAACTAAAGGAGGAGAAAAGTGATTAAACACTAGAGATCATTCAAAGGAGTTCCAGGTAGTGGTTGCATTGACGATATGAGTGATCATACGTTTATCCCAACTTTGCCTACTATAAAAAAAAATATAAAAAAATATCCCAAACAGATGGGGACAAGGAAAAATGGGGCTTACTGAAAAGCAATAGGTGTGGTGAATCTCTAATCAAAAAATTGATGTTATGTACAAAACATGTAGATATGATAAAAACCTTGTGCTAGACCAATCCTGGTACAAACTGTCAACCAGTCCAGGTGGGCTAGTCAATGACAACCACAGAAAAGAGGGGACAAGACAACATGTAACAAGTAACAATAACAGCATCCGGACGCAAAGGCAATTGGTGTCAGCCTTGCCATTCACCAGTGTGAAGTATCCAGCAGTTGCTGAATGTCGCAAAAAGGCTCAGGAAGGGGAAGGAGGGACAGGGCAGGGATGGAATGATTGAATAAGTGTATATCCTACAGACTAGTTATGTAGGGAAATGCACATATAATGTTCATCTAAAGCCCCATACACACGCTCGGATTATCCGAGGACCAGGTCCGTCGGATCATGTCCGTCGTACTTTGTCCGATGTTGGTTTTGCGTACACACGGTCGGACAAAGTTGTCGGAAAATCCGATCATTCTGAATGTGGTGACGTTTGTTGCCTACGACGGGACTACGTAGAGGCTAGTAGCCAATAGCTTTGGTCTTGTAATGTGATCTGAGCATGCGTAGCACTTTGTCCGTCGGAATTCGCTACACACGATCGG
The DNA here is from genome assembly GCA_028564925.1 of Lithobates sylvaticus. Taxonomy (NCBI): domain Eukaryota; kingdom Metazoa; phylum Chordata; class Amphibia; order Anura; family Ranidae; genus Lithobates; species Lithobates sylvaticus. The sequence continues at coordinate 412,761,015 of CM053028.1, forward strand.
ATTTGGTGTGATCGGACTTTGTTGTCAAAAAATCTATCCAGCAGGAGATAGGACTTTGTCCGTAGGACAATCCGATGGAAACTGTCCGATGGTGCCTACACACGGTCGGAATTTCCGACAACATTGTCTGATAGGACAGAATCCATCGGAAAATCCGACCGTGTGTATGGGGCTTAACACGTTAAGCAGATTCTGACCGGCTGGCAAATGCGATATGAATAGTAATACCATTCATAGGTGCATATATGTCACTATGAATCAATGAGGCTGTAGGCTGCCAAGAATCCGGGATATCCTGCTGTGAGTATGTCCTTAACCACTTGACCACCGGGCACTTAAACCCCCTTCCTAACCAGACCAATTTTCAGCTTTCAGTGCTCTCACTTTGAATGACAATTACTCAAAATGTATTGCAGAGTATTGGCAGAGTATTGGCAGAGTATTACATAGTATTGCAGAGTATTACATAGTATTGGCATAGTATTGCATAGTATTGGCATAGTATTGCATAGTTTTGGCAGAGTATTGCATACTATGGCAGAGTACTGGCATAGTATGGGCACTGAGCAGCGCTGTGGGCTGGATCTCTAGTGCCCACAGCGCTGCATCCGCTCTTCCCCCCTCTCCTCTCAGACTGTACTGAGTGGTACAGAGAGGGGAGGGAGGAACGGTTTGTTTACAAGTGATGCTCTGTCATTTGATGGAGTGATCACGTGGTAAACGGCCGCTATCCGTGATGCGCCGGGTCCACCGGACCCGGCAGTCACGGATGTTCCTAGGTGCGCGCCCCAGGGGTAGCGCAGAAGGGCTATTCTGGAAGGATGTCCCACGGATGTCCCACGGATGTCCAGCCAGAATAAGCCGACCGCGCTGTAGCCGTCTTTTGGCTATGGTACGGTCGGTATGTGGTTAATAGAACAATTGTTGCCAGTCAGCAATGAGCAAAGTTTGTCAGCATTCTAATGTGGCTCAGTCAGAAAAACAACTGCCATACATTACCACTCCCATTTACAAGTAAATGGCGTCTGGAGCTGAAGACGTGATACGTTCCTTCTCATATGCTTAGCTTCCATAGGGTCCTCATACCATCCGGGAGGTCACTTAAGCAAGTGCTGTATTTGTAGGGCAAGCAGGACTGCTCTGTGTGGGGACTTGTCACCTATTTGTCAGGCAGAGTCCATGGACGTGCACGTCAGATTACTTACTTCCTGTTGCCGTGATCATGTGATCATAATCCTCCCTTCAGTTAGCGGGCTCACCAGCACCTATGGGGGATAAAGTTGTAAAATAGCGTCTGGGCGAAACTGACGTCAACGTGTTCATCCCCCCTTTTCTGTGGTTATCATTGACTAGCCCACCTGGACTGGTCGACAATTTGTACCAGGATTGGTCTAGCACAAGGTTTTTATCATATCTACATTTTTTCTACATACCAATAAACATAATTTTTTTTGATTAGAGATCCACCACATGTATTGCTTTTCATTAAGCCCCATCTTTCCTTCTCCCCATCTGTTTGGGATACTTTTTTATAATTGTTCTTTCGGGGGTTGAAATGCAATGACAAACCTCTTGGTATATACCATCTACATGGTAAACAAGCCTCCATTCTTTAATAATTATTAAAAAAAAAAAATGTTTTGCCTACTAGGCTTCATCAGGGAATGAATGCGTCAACCAAAAAAGAGAACAAGCACCTATATAGACATAGAAAATAGAAATGGATAAGTAAAACTAGAACTATATTTGAATATATAAATTGTTGAAACAGGAATTCCAGTGTTGATTAATCCAATAAAAAGCGCAGACTTACCGCCTGGGACCCTAAACCCTAAACCCTAAAAGTATGTAAACAATAGGGGGGGCTGGGGGACAGGGGAGGAAGGAGCCACCACGGGAATGCCACAGATCACAGGCACTTATGCGACCATAGTGAGCGGTCAAATGACCTGGCTGTCAAGAAAACACAAAAAAAAAAATAAGGATCGTAAAAAAACAAATGTACCACTAATAAAAGAGGTTCTATAACCTATGCAAAAAATGGCAACCACAAAAGGGGGGGGTGATTACACTAAAAACATATATGTCTTTATATAGACCCCCACATAGTACAACCTCTACAATGAGTACTTACATAAACATGGCTAGAAAACGGTCGGCTGGTCAGAATGAACTAATAGAACGCACTGAAAATCAGAAAGGCCTGAGAAGACCGACCTGAAAATCAGAAACGAGCAGACAAGAACACACTGAAAAACAGATACGAACTGACTACACGCACTGAAAAACAGATACAAACACAAACTGAAGAGCAGTAACGATCTGAAGAGCACGTAGCTGAAAAGTGTGAATCGTCTCTCACCAAACTTCTATTAACACAAGATTAGCAGAAGTAGCCCAAAGGGTGGTGCACTGGCTATTGAACTTCCTTTTTCTAGTCCCGTCATACGTGTTGTACGTCAGCGCGTTCTTGCCGATCATAATTTCCGAAAATATTTGTGCGACCGTGTTTATGCAAGACAAGTTTCAGCCAACATCCGTCGGTAATAAATCCACGGTTTGGTTTTCGGAAATTCCGATCGTCTGTACGCAGCATTAGAAGGACTTATAGGGTATTCGCTATCTTAGAGTGTATACAATGTTCATCCACGGCTGTTGTGCCATTGCTGGGGGAACTTCCTAGGAGGAGGTTTATTTATGGCTTCCTCATCTCGTGTTAGTATTTCCCAGGTATTGAGGATTTTAAGGCCATCTTCAATTGAATATATTGTGTGACAGGTATTGTCTCGTTCGATCGTTAATTTGGTGGGGAACCCCCACGTGTAGATAATCATGTGATTCCAGAGAATCTTGGTAATGGAGTTCATATTCTTGAGTGCCAATAAGGGTGCTTGAGAGAGTTCAGAGAAAAGTATAATAACCGCATATTGGTCTGGGAGTGGAGAATACTGTCAAGCAAATTACATTAATTGGTCTTTTACGTGGAAAAGGTGATTTTTTGCGATCACATCATGTGGTAATTTCTCTGGTATGTGGGAGTGTTTTGGGAGCCTGTGTACTCTATCAATTACCAATTATTGTTGTGATGTCTCCGGTAATAGACCTCAGATCATTTGTCGCAAGAATTGTTTTAGGTCTGTGTTTTTGATATTTTCTGGGATACCACAAAATTTAACGTTATTTCGTTAATGGGCCTATCCTCTAGGTCTGCCACTTTTAATTTTAGGTGTTTGATTTCATCTTCAAGCTCAAAGTGGACACCAACTAAGTCATTGTGACCGTCAGTAAAATCTCCCATTTTCTCCTCAATGTAATCTACTCTTCTCCCAGAGAATCTATGTCTCTTTTAGAGTTCTGCATGAAATTTCGCATATCATGTTGTGCTTTTTAATGTTAATAACATTTCTTTTAGGACAGAGTCAATAACTAGTTGTCCTGTGGTGGAGAATGCATGTAGTTTGTCTTCATGTGGATTGCTTATAAACATTTGGTCATTGTCAGATGAAGATTCACTCACATGTTCCTCTGGAGAAGATATGCTTCCTTTTTGCTTCACTGGACTGTTTACATCAGGCTCTATGTTTTCCTTATTGCTGATATGCTGCTCTCCCTGCTCTCTCTCCTCTTCCCCTGGATGCTTATGTGACAGTGTGCCTATGTAAGGTGGAGGAGGGGCCAGCACCTTCTTGCTTATTAGGAGATCCGGTTGGGCTGAGGAACTTACTTAATTTGCAGGGTCCTTCCTGCAATTTCCTCTTCCTCATTATTCTCTCCATGTTCCCCTGTCTCTCCGGTTGCCGTGGATGGTCTCGGGTTATCTGGCTGTTGCTTCTAACCACAGTAAGGAGCCTCTATGTTGCAGAGCTCTGTTAGACAGCTTCATCGTGTTCTGCCTCTGGCCATGCCCTCGCCCTTATGGGGTTTTTAACCATGTTGCATGATTTAATTGGATGTAATAAAAGATTGAGTTTATATTGTCTTATATTTGTCTATGTAATTTTTGTATGTGGCACGGTGGTAGTCATTGTATTTATATCTACAGTTCATGGTACAATTAGCAAGATGAGCATGTAGTAGATATAATAATGAATACATTAATATACAATGTGGGATACCTAGAATATTTGGCACCCAGTGTGTATACTTTGAAAAGGATTTAGAAAAAAATATATACAAAATTAAAAAGGAAAATGATAGTAATGGTCAGACTCCTTTACATTAATGCTCAGTTAAGTTCCCCCTTACATTGGTGCTCATTATATTACTGTCAGTGAGGGAGGTGCCTCTTTTTTTATTAGCTCAGTGAGAGGAAGAATGTCTCTTACATTGGAGGTCAATTGAAAAACTAAAACAATTTCATTGGGGATCAGTGGGAACAATGTCAACCTTACATGCCATCAGTTGGCGTTGACCCCGTAACTATACAGTTGGTAGGTCAATCAGCCACTGCTCAAGGAACCCCTACTGTTTCTAGAGGAACCCTGGATGAGAATGGGTGGTCTAGGACAGGGCTTTAAGTCCCAAGCTACTAGCCAGGCCTTAAAGGCTAGTTTATACTCGCTTCAAAACAAGGCTTCGGACAGGCTTTGTTAAAGCTCTCTGAATGCCAGTAAAAGCCCCTGTCACTAAATAAAATGGTTAACTTACAGTCCTGTTTACACCTTGCATTTCCTTTGCTTTGGCTTTGCTTCAAAAATTATACCCCATGCCACTTTAGTGGTGCTTCAAAGCGTCTTCAAAGCCTCCATAGAACTCTATGACTTAAAGCTCACTTGAAGCACCTGCAGCTTTAAAAAGGCTTTAATTCAGCTTTAGCTTTGCTTTGTTTTGGAGAAATTGCAGGTATGAGATATCCACACACACACCGGGCATCAATCAAGCTTCAACAAAGCCCCCAAATATGATCTCGTACATTATTTCATCAAATGACACTTAAATGTTTTGTGACGAATGTAAAGTTACAAAAACAAATATTAACAACTTTATCAGTGCCTATCAATGACGCCTCACCTGTGCCCATCAATGCAGCCTCACCTGTGCCCAACAATGCAGCCTCGACTGTGCCCAACAATGAAGCCTCACCTGTGTACATCAATACAGCCTCACCTGTGTCCAACAATGCAGCCTCACCTGTGTCCAACAATGCAGCCTCACCTGTGTCTAGAAATGCAGCCTCACCTGTGTCTAGAAATGCAGCCTCACCTGTGCCCAACAATGCAGCCTCACCTGTGCCCAACTATGTAGCCTCACCTGTGCCCAACAATGTAGCCTCACCTGTGCCCGACAATGTAGCCTCACATGTGCCCAACAATGAAGCCTCACCTGTGCCCAACAATGCAGCCTCACCTGTGTCCATCAATGATGCTTCACCTGTGCCCAACAATGCTGTTTCACCTGTACCCAACAATGCAGCCTCACCTGTGCCCAACAATGTAGCTTCACCTGTGTCCATCAATGCAGCCTCACCTGTGCACAAAAATGTAGCCTCACCTGTGCCCAACAATGTAGCCTCACCTGTGCCCAACAATGTAGCCTCACCTGTGCCCAACAATGTAGCTTCACATGTGCCCAACAATGTAGCCTCATCTGTGTCCATAAATGCAGCTTCACCTGTGCCCATCAATGCAGCTTCACCTGTGCCCATCAATGCAGCCTCATCTGTGCCCATCAATGCAGCATCACCTGTGTCCATCAGTGCCGCTACATCTGTGCCCAACAATGCAGCCTCACCTGTGCCCAACAATGCAGCCTCACCTGTGCCCAACAATGCAGCCTCACCTGTTCCCATCAATTCCGCTTTACCTGTGCAGGGGAAGAGAGAGGAGAGGAAGAGGATAGCCGACTGGATCATCAGAGAACATTGCTGTAACAGCTTTAATTTGAATTGCTGAGTGTTCCCCATGCTTGCCGTCACTTACAGCCCTGCCCGTTGGCCTGGGTACTTTGATATATGTCACACGTCCCGGCATTGAACCGGTGTTCTGTCTATCAAAGTACCCGGGCCAGGAGGCAGGGCTGTGGCGGTGAGCACGGGGGAACACTCAGTAATTCAAATGAAAGCTGTTACAGCGATGTTCCCTGCTCTCTGATGACCCAGCAGGCTCTCTCTTCCCCTGGTCGATAACTGGGAGAAGGGCTCCCATTCAACCCCACCTGTCGGCAGTGCTCGACCCCTCCTCTGAGGCAGTCCACACTCACCAGCAATAATTTTACACTCGCAAAATGCAAATAGGCGAGTGGAAATTTTGAGGGCTGGTCTAGGATAACATACTCAGATTTACTAAACTAGGCACAATGGAGTTGTTTTATTAAAGGCAAACGGCTGTTCACTTTGCAAGGGAATTTGCCCCAGAACTTCAGCAGAGCTTCACCACATTCACTAAACTCTAGGGCAAATTCTGATGCAAAGTGCAACTACCCTTGCAAATTGAACAGCCTATTTACATTTAGTAAATCTACCCCATTAATTATAGGTTTAGGACATACAAAGTCATAATAAAGCTTGTCACTATTATTACTTGAACATCGAATCCCTCCCTTTTGGATGCAGATTATGCATATTTACAGTAATAATACATAAACTAGGATGTGTGAGGTGTGTGTATGCTTGAAAACTGGTAAGATAGTAAATACACGAACGGGTAAGAAAATGAGAAGTAGGCAACAAATGAAATTCTTCAAAGTTTAAAATAAACTGCAGCACTCCTAACAACTGTTTATACACTTTTATTGTCATTATAGGCTCTAACACTATAAGTGCATTTTTTATTCGTTTTTTTTTTTCTTCAGTGTAGAAGCCCATAAATCAGCAAATGCAAAGTAGTCTAATTGAAATTGAATGAATACATTACCTAAAAAATAAGACTTTATTATCTTTTATGGCTATTACATTCGGCAGAGCAAACGTCCTTCATTTTTCAACTAATGCATCCATTAACAGAGGAGACATTGATTTTTTGTGGCAAACAGAGCCACGCTTAGATTCCAACTGAGCCTTTTTGTTTTATCCTTGTAGCAACAACAGTATTTTTCTCTTGATAAATCTTTAAGGTCAAGTGTACTAAAGCATTTGTAAGAAGCCTGATGATGGGCTGAGCCCAGTCACATATGGATGGAGTTTGTTTAAAATCAGCATCAGGCTGTGATTATCTCTATAAATCAGCCTTTGTTGAACTGCACTTTCTGTTTCAATATTTTATTTGGGTTTTTGAACAAAAATGAAAAAAAAAACAATACATATCATTACATTAATGCACTGAAAAATTATCAGTTGAGTAAAATTATCATAACAATGTCCCTGAAAAATGTATATATTTATGTCGGTATGTAAATTATTCATTGTCAAGTTAACTGGCACTGCTAAATTTGGCAGCTATGTTTCAATGTCTTCTGGTCATGAAACAGATTCAAGCTGTTAAAGAGAATGTATAGTGGTTTTCCATATATTATAAAAAGAGTTTAATTTTTTTTTATGATGTGAAACTGAATTGCTTTATTTTGTATACAGTTTTTTGTACTAAAATATTTGTATGCTCCTGTCAGAAAATAAGGCAGAGGCCTAGTCTTTGTATCGTGTGTATTCCAGTTTATCTTTGTCTGATTTTCCGACAGAAGCCTTTTATTTATGGAGTTCAGTACCGCAAGCAAAAATGTACATGCACAAAAAAACAAACCATTGCAGCGAATCATCCTTCTCATGCCCCACTCCCAACATTTTGTTTTTAGTTGGCTTTATTAGTAGTTAGAGACAAGCACGTTTCTGTAAAATGTAGTTAATTATGGTACAGAGGAAGTCATATTGAAGTAAATGTAAATCCAAACCAAGCTCCAAAAAAAATTATTAGAGCAATAAATAATGCAACATTGGGCAAAATAGTTTAGGAAGCTCCTGGCAACCCTACTCAAAGAGATGATAAGGCCAAAAACAGCCTGAGATAATTTCTTTCAATTCATAGGCCTCTGTTTTCCAGGATATGTTTATTTGACCATTCAAAACCTATTTTCTCAAATACAAGAAGAATAGGGATAGATTTTGGGTACACTATATTCCCCTCCTTAATATAGTATTTTTTTTTTTCTTCTGTTCAGTTTTTTATTTACAGATAATTGTATCAGAGAGACAAGGTTCTAATTAAAGCAGGAGTAAAAGTGTGCATTAAAAAAAAAAAATCTCTGCAAGGCAATGGCATAATGTGCTAGTATGAATCACCCTCCAGCGGTGCACTGTCCCTGCTGACAGGGCTTTCATCTTCCCCTAGTCTTCCTTCCAGGTTTGCGTGCTTTTGAGTGGATGGGGCCACAATTACGTCACTCGGCACGATATGCGAGACCTTCAGAGAGCATGCGCTGGTGAAGTCACTACCACTTTAAAAGCAAACTTTTTTCTGCATTCAGGCTGCCAAGCATATATCCAAAAAAAAAAAGCTGCTAGCAAAACAATTTGTTGAAAGCAAATTTCAATATATAGTGAACTGAATGTGCAGTGCTAATAAATATTGTATAATCCAAAGTATTAATACAAATTCAAATTCATAAGCAAGAAAACAGGCACATAAGTAAAAAAAAACATAACCAAAAATTAAGTGCAAAAATAGTGTCCATGATAATCACACTATAAGGCCCCTTTCACACCTATACGACTTGTTCCACAATTTGGGACTGCAAAGTAGCATGACAAGTCGTTCCCCATGATTTCCAATGACAGCCATTCATATTAGTACGACTTCAAGTCATTCTGACTTCAAAGTAGTCCCTGCACTTCTTTGGTCTGATTTTGATGCCACTTACACAGGCATTCCTTGAAATCGTGGCAAAATCGTGTCAAAATCGCGGCAAAAATTGCGGCCTCGATTTGCTGCAAAATCTCTGTTAAATCACACAACTTTGAAGTTGCACAAGTGTGAAAGGGGCCTTGGTGACAGGTGCAAACAAAACACATAGATGACAGTTCATAAAAGGTGCATTTCAAAATGACTCAACTGCCATTAGCCAAAATCCTTCTTATGCAAAAATAAATAAATCATCACTGCTTACCAGACTACAATGACCCCCAAATATTGCTTCCCCCTATATACATTCCCAAACACAGCAGGAATATAAAGGAAGGTATAGCCCCATAGAGTAGTAGTTAAGAAACTCCTTATATTAAAAGCTTAAAAATGTGTACTCACATGAATCATAAAAGGTACCTTACATGACAGATAGTAAAATGAAAGCAAACTTTGGTAATCCAGCCAAGGATTTGCGTGATGACACATGTCATGCCAGGCTCTGCCATGGCCATGGTGTAAAAGAATTATAAATAAATTAACAAACAAATAAATGGATGAAGCAGCTAGCTGAACAAAAATGTAAAAAACCTTTTCCTGACGCCAACATGGCAGCATACTAGTGATAGAGCTCCGCCTCTTGACCACTCCCTCAGGACCAGTGAATAGCATAAATGAAAGGCCTAGTTAGGCCCCACCTCATTCTTCTTTTTTTCCTCATACCTCAACGCACCAGTGAAGAGTAAGCAGTACTATGTTCCCCCCTCTGCCTCTGTGCAGCATCCTGTTGGGTTCAAGCCTCTCCAAGTACGAGGTCCCAAAGCTCAGGCTGCTAAAATGCGCTATAACCTGGGAGCCCCTTCTGTGGGTCTTATTGGGGCCCCTGCAATGTTTTCCTCTTTAGGAACAAAATCTGCTTTTTAAATTGATAACTGCAGCCCTTGCGGAATATGGGGGGGCCAGCTATGCTTTATCTCTCTCTTGGCCCCTTGTGCCCCTTGTCTCCCTCTTTTTGTCTTTCATTATCTTTCCCACTCCTTGCTGTTCTCTGCAGGTGTTGCATGTGTGTGTGTAGGTATGTATGTATGTATGTATATGTGATATGGGTGTGTGTATATGTACCGTATTTATCGGCGTATAACACGCACCGGCGTATAACACGCACCCCAAGTTTAGGAGGGCATTTTAAGGAAAAAACGTTTTAGGAGGGAAGTTTAGGAAAAAAAAAAACTTACATTTAAGCGTCATTTGCAGCTTGCCCAGCATCGTTTGCAGCCTTGCCCAGCGTCATTGCAGCCTTGCCCAGCATTATTGCAGCCTTGCCCAGCGTCATTGCAGCTTGCCCAGCGTCATTGCAGCCTTGCCCAGCGTCATTGCAGCCTTGCCCAGCATCATTGCAGCCTTGCCCAGCGTCATTGCAGCCTTGCCCAGCGTCATTGCAGCTTGCCCAGCGTCATTGCAGCCTTGCCCAGGGTCATTGCAGCCATGCCCAGCGTCATTGCAGCCATGCCCAGCGACATTGTACCTTGCCAGCGTCATTTGAAGTCCGGTCCGGGTTTAAATTTCCCGCCGCCGAGACTCTCTGTCGCGCGTGCCACCGAAAAAGACTGAGGCGCGGCCGAAAAAGACCGAAGCGGCCCCGGAAAAGGCGGAGCCGACTGTTCAGCTCCGCTCACTGTCCCGCCTCCCTGCTGTTTCCGGAGCGAGCGCAGGGAGGCGGGACTACGAGCAGAGCCGAACAGTCTTCTCGGTCTATTCCGGCGCGGCTTTGGGTTTTTTCGGCCGCAATTCGGTCTTTTTCGGCAGCGCCCGCTATTTTTCGGCGGCGCTTGCCATTTTTTGACATTTTTTTAATTTTTTTGGGGGGTATCGGCGTATAACACGCACCCACGACTTTCCCCCCGGGGAAAAAGTGCGTGTTATACGCCGATAAATACGGTATATACATGTTTAAAAAAAAATGTATGTATGTATATGTGTGTGTGTGTATGTATTATAGGGGATCAGAGGGCCAGTTCAGATAGTTCAGTAAAATAAAAATGGCTTTATTCAGCAAAACAAACAGCAGAAACTACTGACTTGTCTTGTCACACAGGTGCAGAGATAGAAAAAGTTCAGTCTATTTAGCCAACAGGCTGATATATAGAAAAAGTACATGGCTCTAGTCAGAGATACCATCTCTGGTATGGTTTTACTCACCCCAGCAGGTACATAATCCAGCAATGGGTCCTCTGCTGTGTCTCTCTCTCGCCAAACACACTCTTCTCTGACTAGGGATGAGCCGAACACCCCCGGGTTCGGTTCGCACCAGAACCCGCGAACGGACCTAAAGTCCGTGCGAACATTAGAACCCTATTAATTACAATAGACGCGAACGTTCAAAATCAAAAGTACTAATTTTAAAGGCTAATATGCATGTTATTGTCATAAAAAGTGTTTGGGGACCTGGGTCCTGCCCCAGGTCCCCAAATGCAATTTTGTATCAATGCAATTTTTTTTTTTAAAACGGACGTTTTTTCAGGAGCAGTGATTTTAATAATGCTTAAAGTGACACAATAAAAGTGTAATATTCCTTTAAATTTCGTACCTGGGGGTGTCTATAGTATGCCTGTAAAGGGGCACATGTTTCCTGTGCTTAGAACTGTCCCTGCACAAAGTTTCATTTTTGCAGGAAAAAAAGCTATTAAAAATCACTCATTTCTAATGAATTGTCGGCTCCCGTAATACAGAGAACAGTCATTCATTGAAAGTCATTGATAAAAAAAAAGTCATTGATAAAAAAAAAAGCGTGGGGGTCCCCCCAAATTCAATTACCAGACCCTTCAGGTCTGCTATGGATATTAAGTGGAACCCCGGCCAAAAAAAAAAAAAAAAATGGCGTGGGGTCCTCCTCAAAATCCATACCAGACCCTTGAGGTCTGGGATGGATTTTAAGGGGAACCCCGGCCCAAAAAAATGGCGAGGGGCCCCCTCAAAATCCATACCAGACCCTTATCCGAGCACGCAACCTGGCAGGCCGCAGGAAAAGAGGGGGGGACGAGAGCGCCCCCCCTCCCTCCTGAACCGCACCAGGCCACATGCCCTCAATATTGGGAGGGTGCTTTGGGGTCCCCCCCAAAGCACCTTGTCCCCATGTTGATGAGGACAAGGGCCTCATCCTCACAACCCTGGCCATTGGTTGTGGGGGTCTGCGGGCAGGGGGCTTATTGGAATCTGGAAGCCCCCTTTAACAAGGGGCCCCCAGATCCCGCCCCCCCCCCTGTGTGAAATGGTAAGGGGGTACAAAACCCCTCCCATTTCACCAAAAAAGTGTCAAAAATGGTAAAAATGACAGGAGACGGTCTTTGACAATTCCTTTATTAAAATCTTCTTTCTTCTGGTCTTCCTTCTTCCTTTCTTCATCCTTCAGTTTCTTCATCTTCTCCTTCCGGCATCTTCTTCCATCTTATTCTTATATCATCTTCTTCCTCCGATCCGCTTCTTCTTGCTCTGGTCTTCTTGTCCGGCATCTTCTTCCATGACGTCGGTGTCTCTTTTGGGCCGCTCTGCGCAATGGGAGGTTCCCGCTGTGTGAGGCTTTGCTTTGTCTGACAGGTCTTTTATAACGGAGGGCGGGGGCACCTGGTGACCCCGCCCCCTTTGACGTCATGGGGAAAGCCATAGGGAATTCCCCATGACATCCCGTGCGTCAGAGGGGGCGGGGTTACCAGGTGGCCCAGCCCTCCGTTATAAAAGACCTGTCAGACGCAGCGAAGCCTCTCACAGCAGGAGCCTCCCATTGCGCGGAGCGGCCCAGAAGAGACACCGACGCCGTGGAAGAAGATGCCGGACGAGAAGACCAGAGCAAGAAGAAGCGGATCGGAGGAAGAAGATGATGGAAGAAGAAGATGGCAGAAGATGCTGGAAGGAGAAGATAAAGAAACCGAAGGATGAAGAAAGGAGGAAGGAACACCAGAAGAAAGAAGATTTTAATAAAGGAATTGTCAAAGACAGTCTCCTGTCTTTTTTACAATTTTTGACACTTTTTCACACAGGGGGAGCAGGGATCTGGGGGTCCCCTTGTTAAAGGGGGCTTCCAGATTCCGATAAGCCCCCCTGCCTGCAGACCCCCACAACCAATGGCCAGGGTTGTGGGGAAGAGGCCCTTGTCCTCATCAACATGGGGACAAGGTGCTTTGGGGGGGACCCCAAAGCACCCTCCCAATGTTGAGGGCATGTGGCCTGGTACGGTTCAGGAGGGAGGGGGGGGCCCTTCCTTTTTGCCAGGTTGCGTGCTCGGATAAGGGTCTGGTATGGATTTTGAGGGGGACCCCACGCCATTTTTTTTTGGCCGGGGTTCCCCTTAAAATCCATCCCAGACCTCAAGGGTCTGGTATGGATTTTGAGGGGGGCCCCACGCCATTTTTTTTTTTTGGCCGGGGTTCCCCTCAAAATCCATAGCAGACCTGAAGGGCCTGGTAATTGAATTTGGGGGGACCCCCACGCTTTTATTTTTATTTTTTTAATCAATGACTTTTTTTTATCAATGACTTTCAATGAATGACTGTTCTTTTGTAGATTTTAAATAGCTTTTTTTGCTGCAAAAATGACACTTTGTGCAGGGATAGTTCTAAGCACAGGAAACATGCGCCCCTTCACAGGCATACTATAGACACCCCGCAGATGTGATATTGCAATGCTGTACTAACAGCACGCACACACTAATCCCCAGAATCACAGCACATAATGTCAGCAGTCAGCACACTGACACTGGAACACAATATATGAGGCCGCCGGCGCGGCTGCCTTTTATAATGTGGGGCGTGTACTAAACCCCCTAAACTATAATTGGCCACAGGCATCCTGCCTGTGGCCAATTATTGCTCTCCTCGCCGCTGGCTCTATGATTGGCCAAGCATGCGGGTCACAGTGCATGCTTGGCCAATCATCAGCCAGCAATGCACTGCGACTGGCGCAGTGCATTGCGGGCCGCTCGCATCACACGTATTTGATGCGAGCGGCCCAAATAGTTCTGGGCTCGCAGAGCGGTCGAAAGCCCGATGTTCGATTCGAACATGGGTTAGAATCGAACACCGGGCCCATCCCTACCTCTGACATCTTTAGCTCAGCTGACAGTAAGCAGGTCTGAAGGAGAAGTTTGCCCTCTTTAGTGTGTGTGTGTGTAAGTATGGGTATATGTGTATGTATGTATGTAGATATATGTGTGTGTACATATGTGGATATGTGTGTATATACATGTAGGTATATGTAGATAAAAAAAAGAAAAGTAAAGTGGAATCCAATCCTTTCTCCTATATCTACTCCTGCTCCTTCTGTCACTTTTCAGCTATCCTCACCTCAGCTGGCTGTCCCATTTCTCCACAGATCAAGAGTCAGTTACTGCTCATACAAATACCCCCAACAACTAGGGTGGGGACCACCGTATCGGTAAGTTTTCAGGAAAAAGAGTGGCCTCTCATGCAGATTGCTTTGATTTGCTTCAGCCCCCACTCCCACGCTCTCAAAAGGGCCGGGGGCAAAGGTGTGTTGGAGATTTTTGAACGACTATATTTAAAATGGAATTGGATTGCCATGCCCCATCGGATGTATAAATATATATCAGGGAGAGGTGTGTGTTGGGATGTGTATATATATGTGTATGTATATATATATATATATATATATATATATATATATATATATATATATATATATATATATATATATATATATATATATATATATATATATATATATATATATATATATATATATATATATATATGTATATATATATATATGTATATATGCATGTATGTATATATATATATATATATATATATATATATATATATATATATATATATATATTTATATATATTTTTATGACAGGCTAGCTAGACTTTTTTTCTTTGACATTGGTTCGTTAATCCATAGATTGACTGTGCCCAGGTGTTAATTGAATATCCCTTGTTCTCTTACAATAGACGACACCTTCTGTCCAGGGGCCATTGACATACTAATGTCATCTCTGGTTATCAAAACCAGGGAGTCATCAGTTCCTCCATTGCCCCTGGGTTTCGCTAGACAACACGGCACCTTCTCCCCAGGGGTCATTAACATACTAAAGTCAGACCTAGTTAGAACTAGTGATTCATTAATCTTTGACACTAACTGGCAACAGGAGTTTTGACTTTGGAAAAGGACCAATCACGGAGCTAGCCCAAGGACCCATCAAAGAGTTAGTCCAGGGAGCCAATGAACATTGAGACTGGAGAAGGGGGCATTTTGGCATATAAGCAAGCTTAGAGCTGGATGCTCAGTCTCTAGAATACCACACCATCGGATGGAAGTGTAATGTATTCTGTGTGTCTCTAACCTATTTCTATCTCTAAATCTATCTTCTCTCCTAGGACTTGTCTTGATGTTTTGATAACCATATTGATAAGTGTATATCTGTTTTTAAACCATATGGCCTTAAATATCTTCAAAGCCTAAATAACCCTGTACATGTACTATCACTTAATTTTATGATAAGTTCTAAATTATTCTGACGTTTCTTTCCTGTATTAATAAATGTGATTGTTTATCTTTTCGCACTGTTATCGTACGTTTATATTCTTATACAGACAAAGGTTTAATCACTTTAATCGGTTTAATCACTTTAATCGCTTTATTCACTTTATCATTTTTGTATCTATACTCATTTAAGTAAGCTATAAATTCAGCTACAACAAAGGCAAGGCGGACGTTCTTCAGAGGAGCATAGCCCGGATGGTGTTCCCACTCAGAAGAAAAGCTCCAAGGAAAACGCTCCTCTTCCCCAGAGCCGGCGCCCCAGCAAGAGTCCTGCAGGGCCTGTGGCGCAGTATCTATACCTAGGAGGCTGGTGAGTAGACACTGCCTGGGGGAGTATGCAGCTAACAGGTAATGCCAAATGTCTTTATCATTGATAAGAGTGGCACAAGATTCTGTTTTGAACTCGCCTTAATTACCTGAAGCAACTGTTACACTTGTATTGGAAACTGTTGGAGACTGTTGCCATAGGAGACAGCATTCTTGTCCGTGAAGATGTGGCATTTTTCTGGATGCTTTTCCCTGCGTGGCTGTCCTCCCGTAGAAGTCTGGGAGTCTGCCGGGTTTGGCGTTGCACGGACACATTTGGGAGCCCAAAGGAGAGTAGTAATGTAGCATGCAGAGCGTGCTAGTGGGTGTGGTCAAATTGCCCTTGCTGACATCATCACCCTTCAGTGAGGCCAAACAGCCACCTACAGTGGCAACAGTTATGTGTATGACTATATTGGTTACTTGGGGAGCCACAGCCTGGTCTGGGTAATATGGGTAGACTGAAACCCTGATACCTGTTTCAAAACCCGAACTGTCCGGGTGAATCCTGGACAGGTGGCACACCCTAGGGGTCTGGCGCCCACAAATCTACTTTACACTGCACCTACTATGCCTTACCCACTCTATATGGAGGGATGTTGACAAATCATGGCTCCGGAGGTTCTCATTGGACTGAAGGAGGCCTGGGTCCTTGCTACATATATTACAGATGCAGCAGTCTGCTACTCAAAATATGGAGGCTGACCAGGAAGTCCCTCCTAGTTGCTTGTCTAACCACTGGAAGAGCACCCTGGCACTTTGGCAGCAAGGGAGGTCATATGACTGAGACCCTGGGCTGTGCATTGCTTCCTAGAAACAAAAGTGGGGAAGAATGGAGGGGGTTTGAGAAAAATGCCCATATAAACAGGCTGCCGAAACTGTATACCCTGAACAAGCTAAAGGTCATCCTGCTCCTACATACTGTAGCATCTGCAGGTGCCGGCAGACCAGCAATAACCAGCCCATGTACTGGATGAGTCTAATGGGAATGGTTTAATTATCAACCAGCTGCTGCACCTGCAGGACTCTGAGGAGAGTGGCAGGGTCGGCATCTGTTTAGACATGATTTCCTATTGGGAGTATCTTGCCAAAAATTACATTTTTGTAGCAGTGGATGGTCAAAAATCTGACTTGCATCTTAGTGCAGACTTCTGGGAAAATCAGTGAACCAGTCACACAAGTGCATGCCCAGACTCTTAAGGTAAGACCTGGAAGGCACGCTTCATGGGTTTCTGGACAGCATGTTGTACAGAGCCTTGGATGAAGGTATCAGGCACAAATGGTCACTTCGGAAGATTCCTCACTCCTCCTCCTCCAGACCATTTCTCTCCCACGGAGCTGCCAAGTCCACCACAACAGCGGGTGGGCTGCTACAATGTTTACAGACACCTCAGACTCAAGAGGGATTGCAGGTTCTCTACCCAATCCTGTTTGGAGTTCGCAGGGGATGTTGGTTAGTGTCCAGTTGCAGATCGGAAGAGGTTGAACCCTGTTGGCCCTCTTTGAGATCTTTAAGATGAAGTCCATTAAACAGTATAACCACATGGCTGGAGGCTGTTGCTGGATCGTCAGGATGCATATGCATATCCTCACACTTTAGAGTGAGAGCAAAGCCAACTTCCTCCATCCCAATGGTTGGTGTACCTGAGGGTGCTCTGCTAGTTCCTCTGTTTTATTTCCATCAGAGGAAGACAGTCAGGAACAAAATTCTGAGGACGAATACTTCAGTTTCTTTGGCTTCTCAGTGCCTCAGTCATCTGGGCACAACATCATCATGCATATAGATGATTCCTGGGGTGCATGGGTACCTGCGCAAATTTCAACTAAAATTAGTGCAATTAAGGAAACAGGATCAAACACAGTTAATAAGTGTTACTCAGTATTAGGGATGAGCTTTGAGTTCGAGTCGAACTCATGTTCGACTCGAACATTGCCTGTTCGCCTGTTCACCGAACAGCGAACAATTTGTGGTGTTCGCGGCAAATTCGAAAAGCCGCCAACACCCTGTAAAAGTCTATGGGAGAAATCTAAAGTGCTAATTTTAAAAGCCTATATGCAAGTTATTGTCATAAAAAAGTGTTTGGGGGCCTGGTTCTGCCCCAGGTGACATGTATCAATGCAAAAAAAGTTTTAAAAACTGCAGTTTTTTTCAGGAGCAGTGATTTTAATAATGCTTAAAGTGAAACAATAAAAGAGGGGGGGACGAGAGAGCACCCCCCCTGCTGAACCGTACCAGACCACATGCCCTCAACATTGGGAGGATGCTTTGGTGACCCCTCAAAGCACCATGTCCCCATGTTGATGAGGAGAAGGGCCTCATCCCCACAACCCTTGCCCGGTGGTTGTGGGGGTCTGCGGGCGGGGGGCTTTTTAGAATCTGGAAGCCCCCTTTAACAAGGGGACCCCCAGATCCCGCCCCCCCCCTGTTTGAAATGGTAAGGGGGTACAAAAGTACCCCTACCATTTCACAAAGAAAGTGTAAAAAATAGTTAAAAAAACACACAGACACCGTTGGGAAAAGTCCTTTATTAAAAATAAAAAAGATTAAAAAAAGATTCCAGCTGTGGTAATCCACTCCTGGATAGCAAGAGTGCATTACCACCACTGTAAACTATATTTACACTTTCTTTGTGAAATGGTAGGGGTACTTTTGTACCTCCTTACCATTTCAAACAGGGGGGGCTGGGATCTGGGGGTCCCCTTGTTAAAGGGGGCTTCCAGATTCTGATAATCTCCCCACCCGCAGACTCCCACAACCAAGGGTTGTGGGGATGAGGCCCTTCTCCTTATCAACATGGGGACATGGTGCTTTGAGGGGTCACAGACCCCCAAAGCATCCTCCCAATGTTGAGGGCATGTGGCCTGGTACGGTTCAGGAGGGGGGAGCGCTCTCCTGGCCTGCCAGGTTGCGTGCTCGGATAAGGGACTGGTATGGATATTTAGGAGGAACCCCACATAATTTTTTTTTAAATTTGACCTGGGGTTCCCCTTAATATCCATACCAGACCTGAAGGGCCTGGTAATTGAATTTGGGGGTAACCCCACGCATTTTTTTTTTTTTTTTTTATCAATGACTTTCAATGACTGTTCTCTGTATTACGGGAACCGACAATTCATTATAGTCGCAAGTGATTTTAAATGACTTTTTTTCCTGCAAAAATGACACTTTGTGCAGGGACAGTTCTAAGCATGGGAAACATGTGCCCCTTTACAGGCATACTATACACAGCCCCCAGGTACAAAATTTTAAGGAATATTACACTTTTATTGTTTCACTTTAAGCATTATTAAAATCACTGCTCCTGAAAAAACTTCAGTTTTTTTAAAAAAAATTTGCATTGATACATGTCCCCTGGGGCAGGACCCAGGTCTCCAAACACTTTTTATGACAATAACTTGCATATTAGCCTTTAAAATTAGCACTTTTGATTTTGAACATTCGAGTCCCATAGACTTTAATAGGGTTCTAAAGTTCACACAAAGTTTAGGTTTGTTCGCAGGTTCTGGTGAGAACCAAACAGGGGGGTGTTCGGCTCATCCCTACTCAGTATGAGTAGTGGTCCACAGTGATGGAAAGACCTTGAGGAAGTCTTGGTCCGTTAGGTCCTCTAGACTGGAGAAATTGCTATGAAGCATGTCTGCAAGACACCTGGGAAGATGCACTGCGAGGGACTTTCGGTCAAGGCAAGCAGAGATTCCCAGCCAAGGAGGGTAATCTTGAATGCGCTGGGGGTTCAAACAGCCCTTTTAGCACTTTGGCCTTACTACATAGAGTCAAGAAGGACTAATCTCCTTGCAGTTTAGCAACAGGGCAGCAGTTGCCTATATTCAGCTCCAGGGTGAAACTCTCAGCAATATGGCATTGAGAGAGGTGAAACCCATAAAGCCTGGGGCAGAAGATCACCAGCAAAATTCCGGAAGCAGTTTACCTACCAGTGGATTTTCTTGAACAAGTAAAAGCTTCCCAGAGCACAATGAGTGGGTCTACGACCCAGGTCTTCTCTAAGCTTGTCCACAGGTGGGGCCTACCACAGACAGACCTCCTTGTTTACCACAGTAATCACAAACTTGGGTCTGACTTTGTTTCCGTACCCCAAGGCGCAGGGGGCAGATGCTCTGGTCTCTCCCTGGGACTGCAATCTAACCTATATATTTTTCCCCAACATTTCCCGTAAATTAGATTCCTCTTGAGGCTGTCAAGGGAGAACATTGTTATAGCCAGTCCTCCATATTGATCAGGAGGCCCTTGGTTTCCCCTGGCCATTTATTTCAGGATACAGAATACATTTCCCCTCTATAACATACACATACTGGGGCTGCAAGCAGGGGCACTAAAGGGGGAGGATGGGCAACTCCGGTTGCTCCAGTTTCACTCCAGAGTGATCTCTACTTTGTTGTGTGTGTGTGTGTGTGTGTGTGTGTGTGTGTGTGTGTGAGAAGACATTCTACTTACAACATCTAGGCCTAATTCTGGAACAAGTTTGCTTTTTCTTGGTAGGTTGAGACATTGATCCTACTGCCTTTCCAGTGTCAGCTGTTCTATACTTCCTCCAGGCCTTAGCCTATCCTCACATAGCTTGCGAGTGTGGGCAATATTGTATATAACTCATTTAAATGGGCCCCAGGGATAATGGAACCCTGGTGTCCGGTCTCACATAACCCATCTCCAAAGGCTCAAAGGCAACGCTTGAGGCACCGTAGATTGGATCCCATCTCACCTGACACTTGCTCCACACGCAGAGATTTGAATCAACGTAGCCCTGAAGACTCATAGACCCTACGTAGGGACCGTCTGGAAGCCTGAGACTGCATAAGGATGCATGATTATCGTTCTGTAGGTACCACCGTTGCCAGTTGGAACATATTCTTTGTTCTTTATGATGTCTAGGTTGTACAAAACTAACCTCACCCACACGACCTGACTTCCTTTGTTTCCCTTTAAGATCCGTCAGGATAAGCTGTCAGTACCACCAGTGCCGATCCTGACCTCCCTGGGGCCCTAAGCAAAATTCTGCTAAGGGGCCCTCTACTTGACCCGTGATGCCGTGAGCTATGTAAACTATTTGCCATTGCCACACAGTCACACCTGACACTTCAGTGCTCCCAAAACAATCCTCCCTATTTTAAACAAAACAGTCAAAGAATAAGTACAACAATATAGAACAGAATGTGGTCCCCAGAGAGCCCCCCTTACATCAGGGTCCTCAGAGAGCCCCCCTTACATCAGGGTCCTCAGAGAGCCCCCCTTACATCAGGGTCCTCAGAGAGCCCCCCTTACATCAGGGTCCCCAGAGAGCCCCCCTTACACCAGGGTCCCCAGACAAACCCCCTTAAATCAGTATCCTCAGAGAGTCTCCCCCTACATCAGGGTCCCCAGAGAGCCTCCCCTACATTAGGGTCCCCAGAGATCCCCCCTTACATCAGGGTCCCCAGAGAGCCTCCCCCTACATTAGGGTCCCCAGAGAGCCCCCCTTACATCAGGGTCCCTAGAGAGCCTCCCCCTACATTAGGGTCTCCAGAGAGCCTCCCCCTACATTAGGGTCCCCAGAGAGCCTCCCCCTACATTAGGGTCCCCAGAGAGACCCCCTTACATTAGGGTCCCCAGAGAGCCCCCCCTTACATCAGGGTCCCCAGAGAGCCTCCCCCTACATTAGGGTCCCCAGAGAGCCCCCCTCTTACATCAGGGTCCCCAGAGAGCCTCCCCCTACATTAGGTTTCCCAGAGAGCCTCCCCTTACATCAGGGTCCCCAGAAAGTCCCTCCTTACATCAGGGTCCCCAGAGAGCCTCCCTACTTACATCAGGGTCCCCAGAGGGTATCCCCCTACACCAGGGTCCTCAGAGAGCCTCCACTTACACCAGGGTCCCCAGAAAGCCTCCCCTTACACCAGGTTCCCCAGAGAGCCCCTCCTTACATCAGGGTCCTCAGAGAGCCCCTTCTTACATCAGGGTTCCCAGAGAGCCCCCCTTACACCAGGGTCCCCAGAGAGCCCCCCCTTACACCAGGGTCCCCAGAGAGCCTTACACCAGGGTCCCGAGAGAGCCTCCCCTTACATTAGTTTCCCAAGAGAGCCTTCCCTCTTAAATTAGTATCCCCAGAGAGCCCCTCCTTACACAGGGTCCCCAGAGAGCCCCTCCTTACACAGGGTCCCCAGAGAGTCCCCCCTCTGACATTAGTGTCCCCATGGGGCCCCCTCTTACATCAGTGTCCCCAGAGGGCCCCGTCCTTACATCAGTGTCCCCAGAGGGCCCCGTCCTTACATTAGTGTCCCCAGAGAGCCCCCCTCTTACATTAGTGTCCCCACAGGCCCCCTTCCTTACATTAGTGTCCCCAGAAAGCCCCCCCTCTTACATTTGGGCCCCCAAACAGCTAACTCCCCCACTTGCAGACGTTCCACCTGTACATGGCTGGTGGAGGTGGGAGGCGGCGATCGGCAGCTATATGGTGTCCACAAGCAGGGGGATCTCCCTTGGGCTAGTAGTTCTATCTCCGAATGTATACAGTGGAGAGGGGAGGGGCCTTTGACCCGGGCATCAGCAACAGTGTTCAAGCAGAGTGAAAGTGAAACTGATACCTGCCTGGGTCAGAGGCCCCTCCCTTCTCCTCTCCACTGTATACACTGAGAGTACTACAAACCCCAGGGAGATCCCGCCGCCCACTCAGGCACCATAGAGCTGCCGATCGCCGCCTTCCACCTCCTCCCACCTCTTCCCACCTCTCCTCACTGCACTCTAAATGGCCAGCCAGAGGTGCAGGGGGGATGCTGGGTCTTGGGGGCCCCCCCACATCGGCGGGGCCCTAAGCAGCTTGCATAGTGTGCCTATAGGGCCGATCGGCTCTGAGTACCACCATACTTTTGAATACTATCTCTGAATGGCTGACATGCCCAGTGGGATGGAGTGGGAAGCATCAAACTGCCTGCACGGAATTACCCTGTTTAGGTTCCTTACTCTTCGACTTACTGAACCACTTGGAAAATATATGCAGATATGACTTCCAAAACTTAAACCCCTATTGAGGGGACCAAACCTACAATTGGTGATAAGAGGCCTTAATATATCCAATCTAGGAACTCTAATCTTTCACGTCAGGATTCAAGTTTTAAGGACTCTAGATGGACTCTAGGTGTACTCTAACGGTTTTTATTATTAGCTCATAGCCACAATAGAAATAACATGTTTGTTTATAGCTTTGGGGGGGGGGGGGTGTCGTGGCCCCGGCTCGGAGAGTGCTGCATTGCAATACACCATACTTTCTTCTTACAATACTAAAAATAATTTTGCCAGTTTAATGAACATGCAACAATATATACATGGGGTGCAACTCACTTGGTTTTGAAAACTCCTTTGACACTTAAAGCGGTTGTATACATGCACAAAATGCACCGCATACTAGCTCATTATGAAATACTTACCTTAGAATGAGGCCAAGGGAGCTGACATTTCCCCTCAAGGTGTCTTCCGGGTTTGCGGCTCTGGCGCTGTGAGTGGGAGACTTCTTTCCGGCAAGGTCCAGCAGGAGACTTTTTTCCGGCAAGGTCCGGCAGTGTCTGCCAGGCTTCACATCGCATTACCCGCTGACATCATGCAAAGTGAATATCTCCTAAACCGTACAGGTTTAGGAGATATTCATTTTACCTACAGGTAAGCCTTATTATAGGCATACCTGTAGGTAAAAATACAAAAAAAGGGTATACAACCACTTTAATGGGGGGATTCTGAGCACCTTTGTCTCCAAGAGCACAGGCACTTGACCTCTTCTGGTGGGGCTCCGGGCCACACCTTTTCCCTCTCCCTTTTGCTTATTGAACAGGCTGCAGTAAGTTTTCCAGCTCAACGTTACACCCAAACTTAGGGGTACACCCTTGCTCCAGAAATGGATCACTTTTAATATGACTCATTGATAAACACCTTGATTGGGACAGTAGGATGTACATTCTGAGGCTCTCCAATACGATCCTTTCTACCTTGAGAACATCCTCTGAGGGGGCAGTCCCCGGGTGGTGGGCACCCGCACTGGTCCGCGTATCCTTGGTTTTAGACGGGAGTAAAGGCTGAATAAGCTTTTGGTTTTCGGGGAATGATCGGTGTGTGGGGCTCACCAACCGTGGCATCGTGATGGTGGGCTCTGGGGGGGGGGATACATAACAGATTTGCTATAACAAAATTACTTAATGGTGAGATGTCCTGTGATCCCAACCTCCTGAGATGCTGGAGCCATAGGGAATATAACAAACGCAAGATCAAGCTCAACAAAATACTCAAATAAAATAATTAATACCAATGTGGAGTGGTTAAGTAGTCTTTAGCCACAACCCATATTGCCTTAAGCAATGAGCTGGCCCCTCCCTCTCAGAAGATATGGATTGCATTCTTTTGTTTAGCTTAAAATCTTAAGGTGGAACCAAAACTATATTAGACAGCATTAGTTGCCTCCTACGTGATGTTGTTCACAAAACTGTTTATGGTTTAAAGTTCTTGCTCAGAATTGTTCTACAGCTTGAGTAAAGTTGACAGCTAAAACTTTAGATATGGTACTTATGGAACGGTGTCATCATTGCCTGCTTTGACAAATTTATGCTTTTGGCTTATCTATTTAGTGTTCCTTTTCCCAAGATTCCCCACTACACTATTTGTTTATGAACATCCTCTTTAATGCAGAAACATGTAGCTCTCGTCCATACTTCCACCCCCCTAGCAGCAGTATTCATATTGTATCTGCTAACCCCCAAGATCTTTTTTTTTAGGTGACATGGTCTACCTATCCTCACCTCTGGTATATCCTTTTACACAAAGCTTGTGATTGTCACACGATCAATTTCATCCCTCTAGCATTTTCTTATTTTTCTGTCACTGTATTCTCCCCCTCTCTTAGTTCCCCTCTTCTCCTTCCCCTCTAACTTCTTAACCCCAAACCCTCCTTTTCCCTCTCTCCCCCCTCCTTTTTTTTTCTCTCACCACTCTCTCCTTTCTCTACTGGTACCCCCCACAGCCCGGCTTCCCCCCTCGCTTGCCTCCTGCCAGTGCTCTTTCTCTCTCGTGCCTGAAGGGGTTAGCCCACCCAGTCCTACTTGGCTCATATCTTTCTATAAGGGGGAGGGGGGGAGGAAAAGAATGGAGGCTCAGTGAACCATGCAGAAGAATACAAATAACCAATCTCCTCTGACATTAAAACGCATTTTGCTCAACGTCAAAGGGTTGAACATTCCAGAAAAAAGAATGCAAGTCGTGTGTCCGCACTTTCCAAGCATAAAACCCAGTTTCTCTTTCTTCATAAGACCCACTGTCACTCGGACTCCATTCCCAAACTTACCAACCACCTGTATCAAACAGTTATCCATTTAACAAACCCCTCTGCTAAAACAAAGGGAGTATCCATAATTATTTCTAAGCATGCACGATTCCAGATGCAGGATTCCCTTGTAGATCCAGAGGGTAGATTTATTTTCATCAAGGGCCAATTTGCACCTGAGCCAGTAACACAGGCCAGCATCTATTGTCCAAATGAACACTGAGTTTCATTCTTGGGGAGGATATGCAATCTACTATCTTCATTTAAAGAGGGAATAGTCATCTTGGGAGGGGACTTCAATGTGCCACTGAACCCCGACATAGACACCTCTTCAGGCACATCTACATTGACATATCC
Organism: Lithobates sylvaticus; assembly: GCA_028564925.1. Taxonomy (NCBI): domain Eukaryota; kingdom Metazoa; phylum Chordata; class Amphibia; order Anura; family Ranidae; genus Lithobates; species Lithobates sylvaticus. Next base: position 412,786,294 of record CM053028.1, read on the forward strand.
GGCTCTACGCCAGATTAAATTACAACTTCTGGGTCTAGCTCTATATGACACCTGGCGCACCTTGTTTCCATCAGATAGATACTACACATTCTACTCTACCACGTTTTAAAAATATTCAAGAATAGACTACTTATTTCTCTCGCAGCGTGACCTAACCTATCTTAGTCAGGCAATGATAGAACCAATGTTTTTATCGAATCAACATCTGATCTCAATCACCTTAACTTTTCCTGAAACAATCCCTAAGACTAATACTTGGCGATTAAACCTTTCCATGTTGAAAGACCCAGATACTCTTTCCCAACTCAAATCATGACTTCAGCTATATTTTGCAGAGAACGCCACCCCAGATATTTCCCCAATCACGCTATGGGAGGCACACAAATGTGTGATCTGGGGAGAATTATTGGCCCTGGCCTCAAATGCTAAAATAAAATCCCAGGAGACGGTCCAGACACTAATTGACAAAATTCAAAGATTAGAAACTCTCCATAATCAGTCTTGCTCACAAAAATCTCTGCAAGAATTGCTACATACTCGCTCTCTTTTACTGGAGGAACTGAGTAAACGTACAAGGCACCAATATGTGCTCCATCAGAAGGTATTCTGCGAGCACAGCAATAAAAGTGGAAGACTTCTGGCATGTACAGTGCAAGCTTCATCTCTCACGATCCACCACATACACGCTTGCTTTACTCAACCAATGAGGACATAGTTAAAGGCTTTGAATGCTATTATTCTAAGCTTTATAACCTAAGCTCAGATGACGTGAATCCAATGTCCCCGAAATCTAGAAGGGAAGCAATTAGAGAGTTTTTATCCCAGCACGGCCCACAGGCAATTTCAAGCCAACAGGCCAAGGAAATGCAGAAATTTGTGTATGGTAAGCCGCGCTTAGGTAGAATTTATCTAGGTTGCTGCCACCTCAGGGGAAAGGGTAAGAGTTATCCTTGAAATAGTTGATAGTAATGCTGTGGTCAGGCGCTACCTATGTTATGAGTAAAGGCTGCCAATAGGTGTACACTACGTCACTTAATTGTAATGGAAGATGACTAAAGTGTCAAAATAAATTAATTAATTAATTAAATTGTGGGCTGCTATGATAGCCACCAATGTGCACACAAAGGTCAATAATCAAGACGTGAGAAAATAATAAACCTTATTGGAAAACCAAAGAAAAATAAATAATATATAGCCTGATGTGAGTTACCTCAAAAGTAATCACTTGGGCCAGGGAATAAAGTCCCTATTATATGCGTCTAGGCAAAATAAAGCATGAAACATAAAATATAAGGCATATAGCTCATATAAGTGTTTGTGCTAACATCAGCTACACAGTATGTGCCACTATGATTAGCACCGTGCTAAGTGACGTGCACATTTAATAAAAAGAGTGTTACAAATGTGGTGATGTCACGTAAGTGATTCACCATACACCAGGGGTTAAAATCCCCTAAATTTAGACGTGATAAGTAGGAATATATCCTGTGATTGAGTGTGTATGAACGGAGACAGTTACTATGTGCTCATGTCATAAAAAATAATAAATATATCAAAAGTGAACACAGATGCAACCAAAATACAAAAAATGCATAAAGCACCTAATATGGTCAGCTGGTGTGATCATAGGAAGCCTAAACAAAAAAAATTACTGTTTGTACTAAATATGCTGTTAGGCTATGGTATGGGCTGGCTATTAAACCGCAGCATGAGCTAATGCCGGTACTGTAATTAGTGATGGTGCCAATAAATAGTTAAGGTTCCGTATGCAATTGTTTCAGCAGAATAAATGGGATACACTATAAGGATAGGTCACATTTACACAGTAAAGCTGAGATAAGTCCAACACATGCACTAGTAAGGTTTAAACAGTCCACATTTGAGATTTCCAAGAGAAAGAAGATTTGGTGATTAGATTGTGCTCATAGTAAATCCTCAGGTGACTTCGGTGCTCCCCCTGTTGAATTTCCCACTCACCGGATACCTGCACCCCTGCAGGGGTAACAAGCCTGTAGAGCACACTGGGGCTGGATCAGGTTTCAGCTGAATCTGGGGTCCAGGCCTTATTCCTCCTCTGCTGGGCTTGTGTAGGGGCACTCAGGTATGTTGTGATAAAAGGAAGGTGTCCTCATAGGGGGGAAGTAAAAAAAGATCCCATAGTGCAATTGTGTTGCCAAGTATAAAAATAATTTATTAAAAAATCCAAAGGGCAGATTTAACAGAAAAAATATAAAAATAGGTTGAAGTAGGGTTAAAAATAAAAGTAAAAATAAAACGGTGAGCCGTGGTGCCAAGCAGCCCTAAGGAGATACCAGAGCTAGGGAAAAACAATAATATAGAGATCCCTGCTGGTGGGGCATGCAGGCAAACACAGGCGATAACCCACTATGAAGCTGAACGCTGCAGTCCGGTCAGCTTGCGCTCCACCTGCGTGTCAGCGACTCGTACTTCCTAGAGGGTGCGTGGTGGCGTAGTTGCGTAGTAACGTCGGACGCGTTTCGTCGTGTGACGTCCTCAGCGACTTCTGGCATGTACAGTGCAAGCTTCTAGAGCATCTCTCACGATCCACCACATACACGCTTGCTTTACTCAACCAATGAGGACATAGTTAAAGGCTTTGAATGCTATTATTCTAAGCTTTATAACCTAAGCTCAGATGACGTGAATCCAATGTCCCCGAAATCTAGAAGGGAAGCAATTAGAGAGTTTTTATCCCAGCACGGCCCACAGGCAATTTCAAGCCAACAGGCCAAGGAAATGGACAGCCCCCTTTCCAAACTGGAATTGCAGACTGCCATGAAACAGATGAAATTGGGAATGGGCCCTGGGCCCAACGGCTTACATTACAATACTATAAATGTTTCATGGATGTCTTGTCTCCTAGGATGCTTTCTACCTTCAATGCCCTCTCTACCCCTGATACGTCAACAGGGCGCATGTTAGATGCACATATAATGGTTCTCCCTAAAGAAGGCAAAGATGCCACACAAGTCTCAAATTATAGACCCATTTCTTTGATAAACGTGAATATAAAATAATATGCAAAGGTACTGGCCAATAGACTGTTACCCCTCCTGCCTAACCTCTTATCTCTAGATCAGGTATTTTTTTTCCAGGTAGAGAAGCCAGTGATAACACCATCTGAGCATTAAACCTCCACCATTGGCTGATCATCTAAAACCCCAGGATTTTTTTTATCGCTAGATGTGGAAAAGACGTTAGACAGGATGGCCTGGGACTACATGCGCAAGGTTCCGAAAGTGATCGTACTCCAGTTGCACATGGTGGCCCATATCTTGGCATTGTATTCCAACCCTGCCGTGAGTGTTCAGATGAACGGCCACCTGTCGAACTCCTTCACCACTAGCAATGGGACCTGTCCTCTGCCCCCCTGATCTATGTCCTCACCCTGGAACCCTTTCTTAACAATTTAAGATTGAACCCCGGCATTAAGGGAATCCGGATAGGGGATAGAGAATTCAAGGTAGCTGCTTTTGCGGACGACATCCTGTTATCACTGAAGTCGCCGCATATCACCCTATCAAATTTATTAAAAGATATAGAACACTTTGTTACCTTGTCAAAACTCAAAATCAACTATATGAAATCACACACATTGAATGTCTCACTCACCACACAAGAGGTAGAACGTTGCCAGAGCTCCTTTCCATTCTTGTGGAAAAGAACACAATTACGTACCTGGGAGTCCAGATTACCACCAACTGTCAGACCTGTACAAATGTAATTTTCAAGTTGCATTGAACAAGGCCAAATTGGACCTAAAGGACTGGGCGGGCTTAAATGTCTCATGGTTTGGCCGATTGGCTTTTCTTAAAATGACTGTTCTCCCGCGCTTTTTATACTTAATGCAGACCATCCCAATCCACCTCCCGACATCCTTTGTGACGTATAGACAGGCCTGTTCAATGTTTATCTGGAATAACTCCCCACCATGTATCAAATATACCCGATTAACTCGTACAAAGTTTAAGGGGGAAGTGGCGTACTGGATCTTCACAAATACTATTTGGCCTGCCATCTCACCAGAATCGCAGATTGGAATATTCACGAATCCAAGAAATTATGGGTCTATCTAGAAACCTCTTTCATACATTTCCAAATCCATAAGCTTCCCTGGCTACTACCTCGACATTGGCCAAGAGAGACCCTGACACATCCACTCATTCAACCTTCCCTAGCAGCCTTCACACAATCTAAAGCCTTCTCCTCCATTCTGGGACCCCTAACCACATTAAAAGGAAACCCTGACTTCCCCCCAGGCAACATAGGCTAATTTCTGTGTCGCAAATGGCCCTGCAAAGATATGATGGCTCTTGAAATGTACCCCTCGATCATATGAGAATTTGACCCACCAATTATTTTCCTTTCTGGACGTACAGACAGATACAAAACGTTCTTTCTACACAGGCAGAAAAATTGCTACAAAATCAAAACCCATTGGTATAGAACCCCATCCACAAATTCTCACCATCTATACCCAATACTTGCTGGAGGTGCGGTCAAGCAGAAGGCACAATGCTCCTCCACATTTGGTGGAATTGTCAATCCATCCAGCCTTTCTGGCAAGAGGTACATAACATCATTGCGCATGTCACCACATTCACCTTAAATTATACTCCAGCGCAATATCTATTACAGCACAGGACCCTGACCAAAAAAGATTACTACAAATCTTTAACTATACACATGGTAAGTGTGGCGAGACTTTGTGTTCCAATACATTGGCTATCAAGAAGTCCTGCCACTATCAGAGAATGGTTCACTAGACTTTCTAAAATAGAGGAGATGGAGGACCTCATTTATATCTCCCTAGAGTGGATACAAAATTTTACGAGAACATGGGCATGTTGGACTCACTAAAACTACCAAACATTTACGAACCTCTAATGCCACGTACACACAATCGGAATTCTTGTCGGAAAAAGCTCTGATGGTTTTCCCAACGGAATTCCGCTCAAACTGTTTTGCCTTCACGCGGTCACACCATATTCCGACCGTCAAGAACGCGGTGATGTACAACACTACAACGAGCCAAGTTCAATGCTTCCGAGACTGCGTCAAATTGTTTCCGAGCATGCGTAGGAATTTTGCGTGGCAGAATTGCTACAGACAATCGGAATTTCCGATAGAAACCTTTTCCGTTGGAAAAATTTAGAACATGCTCTCAATTCTTTGCTGTCGGAAATTCGGCCAGCAAAATTCCGATGGAGCCTCCACACTGTCGCATTTTCCGATGAAAAGCTCTCATCGGTCTTTTTCTGGCCGGAATTCCAATCGTGTGTACGCTGCATTACTCTTAGACAATGGATTGTTGCACATATACCTATGGAGAGTGCGACATTTTAAATTACACCAAAAAGCGGTGGGGGAGAGGGGGAGCAGGTACAACAGACCATGCTATTCTAATCTCCACACCTATCCTCCTTCTGCATCTTCTCTCTTCCATCCTTCCCCCACCCCTTCTCCCTTGTGCTGTTTTTTTCCCTCCAGACATAGTGGGATTGATGGGCATTTGCATAATGGTATAAATAGGCTTTCAACAAACTTTCTAAATGGAGATTGTGCTTATATGGATCCCGTATATATTATATTTTCTGGTGCACTCTATGGCTTTCAGGACACTAGTGGTCCGTAATATATTTGCAAAAATTTATGGAAAAAAATAAACAAACAATAAATAGCTAGAATTGAGGTCAAGGTATTTGCATACTAGACCCCCAGCCAGGGACATTACTTTTTACAATTGCAAATATCAATTGAATAACCAATGAATCATATGTGATCCATTGGCACAAGGATGCCATACCTGAGACAGCTCCCCTAACTAAATTGAACATTACCAGGAGATGCTGTCCTTTAAAGACCCCAACACCCTACTAGGTTGCAGTAACAATACGAAAGAAAAATAAAAGAACATACTGTAGGTGTGATCCCAAAAATAACTTTACTGAACTGGAGGGTGGAAATGCTGCTCCAGCACTGCTTAATCCATCTGAAGCTGGAACATTCTCTCACCTTGAACTCACCTACAGCTCCTTCTCATACCCCTTCAACCAATCGGTATGTGACACACTCAACTTCCTTTTTCCATAGCTAAAATCTTAACTATTGCAAACCCTTCCCTCTCCAAACCAGTCTTCTGTCTACTGATCCAGGCCTGACTGGAACTTCTGAGCATGGATAAATAGCAGCTTGTTTGTGCACATTAGCTTGTGCCATAGTAGAAGAGCTGGGAAGATACGTGGTATCTTTGCTTATTATGAATAAAAATACAGAATGCTAAGTCAGGAAGTTATAGGAAAAAGTCCCCAGCAATAGTTCAAAACAAATTTACTCTATACATGATTCTTTTTTCTTGTGGAATATTAGTAGTAACCAATCCATCTGCTAACTACTGGCTGCTTATTCAACACAAAGACTCTAATGCCGCATACACACGATCAGACTTTCCAGCAGAAAAAGTCAGACGGAATCTTTTCATCGGATATTCCGATCGTGTGTATGCCTCACCAGACTTTTTTTTTTTAAATTCTGATAGACCTATAAATAGAACATGTTTTAAATATTTACGATGGAACCAATTCCTATTGGGAAAACCGCTCATCTGTATGCTGTTCCGATGGACCAAAACCGATGCATGCTCTGAAGCAAGTACGAGACGGCAGCTATTGGCTACAGGCTTGAACTTCCTTTTTCTAGTTCTTTTTTCTAGTAAAAAACTTTGCTGTTTATTCCGATGGGAAAATGTTGGCATAAGGTTGATTTACTACATGAGTTGAGAATCTTCACACAGTAAATGGTTTAAATATGCACTTTAATTATCCAATACTGTGAAAAGCAGACTCCTGTTTACCTTTTTCATCTGTACATGATCGGATAATTGAAGGGAATATTTACAAAATTTGTTGTGTGAATATTCCTTACTCCTTTAGCAAATCTGCTCATCTATGTGATCTTTCACCATAGTTACAAAGTGCATTTGTTGCCCAATTTTGCTGCACATTAAGAGTTCCCATTCATCAGTTGGATAGTCAAGTCTATGTGGCCAATACTGTATTTAAAACATGGGAAATGTTATAGCCAATAGCCAGTCTGTATTTTGCATTCATCATTTTAAGATGCTGAAGCATGGATTTTATGAATTATAACTGATTTCTTTGAAGGACACAGCTCTTGCCCCATCATGTGCAGACACATCTGCCATACATGTATCACAATACAATTATAGGATTTAATCTAAACTTCTAGTTTGGATATGCCACCTGCACCCACTACCATGAAATTTTATGAATTTCATAAATATGTAGGATGAATGGACAGAGAAAGGAAGTGAATATAGGCAACTGAGTGCGTGTTTTAGCTACTACACCATTTCTCTTTGGAAAACATTCAATACAGGTATGCAGGTCTTTTGACACATCGCTGTTACATGTACCTGTGTTTGTTTCATGACTTCTGACTTGCAGCTAGCTATTGTTGCATTATTAAAACATCAGTCAACATTAGTTAGTTATTTTGCAGCATGGTCATGTTTGAATGTAATGGGTTTTACTAAATATGTACTGTATAAGAGATTGAGATAGTAATCTGTTTGGTGTTGAATATGGTAAATTGATGAAGTCTTAATTCCAGCCAGTTGAAATGCAATTTACACAGCATGATCTGCACAGATTCCTGGATATGACAAGAAGGAGCCTTTATTATAGTCATAGTGGGGTAGATTTACTAAAACTGAAGCGTGCAAAATCTGGTACAGTTCTGCATAGAAACCAGCTTCCAAGGTTTATTGTCAAAGCTTAAAGTGATTGTAAAGTCTTGTTTTTTTTTTGTTTTCTCTGTTGTTATACAAACATGTTATATCTACCTGGTCTGTGAAATGGTTTTGCACAGAGCAGTCCTGATCTTCCTTTTTGCGGGTCCCTCTTCAGCTCTCCTGGCCCCTGCCTCCTGTCAAGTGCACCAACAGCAAGCAGCTTGCTATGGGGGCACCTGAGCCGAGTCACAGCTTCCCATTCAGACACAGAGCGGTGGTCGTCCCCCCCCGATTGGCTAACTGATTTTGATTGACAGCAGCGGGAGCCAATAGTGCCACTGCTGTGTCTCAGCCAATCAGGAGGAGAGTCCCAGACAGCACTTGCTGGAGAGAGATGGGGCTCAGGTAAGTATTAGTGGGTGCTGTGGCAGCTGTTGCACACAGGAGGCTTTTTATCTTAATGCATAGAATGCATTAAGATAAAAAACCTTCTGACTTTACTACCACTTTAACTGAACAAGCCAAAGTTAGAAGCTGATTGGCTACCATGCACAGCTGCACCAGGATCTGAGTGTGATGACTTACCAGCTGTTTTTAAGGTACCCATGCCCACAAGTAGAGAGGTAATCACAGACATAATAGTATTACAAAAAATGCTTGCAGATGTTAATTGGCAAACACTTTAGTTTTTAAAGACAAGCTTGTAGACTCTCCTAAGCCTTTAAACGGCTTAGGGTTTAAAAGCATGCAATATACACTAATTAGTTTAATACTTATATTTACTGGTCAGTTACTCTGTATTTGTTATTTTTAATAGTGCCAGTGCAAAGGTTTTAATCCAATTCATAACCACATGTGTAGCAAAGCTGAAAGCAGATGCTAAGAAATAGGTTAAGTAAACTTTAATTGTGCTCAAGGGACTCATGCATAGGAACTGGAATATATGGAATAGAAATTGATAAATTCCACATTACCAGTTCCTCAAGGTCATTATATTGAATATATTCCAGAGCTCTAGTGCACTCCTGAAATATAAATATCACAGTCCACATTTACCATGATGTGCATGTGCTCTCACCAGTGGGCACTCTTTACAGTGCTTAGCTCCAAGATCGGAATGTAAACAGGCTATAGATTTGTAGTATTGGAAAAGGAATGCAGCACACATCACCAATTTTTAAGTGATGCTGAGTTCACACCAGCCATTTTTAAATCAAGCTTGGAAATCTGGCAAATGCCAGAGTTGTCAGGTTGCTCCAGTACCCTTAAATTCCCACCTTAAGCCCCATACACACGCTCGGACAATCCGCGGACCAGGTCGGTCGGATTTTGTCCGTCGTACTTTGTCCGATGTTGGTGTTGCGTACACACGGTCGGACTACGTTGTCGGAATATCCGGTCCGGAAGAACGTCGTGACGTAAGTCGTCGTCCACGAGATTACAAAAGGGAAGTTCAGCACCACGTCAGGCACCCGTTGGGCTCCTTCTGCTGATCCCGTGTTTATCGAGAGTTAGTGGAAGTTTGGTGACTTAAGATTCACGCTTCTCAGTTTTCTGACTCAGATCGTTACTGCTCTTCAGTTTGTGCTTGTCGTGCGTATCTGTTTATTAGTGCGTGTAGTCAGTTCGCAGTTGTTGGTCATTGCGGCCTATATCTTGATATAGGACGCTTTGATTTTCACTGCTTATTGTCTGCTCGTTGCTGGTATTCAGTTCGTTCTTTCAGGCCTTGCTGTTTATCGGTGCTTTCTGTTTGTCCGTTCTGACCAGCTGACCTTTTGTGACCTTGTGAGCGATGTTTCCCGTGCGTACTCGTCGCCGAGTTCGTGCTGTACGCGGAATTGGTGTCGGGCTTTTAGCTTTGACCCAAGACCCGTCCATGAACAGAGTGACGAGGAGTATGTGGACCAAGAATTGGTTGCTTCAGCGTGACCAGTTCTCGCACATGCCTTTGCTTCGTGAGATCCAGGAGAATAATCCTGATGATTTCAGGAACTTTCTCAGGATGACGGACCCCGATTTTCACCGTCTTTTGGCTTTGCTGACCCCCTTTATCAGCCGGCAGGATACCTGCATGAGACAAGCCATTACTCCGGAGCAGAGGCTTGTTGCCACGTTGAGGTACTTGGCGACAGGGAGAAGTCTTCAGGATTTGAAGTTCTCTTCAGGTATCTCTCCCCAGGCCCTGGGACTCATTATTCCAGAGACCTGTTCTGCCATCATTCAGGTCCTGCAGGAGGACTATATTAAGGTAACATTTCTACTTGACTATTCCCTTCTATGTATGCTCTGTTTGCTAATGTCTTCTATTTTTGACCTCCTTCCCTAATTACCATGATTGCAATATGTTCTAATATGCTGTGCCCCTTTTCTCCTTCATGCATTTTTCCCTTCACTTACCTCACCAGCATGCTCTTCTGCCCCAATAGACACCTATGGCCTAGTCACTTAATCAATGTCTTTTGTCTGCTGCATAGTATTGTTTGCCCCCAAACACCCCCTAAAATATGCACAAATGTTTGCTGTGTGGTTTACTTCATGTAGAGCCCCTTTAGAAATTTTTTTTTTTTTGGTGGGGGGGGGGGGGGGGGGGTGGCAAACTCATTAGGAACCCCTCCCCCAACTGCTCTGTCAGATGGTACCAATCCTTTATCTGCTGGCTTTCCCAAGGTCCATACACACTATATACCTACCTCTTTATAGTGGGCATCTTTAGGGATGAATTCAGCAAAGCATGTAGTGCAAGGGGCTGCCTCCATACATTCCATTTCCTAATTTTTTGTCTTCTTTCCCTCCTATTAGCTTTCTTGGTAATTTCAGAATGTCACAATGTGCCTGCCTTTTTTTGGGGTGGGGGGGGTTGAAATGTTATTTTATCTTTCCTGGGGGCTGCCAATAGTGTTAAGTACAGAGGGTCTGGCCAAACTAGCACACATTATTGAGCCATTTGCCAATCAATGAAGTGCAGAGGGTTACCTGCCCCCCCCCAAACCCTAGTTATTGCCAATGGCCCATCAGAAGTGGGGGGATTGATGGGGGGTGAGTCATCTGTGAAGGGGAGCCTCTACTTTTCTGTGCAAATACTTTCCAGCCTCCAATTTTATACAATGCTCTTGTTCCAAGATGTTGATTGTCTAATCTGCTTGCAATGTTTAAGTGCAAAGTGACTAATTTTTTTTTATTGTTTCACTCCACAGTTCCCTTCCACGCCACAGGAATGGCAGACTGTGGCCTCCCACTTTGCCAGCCGTTGGGACTTTCCTAACTGCGGAGGGGCAATTGATGGGAAACACGTCCGCATCGTCCCACCGCCCAACTCGGGGTCCTACTATTATAATTATAAAGGGTTTAATAGTGTAGTGATGTTGGCGGTGGTGTCAGCGACATACGAGTTTATGTATGTGGACGTGGGGATGAACGGCCGGATCTCGGATGGTGGTGCCATTACGCACACGGAGTTCTACTGGCGTCTCCAAAGTGGCAGTCTGTGCTTGCCACCTCCAGAGGAGAATGCCGAAGGACTCCCCTTCGTCTTTGTCGCAGATGAAGCGTTTGCGTTGACTCCCCATGTGATGAGGCCGTTCCCGATGAGGACCCTCACCCCGGACCAGAGGGTCTTCAACTACAGGCTGTCCAGAGCCAGAAGAGTGGTGGAGAACACTTTTGGCATCCTGGCCAGCCGCTTCCGCCTGTTCCTGACGGCATTTAACTTGGCGGAATACAAACTGAACCACATAGTTCTTGCCTGTTGCATATTGCACAACTTCCTCAAAAGACATAACAGGAACTATGTGGTGCCCGTTGGCCCAGATGTGGAGGGCCCTCCAAATGCAGACCTCACAGCCCTTCAAGTGGCACGTCCAGGCTTGCCCCCTCTAAATGCCCGCATGGTCCGCGAGCAATATATGGAGTACTTTGTGGGTAGGGGGGCCATTGCTCTGCCTGATGATGTGTGAGAGGCATTTTTTAATAAATCTGATATTTTAACCAACCTCTGATTTCTTGTCATTTCAGTCTTCTTTTTAGCTTATTTTACTTTGACATTTTTTTCCCTTTGCCTTTGACAGTGGGAATGCACTTTCTGGGCAAAAGGAGGTAACAGTCTCTTCTTCCCAAAAAGATTATTCTCATGTTGTGTGTTTGCTACCTAATCTTTGGTCTAGAGAAGGTTTGTCCTGCATAACTGACAGCCAAAATACTCCTTTTCATCACCAGGTCTGACATGTGTGTATTCTGAAAAATGCTGTGCTCCGTGTTTTCGTACAAAGCACTGTGGGTGTCATTTACATAAGTCAAATCCGCTATGCTCTACAAGTGCATTGAAAAAGTTCCCTGGGAAAGGAAATTGCAGTGCAAAGTGGATTTGCCTTTAGTAAATAACACCCATTGCCCCCCATATCCTTTACATTTTACATACATAATGCATTGTGTTTTTTAAATAAGGAAGCCACACATTTCGAAAAATAAAAAAGTTTACTTGGAAAACATTCACAAGTGCGTTTACAATCTTCACGCCAAAACTGACAACATCTTGGTTATTTACAACATTGTTTACAAAGATTACGCAATTGGTAAAACCAGGCATGGAGCTAAGCAGAACCTATGAAGTAGGAAAGTTCAACTTTGTAAAGTGAAGACAAGATCAGACATGACTATATGTTCAAAGTGTGTTTGATCTTGCCTTCATCACATGGGGGGGTCACCCCCGAAAAGTGGAAATTTGGAACATGCACACAATTTGGGTCTGAAAATGGTCATTAGATGGTAAAACACATGCCTAGAAGCTTCAAAAGTGCCATTTTCCATCATGGGGATGAATGGACGTTTTTTGGGGGTGCAACCCCTTCACCACAACCACTTTCGTAGTTCGTAAAGTGTTTGCACCCCCAAAAAAACGTTGGCATTCATCCACCATGATGGGAGCTAGCACATGTGGACACAATGTGTGCATGTTCCAAATTTCACACAGTTTTTAAGTTGCAAATGTGTTCAGAAGCTGGCACAAATGTGTGTTAATTACTTGGTGCGTTTTCATATTTTTCCTAAAACATCAATGATGTTCTTTAATTTTTGGTGAACATCATTGATGTTTTGCTTTATGTAATCTAGATCTCTATTGCAGACCATTATCTCTCCGATGAGTACGTGGGCACTCTCTGTGGTAAAGTGCGATTTTTCTTCCACAACATCCACGTCACCTAAAAACCACAAACAAACAAAAATGGGGTGTTGGAAATGAGGCAGCCATACATGGATTAGCTTACCAGTAGCTGTGTTCTCACACACTCACCTGTTGTGGTGACAATTTCTCCAAGTTCGATGATCTCTCCTTCCTCCTCCTCCTCCTCCTCTGCTTCTGCTCTTTCCCCTTTTTTGGGAGGTGTTGGTTTGGGGGTTTCCGCAGACGGCCCAAGTTTTCTCTCCCCTATGAGAATGTACAAAAGGAAGATTTAGCAAGACTATCTATTGAGGGCAGAAATAGGAAATGACAAACATTGCTTGAAAGTGACGGACACTATTTTAGTTTGGCCAGTTACAAATGGCAACAACATGAATGTAGTCACTTTGTAAAGGTGCTAAACTGACTAGCTTTTTGGTAGAAGTTTGTGTGATGGAGACCCCCCTCTAGTATCCACTGGAGCACATGTGTGGAAAAGCCTAATAAAAAGTGGGTTTGGGTGTCCCAGCACTAGTGCTCTAGAGTCCAGATGGGTAAACAGCTACTGGGTGACCTCTCCTTTACATTGAATAAATTGGCTTGACATTCTTGATGACATTTCTAGTGAGAACAAACTTCCTTTCCCCAAAAAAAACACCAAACCACGTATTATAAGTGGCCGAACGTTCAAGGTTGCGTACGATCGAATGGACACACACACGACCATGACAGTGGCAGAAAGATCGAGGCTGAGTACGATCGAATGCACAGACGAACATGAAAGTGGCCATTTTGGAATGTACAACTTTGTAAAAATCAAACCACATGGAGCAGTATGCAAGCAAGAAATCAAACACAAAACACAACTACTTACTTTTTTGAAGAATTCGCTTGATCTTTCTGTACTGATCGGCCTCCCTCAGTTTCAGGTCTGACCAGCGTTTCCTCAGTTGCTCCTTGGATCGTTGTACCCCAAAATGATTGTACAGCCTTCTCACAACTTTAGACATGATCTTGGCCTTGCGGACATTGGGGTTGAGGTAAGGCCCATACTTCCCATCATAGTCGCTCCTCTTTAATATGTCCACCATCTCCAACATTTCTCCAAATGACATATTTGAGGCCTTGAATTTCAGGCTCCGGGATCGGGACGTTTGTGCCTCCGGACTTTCCTCGTCCACCTCCTCGTTGGGGGGATATTTGGGGCGCACCTGCTGTGTCCCCGCCATGTGCTCTCCCCACTGCGCCGTAAAGAGAAGGGGTGGGGAATAGACGAGAAAGATCGTCAGGGGCGGGCGGAGTTTGACGCATGCGCACTGTATATAAAACGTCACACGCCTGTGTCGTAGCCACGATCTGGGAGACGAGGGGAGAGAAAGCTCACGCACGAGACGATCGCTACAAACGAAGGTACAATTTGACGTTGGTACATAACTAGCCTAGACTGATTAGAACTTGAGGCTTCTTTATGGAGAAGATTAGGAGAGTTTAGGCTGACATTATTTATATTGTTTGGTGTGGCGTTGTGTCTTGCAGAGGTGATGGAGGCCTTCTACAACGTGAGCTTTCTACCCCTCTTCATTGATAAATACCGGCAATTCCCCCTCTTATGGCAGGCGAAACACAGGGATTATAGCAACAGACCAAAGAGGTACGCAGCCCTGCTGAAACTTGTGGCATTTGTAAAGCCTACCCTGCCCATGGCAACCGTGGCAAACTTAAAAGTGAAGATCAACAACATGAAGACTACCTATTTCCGGGAGCGCAATAAGGTCCTGAAGTCCCAAGCATCTGGAGCTGCAGCAGCTGATGTCCATGTCCCCACGCTCTGGTACTATGAGAGGCTCCACTTTCTCAAAGACCAGGCTACTGTCAGGAAGTCACTCTCGACTCTTCCTTGCACGCGTCCTTCCACGCACGCCACCCCTGATGAGGCTTCCGAGGACCAACCTGGGCCTTCCAGTATGGAAGATGTGCAGGTGCCCAGCTTGTTCCAGGTATAGTAGTTTTGGAACCAGTTTGGGGAATAATGAATGATGTTCAGTTAATTCAGGATCCCCAATTGCTTATTTCCTAACGTGATTGACATATCAACAGACAGTGGTGTGGGAGACATTTTTGGGAAGAATCTAAACTGCAGGGCTGAGAATTGTATGGTTTTGTATTTGAAAACATTTTGCAACAGTCACTAGATGAGAATTGTGTGTGTTTGATGAACAAATAACTGAAACTATGTCCCTTTTTCATACACAGGAAGACCTCGGCCAGGAGGTGGCTGTGGAAGGTGGCAGTCAGGAGGAGGCAGGGGGTAGTGGCAGCCAAGAGGGGGGTAGGCGTAGGAGCCTGACTGTCTCCCAAGTCTCTCCCCTCCGCCTTCCCTACAGAAGGGCGAAAAACATGGGGGAGGTGGGAGAGTCAGCGCTCCAGCTGATCAGAGATGCCTCAGCCTCCCTCTATGCCACACCCACCTACGAGGAGGCCTTTGCCTCCTTGGTTACCAGTAAATTTACGGGTATGGAGGCGGGGCAACGCAGCATGTGTGAGGAGGTCATCCTCAAAATACTAAATGAGGGGATGGCTGGGGAGATGACTCCCCTCACACATGTTTGCGAGAGTGACCTTGCTCCGCCTCCTCCTCCTCCTTCTGCCACCCCACCAGCACCAGCACCACGGCGTGGAAGGAAGCGTACAAGGAAGACAAGAGAGTGACGACCTGGACTCAGTCTGGTCTGAGAGAAGATGGAGCCTCTCGTAGGACCAGAGCCTGGGGACCTAGATGGCATCTGCTGCAGTTCCGGATGTTTTGGACTTCAGGACCAGATTGCGCTCCCTTATTATTTAGATAGGTACTCTTCATGCCCCCAATTGTTTAAGTCTGTAAAATGATGGTTGCCATGGGTGTCCAAGGCTTTGCAAATTCCCCAAGTTTCACCATGGCTGCGTTCCTCTTTGGTTTGTTGCTGAGACCTAAATAAATGTTTTTTTGATTTGAAATAATCATTGACTATTGTGTTTTACTTTTCTACAATGACAGTTTTTCTTTGAGTAGGCAGGTACATTTCACTAATCCTAAAGTAGAATTAACAAGGGGCACCAACAACCAACAAACTCCTAGTAAATTTAAGCAAGAAATACAAATGTTAATAATGTGGTTTTGCTAAGTTGAGACATACAAACCCCCTCCAAAAAACAAAAAAATTCTCCTTCAAATATGTATTCCCCAAAAAAAAAAAAAATCATGGTAAAAAAATAACAAAGATTGTATTACGATCTGAGTAAAAATAAACATGTAGTGTATAAATGCTGCAAAGTAATAAAGAAGTAAGTTTGTGAGAAGTGCGGGTGAATAGGAGCAGCTAAAACATGTCATTCTTGTTGCATTGTAAAGAAAAAGAGAATGCGCTGCATTAAAGACATTTTAACATTGCAGCGTGACGAATGTGCTGTGTCGATTAGGAAAGGTAGTTTTACCTGACCGAGCGCTTCCGTCACAGAATTTCTTCTGAGCATGCGTAGCACTTTGTCCGTCGGACAAGCGTACACACGCTCGGATTTGGTGTGATCGGACCGTGTTGATGGCAAATCTTTCCAGCATGAGATAAGACTTTGTCCGTCGGACAAACCGACGAACACTGTCCGATGGTGCATACACATGGTCTGATTTTTCAACAACCTTGTCCGATCGGACAGAATCCATGAAAAAGTCCGACCGTGTGTATGGGGCTTTACAATCACCAATATATTATACGTAGGACATAGGAATATCAAGCAAGAACACCACAGCAGTAACAACCACATGATTTTAATTAGTTTGTGGAATGCACATTTAGCTCTTTTCCCCTGCCAGAGGAATCCATTGATCATGGACTGCGCCGGGCAAAGAATTTATTTGGTACTGGTATAGGGAGAGTCCTAAATAAATATATAAGTTGGGGGAGTAGCATCATCTTGAATGCCGCTAGACGCCCCGACCAGGTTGATTCTGTCTTAGATAAAGATGGTGCGGAGTTAATTGTACAGACTAGAATCAGGTACCTGCCCAAGGGGTCCTGGATCTCTTGGTGTAACGTAAACGCTACTGAGTCACAAACTGCTATCAGGACTCCTTTAGTTTTGGGGTCAGCATTAGCTGTGAATACAAATGGGAAATTCTTATGCGTACATTTCGGTGGTGCTCTACTGCAAAAATGTGTCTCCTGAGCACAGAGAATGTCTCTATCAGGCTGGTACGTACCTGACTGGTGAGTCCACTTGGGCAGAGGGGAGGTCTCCCGTACGGATCCCACTTTCGGCCCCTGGAGATGGGTACAGGAGGCACGAGAGTTAGGAAGGGTAAGAGAGCCTGGTGCAGGGTGTCCGGATGTTGGTGAGGAGAGTCCACTGGAGACAGGATGGGGTGCAGGTATGCGGGATACACAGGTGGAGATTCCACAGGTGGGTGATGTGAGTAAGGGTATGCAGGATATCCAGCGGATGTGGTAAGTCCAGGTATAAGCCCCACTGGGGACAAGATGGAGTGCAGGTATGCGGGATACACAGATGGAGGGAGGCGTGGAATAGGAAGCAGGCTCAAGTCTCTCAATAGGAATCAAAGATGATCTAATCTAGATACCTTCAAGGTTTGGCGGCGTTCCAATGGCGAGGTACAAAAGGGACAAGCAGAAGAATGGTCAATCAGGCAGAGGTCATCAGGCAGGCGGAGATCAAGGAATTCCAAAGGGCAAGCCGGGTCACAGGATCAAACAAGGTTTTAGCAGGATACAAACACAGGAACAAGGTCTCTGGAAAGCTGAAGATCAGGCAGCACTGGCCAACAGGTGCTGCCTGATTAAGTAGGCTGACTGGCGCCAACAGCGCCCACAGGTGTGTTCAAATTACTGCGCGCGCGCGCCCGGACGCGTGCACGCGCGCGCGCAAGCCCGCACCCGCAGGAACGCGCACAGGAGTGCGTTCACTAGCGCGCGCCGGCACGCGGCGGCGCGCGCCGCCCGGCTGTCTGGTATAAAGTTTTTTGTGACAGTGCCCCCTCCTTAAGGGCAGCCTCCGGATGCCCAGATGAGCTAACTTGGAGGCGTGTGAGTTTTTGAAGGTTCGTAATAACTCACCCGCATGCAGGTTGTCTTCAGGTTCCCATGAATTATCTTCAGGCCCGTATCCCTTCCATTTGATGAGAAACTGGATCTGATTACGCCTTTTCCTACAATCCAGAATTGCTTCCAGCTCGAATTCCTCTTCGTCATTGACAATGATGGGTTTGGGGGGACCAACCCTGCGGCCTGCAAAAGGATTAGGAGTCACTGGTTTTAAAAGAGTAACATGGAAGACTGGATGTATCCTTAGTGAAGTAGGTAAATCCAATTCGTAGGCGACATTATTAATTTTCCTTTTCACGGAAAAAGGACCCAAGAACTTAGGGCCTAATTTTCTGGAGGGGCAGGCCATCTTCAGATTGATGGTGGACAACCAGACCTGATCACCGGGTTCCAGGATGAGTTCTCCGCGCTTCTTTCCATCAAAGATTCTTTTGTAATTCTCCTGTGCCTTAGTCATGGTCTCCTGTAGTAACTTGTTGTTAGTGGAGAAGAAGTCTAGTGTTTCCGAAACTGCGGGTATGGAGCATTCCGGAATTGACCTGGGTAAAAAGGATGGGTGAAACCCATAATTGGCGAAGAACGGGGTTTGGTTAATACTTGAGTGCAGAGAGTTATTGTATGAGAACTCAGCAATGGGGAGCAAGGAGGCCCAATCATCTTGGGAAAAGGTAGAAAAACAGCGTAGATATTGCTCTAATGTCTGATTGGTTCTCTCGGTCTGGCCGTTTGTCTGTGGATGGTATGCAGATGAGAATGCCAACTCGATTTCCAGAGATCGACAAAGAGCCTTCCAGAATCTTGAGGTGAACTGGACACCACGATCTGAAACTATGTTTGCTGGGACTCCATGTAATCTTACCACTTCTTTAATGAACGTTTGTGCAGTTTCCAAAGCTCAAGGGGTACCCTTCATGGGCAAAAAATGTGCCATCTTTGACAATCTGTCCACTATAACAAAGATAGAGGAAAAACCTTCTGAAGGTGGGAGTTCGACAATAAAATCTATTGAAACCATACTCCATGGTCTTTCTGGGACTGGTAAAGGTTTTAATAGACCCCAGGCTCTTGTTCGGCTAGTCTTATTTCGGGCACAGACACAGCATGATTCGACATATCTCTTACAATCTTTGGTCAGATGGGGCCACCAGAAGGTACGTAGTAGTAGGTCGGTTGTTTTGGAGATACCAAAGTGCCCAGCCAGTTTGTGGTCATGACATAACTCTAATACATGTAACCTCAATTTTTCTGGAACCACAATCTTGCCTTCATGCCAAAACAATCCATCCTTACTGGAAACTCCATCCAAGGGAGGCATCCCAATGGAGGCTTGTTTGATCCGAGACATGAGGTCTTCTTGTAAGAGTAGGAAATTCCCGGCGGGTAGGATGGTGTCGGGAGGAATATCGTGCTCGATATCCAAGAACATCCGAGAAAGAGCATCTGGCTTACTGTTTTTGGAGCCTGGCCGATAGGTTATGTGGAGTTGGAAACGCGAAAAGAATAGAGCCCACCTGGCTTGTCGTGGTCTTAGTCTTTTAGCTGTTCTCAGATACTCCAAGTTTTTGTGGTCGGTGTACACCAGAACAGAATGCGCAGCCCCCTCCAATAGGTAGCGCCATTCTTCCAAGGCTACTTTGATGGCGAGAAGTTCCCTGTCGCCCACATCATAATTTCGTTCTGAAGAGGTTAGTTTGCGGGAGAAGAAACCTACTGGAAAAAGAAGAGCCTTGGCACCCTGTCGCTGGGATAGCACCGCTCCCACTGCAATCTCTGAGGCATCGACTTCTAAAACAAATGGTAAGGCTGGGTTCGGATGTTTGAGGATAGAGGCAGAAGTAAAAAGTTCTTTAAGTCTGTCAAAGGCCAGTTGTGCTTTGGAACTCCAATGAAACCGAATTCCTTGTCGGGTAAGTTCAGTGATGGGTGAAATAATAGAGGAGAATCCTTTAATAAATTTTCTGTAGAAATTGGCAAAGCCAATGAAGCGTTGTACTCCCTTTCTGTCTATGGGTGCTGGCCAATCCAAAATGGCGGATACCTTTTCGGGATCCATTTTGATTCCTTCTGCTGATATGATTAGTCCCAAGAATTGTACGCTCTGGATCTCGAAGTTACATTTTTCAAATTTAGCATACAGTCCATGTTGTCTTAGACGGGTAAGGACGTTTCGGACATGTCTGCGGTGGTCGGTCAAGGAGGAAGAGAAAATTAGAATATCGTCCAAATAAATAATGACGTACAAATCCAGATAATCATGGAAGATGTTGTTAACGAAGTGTTGGAAGGTTGCTGGGGCATTACATAATCCAAATGGCATGACGAGGTACTCGTAGTGCCCAAACCGAGTACGGAAGGCCGTTTTCCACTCGTCCCCTTTTCGAATGCGGATCAGGTTGTAAGCCCCCCGAAGATCCAGTTTTGTGAAGATTTTGGCTGTACCCAGCCTTTGAAAAAGTTCTGGTACCAATGGAAGGGGGTATCTGTTTTTGATGGTGATCTTGTTTAATTCACGATAATCAATGCAGGGGCGAAGAGAATGATCTTTTTTTTCGACAAAGAAGATACCTGCACCGGCCGGGGATGTGGAAGGACGAATGAACCTTTTTGCCAGATTCTCGTCTATGTAATCTTTTAGAGTGCCCAATTCCTGTTCCGTAAGTGGGTAGATTCTTCCGAAGGGAACTTCTGTTCCGGGTAGAAGTTCTATGAGACAATCATAAGGCCTGTGTGGCGGAAGTGTCTCTGCCCCCTTTTTACTGAACACATCTGCAAAGTCCCGGTAGGGTTCAGGGATGGACTGGTAGAGTTCTGAGTCAGTATCCAGGCATAGGAGTGAAGCCGGTTGGTCGGGTCTTCCGTAGTGACAGTTCTGACGGCAATAACTGGAAGGAAACTGAACTTCACCTGTAGCCCAGTTGATACTGGGGTTGTGAGCACGCAACCAAGGCATTCCTAAAATTATCGGGAAGAGAGGTGAAGGTATGACATCCAACCGTAAGAGCTCCTGGTGTTGAGATCCTATGGTGGTCAGTAGGGGTTCCGTTTCCTGGGTGACTGGGCCGGAACTAAGTGCGGAACCATCCGCCAGGTGGACCGCAAGGCCCCGTACTTTGGGTTGAAGAGGGATGCCATGGTTGTTTGCAAAAACTTGGTCAATGAAGCAGCTGCATGCTCCTGAGTCAATGATGACTGATACTGGAATACTCCGACCGGAGAGCTGCAAAACAATAGTGAGAGCCAGGTGAGTGCCGGTTGGGAGTAAGACGGGTGCACATAAAGAAGAAGCAGACAACCACTTACGTGTCTTGTTGGGGCACATTCTTGCATAGTGTCCGGATTCCCCACAATACAAACATAGATTATGGGCCCGTCTGCGCATCTTTTCCTCTGGGGTCAGGGAAGGCCGAATTAGTCCGATTTGCCTTGGTTCAGGAGCCCCAGAAGCCGGGGTAGATGAAGCTGAGGGGACTGGGTTAGAGGGACCAGGTACTTTGGGAAGCATCCAGAAGGGGCGAGAAGGACCAGAGGATCTTTCGGCCCGTCTTTCCCTGAGACGGCGGTCAATTTGAACTGAGAGATTAATGAGTTCATCTAAGGACTGAGGAATCCCAACACGAGCCAACTCATCTTTTAGAGAATCTGATAGTCCTCTGCGAAATTGGTGTCGCAGTGCCGCATCATTCCACTCTGTATCAGAGCTCCAGCGTTTGAATTCCACGGCGTAATCCTCGGCCGTTCTGCGACCTTGCTGTAAGGATTGTAATGCGGTTTCAGCCATGGCAGCAGGTTGAGGGTCCTCATATAGCTGAGCCATTGCAGTGAGGAAGCGGTCCAGGGAGTCCAGGGACGCAGACTTCTGCTCCAATAGACGGTGGGCCCAGGTTTGTGGTTCACCAGTCAGAAGGGAGATGATGAACCCCACTTTTGTAGCTTCCAAAGAGAAAGTCCGTGGTTGTAGAGCGAAATAAAGTTCACACGCATTGCGAACGCACGGTATTTACTTCGTTCCCCAGAGAATCTTTCCGGTATTGGTACCTTGGGTTCTGGTGGTAGCATGATCACGGAGGGTGCTTGAGGGTACCCAACAGAAGACGCCACCTGGGGGACCGAAGATGCAGACATGGCTTGGACTTGTTCTTCCAATCGAGAATAGCCTTCCTGTAGGCCTTTCACAGCTTGGGATAGACCCGCTAAGTGCCTGCACATATCCTCCATGGGAGAGGCCCCCTGCCCGGACTCAGTCATGGCTGCCTGATACTATCAGGCTGGTACGTACCTGACTGGTGAGTCCACTTGGGCAGAGGGGAGGTCTCCCGTACGGATCCCACTTTCGGCCCCTGGAGATGGGTACAGGAGGCACGAGAGTTAGGAAGGGTAAGAGAGCCTGGTGCAGGGTGTCCGGATGTTGGTGAGGAGAGTCCACTGGAGACAGGATGGGGTGCAGGTATGTGGGATACACAGGTGGAGATTCCACAGGTGGGTGATGTGAGTAAGGGTATGCAGGGTATCCAGCGGATGTGGTAAGTCCAGGTATAAGCCCCACTGGGGACAAGATGGAGTGCAGGTATGCGGGATACACAGATGGAGGGAGGCGTGGAATAGGAAGCAGGCTCAAGTCTCTCAATAGGAATCAAAGATGATCTAGATACCTTCAAGGTTTGGCGGCGTTCCAATGGCAAGGTACAAAAGGGACAAGCAGAAGAATGGTCAATCAGGCAGAGGTCATCAGGCAGGCGGAGATCAAGGAATTCCAAAGGGCAAGCCGGGTCACAGGATCAAACAAGGTTTTAGCAGGATACAAACACAGGAACAAGGTCTCTGGAAAGCTGAAGATCAGGCAGCACTGGCCAACAGGTGCTGCCTGATTAAGTAGGCTGACTGGCACCAACAGCGCCCACAGGTGTGTTCAAATTACTGCGCGTGCTTCTTGCCATAGAGATTTGCGTTTCATGGGGTGGTTGAGCCCCTTGGCATTAATAGAAACTATATTGACAGACATAGTCTATGTATAGAGTAAGTTTTGAAATTGAGATGTAGTCTCTATCTCAACATTTGGTCTATATGTCATTTTTGTTCTGGAGATGTTGTGTTGATGATGGGACTTACTTGGTTGAATCCGTTGAGAAGATGTCTGAGTTGTATTGGATTGCAGGCAGTCAGTATCTCTGTTGATGATTGGTGACTCCGCTGTTGTCTTCCAGTTGATTTCCTGTTTTGTAGATAGGACGTTGGACTCGGAGCTGTGTCGACCACACCTCATGTGCACAAAACAAAAAGTTGGGGAGAAAGAGAAAAAAGGAAAAAACAAACGACAAAAGAAGAACAAAAAAAAGTTAACAGTTAACTTTGTTACATTCATCTTGATGCAACTCAACTTGGGGGTATTGGTACCCAGTGACAGCTTATCGCTGTTGGTTAATAAAGGGGGGTAAGTTCTGCCCTAGCGACTCCAATGGTCAGGGACAAGGTGCAATTGCAATCCCATCCTAGAATTCCTTTTTAGGAGTGAGAAGTGGCGTTTTTGGTGGTGACTGTTTTCCACTCTTGAGAGAGTAGGCGGGGGTTGCTGGCTGCAGCAGGATCCTCTTGTTGGTCTGGTAAAATATCCCATTCCCTCAGGAGAGCAATGCCTTTCTCCAGGGATGTCACGTTGTAAGTGTGATTGTTTCTGGTAACAGTTAGTTTCGTGGGGTAGCCCCACCTATACACAATTTTGTGATTGCGTAACACTTTTGTCACTATGTTCAAGCTTTTGCGCTTCTGTAGTGTGTATTGCGACAGATCTGCGAAGAATTGCAGGTTTTGGCACTGTGTAGGGATCTGGTCCTGCTTTCTCATTACAGACATAAGTTGCTCCTTAATGTGGAAGAAGTGCACTCTGAGGATTACATCTCTGGGTATTTGGTCGGGCAGGTGGGTGGGTTTAGGTAGTTGATGGATTCTGTCGATGGTTATGTCTAGATCTGTAAGTGATGGTATGAGGGATTTGAATATGGCGGCGGTGTGGAGGGCTAGATCTGATTGTAGTACAGATTCAGAGATCCCTCTTATTTTTAAATTGTTCCTTCTGGATCTGTCCTCTAAATCTGCCATTTTAGCTTTGATCCATTCAGAATCTGCTTCAGTTTCCTCATGGGCATCCACTAGTTCATTTATGGCAGAAGCATATTCCCCCATCTTAGACTCTATGTGATCCACCCTGTTCCCCACCTCTTGTATGTCTCTGTTGATGCGATGCATGTAACCTGCCATATCAGATTGCAGAGTGCTTCGTAGTGACAAAATCATGTCTTTTAAAACGGTATCCATGACCGTTCTGCGTGGGGAAAGATTCGATAGACTCTGGGAGTTCTTTGGTGTCAGAGGCCGGGCTCCCCACTCTTTCTAATCCTTTGGCATCTAGCCTAGGTTTAGTCTTAGCTGGGCTGCAGGTAGATGGAGTAGAAGGGTAGTGCCTTCTGTCATCTGGGGAGTCTCTTATTTGTGATCGGTTACCTTTTTGCAAGGTCCGCTGGTGCCTCGAGGCTTCCGGAGGTGAGTATGCCTCAGCGCCATCTTGCCCCTCGGCCTTGCCGCTCATGGGATAATAATCCATCAGGCGCTGCAGTTTTTTGTCCTGCTTCCTCTTCCCGGACATGGTCGGTGAAGCTCGGTGCTGTGCCCGCTGTCTGTATCGGTATATCCGCCGTGGATGGCCGTTTTGTGCCGCTATCGTCCCTGAGTTCCCCGGAGCTCCGCTAAAACACATTCATCCGGCTCGATCACTAGGCCACGCCCCCTCACAACCACATGATTAGTAAACAGGTGGTTGACTGATTAAATGGCTGTGGCCTGGGGCAGGTGTGTAGACAGGAACATTGTCTGAAAGACTGAGACTGTTGATAACCATGACAGAGAAACTAGTCAGTAACAAAAGAGCAGATCAGAAACAGAAGGAGCAGACAGAAGGGTAGTCCAGGTGCAAGGTAGGGTCAGTATGTAAGTACTGTAAGTGGATTTCAGGAGCAGGTCAAGGCAAACTGGGTCAGTAATGAATAGTCAGGCACAAAGGCACAGATCATAGATTTACAAGTAATGCTCTGGAAAATCAATTAATGTAAGAATAAAATTGGACTGTCTGTGTAATAAGGACAATATTTGAACACTTCAGTTGGAATACACAAAGTAGCACAACTGATTAAATAAAGTGGCTACTTTGGTGGGTATTTTAGTAGTAGAGAGTGGAAGCGGGACAACGATATTTGAATGCACTGACTCCACTATAGCACTGTGGATAGAGTGATGGTTTTCCCAAATTCCAAGTACTATAGCACTTTGTGTTGCACTACAGTGTATCCTGGTATTTTAGTAGTACATTAGCACTTGTTATTTTTGTACTAGAACATGTATTAGTATGTTAAGTGTGTATATCGATAGTTAACATTAGCTCTGCACTCATTGGGAAAATGTTTGTTTCTAGGGTATGTGCATCACAGAGGAAAATTGGCAAGCTTTAATAGGATTCATACAATTCTATTTTTATATTAGTGAAGCCCAGCCCAGGAGCCATCCGGCACCCCACCCCTTTGGGAACTCTATGTGGAAGTGTCCAGTCTCCCCCAGGCCAGCGTCTTGCCCACCCCCCCCCCCCCCCATGGTCTGTATGGTCTGTTAGCAGTATCAGGCTAGTGAGTACAGTCCTTTGTGATAGTGAATCACTGGTCAACAAGGTGGCCCGGCAGGACTACTGCTCTATCTACTGCTACATGGTAGCCTAAGTACTACTTCTCCAGCTCCACTAGAGGGGAGTATAAACACTCCCTGTCACTAAATCAGAAGGTGGGGGCAGAGCGTCCCAAAGAGTGAAATAAAGGAAAGGGAAGTAAAGGCAAAGGGAAAAGTCCAGGTTCGTCCGGGAATCAAAGTTATGTGCCCGGGCACAAGGATATGTTGCAGTAAGAGGCCCATGGCTCCCAGACAGCGTTAAATCTTTTCAAACTGTCATGTAGTTTTGCTACAATATTTTCTTGTGCCATTATCCATGAAACTTTCCTCTTGAATACACTAAAGGGTACAGTTGGGGTTTTTCACACTTTGGCGATTGTTATTTTGGCTCCTAAAAGAATATAGAATGTGATAGCCTTTAAGTGTTTGGATAACCTGGGAGTGGGTTGGATTAGGAGGGCAACGGTAGGATCCGGGGTTATAATGGAATCTGTTATTATCCTTGCAGTGTGAAAGACCTTTTTCCAATAGGATCTAATGCGGGGGCAGGACCACCAGATGTGGAACATAGTGCCCCCCAGGCCACACCCACGGCAACATAAAAGCGATGTCCCTGGGTAGATCATTGCCAGCCTGGAGGGGACATAGTACCACCTAGTTAGGATCTTGAGATTAGCTTCTATCAGGGAGATATTTAAAATACCTTTAAAGGAGCGTTGACTCGCGTGATACCAAACATTCAGCTCACAGGAGCAACCAGTGTCCACCTCCCATGCTCGAGCGTACGCCGGGATATCGTCCCTGCTAACCAGAGCCGAATATATCAGAGATACCCCCCCCCCTCTGATCCATGGCATTAGAGCACCATTGCTCGTAAGGGGTGATGGTGGGGGGTGCCTGTCTGCTAGTGCTTAATGAGTTAAGGAAATGTGCAATTTGGGAGAAGCGGAAAGATTTGGAGTCGGGCATTTCCGATGAATGCGAGAGGGTCGGGGACATTATCGCCAGTTTTTAGTAAGCATCTCTCCAGAGGAGATTGTCAATGGTGTGTAAGAGGACAGCCTGCCTTCCATGTAGAGCCAATCAGGCTTAGGGCCCCTGCAGTAGACTGTGGAGATTTGAGCGAGTTGTGCAGCCTGGTAATATCACCATAAATTTCACTAATCGCAATTGGAATTTACTGAGGAATTGTTTCTTAATAGGTATTGGGAGGGAGCGGAACAGGTATAACATCCTTGGGAGAAGTGTCATTTTAACTGGGTTAATCCTGCCCAGCCAGAATAGACCAGCTCTCGACCACCTTTCCATATCCTCTCCACATTTCTGTATCATAGGAGGGTAATTTGCCTGAAAGAGCTTACTGATATCATGGGTGAGCTTTATGCCCAGGTAGGGGATCGCTTCGGTGGCCCAAGTAAAGGTGAAGTTTTGTTTAAGTTGTGTGAGCAAAGACATGGGGACGAGACGTTTAAGGCTACAGATTTAGACATGTTCTCCTTCAATCCCGAAATCTGACTAAACTCCTGCAAGATCTTATATATTGTAGGGGTAGAAGTCAGAGGGGAGGAGATGAATAGAAGGAGATCATCCACGTATAGTGCGCATTTGTGTTCCTGTTCTCCGCATTTGATCCCTTTAATGTCAGCGATGGACCTGATCACGATAACCAGTGTTTTGATGGCCAATGCGAAGAGTAGAGGGGAGAGCAGACAACCCTGTCTGGTGCCCCTTTCAATACAGAAGGAGTTTGAGTATCTGCCTAACAGTCACACTTGTGCGTTCGGGGAAGAATATAAAGATCGAACTATGCCTGGAAAGTGTGGGATGAAGCCCCATCTTTCAAGGATTTCAAAAAGGTATGGCCATGTTACCAAGTCAAATGCCTTATGAAGGTCTATTGAAATAAGGAAAACCCTTCTGGGGGGGGGGGAGGCACCATTCCATTGGGAGTAAAGTAGGGAAATTATGTCAATCATTTTTCTGATCTGGTCCGGTCCCTGTCTCTCAGGGATGAAGCCCACCTGATCCTTGTGTATGTATGTAGCAATAAAACTGGCTACTCTATTGGCTAGGATCTTTGTCATTAACTTGATATTGTTATTAATGAGCGAGATCGGACGGTAGTTAAGCAGAATTGAGGTCTTTCTCTAGGGGGGCTCCATCCCTGAGAGAGTTAAAGAACAGCATCAGATAGGGGGCCAGGCTGGGACCACATTTTTTGTAATATACTGTAGAGAAGCCGTCTGGCCCAGGCGCTGAGCCCTGTTTAAGGGATTTGATGATGTCTAACACCTCTAAAGTCGTGATTGGATTCTCTAGTAGGTCCTTGTGATCTTTGGAAATGGAAGGTAGAGGGAGGTTGTCAAGAAAGGTATTGAGTGTTCGGGAAGGTGGTGGGACTGTTTTTTTAAGTTCTGAGTAGAACTGTAAGAAGGTCTCCATTATTTTTGTCGGGTTCTGTGTCAGGTCCCCGGAGAAGGAACAAATTTTGGGGAATGATAGTGTGCGTTGTTTGGGACTCAATTTGGTAGCGAGTCTGGCTCCAATTCTGTCCTTTTGGGAATAAAATTTAGCTCCCGTCCATCTGAGGTGTTTCTCAGCAGCTGTTGTAAAGGAAAGGTTTAGGTGGGCATGTGCCATGTCTAGCTGTGCTAATGTTGCGTGGGTAGGGTGACGCTTGTGTGCCTTAGCGAGTCTTTGATATTCCTCAGTCCGTTTAATAATTTCCGCCCTGTGCTCTCTCTTAATTTTAGAGAGCTGAATGAGCTTCCCTCTGAGAACTATCTTATGAGCTGCCCATAGTATCGATGGGGAGATCTCCTTAGTGTCATTATCCAGAAAGTATGCTTTAAAGGCTGGTTCAATTAAGGTGCACTAAATAGGGTCGCTCAAAAGGGCTTTATTAAGACACCATCGGAAAGGACCCTTATGACCCGATGATCTCTGTGTAACAAGGGTGACCATAGAGTGGTCTGAGAGGGGGGTATCTACAATTTTAGAACAAGCTGCGCATACCAATAACCTAAAGCAATCAAACAGTGGATTGTCTCTTAAATAAATAAGTGAATCTGATCTGGTGCACATGACATAGCATATCCACTAAACATAATATAAAAACATACATCAACACCCAGTGATAAAAATCATATTCAGTGACATATATTATTGTGAAAAATTAATCAAAATAAGTTCATGGGTGGATCAACAAATTAATCAAAAATTGTCCAATGTGAGAAATTATGAAATTAAATTGAAAAAAAAAACAGGTGCTTGTGATCCCAAATGGCTTTTAAACTGTCCTTTTCTAGCAGCAAAAAGATTTTTCTTTCAAAACACTTTAGTGAGTATTCAAAATGCACCACCACCAAAGTAAGGATGGCCGCTTACCACAAATACGTGACCCCCCGTTACAGAGGGTCAAACAGGCATGGAAGGATATCCACTGTATCGATCTCCACGATAGAGATGACCTCAGACCTCCAATTGCTCCTAGTGTGCTTATAAAGCCTCCAGAACTCCCTCCAAGGGTTTAGACAGCGATACACAACATGCAAAGGAATTGGGACA
Source organism: Lithobates sylvaticus (assembly GCA_028564925.1). NCBI lineage: Eukaryota > Metazoa > Chordata > Amphibia > Anura > Ranidae > Lithobates > Lithobates sylvaticus. The sequence goes on from CM053028.1 coordinate 412,815,590, forward strand.
CTCCAATAGTGCGTTATCTCCAAAAATGTATTAAAAATAAGTACATAAAGACTTACATGTAAATACAGGATGGTCAGCCAAGATATACGTCTGGTGCACCGGCCGGATACACACAAAGCAGATAAGGCATAAAATACTGCGATAATTAAAATACTGCGATAATTAAAAATGAGGTGGTGACAGTGCGTCGCTCGCCCAATGCATTTTGTGAAACCTCACGTCATCCAGGGACAAGAGCGGCGCACTGTCTCACCTCTTTTATTTCCATAAGGACTAATCAAGCGTCACTTCCACGTGCGCATGCGCAAACGGGCGCGCGCCCTACGTGCGCATGCGCAAGTGGACGCCAGGACGTGCCTGCGTCACTCCGTCACAGCGTGCCGCCGCCATCCCATTGGAGCATGGTAACGTCCCAGCGTGCGTGTACATGTGCCACGTGCGCATGCGCAGACAGATGCTGTGACACGCCTATATCCCAGCGTCACAACACCCTGCCGCCGTCACACTCAAACGCAACTGCGCTGCGGCGTCAATGGCACGTTCGGCGTCCACCCTCACTGTCGTCATCACAACAGCAGATCACATGTCCGCGCATCCTCCAATAGGGGCATGTTCAACTCAAACAAACAGTCTAACATATTAACCCATGGGGCATGTGGTATTGACCCACTACACACAACCTGGGCACAGTGGGACAATCCCAAGGAATTGTTTTATATCATCATGACACAATCTTACAAACAGCAATACTAAAATATTTTTATTTTGTTGTTTTTATTTCAACCTACTAAAAATATTGGTACTCTCAACTCTATTAAAAAATGAATGGATAAGAAGGGGGGAGGGGGGAGGAAAGGGCGGGAAAAATACATTCCATTCCGCCCATATTGATACCTGCAAGCATCTTTGGACTACAGTGTGGCAAAGACCAAAATTCGAAAAACCAAGAAAAAATGTACACAAATGAAATAAAAATTGTCACCGCATCGCTTTTGATTAAAACAGCCAGAGATAAGGAGAGAGCATCACTATTAGCCACTAGAGACCCTGTTGTGGATGGAGGCTCTCAATTTAATCTTCCCTTTATAACGACCTTCTCAATACAACATCAAGAGGTCAAAAACCTCATTCAAAAACATTGGCATCTGTTAACTAGCGACCAAGTGTTGGGTGCTACATTACCAGATAGGCCAAAAGTGGTCTTCAAAGGGGCTTCGGCCTTGAGTATGAGGATAACACCCACTGTTCAGGAACCCCCCCCATAGCAAATAGAGTGTTTTTTCAAAACCTTAAGGGGTATTTTAGGTGTAAAAACTGCCAAGTATGTTTGCTAAACAAATGTAGGGACAAAAAAATCTGCCAATTTGTATCTACAAGCACGTCTAGGACATTTGATATTGAACCATTCACTACTTGTGCATCGGAGGGGGTGGTGTACCTTTTACAATGCCCGTGCAGGCTTCAATATATTGGGAGGACCAAGCGGGCACTTAAGGTACGACTAAATGAACACATAGGGAACATAAGGAGAGGTTTTGATAAACATCCAGTTTCTAGACACCACGATAAGATGCACAATAGGGACCCCTCCAATACCCTCTTTGTAGGGATAGACAAATATACACCACATTGGAGAGGGGGTCCCTGGTCAGAGAAATCTCAAAGCAGGAAATGGCTTGGATCTATCGGATGAAAACCTACTTTCCACATGGTCTCAATGTGGACACGGATGTAAACGCTTTCATTAATAATGCTTGACGTGCATCTGTGTGCCCATTGATAACCATGTTTTTGGTTTTCCCTTCCGGTTTCGATCCTGTGATCAACAGATGATCTGGGTGATATAAGATAAGTCTCTGTATCTGTAGTAACCTTTTGTGAGCCACTGTTAATGATTGGCGACTAATGTATGTCATATATGTTAAAATAACAACTATTGATATTTTCAATCATGTACGCACAATTCACCATTCTTGTGAATTTCCGAATTGACCATTCAGCTATTCACTCCATGTGTGCATGACGAATGAGTGGTATATGATATACCTCTCTGGGCCACATGTACCGGGTGACAATTTTTATTTCATTTGTGTAAATTTTTTCTTGGTTTTTCGAATTTTGGTCTTTGCCACCCTGTAGTCCAAAGAGGCAAACTGTCTTTACCACTTACGATTATATATACGTAGATGGTTTCTAATTTTTAAATCAATGTATACATTTGAGTGAGTGTGACCCTGGATAGCCTAATAGAGTAGAGAGACATCTGGAAATGCACCTGTGGTGCCAGATGGACTATCTGTCATGCACTATATAAGTGCCATTAACAATGCTTGCAGGTATCAATATGGGCGGAATGGAATGTATTTTTCCCGCCCCCTCCTCCCCCCTTCCCCCCTTCTTATCCATTCATTTTTTAATAGAGTTGAGATTATCAATATTTTTAGTAGGTTGAAATAAAAACAACAAAATAAAAATATTTTAGTATTGCTGTTTGTAAGATTGTGTCATGATGATATAAAACAATTCCTTGGGATTTGGGATTGTCCCACTGTGCCCAGGTTGTGTGTAGTGGGTCAATACCACATGCCCCATGGGTTAATATGTTAGACTGATGTCACGTTAGATTAGATTTAATACCTATAAATTGGTTTATTTCTTGCTTGTAGACATTCATACACCTAATTAGTATCGCTTTTCGATTTATGAGAGGGCCTCTGCCTTTGCATACAGCTATGTATATTTCTTCTTTTTCCTTCCCCGTTTTTGGGGCAATACATACTGGGCACACATTAATGTTATTCCATAGGGTTATTCCCTAGTTGAGAGAATATGCAGGGGTTTTACTTTTAGTTATTTTATCTCATTTAAATTTTTTGCTGCGGTCTAGTTTGTTTGAGTTGAACATGCCCCTATTGGAGGATGCGCGGACATGTGATCTGCTGTTGTGATGACGACAGTGAGGGTGGACGCCGAACGTGCCATTGACGCCGCAGCGCCATTGCGCTGGGCCGTCATTGCGTTTGACTGTGACGGCGGCAGGGTGTTGTGACGCTGGGATATAGGCGCGTCACAGCATCTGTCTGCACATGCGCACGTGGCACATGTACACGCATGCTGGGGCGTTACTATGCTCCAATGGGATGGCGGCGGCACGCTGTGATGGAGTGACGCAGGCATGTCCTGACGTCCACTTGCGCATGCGCACGTGGGGTGCGTGCCCGTTCGCGCATGCGCACGCGGAAGTGACGCTCGATTGGGCCTTATGGAAATAAAAGAGGCGAGACAGTGTGCCGCTCTTGTCCCTGGATGACGTGAGGTTTCACGAAATGCATTGGGCGAGCGACGCACTGTCACCACCTCATTTTTAATTATCGCAGTATTTTAATTATTATAAATTTTTCATAATAATATATGTCACTGAATATGATTTTTATCACTGGGTGTTGATGTATGTTTTTATATTATGTTTAGTGGATATGCTATGTCATGTGCACCAGATCTGATTCACTTATTTATTTAAGAGACAATCCACTGTTTGATTGATTTAGGTTATTGGTATGCGCAGCTTGTTCTTTTTTCACTTTTGTTATTTACTGTTCACGTATACAGTATAGTTGCTGCAGTCTAAAGCCCCATACACACGGTCGGACTTTTTCATGGATTCTGTCCGATCGGACAATGTTGTTGAAAAATCAGACCGTGTGTATGCACCATCGGACAGTGTACGTCGGTTTGTCCGACGGACAAAGTCTTATCTCCTGCTGGAAAGATTTGCCGTCAACACGGTCCGATCACACCAAATCCGATCGTGTGTACGGTTGTCCGACCGGACAAAGTGCTACGCATGCTCAGATCACATTACAAGACCAAAGCTATTGGCTACTAGCCTCTACGTAGTCCCGTCGTAGGCAACAAACGTCACCACGTTCAGAATGATCGGATTTTCCGACAACTTTGTCCGACCGTGTGTACGCAAAACCAACATCGGACAAAGTATGACGGACATGGTCCGACGGACCTGGTCCGCGGATTGTCCGACCGTGTGTATGGGGCTTTATTGTGGTTATAATTTAACCGGTTTAGGATTTTTTTGGTTTACTTGCATTTGAATTGTACCCGCAGCGCAGTTTCTTGCCCCCCTCTTTTTTCATCTACAATTTTAGACCTTACAATTAAAGGAATCGTTGTCGAGTGAGTGAAGATGTGGTCTATCCTGGCATAGGAATTATGGAGTGCTGAGAAATGAGTGTAGTCTTTTACATGGGGGTTTGGTGCCTAGGGAGACTGGGGGAGGTGCACTGAGTCCACCACGGTCCCACCACTAGAATACAGGAAAAAAATTATTGTACTATTTAAAAATGAACAGAGCGCCCCTTGAACACAGAAAAGTAAGGTCACGCACAAATCCTAGGCTCTGTCCCCTGGGCCCGGCGCCGACCCAAACCCCCCCCCCACAAAGCAGGGGGGAACTCTGGTGAGACCGGGCCCGGGAAAGGAGCAAAACTGCTCCCCATCTCACTTTCTGGGACAATACCCACTCAGAGGAGAGGACAGTCAAACCAATGTTAAGGGAGCAAACAGAGTACAGTAAAATACTTTCTATACTGTGAGATGGGTGAACCAATCCTGGGAACACTATCAAACAGGCAAGGTGTTGTGAAGAGGGTTAAATAGCTCATCTGGAAAGAAGCATATGACAAAAAGGAGCATAGAATACAATTACCAACTCGGTCGAACATAGAGACTACGTGCCCAGTCTCTTCCAACCCCGGCTTGAGCCCCGAGAGTAGATCCCCACTATCCGTAAAAAAAACGCAAATAAACAGCATTAGTTCAAGAAGCTTGTGCTGCAGCACACTTTGTGCTGTGCACTCTCTTTAAAGTATAACTATAGGCAAAATCAAAAACGGTCTGTTTTCCCCTGTAGCATAGTTATATTTCCTTTTGATCCTTTTAGTAAGTCTGTTATTTTTTTTTAACAGACCAAGCTGTTCAGCAAAAGTAGCAGAGAGTTAAAACCATTAATACTGACAGGGGTGCTTACAACAGTCAGAGCTTGTAAAGTGTTCACTGGAGTTAGGCTTTTATTTGTTTGTCAATTACCGTATTTATCGGCGTATAACACGCACTTTTCCCCCTGAAAATCAGGGGGAAATCATGTGTGCGTGTTATACGCCGATCACTGCTGCCTCAGAGTGGAAGGAGGTGACGAGTGCCGCTGGATTACACACAGCTACGATCTCCTGTGTATCCGGCACTTAGTCACACACAGTACCGCCCCCCTTGGCCCGGCATTTGCCCACTGTTCAGTCCATCATATGAGCTGGGCAGGACTGTGAGTGACTTTGCACCGGATACACAGGAGATTGCGGATCTGTGTAATCCAGCACTGGCACGGCTGCAATCATCGGCAAAGGTGAGTCTGCAGATGTGTACTAAAAAGGCTGCGATGATGGGCATGCTAGAGGCTGCAGATGGGCACATTAGAGGCTGTAGATGTGTAGTAAACAGGCTGCAATGATGGGCATGTTAGAGGCTGCAGATGGGCACATTAGAGGCTGCAGATGGGCATGTTAGAGGCTGCAGATGGGCACTAAACAGGCTGCAATAATGGGCATATTAGAGGCTGCAAATGGGCATATTAGAGGCTGCAAATGGGCATAGATCAGGCTGCATTGATGGGCACTGGTTAGGCTGAAGATGGGTACTGATCCTTATTTTAAATTAAAAAAAAAATTCTGAAACTTCCCTCCTAAAGTTAAGGTGCATGTTATATGCCGATAAATAAGATATTAATTATAATTAAGTCCATTTAACCACTTGCCGATCGCTGCATGTCGTTATACGTCGGCACAATGGCAGCGGTGGGCAAATGGGCGTACCTGTTAGTCCCCTTTAAGAGGCGGGGATAGCAGGCACACGTGCCGCCAAAGGCTGGCGCACTTGCCAACCAAATACAGTGTGACTATGCCCGTGGGACCAGCGGACTCTATGTCCACTGGTCTCCCGGCGTTCGTGTCGGGCATTTCCCCATTCTGCCTTGTTTCATGACAGAGATCACTGTCATCGGGAGCAGTGATCGCTGTCATGTGACTGGAAGTCCACCCCCCCAAAGTTAGAATCACTCCCTACATCCCCCTAGTGGTTAACCCCTTCCCTGCCAGTGTCAGTTACACAGGAATCAGTGCATTTTTTAAGTAGTTGTCCAGAATTAGTGATTGTGCCTGCTGTCTTTTGGAGCCAAGTTGTGATTCATTACATGCATTCCCTGATCCTCTGTTATGGGGGATCATGGTGATACGGTAAGAGTTTATTTCTGCTGGTTTGGTGGTGGATTCAACACGGTTTCCTGTTCATAGAGTTTGAAGACGCCTTTCTCACATTTATATTGGACTTTTTTATTTCACAGTGCACTGGTGCATATTCATTTGTTCACATTATTCTGATATCCAATCAATTTATTTTGTGCACTTTATTGGACTTTACGTGTTTTTTACTTTTTTCTAATATTCATATCTTTTATGGACACAATTTATTTGGTCATCAATGATTAGTTTAATTGTGGATTTATAATATTTTTGATCCTCATCATAATAATTTTTTCACTCACTGTTATGATATACCCAGGATTCTCTTATATTCTTTGAACAATAGGTGGCTCATACACGATACTTTTGATTCTATATTTTTAGAATTATATGGGTAGCGCAATTCAAATTTTTTCTAGTTTCTGGTTTTGGATTAATGTTATACATGAGAATTGCAGCTTGCAGTGATTATCTTTTTTCTACATTAAATTATAATGTGGCTTGCTTTTAGCTCTATATGCCATAAGCTGCATATTAACTAATCGTGACTACCACACCCTTTGGTTTATGCAGGTTCGGGTTTATCACTTGCCGGTTATTTGGAGTCTTTTACACAATCCATTTTATTACTCATCCTGAACTATTATATATAGATATTGAACCATCTTTATTTATGAATCTTGGATTGTTATTGTCATGTCATAATATATAGTATATATTTGTGTAATTCACATATCTATATTACCTGATAGGAATCAAGAGGAGGGTGGCCCTAGATACTGTGGAGAAGGAATAGTCACCTCGATGAAACGTTGTTGTGAATTTGCTGGTCCTGTGAGTACCTTGATAAGATACAGTTATTATTAATATATCTTACCATGTATCTTTATATGGGGATTTATTATATGTATTATATATTATATTTTCCTTTCATTACATTTTTGTCCTTCTCAGATTGGGACATTAGAGGTATTTCCTGGTCGGTTCTGATCTAGTGAATGCCTGGGTATCTGGCACCAGGGTATCACATGGCATGCCACTTACTATGTAAGTGTAAGTGGTACCCCATATATTTTGTCTCCATACCATCTATGGGGTTCATCTTTATATTTTTATACCAGGGGTTATATGAATGAGAGCTCCTTATTCACTTGTTTTTATTTACCGTATGTACACTTTTATCAAATTTTGTAATATTTAATAAACAACCTTTTTTGTAATATAGTGTTAATATCTGGTACTGGTAAAGTCTGCTCAAATGTCCAAAACTATTTTCTAACAGTTTACATTGGATGTGGTATACCCTTAGCTAGCTATCTCTTCTAAATACTTTATGACAATAACTTGCATACAAGCATTTAAAATGAGCACTTTTGGTTTTTCATGTTAGTGTCCCATTAGATTTACTTTCGAATTTGCAGCAAACACTGCATAATGTTCGCTGAACGGCCGAACAACCAAAGTTCGGCCTGAACTTATGCTCGGTCCGAGCCATTCACCCATCCCTACTCTTTACAGGCCAGTTAAGTTTCTCCACCCCAAACTCGTTCATCCATGTCTTTATGGACCTTGCTTTGTGCACTGGTGCTCAGTCATGTTGGAACAGGAAGGGGCCATCCCCAAACTGTTCCCACCAAGTTGGAAGCATGAAATTGTCCAAAATGTCATGATATGCTGACGCCTTAAGAGTTCCCTTTACTAAGGTGCCAAGCCCAACCCCGAAAAACAACCCCACACCATAATCCCCTGCCATCAAATGATTTGGACCAGTGCACAAAGCAAGGTCCATAAAGACAAGGATGAGCGAGTTTGGGGTGGAGAAACTTGACTGGCCTGCACAGAGTCCTGACCTCAGCCCGATAGAACACCTTTGGGATGAATTTGAGAGGAGACTTCAAGCCAGGCCTTCCCATCCACATAAGTGCCACAAATGTGCTTCTGGAAGAAAGGTCAAACATTCCCATATACACTCCTAAACCTTGTGGGCAGCCTTCCTAGAAGAGTTGAAGCTGTTATAGCTGCAAAGGGTGGGCCAACTCATTATTGACTGCTCTACGTGAACAGCTACTTCTGAGGGGCTACTCTCAGACCAATTTGAGAAGGGCCTTTAACAAGGCACTTGCCCGTACCAGAGCATTACTACTCTACCACTCTCCACATACAAGTTGAACCAATACTGTTAGACTCCTTTCACACTGAGGGCGTTTTGCAGGTGCTATTTTTAAAAATAGCGAATGCAAAACCCCCCCTAAAACAGCTGCTGCATGCACTCCAGTGTGAAAGCCCGAGGGTGCGGTGCACTAGCAGGGTAACAGAAAAAGTCCTGCCAGCAGCTTCTTTGGAGCGGTGAAGGAGCGGTGAAGGAGCGGTGAACTCACTGCTCCTCCACTGCTGCTCCCCATTGAACTCAATGGGGTAGCGCTGCGATACCGCTGGCAAAACGCTGCTCCGGCTGGGTTTTGCGGGCTAATTTAACCCCTTTTCGGCCGCTAGGAGGGGGTTAAAACTGCCCCTCTAGCAGCCGAATAGCACTGCTAAAACAACGGTAAAGCGGCACTATTAATAACACCGCTTTACCGCTGACACCGGGGGTGGCTCGTGTGAAAGGGGTCTTCTCTCTAAACATTGGCATCTTCTAACAGACCACCACATTTTAAATCAGTACCTTCGTAGCACCCCTGAACTAGTTTTTCGGAGAGCTACCTTCCTCAAAGATTGTTTAATGAGTAGTCACTATCGATCTGATACCAGTCATCCCCTGAGACCCAGGGGCACTTCTCCATGTGGACAATGTCCCCGATGCCCCTGGATCCTTTCCGGAACCACTTTTACACTTCATAATGGGGAAATCTTTACTCCCTGCTGAATTCAATATGAACTCATGTAATGTTTCTGCGATTCACTTCCTGTTTTTATAAGCCAGATTGCCTCAGTTGAAATGAAGCATATCAAGCTTTGTACTCATAGGAACAATGGCTTGGCTCAGGCCCACCTGCTGTGAAGACGGTTCAAGGCTAATAGATACGCTGCCCCTAGTGGACAATACAGCATGCTTCCTGGATTATCTCTCGGTGATGCCTATTGGATGGAGGGCAAATGGGGGTGACTATGAGTGGGCGTGTATGTCTGAATGAAAGGGTCACACACACAGAAAGCACACTCTCTGTGTCTTTAGGCTTGTTGAGGAAAGCATGTCCTGAGGATGTTCTCTGCTAAGCTGGTGATTCGGCCATTTTGGGCCTAACCATGTGGACATCTCTCTCTTTTCCCATTAGGAGACCAGCTAAGAGGATTGTGTTAAGTAGATCATTGTATTGTATTGTAACTGTACAGTATATCATTGTATTGTAGTCTTGCTGTATGTTATGTAATTTTGTAACCCCCTTTTAATACACGTTAGCTTTCTTATTTCCTTGGGAAATAAATGAGATTTGATTATTCTTAAGCCGTGTGTTTGGTTTCATAACTAAATGTATTGTTGTGATACTAACAGTAGCATGCGCTCATAGTTTTAACAGACTAACTAATCTACAGGGACTAGACAAAGTAATTGATACATAGATGAGATAATATATAGGCTGTAGTGGTATATTGTTGCCTACAATTATTATCGAATTCTACACTCCCCATACTTCAGCCAATTGTGCTACCACTGGAGTTGTATACCTAATGCTCTGCGATTGCAGTGTTTTATGTCGGCAAGACTATCAGGGAACTCAGGCAGAGAATCAGATAATTTATATCATTCAGTTAATGATAAACTCACTACCATCGGGCTGACATATAGGCCTTTATCACAAATGTAATCCTTGAGTTTTAAAATTTCTGGCCCTGGAAGTGGTGCCCTTGGACGCCAGAGGTGGTGATCGCGACAAAGTACTCTTGCAGCAGGAAACACTCTGGACTGAAAGGCTCAACGCCACTATTCCACCCAGCTTAAATGAAGTTAACTCCTTTAGACCATTTTTGTAAATCAGCGATCTCCAGATTTGTCTGCCCGGGTCCCTGCAGATCCTGCTATAACCCAGAATGTATAGATATATGTCTGTGCACTCTCTCTGTGATGATAATGGGTAATTGTACAGTGATGTCCATGTGCTCTGCTTGCTATAAATTATGATTGCTTATTTCTCTGCCTGCCTTAATATCTCTTTGTGCTTGTATTTGCACTACTTCCATTGCTTGATCTTCCAATTGTGTATATATCTAGCCCCAGAATGTATGTTCCCTCGATTCCAGTATCTGTTTTTCTTTGTTTGCTCTGGCCCAGCTTGGGGATTTACCCATCCCCCTTATTGATTATCTATACTTTATTTTCTATGTTAACTCTTGTGGATCATGCACATTTTACTATCTTTGTAAACATATTTATCTTAGGTACACTATTGTAATCAGACCGATCTTTCCCTCTTCCCTGCATGTCACGTTGGCCCTCTGGCGTTCCAGGTTCATGTCTCTCTGCAGCGACTGGGTAGGTTCTCTGGTGGTGGGATGGGCCTCCTTCAGGAGATTGACCCGCCCTCCCACTTGCACGTGTCCTGGCTCGGGCTCCTCCTTATAGCCATAGGACATTTGCGCAGGCGCGCTGGCAATATTCCCGCATATGCACACTGCGGGACCCCATTTCATTTTATTTACTAAACACCAGTTGGCAATACTATACAATACTTCTAATGATCTCAGTTATCATACAAATATCTAAGTTTTTATCTAAGATTATAAACCTCGTCTTGAAGTCTCTTAGCCCCAGACAGAAAGCTTGTTACTGTATTAAGCATAAATCACTTTAAGCTTACCCATTGATAATGTTTAAATCTTACCTAATACTTAATCTTTCATCAGACTTTAGGTCTTATATTTAATATGACAACTTAGCCTTGTATGTCTTATACTCAACTGTTTTATCCACAATACCATGTTATTTGTTCCTTTAATAACTGCATGATAATATTAGAAAACCTGACACTGTTATTCAATAAAATATTTTTGAAAAAAAAAAAAAATGCATGTTACAAGAGGGCTGCTATGTATCTCAAAATATGCCAATCAAGATGAACTTTTTTGGACATATATTCTCCCCCCACATTATTGTCTCATGTTTCCCATTCCTGATCCCTTGACCTTCCAATATTTTTCTGCGTTCTCTAAAAAACGTAAATGGTTAGTTTATCTTTACAAAAACACTAAAACTGTCTATGCAGGTAAGACTTTTATCTCTGACTAAAGTAGAATTACCTTTCTATAGGTGTAGGCCATTTACATTCCTCTGAAAGTGACTGGAATATGTCCAGGACATTGCTATGTGAGGTCTAATCGTTACTGCTCACCTCCACCATTACAGGAGTGAGCTTTTTTTTAATTCAAACTTCCTCACATGTGCTTTCTCTCCCCTGATGCAGTAGCTCTGAGCTCAACATTTGAAAGCTTACTTCTGTGATGGAGGAGGTGAGCAGTAATGACTAGGCCTCATTAAGCAACGTCCTAGCAATGTCCTGTGAGTATTCAAGAGGTATATAAATGGCTTACACCTATAGAAAGTTCATTGCTCAACTTTAGTCAAAGATACAGTCAAAGGTTGTTTTTATCTACAGATGCCACATACAGTATCTGCATAGGCAATTTTTTGGTAAAGGTGAACTAACCCTTGAATAAACAATAAATACATAAATCCTCCTTGGTACATGAAAGGTTTTATTGAATACATCTGCAAATTTACATGGGAAGGAGGCTTATACTACAGATCAAAACCTTGCTATATATCAGAGAAACGAAAAAAATCAGAGTTGTATAGGTCAGCAGCAGATGACTGCACCAATGATACACAAGAGGCAAGAAAATGAGAGGTAAAACTATTGTGCGCAATTATAACATAGCAAATACATGATGGTAACATGATCAATGAATATTTTCAAAGCTCGCTAGACTGGAGTGTTCTCCTAGGATTTTTCATAAGTATTGTACAATCATCCCAGATTAATATTCAGAGAAAAAGATATTGGAGATTCGGGACTGTCTATGGTACATGCAAAAAAGAAACAATTTCATAGGAATAAGATAAAAAATGTTTGTTTTATTAACATATAGAAAAAAGAAAAAAGAAAAAGAAATATTAGACTCCATGTACAACAGTATATGGGTCATAGGGTTCAAAGGTACTACATACAATTCCTAATAGAACACCTATATGATCATACACTCAAAATACACAGGTCATGATACTTGTCCAATCGCTCGACATGTTTCGCCTAGATAGGCTTCATCAGGAGACAAGGATAAGGTATATTTGCAGGCAGACGGAAATTTTGGAAATATTTTCGTATTCTATGGTATGTATACAAAACAATATATTAGTTGAGATATACAAAGCAGTTTATAATCATTAAACATTGTATATGCTGCATGAATGTGCGGTAGCAGTAACGTCTGTGTGAAGTCAATATACGCATGCATGATCCCCTACCTCCAATGTCATAGGGGTCAATACATGACCAGACTTCCAAGTGTTGGTCCTGATGGTCCCACTGCAGCACCTCCCAAATAGGGATTTGCACAGGGCTGTACCCAACGGTCACCGCCAAAGATAATGGCTGGGGAGTTGTAGGGGGAGAGAGAAGTCCTATTCCTTATCCAATTTAATATTTATGGGGCCTGTAAAGTACAGAGGTACTTATTTAACACAATTGTGTTCAAGTAAATAAAATAAAATGTAATTACTCGTGAGGTAGAGAGGTAATATGACCATGCCCAGTATCAGTTGTCAAACTTTACCTACCTCTACGGAAGCTCATAGATATTTGTACATGCGAGAGGCTCGGGTCAGATAGCCCCCCAAAAATAACGATAATGGGGGGAAGAGAAAGGGAACTGCTATATCTTGGTTTTGAGTAATATCCACTAAGCCAAAGAGGTTCTGAAAAATGACAAGAAAAGAAAGAAAAAAGAGACTCCAATAAAGATGCATAGGAACTAAATCCAGTACATTTAAAGGATCCCCAAAATAGGTTGCAATCCCCTACCTTATAATGGAATACATATGGCATCGGGTCGTGTCATGTTTAATGGTTGATCAGCCCATATACTACCCCAAACCAGGGGCTAGGTGTATCATCCAATGCCTATGAAAATGGTTTTTAGAATAAGTATAGTCATTTCGTATGCTCAAAGTTTAATTAGACACAGCATCCACCATTAAGAAAAACTGGAAAGATTAAGTTCAGTCAATCTACCTGTTTGGTCGTTCCCAGAGCGTCCCGAGCCTCACGTCCACCTCAGTCTGACTCAGCGTCAGACTGGGTTTAAATAGTCTCCCCCCGTGGCGCCAAAAACGCACGGCGTGTGACGTCACGCCGTGCTGACGTCACGCGGACGCAATGCGGAGGCCGGCCAGCGCTCGATCCAGATCATGTGACCGGAGTGTTCCTGTGGAGAACTACTTCCGGTGCACAGTTCAAATGGGGCTGCCCCGACATGCCCTGCTGACAGCAGCCATGCTGTTCTGTCAGAGACAGGTCATGAGAGGGTCCCTGGAGATGGAAGTTGGAACTTCATGGCCGGATCGATACTGGTGGCCGACTCCCGACCCGGAAGCGTGGCGGGCAAAGAACCACCATATATAGGTGGAAACAGAGCCACGCCACGCGTCCGTATAGGTCCATACAAGTCCCCAAAAGCCCTGAGGCGATCGCCGCATGGGGTTCCCCCCGTGCATAGATGTAAATTGTCCCCAGGGACCTGTGCCAGCGCGGAATCCACCAGGACCAATCAGAGCAAAAAAAAAAAGGGAAAGGAAAGATAAAGAAAGAGAGAAAAGAAAAAGGAAAGGTGAAAAAGGGAAGACATCCCGCAAACACACATTCATTGCAGCATACAGTTGTTGTAATTTTTTGTTCAATTTTTATTTATGACATAATTTATATAACTTAGAATGGGTACACTTAAATACTGAGAAAGATATAAATAAAAATAAAAAAAATAAAATAAAACAGTACACAAAATTTCACCCCTACATAGAGGGGGATATCACATGAACAAGCACGTTCCAACACAGACAGGTCAAGGCTAGATCTAGGCCATATATGGCCCACGCAGTAGACCTAGTGGTACCCAACTTCTGGTGCTGGCAGAGGAGAGGGAGGGGAAGGGGAAAGAGGGGAAGGGGGAAGGGGTGGAAGGGGGAGGGGAGGGGGGGAAGAACAAAGGGACTGTGGCTGGTAAGAAGATGAAAAATTGGAGATAAGGTATATAAAGCTCTACATTATAGGAAGGGTTTGAAACTAATTCCTTCGTTGAGGCCCGGATACCGGGTAGCCTTCAACATATAGATCCATCTGGTTTCGATTTGTAAAAGTTTCTTATCTAAATCACCCCCCCCCGTTCCTGTTGGGGGAGGTGCTCAAGACTATAGAAGCCGATATATTTAAGATCAAAATTGTGATATAAGCCTACATGACGACTGATCGGTGTCTCCATTTTGCGTTTACATATTAGTGATACATGATCTCTCATGCGACAGAATAGGGGGCGTTTTGTTTTCCCCACATAGAATGCTCCGCATAAGCATTTCATCAGGTATACTGATCCCACTGATTAGCAATTAGTGCGGTGTTTTGGAGTCCATGTTTTACCATCTGGTAGGTCTATATTTTTACCCTCCAGAATAAAGCGACAAAATTTACATTTGCCACATTTGTATGTACCTTAGACTTGTTTTTTGCTATTCTGATCACTCATGTAGTGACTGCTAACCAAGGGGTCACGTAATGAACGTGACCTCTTATATGTAATCTCTGGGTATGGTTTAATATGTTTAGATATTTTTTCATCAGTGGACAAAAGGTACCAACATTTTTTATATATGTTGCGTACCTTTCTATGTTGGCGATTGTATTTAGTAACAACTCGTGTACTTTCCTGGGTCTTGGCCCGTCTAGGTTTATATAGTAGGAGTTGTCTGTTCATATCCACTACCTGATTGTAGGCTTTCCTGAGGCATGTTTTGCTGTATCCTCGCAGTAGAAGACGCTCACGCAAAAGATTTGCCTCTCGTTGAAAGTCATCGAAATGCGTACAGTTTCGCTTAATCCTTAGAAATTGGCTATAGGGGATACTCCTAATTAATTTCTCAGGATGGGAACTACTGGCATGCAGCATACTGTTGCCTGCTGAGGCTTTTCTATAGAGGGTGGAACATAATGTTCCTTTCTCATCCACAAAGAGTTCAACGTCCAGAAAAGTGATCCTTTTCTGGTCGTAATTAAAGGTAAATTTTAAGTTATATTCATTAATTTGTAATTCATCCAGAAATATGATAAGGTCCTCCTTGGATCCTGACCATATCATGAGGACGTCATCGATATAACGACTCCATGACATGATTTTGCCAATCGACAGACTCTTGCTTTCATCAGAGAATAGGTCTCGCTCCCATCCTCCCAGGTACAGGTTCGCATATGAGGGCGCGCACTTTGCCCCCATAGCGACCCCCTGCACCTGGAGGTAATGGGAGCGTTTAAATACAAATATATTGTGCATTAGAACGAAGCTAAGTAGCTCCAGTACAAACTCATTGTATTTCCATGAGTCAATATCTCTTTCTGTCAAGAATTCCCCTATCACTTTGATACCTTTTTTATGTGGGATCGAGTTATAGAGGGCTTCTATGTCAATGGCTACAAGCCATGCATTTGTGGGTATTTGTAATCCATCTGTACTTTTCAAAAGTTCTATGGTATCTTTTACATATGAAAATAGGCATTTAACATGCGGGTACAAGTACTCATCAACCAATTGGCTGGCTTTTTCTGTCAGGGACCCGCACCCTGAAATTATGGGGCGGCCTGGTGGCGATGTTAAGCTCTTATGTACCTTAGGTAAGGCATAAAAGGTAGGAGTGGTAAAGGAAGTCATATCAAGAAAATCAAAAGTTTTGGCATCTATAGTGCCATTCAGACGGGCCTTCGTTATTATGCCCCTGTATTTATTCATATAGTAGTTTACATGTGAGGCTGGTACCGATCTGTACCAAGTCTTATTGGATATAATGTCTAAGCACATTTTTTCATAGTTCTCTGCATCTAGTATAACCAAATTTCCACCCTTGTCCGATGGTTTGATTATAATATTGCTGTTTGTTTTCAGATTTTGTAATGCCTCTTTGAGTTCCTTCGGCAGGTTGGTCTGAGGCCCAGCCTGCCAATTGGTAGATTCTATTTCCTTTGTGACCTGTATTACAAAGGCCCAAATGTTGGAATTGCCCTGTAAGATAGGGAAGGATTTTGATTTAGGTTTGTAAGTTTTAGGGTTACCAAAGTTTTGTGTACCAGGGGCCGATGGATCCGCAGGGCGAGGGCAAGAGGGAGGGAAAGTCACCCCCTGTTGGGTGATGGGGGGAAGGGAGGGGCTGGTGAATGTCCAGTCCACCTCCTCCGGGTTGCTCTCGTCCCACAGGTCCATCAGGTCCTGTAGTGCTCTTAGGTCCTCAAAAGTGACGCCTTCTATATTGGCGTTGTTCTGCTCGCCAATAGGGGCATCAAGTGATGTTCTATCATAAATAACTTTGTACATCAGGCGTCGTGCGAAGAGGTGAAGATCTTTGACCAATTCGAACTTGTCTGCGTTTTCATCTGGACAGAAAGTGAGACCCAATTGCAATACCTTGGTCTCATTCTCTGAGAGAGGGTAAGAGGACAAATTAATAATATCAAACTTGTCCCGACTCGCCAAAATAGGGGGGTCGGGACAAATTATTTTAAAGGCTGATTGTTTTTCTTCATTGGAGTGGTTAGCGGCAAAGTGCGTTTACGGTCACTTGAATTACTGGAAAAGATTGGAGCTGTTTTCACCTCCACATGGGGGTCCGAGTTTATCCCTCCACGTGTCTGTCCCTGTGATGGAGGGCCCACCACCAGAGAGATTGAGTCAACATTCCTGGTGGGGGTAATGGGTGATACAAGGGAGTGGTTCAGTGTACTGTTTGACAGAGTTGTATTAAGTGTAGTATTGTTTTTGTTCTGTTGAGAGCGTAATTTTTTATCCTTACTACTTACTTTATCCGATCGTGATCGGCTTTATAGACTGGTTTCACTCTCCTTCTTTCTTTTACGTATTGCTCCTTCATGTTGTAATTTGTCCTTCCGCAGGGCTATGGGGGCAAATGATGTTGAAGAAGTGGATGATGTATCCAGTTCTCCAAGATCCAGGTTAGGGATTTGTAGGTCCTGGTTCAAATTACTTCTTCTCATGGGATATTTATTTGTTTGATTCCATTTATACGCCTGTTCATAAGTGTATGCTTTTTTATCACGTTGATATTTATTTTCTTTTGCTTTAATTAGGCTTGTTGCATACTTTGTTAAGTGGTCCCTAAGGTTCTTATCCTTCTCTAAAAAACAGGTATGGGATCCCAAGTTGGCATGTTCCTCTTGCCATCTAAGGATCTCAAGGTCCAGTTCCGCAATGTCTTTATCATATTGTTCACTCAGAATTTGCATCATTTGCAAAGAGCATGTTTGTAAATTCTCCTCCCACATACAGGTCCTTCTCAAAAAATTAGCATATTGTGATAAAGTTCATTATTTTCTGTAATGTACTGCTAAACATTAGACTTTCATATATTTTAGATTCATTACACACAACTGAAGTAGTTCAAGCCTTTTCTTGTTTTAATATTGATGATTTTGGCATACAGCTCATGAAAACCCAAAATTCCTATCTCAAAAAATTAGCATATTTCATCCGACCAATAAAAGAAAAGTGTTTTTAATACAAAAAAAGTCAACCTTCAAATAATTATGTTCAGTTATGCACTCAATACTTGGTCGGGAATCCTTTTGCAGAAATGACTGCTTCAATGCGGCGTGGCATGGAGGCAATCAGCCTGTGGCACTGCTGAGGTGTTATGGAGGCCCAGGATGCTTCGATAGTGGCCTTAAGCTCATCCAGAGTGTTGGGTCTTGCGTCTCTCAACTTTCTCTTCCCAATATCCCACAGATTCTCTATGGGGTTCAGGTCAGGAGAGTTGGCAGGCCAATTGAGCACAGTAATACCATGGTCAGTAAACCATTTACCAGTGGTTTTGGCACTGTGAGCAGGTGCCAGGTCGTGCTGAAAAATGAAATCTTCATCTCCATAAAGCTTTTCAGCAGATGGAAGCATGAAGTGCTCCAAAATCTCCTGATAGCTAGCTGCATTGACCCTGCCCTTGATAAAACACAGTGGACCAACACCAGCAGCTGACATGGCACCCCAGACCATCACTGACTGTGGGTACTTGACACTGGACTTCAGGCATTTTGGCATTTCCCTCTCCCCAGTCTTCCTCCAGACTCTGGCACCTTGATTTCCGAATGACATGCAAAATTTGCTTTCATCCAAAAAAAGTACTTTGGACCACTGAGCAACAGTCCAGTGCTGCTTCTAGGTAGCCCAGGTCAGGCGCTTCTGCCGCTGTTTCTGGTTCAAAAGTGGCTTGACCTGGGGAATGCGGCACCTGTAGCCCATTTCCTGCACACGCCTGTTCACTGTGGCTCTGGATGTTTCTACTCCAGACTCAGTCCACTGCTTCCGCAGGTCCTCCAAGGTCTGAAATCGGTCCTCTGCCACACTTTTTCCTTCCCACAGACTTCCCACTGAGGTGCCTTGATACAGCACTCTGGGAACAGCCTATTAGTTCAGAAATTTCTTTCTGTGTCTTACCCTCTTGCTTGAGGGTGTTAATGATGGCCTTCTGGACAGCAGTCAGGTCGGCAGTCTTACCCATGATTGCGGTTTTGAGTAATGAACCAGGCTGGGAGTTTTTAAAAGCCTCAGGAATCTTTTGCAGGTGTTTAGAGTTAATTAGTTGATTCAGATGATTAGGTTAATAGCTCGTTTAGAGAACCTTTTCATGATATGCTAATTTTTTGAGATAGGAATTTTGGGTTTTCATGAGCTGTATGCCAAAATCATCAATATTAAAACAAGAAAAGGCTTGAACTACTTCAGTTGTGTGTAATGAATCTAAAATATATGAAAGTCTAATGTTTAGCAGTACATTACAGAAAATAATGAACTTTATCACAATATGCTAATTTTTTGAGAAGGACCTGTATTCTTAATATTAGGTTCTACCTTCTTTATGTTCGGGAAGATCTGTATGCGGAGTCCCCAAGGAACTATCCTATTGGATCTATATTTATCAAAAAATTCTTTGTGCCAGAACAAACGGGTCTTTTTTTCTATCATCCGCTGAAGACTAGAAAAATATGTACTTACATCTGCCTCATTGATATCCTCCTTAGAGCGGTAAAGATTAACATCCGTTACAAAGCCTGCCCAAGCTTGACCGCAATAGTCTGTCATGTTGAATATATAATCATGTACTTACCAGCTACTTTCCTTCTCTCTGTAGATGTAACACACCAGAAGTGAAGATAGAAACGGGGGTACACATAAAAGGGTGCGAGGGTCGTACCCAAATTTTTGCCTCACCTGTATGTTTAGAACGTGCTTGTCATGGGAACAAGGGTATACAAAAAAGACATAATTATTTAAAATTCATATCAGAGTATCATACAGCATAAATCGTTACTAACATATACATCTAAGTCATAGGAAAAACTCCAGTCTAGATATATGTTCTATAAAGAGGTCAATTTATAAATTCATTAATAGAAATGTGAAGAACAAACATAGCTAGCGAAAGAGTATCATGGGTGTTTAGGCCACCCTGGGTATAGAAATTTTCAAAGCTCGCTAGACTGGAGTGTTCTCCTAGGATTTTTCATAAGTATTGTACAATCATCCCAGATTAATATTCAGAGAAAAAGATATTGGAGATTCGGGACTGTCTATGGTACATGCAAAAAAGAAACAATTTCATAGGAATAAGATAAAAAAATGCTTGTTTTATTAACATATAGAAAAAAGAAAAAAGAAAAAGAAATATTAGACTCCATGTACAACAGTATATGGGTCATAGGGTTCAAAGGTACTACATACAATTCCTAATAGAACACCTATATGATCATACACTCAAAATACACAGGTCATGATACTTGTCCAATCGCTCGACATGTTTCGCCTAGATAGGCTTCATCAGGAGACAAGGATAAGGTATATTTGCAGGCAGACGGAAATTTTGGAAATATTTTCGTATTCTATGGTATGTATACAAAACAATATATTAGTTGAGATATACAAAGCAGTTTATAATCATTAAACATTGTATATGCTGCATGAATGTGCGGTAGCAGTAACGTCTGTGTGAAGTCAATATACGCATGCATGATCCCCTACCTCCAATGTCATAGGGGTCAATACATGACCAGACTTCCAAGTGTTGGTCCTGATGGTCCCACTGCAGCACCTCCCAAATAGGGATTTGCACAGGGCTGTACCCAACGGTCACCGCCAAAGATAATGGCTGGGGAGTTGTAGGGGGAGAGAGAAGTCCTATTCCTTATCCAATTTAATATTTATGGGGCCTGTAAAGTACAGAGGTACTTATTTAACACAATTGTGTTCAAGTAAATAAAATAAAATGTAATTACTCGTGAGGTAGAGAGGTAATATGACCATGCCCAGTATCAGTTGTCAAACTTTACCTACCTCTACGGAAGCTCATAGATATTTGTACATGCGAGAGGCTTGGGTCAGATAGACCCCCAAAAATAACGATAATGGGGGGAAGAGAAAGGGAACTGCTATATCTTGGTTTTGAGTAATATCCACTAAGCCAAAGAGGTTCTGAAAAATGACAAGAAAAGAAAGAAAAAAGAGACTCCAATAAAGATGCATAGGAACTAAATCCAGTACATTTAAAGGATCCCCAAAATAGGTTGCAATCCCCTACCTTATAATGGAATACATATGGCATCAGGTCGTGTCATGTTTAATGGTTGATCAGCCCATATACTACCCCAAACCAGGGGCTAGGTGTATCATCCAATGCCTATGAAAATGGTTTTTAGAATAAGTATAGTCATTTCGTATGCTCAAAGTTTAATTAGACACAGCATCCACCATTAAGAAAAACTGGAAAGATTAAGTTCAGTCAATCTACCTGTTTGGTCGTTCCCAGAGCGTCCCGAGCCTCACGTCCACCTCAGTCTGACTCAGCGTCAGACTGGGTTTAAATAGTCTCCCCCCGTGGCGCCAAAAACGCACGGCGTGTGACGTCACGCCGTGCTGACGTCACGCGGACGCAATGCGGAGGCCGGCCAGCGCTCGATCCAGATCATGTGACCGGAGTGTTCCTGTGGAGAACTACTTCCGGTGCACAGTTCAAATGGGGCTGCCCCGACATGCCCTGCTGACAGCAGCCATGCTGTTCTGTCAGAGACAGGTCATGAGAGGGTCCCTGGAGATGGAAGTTGGAACTTCATGGCCGGATCGATACTGGTGGCCGACTCCCGACCCGGAAGCGTGGCGGGCAAAGAACCACCATATATAGGTGGAAACAGAGCCACGCCACGCGTCCGGATAGGTCCATACAAGTCCCCAAAAGCCCTGAGGCACCGCACATTCATGCAGCATATACAATGTTTAATGATTATAAACTGCTTTGTATATCTCAACTAATATATTGTTTTGTATACATACCATAGAATACGAAAATATTTCCAAAATTTCCGTCTGCCTGCAAATATACCTTATCCTTGTCTCCTGATGAAGCCTATCTAGGCGAAACATGTCGAGCGATTGGACAAGTATCATGACCTGTGTATTTTGAGTGTATGATCATATAGGTGTTCTATTAGGAATTGTATGTAGTACCTTTGAACCCTATGACCCATATACTGTTGTACATGGAGTCTAATATTTCTTTTTCTTTTTTCTTTTTTCTATATGTTAATAAAACAAGCATTTTTTATCTTATTCCTATGAAATTGTTTCTTTTTTGCATGTACCATAGACAGTCCCGAATCTCCAATATCTTTTTCTCTGATGATCAATGAATACTGTAAAAATTTAAGAATTCATAAAAATCACAGAACATGGAAACATTGAAAGATACAAGGATCAGGGCAAATGCAGGAAAAAGAAGAAAAAGTATTGGGATGACAATCGTGCACATGTGGTGAGCAATGCGGTGTATAATGATCTGAAAGAAGACACCTGTTGGTATGCGGTGGCTCAACATTCCAAATAGATTCAAACCAGATTAAAACTGTTGTTCAAACGGGGTTCAGACCCCTACACTATCTTTAGGTCTTTATAATGTTTTGAGTTAGTTAATTTTCTTCCAACTTTAGTGGAGTTAAATAGTACATATTCAATGTAGCACAATACAATTGAAACCTGATTTCGCCAGCTTATGTACCCTTAACATGTTTGCTGACATATCTAAATATCAACTAAAAGTATACATGCATGCATTAAATATTCTAATAGTTTATAAAAACCACACTTTTGCTAGTCCAGTTTGCTTTCCCTTTTTTTCAGCGAAAATGAATGTGTTTATGATGATGCCATTTTGTGCTTTACACTGATGTGACTCCTACAAATCTGCTTATCTCCATTTTATTGGAGTTAATTATTCAGTTCTGTGAAACAG
Source organism: Lithobates sylvaticus (assembly GCA_028564925.1). NCBI lineage: Eukaryota > Metazoa > Chordata > Amphibia > Anura > Ranidae > Lithobates > Lithobates sylvaticus. The sequence continues at coordinate 412,838,432 of CM053028.1, forward strand.
TTCTGTGAAACACATTGAAAAACAATTTTTTTTCTGATGCATGCCTTCTAAACGATCAGCAGGTCAAAGTCAAAAATGATTTTTGGCATACATTGCACATCTTTGCTGGCGTACTTCTGTTATTTTCACTTATTTCCTTCCACATTGTTCTTTTCAATAAAAAGAAAAATGGTTTGCAATAGCTTATAATAAACCAGATGTATACAGCATTATATATTGCTATGAAAAAGGACTGAAAAGAAAATGTACAGTAATTGCCTTACTTATAAAAATAACATCACCAGTTGTTGCTCATTTCATAGGCATAGATTACCATAAAAACTATAATTATATTTTTTTCAAAGTGGTGGCTACAGCAATTTTTGCAGGATGAAATTTAGAAATGTGATAATATATTTTCAAAAGGTAGAACTTAGATAATTTCCCCAGCCGTGCCTACCAAAATGTTGTAAAATGCCAGCCATCAATCATGTGTTTCTATAGGCATGAAATGTAATATATCTTGACTGACTGGCATGCTTTTTACGTTTAATGCTTAAAGGACATCATTAATCCATGAACATATCCATCATGTTGTATGAAACTGATTCACACTGCATTACTTACCAAACATCAAGCAATTAACTCACTGATCACAATCTGTTTAAATGGAGTTAATATAACTGTTTCTAGTCACATATGAGGGTAGTCCACTGGGTATAACTAGTTAAGTTGAAAGCTCCAGTAGATTTATATGAAAGCTCCAGGGATATTATTTTCTGGATGAATAAAAATTTATTATTGTTGGTTAGCAAACTCTCATTTAGAATAATGTTTTGGTTAAAGAGGAACTACACTATTTTATACAAAATGTTTAATTCAGCAACTACAAATACTGTAGCTGCTTACTTTAAAAAAAAAAAACAGACACCTCCCAGGCCAAGAATCCAGTGCTGTCTTCACCCAGGCTGGTTCTTTGCCAGTCTTTGGTTCCCAGGTACCCTCACCTTGCGGGGGGAAGCCGGCTGTGTCTTCCTGCTGCTTCACAGCTTGATCCCCTCTGCTCATATGCAAGATCATGCTGTTCTTTTAGAACCCTCCCAGAACTTGCTGGTCATTTGCCACGTCCCAGGAGTTTTAGGGAGGGGAGGGAGGCAAGCTGAACTTCAGAAATGTTTGCTTGGGTGAGAAATCAGGAAATGGCAGTGGGCACCTGTCTCAAAAGATACACAGAAAAAAAAACAACTGCCAATAATGTTACAGTAGGGGGAGGAGGAGAATGAAGGGAACTTTTGCTTTGAAGTGAAGTTCTGATTTAAGTTTATGAAATGCCTTATGTGCTTGTTCACTATGTAAATATGCCAGCATCTAGCAAGGGGAGAAGGGGGAATGCTATGCAATTAACTAGTTACATTTGTTAGCAGGTGTAAAGGTAGAATACAAGCCCCTATTTGTTTACAAAAAGTAAAAAAGGTGCATATAAGCATATTAAATACTTTATTTGTCTGTGTTTTTACTGCAAAATGTTGATATCAGGGTCTCTTTAAGATGCATTGTATTTAAGAGCCCATTCATTTTACATGGCCTGTAAACACACCTCAGTGCTTGAAAAAAATGCACCTGCACTACTTCTGATAATACAGCACATCACAACTGTTCCAGGCTACTGTTTCGCTATGCAGTAAAGAAAAAAAACAAGCCAAAATAGCAGCTTACATATTTTTATTGGCGGGTTACTTTTAGGGATTTATTTTATTTACCTTTAAATGTGAGATGGATGTTGCAGAGTTTTGACTCAAAGTGCTTCATAGTTAATTTACAGCTGTAGACCGTAGCCGGGAAATTTCTCTGCCCTATCTGCTGCAGCGGGGAAAAAAACAGTCCCTGCCACCCACATGCCCAGCGTCTAAATGCAAGCTTGTCAAAGCTGTTGGCTCCCCAACTTCTGCCTTTCAGCCTGGTGGACTCTGCCCCCTTTCCGTGAATTTTTACAATGTGCAGTACCACAATGGCTAGCTCCCAGTCGCTACTACTTTTCAGGTAAGGCCGTTCCATCTCTCTACCATCATGTGGAAGGGAATGTTCTGGCATCATTGGGCAAGGCAGTCAGCCATAAAAACCACCTTACTGCTGACATGTGGTCCAGCAAGCATGGGCAGGGACCATATATTTTGTTTACAGACCACTGGGTAACGCTGCTTGCAACACGAAAGGATGCAAGACAGGGCTCAGTGCTGCAGCTTGTTGTGCCCCCACATCTCCATACAGCTGGTGGGGATGATGCCCTCCTCTGCAGAATTGTCCTATGAACATCAGGTACCCCCTAAGCGTTCAAAGGGCTATTTCCAGAGTCAGGCTAAAAGGTGCCATGCAGTGCTTCAGCTGGTGCGTTTAGGGGACAGGAACCACACCTAAGCAGAGATTCTTGCAGCTCTGCAGGGACAGGCTCTGAGGTGGTTCACACCACGCCAGCTTTGGTGGTGTGCGATAATGGCTCAAACCTTCTGTCCGCCCTTAGACAGGAAAAATTGACACGTGCCATGCCTGGCACATGTCCTCAATTTGGTGGTGAATCATTTCTTAAATACATACCCAAGGTTGCAAAATGTGCTAAAGCTGGCCAGAATAGTCTGTAGCCATTTCAGGCGGTCATACAGTGGCAGTGCTCGGTTGGTTGAAATTCAGTGGGAAATCCACCTGCCCGTAAACTGCCTGATTTGTGACATGCCCACCAGGTTGAACTCGACTTTGTCAATGCTGCAACTGCTATACATGCAGCAGAGGGCCTTCAATGAGTACCTGTGCGAATACGGCAGGACGACAGGCTCCAGCCGCCTCTGTTTTTTTCCCCCACGCCAATGGCTGATCATTAAGGATGCATGCACTGTATTGTCACCATTTGAGGAGGCCACAAGGATGGCGAGCCATGACAGTGTATGCATCAGTGACACAATCCCTGTTGTGTTCCTGCTGAAGCAGACTCTGCGTGGCATTGCCTTTCCTCTCAAGGCCCACTTTATCCAGACACAAGCATTCTTATGTCACAGAACACACAGGAGAAGAGAGAGGGGAGGAGGATGAGGAGGAGGATTCTGGCACTTTCATAGGCTTCGAAGAAGAGGAAGATATGCGTCAATCTGTAAGCGATGACTTTCCAACCCCAGGACCATTGGGAGTAGTACGTGGCTGGGAGGAGGAATTTCTAGATGCTGTCACCCTAAAGGAGTCTGCTTCCCAAGCCTTTGCAAATTTGAGGCGCATGGGCAACCTCATGCTTCAAAGCCTGCGACAGGACCCAAGAATACGTGGCATAAAGGAGAAGGATGATTACTGGTTGGCAACTCTCCTTGACCACCGTTATAAGGAGAAGGTCTCAGAACTCATCCCTTCACCACAGAGAGTGCAGAGGATAAAATCTCTTGAGGACACGTTAAAGAGGATTTTATTGAACATTTTATTCTGACTTCAGTAGGTTACAGTGTCGTGGAAAACGTAGTTTTGTGTCTTCTGTTGGTCAAGAGAGGAGCATTGGAGAAGGCATTTGCCTAAGTGAGGCATTTCAGAATTTTTTTAGTCCTTGCCGCCCAGGGCTGTCAGCTTCCACATCCCATCCGCAGTGTCTGCATCACATGGTGGACGATTACCTCGGGACCAGAATAGAGATGGAGAGCTTTCCAGCTGACAATCCACTGACTTACTGGGTCATGAGAATAGACCACTGGCCAGAACTTACCCAGTATTATTGAGTTGTTGGGCTGCCCTGCATCCAGCATGCTTTCAGAACGGCATTCAATTCTGCAGGAGGTTTCGTTACTGATCATAGAATGTGACTGTCCACAGACTCCGTGGACCGTTTGACTTTTATAAAAATTAATCAGTCCTGGATTACCAGCTATGAAGCCTCTGATGCCGTTGTCACTGATCAAGTCTTTTTTGGGATGTGGGATCTCTGCAGGACTTCGAGGCTGCCTAGCTTTTGAGGGTGTTCAATCATTTGATCTGGAATGTTTTTGGTATAGGTTTCATGGGCACAATTAAAACCCAAAGACCAATTTTTCAGTACCTGAAAACAGGTGTATATCATTGCAATTTTTTACAGCAAGGCCAATGCTTGCTTCTATAAAGAGTACCTCTATAGGGTTATGGTGGGAAGGCACCACCAACACCCAAAGACCAATTTTTCAGTACCTGAAAACAGGTGCATATCATTGCAATTTTTTTACAGCAAGGCCAATGCTTGCTTCTATAAAGAGTACCTCTATAGGGTTACGGTGAGTAGGGAACACCAACACCCAAAGACCAATATTTCCGTTACTTCTATCCAAAGTCAAAGTGACACCAGAATGTATCCAAAAAAATCTCTAATCTTGTTCCCAGTGCACTACATTGTGGCCACATCATACACACTGGCTCCCCAGCTGTTGCTGAGCAAAATAAAGGCAGCTTGCTGAGAACATTTATTATTTTTTGGCTTTATAAATGCAATTATTACTGCAGCAGATTCTAGACATGGTACAGATCTGCCACTTTACAGGTAGACTAAAGGGACCCCCCAGGCACTATATTGGAAGGAATATTTTATACTTTAAAAATAATCACAGTTTTTTACAAACTTTATTTGTATTGATACATGTCCCCCAGTGCAAGGCCTGGACCCCTATAACCATTATATGCCCAATTACTTGCATATACAGTAAGCCTTCAAAATGGGCACTTTTGATTTTTGAAGTTCGGGTCCTATTGACTGTAATGGGGCTTGATATTCGGGTCCGAACTTTCGGTGTTCGAAAGTTCTGGTGCGAACCGAGCAGGGGTCTGTTCGGCCCATCCCTAGTAGTGCAGCCAACAAGTCCCTTTGTAGAGTAGTATCCAGTTGAGCAATAATTTATTAAGAAGGAACAATAGGATCTGGAGGTATTTGCAGATACTCACAAGGGAATTGCCAAGACAGGGCATCAGCCTTGTTGTTCTTGGTGCCAGGAATGTACGTTACTACAAAGTTGAACCGGGAGAAGAAAAAAAAGTGCCCAGCGGTCTTGTCTGGAATTCAGTCTTTGAGCTTTCTCTAGGTGGTCAAGTTTCTATGTTCAGTTTGAACCACAACTGGAATTTACGTACCTTCTAATAAGTGTCTCCACTCGGAGAATGCTAGCTTTATAGCCAAAAGCTCTCTATTCCCTATGTCGTAGTTTTGTTCTGCGACAGAGAATTTCTTGGAGAAGAAGGCGACCAGATGAAGTTTGTTGGAAGTAGGTTCTCGTTGAGATAACACTGCTCCAGCACCTACTTTTGGAGTCATCAACCTCCAAGAAAAATTGAGCAGATGGCTGAGGACGGCGGAAAACAGGAGCAGAGCAGAAAGCAAACTTTAGATGATTGAATGCCCTCCAGAGCTTCCGGAGGCCACAAAGAGCAATTGGTCCCCTTCATAGTGAGAGCATTTATGGGAGCCAGAATCTTGAAAAAATTCTTGATAATAATGGTAGGTCTGGGCCATAAGCTTCTTGGAATCCATCTGGAATCCTTCGGACGGATTATGTAACCCAGGAAGGGTATTTCAGGTAGTTTAAAAGGAGCACTTGGAAAGTTTGGCATACAACCTAAGATCCCTTAAACGTTGGAGAACAGTGCGTACATGGCAATGATGATGCTGTATGTCCTTAGAGAGAAGGAGTATATCATCCAAGTATACGACAACAAAAGTGTTGAGAAGTTCTCTGAAAATGTAGTTTACAAACTCCTGGAATACAGCGGGAGCATTACAAAGGCCAAATGGCATCATGCAACACTCATAATGCCCCCTAAAGTATTGAAAGTGGTCTTCCATTCGTCTTCTGCTTTGATTATAATGAGATTATAGGCAGAACGAAGGTCCAGTTTGGTAAAGATCTTTGATCCTTGAACACGGTCAAATAGCTCAGTAATTAAAGGGAAAGGATACCGATTTTTTTACAGTGATACAATTGAGAGCCCTGGAGTCAATGCAGGGCCTAAGTCCTCCATCTTTTTCCTCCACCAAAAATAACCCTGCCTCCACAGGAGAGGTGGAAGGGAAAATTAAACCCTTCCTTAGACTGTCTTCGATGTACTCTTCTATCGCCTTAGTCTCCGCAAGGCTGAGAGGATAGGTTCTCCCCTTAGGTAGGGGAGCCCAGGGTAGCAAATCAATAATGCAGTCGTAAGGGTGGTGGGGAGGGAGGACCTCCACTTCCTTTTCAGAAAACACATCAAAAAAATCAGCATAGACTTCAGGTAATTCAGGGTCAGTAGTCACCATATGAATGGACACACCCTCACGTACTACCTTTTGGAGACAGTTGACATGGCAGGAAGTGCTCCAGGCAGAAACTTGACCAGAGGAGAATGATGTCAAACGATAAGACTTCAAAATGCAGAGCCCCCACCAGTATGCCTCTGCTCTCTACCCAGCCTGATGTGCCTCTGCTTGCTGCCCAGCCTGATGTGCCTCTGCTCGATGCCCAGCCTGATGTGCCTCTGCCTGCTGCCAAGCCTGCTGATCCAGGGCCTGATGACCCGATGCCTGACGCTCAGACTGATGACCCGGTACCTACCGCCTAGCCTGATGACCCAGTGTCTGCTGTTCGGCCTGATGATCCGGTACCTGCTGATTCAGTGCCTGATGATCCAGTGCCTGCCGCCCAGCCTAATGACCCAGTGCCTGCCGACCAGCCTGATGATCTGGTGCCTGATGACCCAATACCCACTGCCCAGCCTGATGACACAGTGCCTGATAATCTAGGGATGGCTGACCTGGTGCCTGCTGCCCAACCTGATGACCTGGTGCCCGCTGCCCAGCATGGTGACCCAATGCCAGCTGCCCAGCCCGATGACACAGTACCTGCTAATCTGGTGACGGATGACCCGGTGCCTGCTGATCTGGTGCCTGCTGTCCAGCCTGATGACCCGGTGCCCACTGATCTAGTGACAGATGACCCAGCACCTACTGCCCAGCCTGACGATCCGGTGCCCACTGCCCAGCCTGATGATCCGGGGCCCGCTGCCCAGCCTGATGAACCGGTGCCTGCTGCCCAGCCTGATGAACCATTGCCTGCTGCCCAGCCTGATGATCTGGTGACGGATGACCCAGTGCCTGCTGCCTAGCCTAATGACCATGTGCCCGCTGATCTGGTGACTGATAACCCGGTGCCAGCTGCCCAGCCTGATGACCCAGTGCCCACTCCCCAGCCTGGTGACCCAGTGCCTGCTGATCTGGTGACGAATGACCCAGTGCCCACTGCTCAGCCTGATGATCCAGTGCCCATTACCCAGCCTGCTGATCCGGTGCCCATTACCCAGCCTGCTTATCCGGTGCCCATTACCCCGCCTGCTTATCCGGTGTCTGTTACCCAGCCTGCTTATCTGGTGCCTGTTACCCATCCTACATATCTGGTGCCCGCTACCCAGCTTGCTGATCCAGTACACCTTACTCAGCCTGCTGAGCCGGTGCCCATTACCCAGCCAGCTGATCCGGTGCCTGTTACCCAGCCAGCTGATCCGGTGCCTATTACCCAGTCAACTGATACGGTGCCTGTTGAATCAGTTCCTGATGCCCAACTTGCCACTGATGCTTTCCTGCCTGATGCCCAACTTGCCACTGATGCTTTCCTGCCTGATGCCCAGCTTGCTGTTAATGCTTTTCTGCCTGATGCCCAGCTTGCTGCTGTTGCATTCCTGCCTGATGCCCAGCTTTATGTTGATGCTTTCCTGCTTGATGCCCAGCTTATCACTGATGCTTTCCAGCCGGATGCCCAGCTTGCCACCAATTCTCCCCTGCTTGATGCCCAGCCTGACTGTGATGCCCCTGTGTTGTCTGTCTCCGATGGGTTCATGCCTGCTGCCCAGCTATTTTTCGCTACCAGAGCCAAACTTCCAGACCCTGGTAGTGGGGCACATGTTCCATTACCAGACTCGGGTGGCACGCCTCCCTGTGGGTTAAAAGATTCTGGCCTGAAGAGTGCAAATTAATCCGAAAGCATGGAGGGGTGGCTTTTCAGGTCTTTTCCACACCCACATGGACTGTCAGGTCAAGGGCAGTATGGAGCATCCGGAGGCCATTCCTTAAGGGGGGGAACTGTCAGGACCTGTGTTATTGCTTGGGTCACCTGCTGGTGGTACTGTTGTTTTTAGCACCAAATGGTGTAGTTCTGGTGGCCACCAGCGGGTGTCTCCCAGCAGAGGTATATACTGATAATCAAGCTGCACCCGTGAGTATATAAGCCCACCCTTCACTGAGGCTCAGGGCTTCAGTATTCCCCCTGCAAACCTTGTCCTTGCCGGAGCCTGACCTGTTCCTGCCTCATGTCCTGAACCTAGTATCCTGAATTCTGACCCAGAGACCTGTAACCTGGTACCTGCTTCCTGCTCCCATTACTTACTGCTCCCAGTACCTGGCTCCCTGTTCCCCTTTTCTCTTGTCCCTGTCTTGTTTGCTTATGTGTGTTCCCTTTACTTGTTTATAGCTAGTTAGATAGTTAGTTAGGTGTTATTTGGGATTTACTGTGTTCATTTACGTTTCATTTACATGTTTATATTTACTGTAGTGTTGGTTCTCACGTGTGTCATTACTTTTAATAAATACACATTTTCACTCACTCATCTGGTCCTGATTCCTTTAAGTGCAGCCAACTGATCTGATCACCCCTGCTGAATGCCTGAATGTGGTATCCGTGACAGTGTGACAAGAGCTGAAGTTTAGGCCTCAACAGGTGCTGGGCGAAGGGCCAATGAGAAGATAAGATAAAAAGATTTTTGCTAGAGGGCATCATCTTGCAGTCTGGCTAGAAGTTAAATCGTTGCCACTCAGCTTAACATTCTTCAGTGAGGGAGACAGACAGTTGTCCTAGGACATTGTAAGTAAGACCTGGTCTTGGACCCTCAAGTGTGCATATGCTAGAGGGAAATGAGTGACAGAGGTAACTGAATGGACTGGGATTGTTATTTTGGAGACCTCAAATTATTAGTCATTCCCTAGTACCTCCAACCAAGGCTGTTTCAGGAAGACTTTTAAGAAGTTTGTCCACCTGTTGATTTTTGCTGTCATTTTGGAGTATCCTGAACCCTAAATCCCCTCCCGTTAGAGTTTCTGCAAGAAAGAATCTACAAAAAGTAATCCTCTAGACCTGGAACTGTGTTTGTGGCAGGCAGCCTGTACTAGCGAGGGAGACCTGGGCATATTCTCAGCGTCCCTTGTGGGGGTGAGTGCTTCACGAGTTTGGAGATCTGGAATATCAGAGAAAACTCACAGGTCCTGATCTGCATACTTCATTGTTCCAAAATTTTCAAGGGTCTACATGACAGCCAGGCAACATTTTTTTCAGAAAAAAAAGTTTGCAACAATTGCAGCACCATTTACTTTAGATTAACGAAAGTTGTTTATAAGTTATTTAATTTAAAAAGACTAAAAAAAAAATATATAGTTTAGCTTCACTTAACAAACTTCTCAGGCACTTACCACATTCCGACAGCCCCCACCTAAAATGACAAGAAAAAAAAATACATGTTTTCATTTGACATATCTTGAATTTTAGTACACAGTAAAACTCTACTTATTCATACACTTTACTCATTCTGAAAATTGCTTTTTCCCACTTTAACTATTAGTTTGTCACTAGCTCATTTATTCAGCTAATCCATATCCTGATGGGAAGTTATAATTTCAACCAATATAATTTTATATGGTCTTATGGGACTACATAAAAACATAATGTATCTGGCAAACTTGTACAAACGTTACCAATCCTTCCTATTAAGCACACAGTTCTGAGATATTTCCTCACACAGCATTTTAAATGTTGTTATAAATTAACGGTCTTCCTATTATTGATTAAATATTACTGCATTGTAAATTCTGTATATGATGTATCTTTCACATGAGTGTAAAGCAGTTTTATAGAGAAATGAAAACTAAGCGAGGTTAGGAAAAGTTTAATCAAAGTGATGAAATGTATGGATATCTTATATTATATAAGACCTGGTAGGCCTTCACAGAGCAATATGTGTGTCTAAACTGATTTAATAGAACAACCTTAGGTTAAATGTTATTCATGTATTTTATAAGTAAAGCAAACAGATTTTTTCTATTTAGTATTACATTAATTATAGCTCATAACCAAGTTGCAATTAATCTTTTCAGTTTAATACCCAGGTAAACTTTGGCTTATTAACATTTACGAGGAGTAGCCAGATGTGACTATATGTGTTAATAGTTTGTAAAACAGAATGGTTTAAGAACAGTGGTGGCCGGTGGTAATTTTGTTTGGGTGGGCGGGAAACAGGTGGGTCGCAATTCTCCCAGGCTTCACCGGCAGCTTCACTTGCTCAGCGGCGGCAATAGCGCACCTCCCTGCCGACTATGATATTTGGTCAGGAGGTCCAGGCCAAGAGCATACAAATGTCGTTGAAGGGATACATGCACATGGTGAAAGTATATTACGGAGTATTATAAGAGACATTATACAGAGAAAAATAAAACGGTTGACATGGTTGGAAGAACATATAATACTGAAATGTATATGAAAACACATGTTTATAAGTATGTATGGACACATGGGATTTTTACGTTTATTATGGTTAACAATGCACACTAAAACAAATGTTTACAAGAATATATGTAGACTTAGGATGTATGTGTTGATTATTTAATTTCTTCACAGTGAATTGCGTGTTTCATGAAAGTATAAGTTTGTTGTATGGTTAACTATAAGGTATAAGTTACAGCATCTGTACTGCCCAGTATATATATATATATATATATATATATATATAGTATCTCACAAAAGTGAGTACACCCCTCACATTTTTGTAAATATTTTATTATAACTTTTCATGTGACAACACTGAAGAAATTACACTTTGCTACAATGTAAAGCACTGAGTGTACAGCTTGTATAACAGTGTACATTTGCTATCCCCTCAAAATAACTCAACACACAGACATTAATGTCTAAACTGCTGGCAACAAAAGTGAGTACACCCTAAAGTGAAAATTAGGATACTCTCCTACATCAAAACCTTCTCTACTTTAAAAAAAAAAAAAAAAAAAAAACTTACAAAGGTAAGTATACTTCTGGTTCACCAGGATATATTTCCTAAATAGGGACATCATACTACAATTCTTATATACGTTCCAAATTATCCCCATCAATATCCCTCACTCTTTCAACCAGACGCTGCAAAAAAGTATTCACACAATTTTTTATCTTTATCGTGGGAAACATCTAATTCCAATAATTTCAGGATTGGGCTTCTCCCCACAACCACTAGGACAGAATTCCTCAACCACCTCTAACCTCATCCCAATGCAGTTAGAGGTGGTTGCAATGCAATACACATTTACTGGGTGAAACACCACCACTCTCTAACAGCTGAGGTTAACACAATTCAATGCACATGCTTGTACTTCAAAATGCACCCCCCTGCACTGTATATTATTTCCAGGTGGTTATGTAAACCTTGTTTTTCTGTGTTTTCTATGTTAAAATCAATACAATCAGATTAAACGAGAAAAAGTAAGAATTCACTTTTTAACCACTTGCCGACCAGCCGCCACAGTTGTACTGTGGCAGAATGGCACGGCTGGGAGAAACAACATTATGTAACATCACTTTGCCCTGCCCACGGAGCCGATGTGAGTTCCCGGCAGTCGCGATCACTGCCGGGCTCCTGCGATTGCTCGTGGCACACAGAGAACCAGAATCCAGTTTCCGGTTCGCTGAGGGGAGAAGTGACAGATCGTCTGTTCATATAGAGTATGAACAGCGATCTATCTTTTCCCCTACACAGTCCCCTCCCTCCTTCAGTTAGAACACACACTAGGGAACACATTAACCCTTTGATCGCCCCCTAGTGGTTAACCCCTTCACTGCCAGTGACATTTTTACAGTAATCAATGCATTTTTAGAGCACTGATCGCTGTAAAAATGCCAATGGTCCCAAAAATGTGTCAAAATTGTCTGACCTGTCTGCCATAATGTTGCAGTCCCAATAAAAATCGCAGATCGCCGAACATTGCTAGTAAAAAAAAAATAATAATAATAATAAAAAAATGCCATAAAACTATCCCCTATTTTGTAGACGCTATAACTTTTGTGCAAACTAATCAATATACGCTTATTGCAATTTTTTTTACCAAAAATATGTAGAAGAATACATATTGGCCTAAACTGAGGAAAACATTTTTTTTTTATATATTTATTACCGGCTGTGTGGTCATCACATGATCAGCTGTCAATGGCTGACAGCTGATCACGTGGTAAGGGGTCGGGATCGTCTCACAGACTCGCTGATCACAGAGCACCAATAGACGTAGTCCCGGCAAAGCAGGTCCGCGATGTAGCCGTCATTCGGCTATAGCGCGGATCTCTAGTGGTTAATGATACATAATGCAATATTAGTTGATACTAATAAGTATATCATCTTGAACACAGTAACTTCTAATACATATGCATATACAGTATATGTCCATAAAAAAAAATATGTAATTGAATATGTCTAGCAAGTACTATGTTAATAAATTAAAATACATAAACAAAATGTTCTCTATTATTCATTACTGCCTTGATGCTTCTAAATTTAAACATGTAGCCAGGTTCTCAGTCACAAATACCATGTCAAAGTTATATCCTGTGAACATCTTGTGTCAATGTTCTCTGCAGGGCAGTAGATGTAGGTCACTATTTAGGGCAAACAGTTGGAGACGAGAGCAAAAAATCAAAATTTCCATATCAGAAAAAGCACAGTTTAGTCTGCTTAGGTTGAATATTCTGTGAAAAATACATGCATTTGAAATAGCTGATGTAGTGGATTATGAAGGTGCTACTCTATATATGCTTGGTAAATGGATATTTCAATCACTGGGGTGACCGTGTGCTTTACAGTGAAACTTTAGTGTACTTCAGTCTCAGTGGAACACATAATCTCTGGGCACATTGATAATATTCAGTAAATTGTAGGCTTTTTTAAAGTTGACATTATTTAAGCCCTACCTGTCGAAGAAGTCAGTAAATACACACCTTTCTCAGAGTTCCATGCTGCCCCAAAAATTGCTTTGCAGAGACACCCTGTGAAACCAGCACTTCTGAAGGTGTCGATCTGCATGATGCCTGCATTTTTACTGGTTCCTCTTTATGACCTTACACCACCACTATCATCCAGAAGTGTGCTGAAAGCTGAAAATTTTTTGGTAGGCTTAAATCTTCAATGCAGCAGGGAAGGGAGGTAATAACTGCATTCTATGCAGGGATATCTTATTTTCACTTTTTAACAGTCACTTTAAGTGCATGTTTACACAACAAAAACACACTCCATATCTGCTCTGGATGTGCTTCTGCATGCACATTTTTTACATGTTTTTGATGTGTTCTGATGCGTTCTGTTGCATTTTTGATGCGTTCCAGTGCATTTTTTATGCTTTTTACCACAATCCAGTACAGTTCCATGCAGGAAAAAAGTAGCATGTTGTACTTTTTCTTCTAGCACTGAAACACTGCACTGCACTGGTCTATACTATGCCATTGGAACCCATATGACCTACTTTCCATGCGTTTATGCGTTTATTTATGCAGAAAAAAAAGTACTGCACTGCATATGGTGTGAAAGGGCCCTTAAACTCTAGCAACAGCCTTAGCACTTTTTGTTTTGTTTTTTGTTTGTTTTTTCCTTTTTGCAGTTTTCTCTCCATTGTTGCTCCATTTACAGTATGCTAGACTGAGTCTGGGACTTTTTGTCCCTTGGTACAGATTCTGTCATCAGGTTTTGTAATAATACCTGATCCTGTAACAAGTTTTATATGGATATCTATATATTTGGTTTCTTTACATTTGTGGTTTATTATGACGAAGAAGCTTGTGCCCAATAACCCAAATTTGGAGCAGTTAAAGATATTAATGGACTACGACTTCTGGAAATTGGAGGGTATAGTCACATTGACACAGTTATATAATTATATAACATTACACTCATTTGAATATTTGTGTAAACAGTATGATAGCTCATATAAAAATATGTATACAGAGAGTCCGATGGAGCATACACAAAGTTGGACTTTCTGCCAACAAGCTCACATCCAACATTTATTGTCGGAAAATCCGATCGTGTGTATGCGGCATAAGAGATAAAGGGCAGACAATTATTCCAAATATGACAGATGAGAAGTGGGAGGAGATTTGCTCTATACATCTGACTGTCTCACCAGTGGCTAATAATAGACTAATTAAATTATATATTACGCATCAGGTATATCTTAGCCCAAGTAGACTATTTGGAATGGGGCGTAGTGCTACATTGAATTGCCTGCGATGTAATCAAGAGGGAACAGATTTCCTACATTTAATGTGGACCACACTTTAAGACAGGGGTCTGAAACTGGCGGCCCTCCAGCTGTTGCAAAACTACAAGTCCCATCAGTCCTCTGCCTGTGGGAGTCATACTTGTAACTGTCGGCCTTGCAATGCCTCATGGGACTTGTAGTTTCGCAACAGCTGGAGGGCCGCCAGTTTCAGACCCCTGCTTTAAGATATTGGAATCAAGTAATAGGAAAGCTGTCGAATGTGTTGGGTAAATCGATCCCATGTAATGTGGAGGTATGCTTGTTAGGGTTATTGGAAGATGAGATATGGCCTAGATCAGGGGTCTCAAACTGGCGGCCCTCCAGCTGTTGCAAAACTACAAGTCCCATGAGGCATTGCAAGGCTGACAGTTAATGGGATGTGATGGGACTTGTAGTTCCGTAACAGCTGGAGGGCCACCAGTTTGAGACCCCTGGCCTAGATATATTAAAACCTTACTGCAGGAAATGTATGTAAATATGTTTAAAAAAAAGAACAAGGTGGGACACTAATTGTGCCTCAAAGGAGTAAATGAAATGAAAAATATTATATTTTTATACAAAGATAAACAAGACAAATTTATAAAAAAAAGTACATTACAGTCTTAATCAATCAATTTGAATTCAGGGATGTGCTACTTCCCAACAGATTGTACAGATGGTGGCCTACGCATTTTGCGGGGGATTTCGCTTCATCGGGGCACAAAGGATAGCACAAATAGATTTGTAGTGTAAATTCTACAAATAAAATATTAATTAATATATCATATAGCTTGTAATTAATAAAAATGCAGGGTAATACAAATAACATAAATATATTGAAATATGTGTCTTTATGTAAATTCATAACAAAAGATATAAATATTGCAATAAAATATTGACAGACTTCATATATTTGATAGAAATTGCATTATTCAATGTGCAGAAACAGTCATATTTTTTGTGTAAATATATGTACATACATTCATAAGTGTACCGATATTTTTTGTTCATACTGGATCTAACATAAATACATCGAAGTAAACATCCGTATGATGTATAAAGGTGCAAGGTCTCGGCAACATGCACCTTAACTCACCTGAAAAGACTGCGAATGGAAGACGTCAGCTCAATGGGATATGTAAGGCCTGGGTGCTCGTGGGAAAACTTCCTCCCCACCTGATCAAACAGGGATGGAAAAACCCCTATCTGTGCAGTAAATAGATTGTTAAAAAGTGCTAAAAAGTGCTAAAAAGTGCATAAAAAATAAAATAAGTATATATAGCAATAAAAATAAATAATGTTGGTATTTACTTACCGAGTGAAGGCAAGTGGATTAGGATAGCCCTGATCATAGGATTACAAGCAACATAGAGGATAGCAAGATGATTGTTCCCAAAGGTTGAATCATTTGTTTCAATACTGATGAAAGGTGATGTGTATATGCGCTTTAAAAAAACATCTCAGGATGAAAGGAAGGGTACAGTTTGTAGCTAAAAAGAGTCTGATCCCAACAAACGAACACAAGGTTAGTTCGAGAGGAAGGACTCCTAAAAAGTGCAAAAGAAAATAAATACCTGCTGATTTGTACCCAGAGTCTCTCCACCATGTCCACACACAGAGGAATGAGCTTCAGAGGAGAGACTGTGGGAAAGCAGGTTAAATAGGCAAGCACAGCTGACATGATTAGTCACAGAGGGTGTGTGTGGGAGACAAGGATTCCTGGAGGCATTGGTGTCCCCCGATGGGAAGTCTGACGTAAACGCATCTGGGGGAGCTTGGCGAAAGTGCCAAGAAACTGTCAGATGCGTTACCATCGGTAAAGCCGGCACACTGGCAGACCCCTCAGGCAGTGGATAGACACAAGGGTGGCCGAGCATCCCATGAGCCAGAAACTCCATTCCAGAGGCAGTCCTAAAAGGTGGCAGGGCATGTCACAGAGAAATTAGATCATCAAGCAGAGGTACATGCATACTGCCATGATTGTATGTCTACAGCATGCTCTTTTATTCTTCTCCAGAAATTTATTTTGGTCTTACCTACATAGTGTTTGCCACACCTGCATGTTAACAGGTATACAATGCCAATGGTGTCACAATTTACGAAGTGTTGCATATGTAGGTGTTCCCCTGTTGGTAGAATGACACTGTTTCCAGGTATAATATATTTGCAGAAATCACAGTTCCCGCATTGGAAGGTACCTCACGGTAAATTACCACAAGGGTCCTTGGATCCCTGCGGCAAGAAATGACTTGAAACTGGGATATCACGTAGTGATTGATTGCATTTATAAACAACGTGTGGCTCTGATTCTACGAATAGTTTTACAGTGCACAGGGATTTAATTCCCTATGTATGTGTGAAAAAGCTGTTGTGGAAATAACCTGGTTATTTTCATGTTGACTCACAAGCGTAATCTCAGGAACGCACTCAGTTATTGATTGATACTCTGTGACTATCAGCTTCTGATATAAAGTCCCTCTTGACCATTAATCTCCTACCTTCAGAATAACTGTATTTGCTCAAATTAATAGTGCTAGAGAGAAACCTAAGTTTGTTGTTTGTTATCTACTTACGTATCTATACATCTGGAAAATATATACATTCCTACCTACGTCACAATATGTTGCTGAAAATATGTTCTTGTACATTTTTATACCTTTATACTTTTTTACTACTAGTACACCATGTTGTAATATGAAAATTCCAAAAAAAAAAAAAAGATAAGGGGCACCCAGATATCCCCCATATCAATGAGTAAAGGATACATATTACCCTCACTCATTATATCATCAGGGTTTACTTCCTCTTTAACCACTTCCCGACCGGCGCACAGAAATATACGTCGGCAGAATGGCACGTACAGGCAGGAGGGCGTATATATAAGTCCCTCCTTAATGCCTGTCGTGCCATCGGGAGCGCGCCGGGAGCGGAGCGCTCACACGCCGGTCAGGACCCCCGTGAGTCCGGTCGCGGGCCCCGCGGACTCGATCGCCGCGGGGACACCCGTGATCGTCTCACGGGAAGGCTGAACGGGGAGATGCCGAGATAAACAGCATCTCCCCGTTCTGCCTAGCAACTAGTGACGCCGATCTCTGCTCCCTGTGATTGGAGCAGAGATCAGCATTCACTAGCTGACAGCCACGCCCCCCCACAGTAAGAAACACACCCCTAGGCATAATTAACCCCTTGTGGTTAACCCCTTCACTGCCAGTGTCATTTATACAGGAATCAATGCATTTAAATAGCATTGATTGCTGTATAAATGACAATGGTCCCAAAAAATGTGTCAAAAATGTCCGATGTGTCCGCCATAATGTTGCAGTCACAATAAAAATCGCTGATCGCCGCCATTACTAATAAAAAAAATATTAATAAAAATGCTATAAAACTATCCCCTATCTTGTAAACGCTATAACTTCTGCGCAAACCAATCAATAATCACTTATTGTGATTTTTTTTTTTTTTTTTTCCATAAAGTTTTTATTGAGTAGCAGTAACAAGGAACAATGTACCGAATACAAAAGAAAGTCAGAACATATCTGCATTTTAGACACGGCATAAAAAAAAAAGCATAAACCATAAGCCCGAAGATGTCTCCAGAACACATGTGGACAGTTAGCGGGGAACAGTAGGGCCGAAGCCTTTATTATCTCGATTTCAGTTCCGACTGCAAATTAACCTTGCTATATAACTGAAAGTGTCGGGTGCCTGAGGAAAGGCAATCATAGGATAGTAAAGGGGAGACAAGGGGGAGAGGGGAAGCCGGCTAGAGCGATGGGAGGGGGGGGAGGGCACAAAGCAGTAGGGGGATGGGAGAGGGGAGGGGGAGGAGGGGGGCAAGGGGGAAAAAGGAAGGGAGTAGGAGGGGGGTTAGCGGGGGATGTACGGACAAGTAAGAGTAGAAAAAAGGTATAGAGGGGGGGGGATGGAGGGGAGGTGGGGGGATGAAGAAGAGGGGGGGTAGGGACATGGGCTAGGGGAGTGACCCCTCAGACGGGCCTCCGCAGGTGGAAGGGGGGCAAGCCACCCCTCTAAGGGAATTTCCTCTAATCAGGGGGGATGTGTTGTCTGTACTCCGGGGTTGTTTTGAAGTGAGACCAGCATGCCCAGGTGGTCGAAAATTTCTCCAATCTCTCCTGTGAGATGTGGATCAGCTCTTCCATGTCACATATTTTTGAAATGGTCATAAACCATTCTTTAAGTGATGGCTTTTGGTTAGTACGCCAATGTTTGGGAATACATAGTCTGGCCGCGTTGACCATGTGCATAGCCAGGGATTTGTAATAGGCCTTTCTGGATAAAGATGTATGGTGTAGGAGAAACTGCGCTGGGGAAAAATCTAAAGTATAGGTGCTAATTGAGGAAATGAGTCTATGAACCTCCTTCCAGAATGGTTGGATATGTATGCAACTCCACCAGATGTGTAGCATGGTACCAACCTCTGCGTTACATCTCCAGCAGGTGTTGGGTATTGCTGGTGAGAACTTATGTAGGCGGGAGGGGGTTCTGTACCATCTAGTCAGCACTTTATATCCGTTCTCCTGGATGGCGACGTTCAACGAGCCCCTGTGTGTGTATTCATGTACTCTGGACCATTCCAGAGATGTCAGGGGAACGGGCAGGTCCTTATTCCAAGAGATCTGAGATGGGGAGAGGGTCAAGTCATTGGGTTCTACAAGTAGGGCGTAAAGAAGGGAAATGAGATGTCGTTGAGGCGTCTTTCGGTGGCACAGGGTTTCAAATGGGGTGAGCTGTCTCGTCCATTTGTCTTGGGTAGTGTGTGTGGATAGAAAGTGGCACAGTTGTCTGTAGGTCCAGAAAGGGAAGGTCAGTGTGTTAGATAAGTTCTTAAGATACTCTATCGAGGCAAGTTTGCCCTCAACAAAGAACTGGGCGGCGAGTATGTCCTGGAAGGGCCACTCCTGTTTGAGGAAGTTTGGTGAAAGACCCGGGGGGAAGTCTGGATTCCCTCTCAACGTAGTCATTGGGCCCGGGGTCGGCGCAAGGGTTCTACCCGTTGGAGATTTCCTCAATAGAGATAATGATGTGTAGATAAATGGGTGAGAGGCTAACGGTTGGGGCCATTGTTTTGAGAGTAGCCATGGAAGGAGATGTAGTGGAGTGGGCGAAAAGGCGTTTTCAATGGAAACCCAGACCTTTTCAAGGGAGTGTATGTTCCAGTCTGCGATCCTGGTAAGGTGGCAAGCAACATAGTACTTGTGTAGGTCTGGGAGAGCAATGCCACCTTTGGATTTAGGCAGCGTGAGTCTAGTGTATTTAATTCTAGGAGGGGAGTCCTTCCAGAGGAAGGTAGAACAGGCCTTTCGATAGGATGAAAAGAAGCTTGAGGGGATGGCCATTGGAATGGATTGAATCAGGTACAATAATCGCGGTAAGATGATCATTTTAATCAGGGCGGCTCGTCCGAACCAGGAAACATTCAGAGCCGACCATTCCTTGAGGTGAGTTTGGGCACTCAACAGGGCAGGGTAAAAGTTAAGAGCGTAAAGATCTGAGAGGCGGGGAGGAATCCGAATTCCGAGGTATGTGATGGCAGTTTTTTCCCAGTGGAAAGGGAAGGATTCTTGGCAGTGTGTAGCTTCTTGGGAGGGGAGGGTTATATTTAGAGCGTGAGATTTTGAATAATTAATCTTAAGATTCGAGATTGCACCAAAGGCTTCCAAGTCCTGCAGGAGAGACGGGAGTGAGGTGCGTGGGGATGTCAATGAAAGCAAGATGTCATCCGCGAAAGCGGCAACTTTAAATTCCCTACCTTTGACCATCACCCCCTTAATATCCGAGTTTTCTCTAAGTTTGTTCAAAAGGGGTTCGAGAGTGAGGATGTAGATCAGAGGGGAGAGGGGGCACCCTTGGCGTGTGCCATTGCTAATGGGGAAGGCGTTTGACAGGTGGCCGTTGACTCTCACAGCTGCCGTGGGGCCGGAGTATAGTGCCATTATAGAAGAGAGCATGCGGTCTTCCAGGCCCAGGCTTGATAGTGCTGCCCGCATATAGTCCCAGGCCACTCTGTCAAACGCCTTCTCCGCATCGAGTGAAAGTATGAATCCCTGTGTGTTGGTGGAGGTGAGCCAGTGATGTAGATTGAGAGTTCGGGAGGTGTTGTCTCGGGCTTCCCTGCCCGGGACAAAACCCACCTGGTCATTGGAAATAAGGCCGGGAATCAGGGGCATCAGTCTGTTGGCGAGTATCTTGGCATAAATTTTTATATCCACGTTAAGGAGTGAGATCGGCCTGTAGTTGGCTACCTGGAGGGGGTCTTTCCCTTCCTTCGGGATCACCGTGATATGTGCTTCCAGTAACCTATGTGGACGATTTTGTGGGTTGGCTAGGGCATTAAAGGTCTGTAGGAGGTTGGGGTTAAGGACATCCGAGAAGGATTTATAGTACTGGAGTGTAAACCCGTCAGGGCCAGGGCTTTTACCCAATTTCATTTGCTTTAGTGCAGATTCTAATTCCAGGGATGATATTTGCCCTTCCATAGATTGTGCTTGTTGGGAGGAGATGGGTTTGGGGCTATATCGGGAAAGAAAATCTGCGATTAGCGTTTGGCGTGTCTCTCCGGACGTGCGGGGCGGGTGGCTGGGGTGAAGGTTGTAAAGCTTAGAATAAAAACTTTCAAACTCCTTTGCAATTTCCTCACTTTTGGCTAGCATGACACCCCTCGGGTCACGTATGGCATGTATGGTGGATGATGGTTTGGCAGATTGAACTGACCTCGCCAGGAGACGTCCACTCTTGTTGCCATGCTCATAAAATATCCTCTGGCCAAGAATGTAACGTCTCCGCGTGCGTTTACCCAACTCGTCCGCTAGGAGTGTGCGGGTATGGATTAGTTCCTGTAGGGTGTTTTGTGCTTGTGTCTGTTTATGAGATAGTTCTAGCGCACGCAGTGACTTAAGAAGGGTATTGATTCGTTCCTGATGACGTTTCTTGGCCTGGGAGGTGAGGGTTAACAGCTCCCCCCGTATTACGCATTTATGCGCTTCCCAGAGGGAGATAGGGGACATGTCCGGGCTGGCATTCTCCTGGAAGTACAATCTAATGCGTGATCGAATCTGTTCCAGGGTGACTGGGTCCTTTAATAGAGCAGGGTTGAAGCGCCAGACTTTAGATCTAGGGTAGGATTCCGGGAAAGAAAGGGTAATTGTGATGGGGTGGTGGTCTGAGAGGAACATTGGCTCAATGGAAGATTGGTATAGGGCGGGGAGGTCAGTCTGGGACAGGAAGAAGAAGTCGATTCTGGAGTATTTCTGGTGGGGGGGTGAAAAATAAGTGTAGTCTTTGGTTGAGGGATAGAGGGTGCGCCAGGCGTCATGTAAAGTCAGAGTCTGGAGTTGGGACTTGATCTGGCGTAGGGCCTTGTAAGTAAGAGAGGACGTGCCCGTGGAAGTATCCAGCAGTGGGTTCAGGGGCACATTGAAGTCGCCACCCAGGAGAACCAGTCCGCTCTGAAATGAGGACAGGAGTGCGCAGGTCTTGCGGAAAAAGGTAACTTGATGTTCATTAGGGCAGTAAATGTTGGCCAGGGTGACTGGTTTAGAGGCGTATGTACCTTTAATGAAGATAAATCTGCCTTCTGGATCCACTAGGGAATCGGTCAGGAGGAAGTTTGCGTGTCTTGAGACCAGGATTGAGACGCCCTTTGATTTCGCGTCAGGATTAGTAGCATGGAAGGCAGAGCGGTACACGTGGTTAGAGAGCTTGGGGATAGCATCGGATCGAAAGTGAGTTTCCTGGAGGAAAATAAAATGGGCTTTTTGTCTGGTAAGGGAGGATAAGACCTGAGATCTCTTTTCAGGCACATTCAGGCCTTTCGCGTTAAGTGATATACATTTCAACGTCAGTGGGCTACTAGAAGTAGGATTAGTCTGCATTGTGGAAGGTTCAGGAGAGGGGAGGGATTTGTTCCCTGCTATCTCACGAGTTGGGTACTATGTAGAGGCTGTAAGAGAGGGTCACTCCCCTAGGAGGGGAGGGTAGGTGGGGTGAGGGAAAGGAATAAGGTGGGCAGTGAGTGGGAGGGAGGGGAAGGTTAGAGAGGGAGGAAGGGGGGTCAGGGGGACGAAAGGGGGAGAGAGGAAGCAAAGAAGAGTAGTTGTGGGATCAAGAAAGGAAGTGAGGGGGGGGGGAGCAAGTAATAGATACAGGGGGGGATAGAAGTACCAGAGGTGGGTGTAGCTTTGCTATCCACCTGGGAGGGTTGGGAGAGATTCCTGGTGTGTCAGCAAAGTCTCGGCGAGACCGCTGTGTGGGGGAAGTAAGGTGAACGGTGACCACAGCCTAACTGCGGACACGGGAGTCAAAAGGTGGTGAGGAAGGACCTCATCAGATATGAGGTCCATTGTAGCGTATTAGGGAGCCTACCGTAAATGTGAAGCAGTAGCAGAAAGCAACGTGGGTAACATAACAGTCTAAGCAACCTTGTAAGCTTAGGCCACTGGGCCTGAGTCAGTGTAAATAAACATTACAGAACCAATATACAACTCGGAAACAGTAAATGCAAAACGGACAAGGGTGGGAGCCACAACCTATGAGTAAACGAAGGTAGGATGTTGGTCTTCCAGGGACCATCTAGGGGGCAATTCCAAGGGAATAAAAAGGCTAAAGAGTATGGGGGAGGGGGGAAGGGGTAGGGGGGGAATGGGTGGGGGGGGGAGTTGAAGGGGGAGGGGAGGGGGGAAGATGGAAGGAAGGGGGGGGGGGGTTGGAGCTTGAGGAGGCCCTTTGCGGGGGATTGGTATGAGGGGCACCCTGGCAGCAGCACTTGGTTAGAGCGCCATGAGTGGACCATGTGGTATGGTGTGAGTCATGGGGCATCAATTCAGGGTCTGCCTGGAATCTTGCAGGGTAGGAATTGCAATTTGGCAAAAAATCGTGTGAGGGTAAATAGATTCCTGAAATGCACACCCAAAATCAATAAAGCAAAGAAAAAAAAAAAATAGAATAAATAAATACATAAATACATAAATAAAAAGGAAGAAAAACATTGCCTGAGACGAGGTAAAGTTGGCATCGGGCAGTGGCGGTCCCGGAGAAGGCGAGCTTGAGGGATGAGGAGCTGATGCGGGTCCATCTGCCTAGCGACAAGGGAAAAGCAAATAAAAAGGAAAAAAAAAAAGGGGAAAAAGAAAAAAACTCCCCACATGGGTATATTAGTACATGGAGGTGCCTTTCGGGGGAATTGTGCCAAAGTCAACCGGGTAGCATGAGTCAAAGTCAATCTCTGGTCAGAGGCATCCGCTGGGTGTCCGTGGAGAGGCCTCAGCAGGCACAGGCAGGTTTACCTAGATTCAGGCAATACCATAGTTCAGGAGAGACCGGTCAAGGACTAAAGGCAGCATGGGGGTGACCGACCTGCGGGCGTGTATGTTTCAGTGAACCGTCGAAAGTAGGGTTGCAGGTTTCGACCCAATTGGCGTATTTTCCGTCTTCCATGAGGGCTGGTTCTATGGTCGGGCCACTAGCCGATCGTTGCATAGAGACAGTGTGGTCATGGTTGGGGATCGAACGTGGCAGGGCCCAGGGAGGGAACTACACGTGTAGTCGTCCGGACATCACGAAGATCTGGGATGGTGCATGGTCGGTTGCCGGAGAGGCCACATAACCGGGTGGGGGAACCGATGGATTCAAAAGGGGCCTAATGGGTCTTTTTGGAGGAGCGTCCAGGGTCTCTGGTGCGGTAAAGGGTGGGAAGCTCAGGGTGTGAAGGGAAGGGTACTCACAGGTTGTAGATCACAGTCCGTGGCGCCATCGCTCAATCTTCCGACTCTTCTCGTCTCATGTGCGGAGGCGAGGGGCTGTGCTGGTGCAGGTCTCGTCGTGAGGAGCGGGCGTTCGGGGACAACGGTCCCGGTCTGCGGCGGCGCGATCTCTGGCGGGAGGCTTTCGGCGATGGGTTGAGTGAAACAGGAAGCCAGGGTTCCGCCGGAAAGTAGAGCGCGTACCACTCGGGAAGCTCAATGCTAGGTAGATCGAGTTGGTCGCAGAATGCCTGAAGGTCCTCTGGCGTGCGTAGCAGGGCAGAGCGCCCCCTTGCAGATGCAGACAGACCAAATGGAAATTTCCAGCGATACTGGATGTTTCTGGATCTTAATGTATCTAGTAGTGGACGTAAAGCTCTTCTATTTTGGAGGGTAATTTGTGAAAGGTCTTGAAACAACTTCACCTCCGTCCCATTAAAGAGAATGCGTCCCCTCTCCCTGGCTTTGCGGAGAATCTCTTCTTTGAGGGGAAAGTTCACGATGCAGCAGATGATGTCTCTCGGAGGCTCATTGTCGCGTGGTGGGGGACGGAGAGCACGATGAGCTCTTTCCATGTCAATAGGAGAGTCGGCGGGGCGTTCGATGAGATCGTTGAAAATGGCGCTGATGGTTTGCTGTATCGCGCCTGGATCGACACTCTCGGGGACACCCCGCACCCTAATATTATGCCTCCTTCCCCGGTTATCGAGGTCTTCCACGTGTCTGTGTAGCTCGAAAACCTGGGCAAGCTGGGAGTCGTACGCCGACTGTACTTGGCGAATGGCTGCCGCATGTGTTTGCGTGGTCTGCTCCACGTTGTCGATGCGGTGAGCGACGGCCTGCATATCCACCTTCAGGTCTGCAATCGCCGCCGTTACCGTGTTTTTTATGTCAGATGCAACCTTTTCCAGGTCGAAGAGGCTGGGGGGAAGGGCCCCGCTGGGGCTAGGTGACGCCGTTCCCGGCATGAGTGCGGATGACAGTCCGTCAGGCAAGGCCGCGGTTTGGGCCTGTAATGGCGCGGGTGCTTGCGGCCTTTGGGACCGAAAAATGTCCGGGATATTCCTCCCCAGGTGAGTATGAGGGTCCTTGGGGGTGCGGGAGGTGGACGAGCTTCTGGTGGACCTGTGCATAGCAAGGTAGAACCGGTAGGCTCCCGGTTAGGTAGGTATTTCGTCCCGGTCACGCAGGAGCTCAAAGATTAAGCAGCCATCTCAGTCTCCGTCCAGGCCACGCCCCTATTGTGATTTTTTTTACCAAAAATATGTAGAAGAATACGTATCGGCCTAAACTATTTTTGGGGGATATTTATTATAGCAAAAAATTAAAAATAATGCGTTTTTTTTTTTTCAAAATTGTCGCTCTTTTTTGTTTATAGCGCAAAAAATAAAAACCGCAGGGGCGATTAAATACCACCAAAAGAAAGCTCTATTTGTGGGAAAAAAAAGGACGTCAATTTTGTTTGGGAGCCACGTCGCACGACCGCGCAATTGTCAGTTAAAGCGACGCAGTGCCGAATCGCAAAAAGGGGCCTGGTCCTTTGGCTGCAAATTGGTCCGGTCTGAAAGTGGTTAAGGGGACTCCACTCCTCTATTTCTCTTAAAGCCCCAGCATACCATTACAATAAAAAAGTAAAGGGTCTCCTATAAATTGTTGAATGATTCCTATTCCTCTTGGCCATGGTTGGGATCACCATCGCCTGTTGGATTATTGCAGTTTTGTTTTAAGTTGCTGAAAGACTGAAAGGCTGTAATATACAAAGTTTACCATACATTCACTTTGTTGAAAGTGCTCTTCCTGGTGTTTATGTCCAGTGGGCTATCTGGAGTTGATTACATTTTCTTTATACATAGATCATTGAGGTAGTGTTCTCCTGTGGTTCCTTGCAGCACCTCCTTTTGTTTCCACCTTGTTAATGCTGATCTCTACATGATTGCATATGAATGTTTTTTAGCATGTTTAATTTCAAAATCAAAGAAACACATAGGGGGAGATTTACTAAAACTGAAATCTGAATCTGGTGCAGCTGGGCATGATAGCCAATTAGATTCTAGCTTCAGTTTGTTCAAATAAGCTTTGACAATTTAACCTGGAAGCTTATTGATTCGTATGCAGAGCTGCAACAGATTTTATATGTAACATAAGTAAATTATTCCAGACGGCTCCACTTCCAAAAATCCTTTTATTGAAGCTTCATATGACAAGTGGTTGACAGATGGAGCAGGGGGCAAAAAGGTAAGCATGTTTCGTGTAAATATTAGCGCTTAGTCATTACCTATTGAAACTAGTCACCACAATCACCTATATACTGCTCTAATGTGTCATCATTAGATTACAGGTGAACTAACCAATTAAGTAACAAAATAAGTACTCAGCTGGTGTTACAATGAAAACCTGGCTTTTTTCTCCTATACCTGTATATTGTTTATACACAGGAAGCTGATACCATTGGACACATTGCACAATCCCAGGTCCACACATATTCTTTGTGGTCCTTTTCAGGCATGCAGGCGGGCAAGAACAAGGGTGGGGAGAGTAGGCACACAGACCCTCCTCCTGAACTATAACCAGGCCACATGGCTTCAACATTGGGAGAATACCTTACACGAGGTAATGTCAAAGCCTGTACCTTGTCCCTATGTTGAATGGACAAGGGCCTCATCCTCACACCCTGTCCCCCAGAAGGGGGACAGGTGGCTTGACTTCTAAAATGTACTCATAAAAGTAAATGGGACCATGTTGCAACTGCAAAGTAGTATTGATTCCTGAATGCCTAAAAGGCACTGCTCTATCACCTGTGTGGAATAATTTTTGAGAGGGGTGTTAAAGACCGCTGCCCATGTAAACAAAGCCTAATGCAAAAAGAAATAAACAAAAATGTCCCACAATGTAAATCCAACTTCTTTCATGCCATCCATTGCTGAAATTCCATGCCAGTTAAGATGAATGCTACCTGACAATGGCAACCCACTACCACAATTATTCATGGACTAACAATGCTACCCCAATCCTGTCCCAGATCTCCAGTCGGCTTCTGCATATAAACAAGCCAGCGGGTATCCTGGGTGAACTCATTAATAAAATATAGTCCATATATGGTCAATGGCATCTTCCAGGTTCCCCACAGGCTTGTTTACAAACAGAAGCCGGTGGGGATCTGTCATGCCATTTAAAAGTGGCAAAGTTACCACTTCTAATTTAAAGACTTCCTGCTCAATTTATTTACATCAAATATGACCAGTTTGTTCACCCGATCCCTGAAGTACAAAATTATCAATTTCATGTGTATATTGTGCTTTACAGAATTTAAACAGATTTACTGATATACATTTTACTTTTAACAAGTTTATAAAATTGATTAAAACCCACCTAGCAGCTATTTTATACACACACATTTTTTCAGTCTACATTTCATTTGTACAATGAAAATCATAAGAAATTTTCTTTTTGTCTCCACTGATTATTTACAAAGACTATTGAAGTTTAATTTTATGTTTTTAATGCATGCATTTTTAATCTAAACAATTCTATATTAGGATATAAAACACTAGGAATTGTATTTACTATCCACTAACAATGTAATTTAAATGCAAAGAAAATCATTGCGCATCTACTGGTTTCAAGGTCACAGCATGATTTGACTTACCTGAGGAGCTGTTCCTTGTGTTTTATCACTTAAATAGTTCACCACAGTATACAAAAAAAATTTAATCTGTAAACTAGATCGTATGAAATTTTTTTCTAGTTTGTCATTGAAGGTTCTAATTTATCCAGGTCATGATATATTACAGTGTTACAAAACACACAACAGTTTAATAAGTCTGTTTATGCAGTAAAGCATATATTCACTTTGAAACCTAAGAGATGAATCCTCTGCATTGTGTAAAAAGGTTGTTTGATCCTACCTTCTCTGATCCTCCCCTTCTTTTAGTATCCCCAATCAATCTGCTTGGAGGGACTCTGCCTTAGCCTTGGAGGGACTCTGCACATGCTCAGTTTGGTGTGTATTACAAGAAAGTTTTTTCTTTGGGGGGGAGGGGGTGCATGTAATCAGCACAGGACCAATCAGCACTGGCCAGAAAAAGGGTCAGGGGTCATGCAGCCTCAAAGTTATTAGAACGAGTCAAAGTTCTGTGTCATGTAAAAAAGTGGTAAAGGGGTAATAGAAAGTGTTTTACCTTCTTACGAGCAGCGTGCTTTACCTGGCACAGCGAGGCCTCATGACAGGCTTGCGTCTTCTCAACTTCCTCTAATCTTAAAGTGGAGTTCCACCCACTTTTACAACTCTTCAGCATCCCTCACTAAACTGTGCACTTTAAACAAATTGGATATTTTTTTTATTTTTTTTTCAGCACAGACTGTATATCTGCTGTATTCATTTTTCACTTCCTCCTCCCTGGCCGCGGCCCTTCGCATCATTTCCTGTTTGCAATGCCTCCTGGGAAGGGGCAGCAACTTCCTCTCAAACTGCCGTTGCTATGGAAACCTGACCTGAAACCTATTACACTGCTTATGCTGCACTGAGCATGTACGAGATCTGCAAGGATGAGATCCAGGAAGAAATACAGTCTGGCTTCAGATGCCCACACTTAAGATGGCCACGGCCTGCTGCAAGTTTATAAAATAACAAACTACTGCTAAAAACTAACAAAACAGACCTTAGTTTACAGAGTAACTTTACTAGAATACATTAAGCTTGTGTATTATAGGGGTATTTTTATTTAAAAAGTATAATTTCGGCCGGAACACCGCTTTAATGCTGGATATCTGATCGCAGATGTGAGATGGCTGCTGATAGAGTGTTTTTTATATCTGCCACTACCATGCGGAGGTCATCTAGACTTAGATCAGAGGCTGATCGGGCACCTGAGGAGAGAGGGCTCTGTGTCTGGATGTAGAGGATTGTGACGCAGTCATTGTGTCTCTGGGCCGTGTTCGAAATATCTCGGGGATGTGACTGCTTAGTTACATTTTTCGATCCGAGGGGGATCGGGATCCTGTTGTCGAGACACTCCGGGTTGTTCTCCCTGTGTTAGATTTGCTGGATGGCATATCTAAGCAGATAGCAGGACCTTGTGGAACAGGAGCGTCCATCTTAGAACGGAACCAGGCCGCGCCCTAGTTATTTATCTTTGACTGGTTTCAAAAACTTTTCTTTGGATATTTTTTGTATTTATCATTGATTATTTTTCACATATTAATTATCACCCCGTGGAGTGTTCATTTGTCACCTTCATAGATTTTTTTTTTTACTAATGTTACATTTTTGTATTATACACTGTTGATGTATTATTATGAGATAAAGGGGACAGGGCAACATTTTTTATTCTTTGGTTCAAAGAATGTGACTAACTACTACTAGATATGCTTCTAGTTTGTAATCTCTGGTATATTTAGGATAAGTAAAGCCCAGTCTAGAACATGGAGTGAAAAGGTTTGCTTGGTTGCTATAATACTTCCACGTTCACCCTCACCCTTTAAGTAAATGCTAAGAAAAGTTGAATGTTTAATTGTCACATGTAGGATTATCTGTCACTGTGCAATGTGTGCATGCTCTGCAAGACTCAAGTAATACCCTTGATATACAATTGGTCTACAGTAGCCAGGATATGGGGACATAACTCATTTGGAATTATAACCTAATAAATAATATAATGTGGTTTCCCGGGTAAGTTTGAGCTAGGCATTGCCATGTCATTTTATTTATAGCGTGATCACATTAAAAAATAATTTTATGTAGCAGGACAAGAACATTTATTATTTTAAGTGGTGTCGAATATTTATCAACAGGGTCTATGGATGACCTGTCTATTTTAATTCATAGATTGTGAGTATTTCAATCTGTGAGTTATTGCATTTACTCTATGTTACAAAGTATGCACTGCTATAGTCACTGTGTTGCTAATGAAAAGACTCTTCTGTCACTATTTCATGACGAAATACAAGGATCTTGTATACTTTGTCGCATTTTCTTAAATTCAAGTTAAAATAGAGGTAAACTCAGTAACTAAAATCTCATTTGAGCTTTAACACGTTAATGTCATTTCAAAAGTTGTCTTAAATGTTTTTAACATTCTGTTTGCATTAAAATAATATCTGGTGATCCTGGTAGAAAGGTCTTTGATTGGTCACTTCTTGGAACAAGCTAATATGCCCTGATTTAATTTGTGTTCAGTTTGTTGAATCTCGCATGAAGTCAGAAATGTATTAATCTAAAATTGAACCCCTTTATAAGTCCGTTGGGGTGAATTGATAATTCTGGCCATTTTCAAGGCTAATCAGAGATTTTCAAAAAAGGTCATGGGTAGCAGATAACTGCTATGGGAGACATGTACCAAATTAAACAATGAAAAATTCTATACAGTGAGGATAGTGTCCTCCTTTTATTGTAACTTTGAGGGCAACATGGGAAAAACATCAAAATACACTTGATATATTTTTTGTTGATTGCATTGAATTGTACTGTGATATTTTTGTTCTGATGTTTGCTGACGTCAGGTCGTAGTTCAGTGCCACTACAACGTACTAATCTTCTGCATTTGGTACTCCCCCTTGTTTTATTCTCCTGTTTAGTGCTAGTTAGCATAGTCCTAGCTAGACCTTCCCTATTTTCTCTCATGTAACTTCAGCAAGCATTAGTCGTTGCAGGGACAAGGTGTAGAAAGTCATTACTGTAAAAAAATCCTCTTTACTGCACTTAAGTAAAATTGCATTGGATTCAACTTCTGTGTGTTATTAAAATATCATCCGCAAATAAGGTCAAACTCAGCACTTCCCATCCTACAGGGATCCCATGTAGAGGTGCCTTACTACTAAGGAAATGTGAAAGGGGTTCTATCGCTAGATTAAATAATAAATGTGACAGGGGGAATCCTTGCCTTGTGCCTTTATAGAGCCTAATTGTATCAGACAGGTGTATCAGACTGCTGCAACCACCCTGGTGATAAAGGGTGATAAATATATGATATTTATGAAGTGGCAGAAAGGGCCTGTGAAGTCAAAGTTATGCATGACCAGAGACAACCATTGAAAACGTACATGATCAAAAGCTTTCTCTGCGTCTAATGTAATGATGGCTAAATCTTCCAATGGGTGGGTCTTCGCATATTGCAACACTGCTAAAACCTTGTGGATGTTGGATGTCTTTGATTCACCCAGCACAAGCAGGTTTCAGCAAAGATGGCAAAATGTTGACTAATCGGGATGCTACAAGTTTTGAGAGGATCTTGGTGTCTACATTTAAAAGGGAGAAAGGATCAGTTGGATCTTTACTTTTTTTTAGATCATCTTAATACTGTATGTGCTTGATGTCTTGATGGTAAATAGGGGCCACCTTCCCAGATGAACTTATAAATCACTAATAATGTAGTGGATAAGATGTCTGCAGTCGATTTATAAATTTCCTCCTGGGTTATTGGGGAATTTATTAGTTTCAAGTGCTCTAAATTTATTATTGGCAAATGCATAGAATCTAAAAATTTGGAAGCTTCATCTGGGTCAATGGGTTTGTCTGCATAGAGAGCAGTAGAGAGTAGTATGTTTCTAGGATCCACAGCAGCAGCAGCAGCAGCAAAAACTTGCAGAATCTCACAGCCATAGCCTGCTCACTCTTCCCATGGATTAAAGGTAACTTTGGTCAGGGCTAAAGTGAGGGGCACAGATTCTGCACCTGAAGGTAGTTTTTTTTGTTTGTTTTTACTTATTTATAGATATAAATTTTTTTATGATTATCTTTTTATATGTTTTTTTCTTGTAGGTCCATCCCTGCTGTGGTCAACCAAAACACAGACAGCGATAACAAAGCAAAGTGGATACTACCTTTAGAAAACGGAAGTCCTAGTCTGAAACTCTACCTTGCTCCTATGCAATAAAGGTTAAATTGGATAAGGTCTCTAGCTCAGACACTGGCCTCAAAGAGGTGATGGCTACAAGGAATCCCACCTTGCAGGTGAGAGAGAGAAAATACTCTCTCTAATAGTAAAAAAATGTGTTTCCAAAATGCAGAGAGAACCATATTAGGTTTTCCTAATCAAGGAGCAAGAGGTCAACAATTTCTGAAACAAGACAGAGCCATGGCCTTGAGATCCAAGCACAGATCCAGACCCAGCCATTTTCCCATCCTTCATCATAATTAGTTTTTTTACAATTTAAATGTGTACATTATTTATAGACTACCACTATTTTTATCAATCCATTTTATACTATTTCTTTATTTCCCTTGTAAGACCATCCCTGCTCTGGTCAAACATATACTGGCAGGGATGGTAAGGCTGTAAATAAAATGCTTACAAGCAATTGTATACATGGGCTTTAAGGATACTGTGATGTGCTGCAACAAAAAAGCAGTTGCTGAATGAATTGTCAGCAACAACTGCCTAATATGTTCTAATCACCATAAGTTAAAAGTTATAATCTACACATCTGGCAAGTATCATGTCATTTTTAATGTGAGAGAACTGTATAAAATGTACTAGAAACAAAATATACAGGCATTTTTATTAAAAGAATAAAGAGACCACAGACAATGACAATGGTGTAAAATTGGCTGGCAGCAGAACAATTAAGTAGCAATATTAAACCCAAATTTACTAGAGTCATGTGTAGGTGGGTGCCTACAAGGGGTTAATGCGTCAGCTTGTGTAAGCACTTGTTTCTCCTGGCTCTGCTCATTACCTCATCCTCAGGTCCTCATCACCTCAGCCAGGTGCCAAATGTTACAATGCTCTCCTGCTTTCCTATGTCCTCAGGTTGACCTGAGAGCTAGGGCTAACCAGGCTGTGAGGGTTAACAGCTTTACCACCCCTACAGGTCAACCAACATAAAAGGTCTGAAGTAAGCTAGATGAAGTAGTTGAACAGAGAATGATACCAAAATCCCAATAAATTCTGTAAACATGTATTTAAGGGGGATAAAAGAGGCCACATGCCTCTGGGATTTTTTGTTAAGGTATCTGGGTTGGAATTGGGTACACAGTAATCATAAAGATGTATATAAAAAACAATTTTTTTTATTTTCCAAAAAAGGATAGAAATATAGAAAAGGGCACAAATATTACATCCATACATTACAGACATATGTGTTATAACAGACGAAAAGTTACGTAGAGCTTCGCCATACTCGACATGTTTCACTCAATGGAGTTTCTTCAGGAGATTGATAGGTTTAGCTCAAGGGTATGCTGAAATAACAGAGTTTCATGAACATGCATCCTTTTGAACAGTTTTGCCACAAACAGAGTGTGCATATTTAGACATCGTATATATATAAGTGTGCTCTAATATATACATCTAGGGATATGAGCAATTTTTTACAAAACTTGGAAGTTACATAACATTATAGAAAATATAGGGCATAGAAAGCAGGTAAGGATATGGAAATATGAAATAGGGCAGGACTTACCACATATGCTTGGAAAGTTTTAAAGAAGAAAATGCATGTATGGAATCGATTTCTTGTTAAAAAAACAAATTTCGAAGTGAGAGATGATTCACTCCCAGGGTGCCAGCACAGACTCTATGTCACTTGCAGAGAGACAACACTAAATGGATTTAAGTGGATAGCGCCATTAGAGGAATTGTTAAAAGGTGGGGTTCAAAGCAAAATAGGTTACTATACAAATAAAGTATTAATGAGGGACTGTACCTCTTAGAAGTCATGTGGTACGCTAAAGGTAACGAAGTTCAGGTTTGTACCAGTGCAGAAGTAAGGTGCAGATATATGCTGCACCATAGATCATGAGACATTTCAGTTGTTATCTGAAATGTACAGGGTAGATATATTAGTATCCGGCAAACGGTAATTAAAAAAAAATATTAG
The DNA here is from genome assembly GCA_028564925.1 of Lithobates sylvaticus. Taxonomy (NCBI): domain Eukaryota; kingdom Metazoa; phylum Chordata; class Amphibia; order Anura; family Ranidae; genus Lithobates; species Lithobates sylvaticus. Next base: position 412,872,314 of record CM053028.1, read on the forward strand.
AAATGTCCATATCAGTCCAAATGGGACTGTACATATAAAGAGACTGTATGGAGATAAAAAGTAATAAAGTCTTACCCCATTGATGAAATGAATGGATAGTGACGGATTAGGCTCACTGGGGAAGGCGATTTAGACGCCTCACTTCCCGGTGTGCTTAGGCTCCTGACAGGGATTAAACTGGCAGAGGGGGCTGCCTTTTGTAGTGTGCTCTCCGACCCGGCGGCGTCTGACGTCACCGCCGGGTCGCGGGCGCTTAAACGGCAATGCTGGGCGCCAAAGGTACTGTGGTGCGTGGTGCGCATGCGTCGGCGGCGAACCGTGCCGCCGACGCATGACGTCAGACGTCACGCCGCTTGTCGGCGGCATGACGGCGGCCATTTTGGGAAATCCTAATTGCCCTCTCCTCGCTGTATCAGAGGGTGGGACAAAGGATACCCAAAAGGGGGAGGAGGGACACAGCAGAAGGCGTACACCGCCGCTATGACCTGCCCGCCCAACGGGGAAGAAAAGGACCCGATTACTGGGCCGAGAAACTAAGGCGCCCTAGCAGGCCAAAGAGAGGGGGTAGCTGAGGGGGAGCAGAGGAAGGGGTCTATCACATTGCAACCCAACAGGGACCCCGGGGCGCCTGTACAAGTGACTTCAGATGCTGGTTGGACACCCTGTAGGGAGCATCTCATTTCTGTTTGAAATGTAGAGCATTATACTGCTAAAAGATAAATAAATATACAAGATTATACCAAGTTCATTTATGTGGCAAGTCGGCCCATCCCGTTCCATCGCCTGAACTGCTTTGAAACACAAAAGGATTATTTATTATGAATATCATACATAAATATATATCATATAAAATGACATTTAATTTTAGTCCATTATTAAATAATTAGACAAGGAAATGGAAAGAAAATAGGGAAAAGAAGAGGGAAAAAAAGGGGAGATAAAGTAATTGTGTTGCTGTCGTAATCTAGAGCTGCATTATTTCAGAGAAAGGACTTATAGCTGAGGGCATCGTTTAAGCCGGGGGAGGCGGTGGCTTTGAGGTCAAATATCCAACGAGCCTCACGTTGGAGTAAAATACGATCATAGTTGCCACCCCTTTCCCCTGGGGGTACATGCTCAAGTGCGAAAAAGTGCATTTTTTTGTCATCATGGGCATGAAAAAGTCCCATGTGACGGCTGATCGGGGTCTCCATTTTTTTTCCCCGTACAAGGGTTACATGATCCCTTATGCGATGGAAAAATGGTCGTTTAGTTTTCCCGATATAGAAGGCTGTGCATTCACATAGCATAATATAAACTATACCGACTGATTGGCAATTGGCCAGAAATTTAGGTTTGTAAACTCTGTTATTAGGTAACGTGATTTGTTTAGATGCATATATGTAACGGCAGAAATTGCATTTATGGCAAGGCTTGCTTCCCACATTTCTTTTCAAATTGGGACAACCCTCTTGAGTTGGAACGTAATGACTACGTACAAGGGTGTCTCTAAGGGACTGAGATCTCCTGTAAGTGATTTCTGGGTGATCACCCACATGTTTTGATATCAAAGGGTCAGCCTTAAGCAAATACCAATATTTGTCAAAGATTTTTCGCACCTGAGCATGATGTCCAGAAAAGCGGGTGATGATTCTGATGCCAGGGTCGATGGTGGATGCTTTAGTTCCATGAATGAGATTAGAACGATTTTGTTGCTTGGCTTTCAAATATGACTTTTTTAAACATGTTGAACTATAACCACGATGTTGTTAAAGCTGCTGCAGTTTTTTGGCTTCCACTTTAAAGTGGGAGACTTGGCTGCAGTTTCGCTTAACATGGAGATATTGCCCATATGGTACACTGGCTACCAACGGGCTGGGATGAGAACTCGTTGCATGTAGCAATGTATTGGCGGCAGACGGTTTACGGTAAAGGGTAGTGCCAACATTGCCCTCTCCATCAACGTAGATCGTGATGTCAAGAAAGGTTAGTTGTGATTGACTTTTTTCCATTGTAAAGCTCAGATTAAACGTGTTAATCTTGAGCTTTTCATAGAAAAGCAGTAGGTCGGATTCTGTACCTGTCCAGATGAAAAACACATCATCGATGTATCTTCTCCAGATTGGGATCTGATCCAGAGATGTCTGTATATCATCTCTGTGAAATAGATGACGCTCCCACCCCCCCAGATACAGATTAGCATACGATGGGGCACACTTGGTCCCCATTGCTACGCCCTGTATCTGGAGGTAGTGGGAGCGCCCGAATAGAAAAATGTTGTTATTAAGTATAAATTCTAATAATTTGATGATGAAATCATTGTATTTGAGTGATGACTCAGTGCCACTAATCCTCCAGGCCGCCCCATAGTTTCTGGCAACGGATGTCTCACAGAGAATGCTAGTGCTCTGGTGGATGACTTTCTCCGTCCACATGTTGAGGGACTTGTTTCCTATTTACAGGATACACGAGATCTATTGAGGGCTCTCGATGGAATCTCGATACCTCCAGACTCTTGGCTCGTTGCTCTCGATGTTGAGGCCCTTTACAGCTCTATACCCCATGACACGGGGGTCAGAGTTGTGAAGGGCTTCATTTCCGAGAGCACCGAGTCATCACTCAAATACAATGATTTCATCATCAAATTATTAGAATTTATACTTAATAACAACATTTTTCTATTCGGGCGCTCCCACTACCTCCAGATACAGGGCGTAGCAATGGGGACCAAGTGTGCCCCATCGTATGCTAATCTGTATCTGGGGGGGTCGGAGCGTCATCTATTTCACAGAGATGATATACAGACATCTCTGGATCAGATCCCAATCTGGAGAAGATACATCGATGATGTGTTTTTCATCTGGACAGGTACAGAATCCGACCTACTGCTTTTCTATGAAAAGCTCAAGATTAACACGTTTAATCTGAGCTTTACAATGGAAAAAAGTCAATCACAACTAACCTTTCTTGACATCACGATCTACGTTGATGGAGAAGGCAATGTTGGCACTACCCTTTACCGTAAACCGTCTGCCGCCAATACATTGCTACATGCAACGAGTTCTCATCCCAGCCCGTTGGTAGCCAGTGTACCATATGGGCAATATCTCCGTGTTAAGCGAAACTGCAGCCAAGACTCCCACTTTAAAGTGGAAGCCAAAAAACTGCAGCAGCTTTAACAACATCGTGGTTATAGTTCAACATGTTTAAAAAAGTCATATTTGAAAGCCAAGCAACAAAATCGTTCTAATCTCATTCATGGAACTAAAGCATCCACCATCGACCCTGGCATCAGAATCATCACCCGCTTTTCTGGACATCATGCTCAGGTGCGAAAAATCTTTGACAAATATTGGTATTTGCTTAAGGCTGACCCTTTGATATCAAAACATGTGGGTGATCACCCAGAAATCACTTACAGGAGATCTCAGTCCCTTAGAGACACCCTTGTACGTAGTCATTACGTTCCAACTCAAGAGGGTTGTCCCAATTTGAAAAGAAATGTGGGAAGCAAGCCTTGCCATAAATGCAATTTCTGCCGTTACATATATGCATCTAAACAAATCACGTTACCTAATAACAGAGTTTACAAACCTAAATTTCTGGCCAATTGCCAATCAGTCGGTATAGTTTATATTATGCTATGTGAATGCACAGCCTTCTATATCGGGAAAACTAAACGACCATTTTTCCATCGCATAAGGGATCATGTAACCCTTGTACGGGGAAAAAAAATGGAGACCCCGATCAGCCGTCACATGGGACTTTTTCATGCCCATGATGACAAAAAAATGCACTTTTTCGCACTTGAGCATGTACCCCCAGGGGAAAGGGGTGGCAACTATGATCGTATTTTACTCCAACGTGAGGCTCGTTGGATATTTGACCTCAAAGCCACCGCCTCCCCCGGCTTAAACGATGCCCTCAGCTATAAGTCCTTTCTCTGAAATAATGCAGCTCTAGATTACGACAGCAACACAATTACTTTATCTCCCCTTTTTTTCCCTCTTCTTTTCCCTATTTTCTTTCCATTTCCTTGTCTAATTATTTAATAATGGACTAAAATTAAATGTCATTTTATATGATATATATTTATGTATGATATTCATAATAAATAATCCTTTTGTGTTTCAAAGCAGTTCAGGCGATGGAACGGGATGGGCCGACTTGCCACATAAATGAACTTGGTATAATCTTGTATATTTATTTATCTTTTAGCAGTATAATGCTCTACATTTCAAACAGAAATCAGATGCTCCCTACAGGGTGTCCAACCAGCATCTGAAGTCACTTGTACAGGCGCCCCGGGGTCCCTGTCGGGTTGCAATGTGATAGACCCCTTCCTCTGCTCCCCCTCAGCTACCCCCTCTCTTTGGCCTGCTAGGGCGCCTTAGTTTCTCGGCCCAGTAATCGGGTCCTTTTCTTCCCCGTTGGGCGGGCAGGTCATAGCGGCGGTGTACGCCTTCTGCTGTGTCCCTCCTCCCCCTTTGGGTATCCTTTGTCCCACCCTCTGATACAGCGAGGAGAGGGCAATTAGGATTTCCCAAAATGGCCGCCGTCATGCCGCCGACAAGCGGCGTGACGTCTGACGTCATGCGTCGGCGGCACGGTTCGCCGCCGACGCATGCGCACCACGCACCACAGTACCTTTGGCGCCCAGCATTGCCGTTTAAGCGCCGGCGACCCGGCGGTGACGTCAGACGCCGCCGGGTCGGAGAGCACACTACAAAAGGCAGCCCCCTCTGCCAGTTTAATCCCTGTCAGGAGCCTAAGCACACCGGGAAGTGAGGCGTCTAAATCGCCTTCCCCAGTGAGCCTAATCCGTCACTATCCATTCATTTCATCAATGGGGTAAGACTTTATTACTTTTTATCTCCATACAGTCTCTTTATATGTACAGTCCCATTTGGACTGATATGGACATTTCTAATATTTTTTTTTTTTTAATTACCGTTTGCCGGATACTAATATATCTACCCTGTACATTTCAGATAACAACTGAAATGTCTCATGATCTATGGTGCAGCATATATCTGCACCTTACTTCTGCACTGGTACAAACCTGAACTTCGTTACCTTTAGCGTACCACATGACTTCTAAGAGGTACAGTCCCTCATTAATACTTTATTTGTATAGTAACCTATTTTGCTTTGAACCCCACCTTTTAACAATTCCTCTAATGGCGCTATCCACTTAAATCCATTTAGTGTTGTCTCTCTGCAAGTGACATAGAGTCTGTGCTGGCACCCTGGGAGTGAATCATCTCTCACTTCGAAATTTGTTTTTTTAACAAGAAATCGATTCCATACATGCATTTTCTTCTTTAAAACTTTCCAAGCATATGTGGTAAGTCCTGCCCTATTTCATATTTCCATATCCGTACCTGCTTTCTATGCCCTATATTTTCTATAATGTTATGTAACTTCCAAGTTTTGTAAAAAATTGCTCATATCCCTAGATGTATATATTAGAGCCAACTTATATATATACGATGTCTAAATATGCACACTCTGTTTGTGGCAAAACTGTTCAAAAGGATGCATGTTCATGAAACTCTGTTATTTCAGCATACCCTTGAGCTAAACCTATCAATCTCCTGAAGAAACTCCATTGAGTGAAACATGTCGAGTATGGCGAAGCTCTACGTAACTTTTCGTCTGTTATAACACATATGTCTGTAATGTATGGATGTAATATTTGTGCCCTTTTCTATATTTCTATCCTTTTTTGGAAAATAAAAAAAATGTTTTTTATATACATCTTTATGATTACTGTGTACCCAATTCCAACCCAGATACCTTAACAAAAAATCCCAGAGGCATGTGGCCTCTTTTATCCCCCTTAAATACATGTTTACAGAATTTATTGGGATTTTGGTATCATTCTCTGTTCAACTACTTCATCTAGCTTACTTCAGACCTTTTATGTTGGTTGACCTGTAGGGGTGGTAAAGCTGTTAACCCTCACAGCCTGGTTAGCCCTAGCTCTCAGGTCAACCTGAGGACATAGGAAAGCAGGAGAGCATTGTAACATTTGGCACCTGGCTGAGGTGATGAGGACCTGAGGATGAGGTAATGAGCAGAGCCAGGAGAAACAAGTGCTTACACAAGCTGACGCATTAACCCCTTGTAGGCACCCACCTACACATGACTCTAGTAAATTTGGGTTTAATATTGCTACTTAATTGTTCTGCTGCCAGCCAATTTTACACCATTGTCTGTGGTCTCTTTATTCTTTTAATAAAAATGCCTGTATATTTTGTTTCTAGTACATTTTATACAGTTCTCTCACATTACTGTGTACCCAATTCCAACCCAGATACCTTAACAAAAAATCCCAGAGGCATGTGGCCTCTTTTATCCCCCTTAAATACATGTTTACAACATAAAAGGTCTGCCTTCAAGCCCTTAGAGATTTCCTTAGAGAATTCCCAGGTTTGGTTGTTGGGTAAAAGACAGTAAAAATGTAGCTGTTTACTCTGTTGGAGTGCTCACCCCTTTGGGAGTGATAGGAGCCTAATTGTGGGTCCCTGGAGAGGGTCTGGAGCCTGGTGACCCCTATGGACTTGTAACTCTTCATGGAAATCATGGACTTTTGCTTTGATGGATTACTGCCAATCATGGACTCTACGGGACTTGCAGTGCCTCCCGTGGAATATTGCTTTGGACTTTTTCCCATAAAAGGACTGCTTTATGGACTTCCCTACTGCATAAGGTATGCATGATCTAAGGAATGTTAGATCTCTGTATAGGAATTGTGTTGAAACTGCATTTTGAGAACTGTACTGTATTCAGCAAATACTGTACCTCAGTAAATGGTCTTGTTTGTTTACTTGGGTTCCCTGGTTTGAAGTCTCTTAAAGGGATGCTAAACAGCGTATCAAAAGAACAGGACTTGAAACACAACAAGGGGGTTAAGCTAGAGGAAAATGCAATACACAGATTATTGTGAAGATAAAGTTAATGTGTTGATGCTAAGGACTACAGTATTTGTGTCATGTGAAGGCAACCATTCAGCCAGGAGAAGGGTGATTGGCAAAGGTGGCAGTTACCCTGGTAGTGGAGGCGATTAGGTGCTTGACACCTCCACTAGTGGCTGGTTCCCCACTCTTTGGGACCAGACCTGCAGCACAGACTGCCCAGGGACTCAGACTAGAGTCGAGTCACAGGAGAGATGTATGAGATACCTTAAGCCTCGTACACACGGTATGAAAATCAGAAGGGAAAGACAAGCTGTCTGCGTATTTTCAGATCATTAGTATGGTGCATTCGACAGACGATTTGACAAAAGCTGAATGTGCAGGCTATAAAATTTTTGTCTGATATGAACTCAATTTCTGATTTTCAGATGGTCAATATAGAAATCCGTCACACAAAAGTCGAAAGTACAAACACGCATGCTCGGAACCAAGGAACTATTGGGAAGAGTTTGGTCTTGTAAACTACTGTACGTAATCTAGAATTAACATTTGTGATGCGGCAATTGATGAAATGTCAAAATTCTCATCTTCTCTAATGGGATAATAATGAAGCTGCTTTGCATGTAGTTATGCCAAATGTATTTTAAAAGGCATTTGATTTGTACGATCTGAAAATCGCGAATCAACGCTCACCAAACTTCTACTAACATGAAATTAGCAGAAGGGGCCCAAAGGGTGGTGCTTGAGAAATTAACTTCCACTTTATACTCTCATAGCACGTCACTACGTTCGTATTTGTCAAACGACAATTTGTGGAAAGTTAGTATGCTAGAAAAAATCCTGCACACGCCCTTTTGACAAAAATCAGACGCTCGGTCATCCAGAAATCAGACCGTGTGTACGAGGCTTAACACTAAAAGCAATTATGGTGGTTGGAGAAAGAGTGAGAGCATTCCCTGTATCCCATAGCAACCATGGGATGGGTCACTGGGAGAGAGGTAAACTGCTGGACTGGTGGAGCCTGGTACAAGCTCAGTGGAACCAGCCACTACTTTCTGCACACCTGGGAAGTGGTGTCCTGTATACATATGTTGCCTTATGAGAAGTTTATGTGTAATCTCCATTAGCAAATGTAAATATATATATATATACAGCATCTCACAAAAGTGAGTACACCCCTCACATCTTTGTAAATATTTTATTATATCTTTTCATGTGACATCACTAAAACACTGAAGAAATTATACTTTGCTACAATGTAAAGTAAAGAATAAAGATATTGGAGATACGGGACTGTCTGAGGTACATAGTTACAAGACGTGTTCAGATATAGTAACAGAGAATTATTTTATTAAAACATAAAAGCAAAAAAGATATTTGGACTTTGTGTACAACAGTATATATATTATGGTTCAAAGGTTATGCATACAATCCCAATTAGAACACAGCATATTAGTATACTATAAGCACACAGGTCATGATACTTGTCCATTTGTTCTCGACATGTTTCGCCAGATAAGGCTTCTTCAGGAGACAAGCGTAAGGTACAAGTGAATGGAAATATCGAAGGTATTTTCTTGTTCTAAAGTATGCATGTAAAGACAATATATGGTTTAGTATATACAAAAGACAATATTATTAATTTACAGTTGTGCTGTATGAATTTATAGTGGTGATTGCGCCAAATGGGTCCCTGGTATGTGTACGACCTCTTACCTCCAATGTTAGAGAGTCTGCACATTCCCAGATTACCAAGAACAAGTTAAGATAAATTCACAACAGAGTGTCCTCCAAACGGATCCACACAGGGCTAAACCACATTGCCAGAACCAAGAAAAGTGGCTGGAGAACCGTAGGGGGAGAAAAGAGGTCCTATTATTGCACGGTTATATTGGAACAAGGCCTGCAGAGTACAAAAAGTACTTATTGAGTATTCATATACAGTATATCACAATTGGCCAAGATGCAGCGAAATAGTTTGATCAAGCCCAATATTTTGTCAAACTATACCTACCTCTTTGGCAATTCATAAAGAGAAGAAAAATACAAAGGAGGCTCGGGTCTACCTTCAAATGAAGGAGGGGGGAACAGGTCTGTCTTTAGTTTGGATAGTGTCAATAATGATAATGATATTCTATAGATATAGAAAGAGAAAGGACCCCAATAAGGTTACAGAGATCTGTACTATTTGCACTAAGCCTCCCAAGTGAATTTCATCCTTCCTACCTTGTAGAGGACTTTTATGGACTTGCCTAAGGTACATAAGAGCCTAACGTCCCCACCAGGTCGCCCCATAATTTCAGGTTGTGGATCATTAACAGAAAAGACAGTCAATTAGTTGATGAGTACTTGTACCCACATGTTAAATGCTTATTCTCATATGTTAAAGATACCATAGAACTTTTAAAAAGTACAGATGGCCTACAGATACCCGCAAATGCTTGGCTGGTGGCCATTGACATAGAGGCCCTCTATAACTCGATACCTCACCAAAAAAGTGTCGAGGTGATAGGGGAATTCTTGACAGAAAGAGATATTGATTCATGGAAGTACAATGATTTTGTGTTGGAGCTACTTAGCTTCATTTTGATGCATAATTTATTTGTATTTAAACGCTCCCACTACCTCCAGGTGCAGGGGGTCGCTATGGGGGCAAAATGTGCGCCCTCATATGCGAACCTGTACCTGGGGGGGTGGGAGCGAGATTTGTTCTCTGATGAGAACAAGACTAAGTCTATTGGCAAGACAATATCATGGAGTCGTTACATTGATGACGTCCTCATGATATGGTCAGGATCAAAGGAGGACCTTATTGTTTTTCTTGATGAACTACAAATTAACGAGTACAATCTAAAATTTACCTTCAATTATGATCAGAAAAAGATTACTTTCTTAGACGTGGAACTCTATGTGGATAAGAAAGGAACTTTATGCTCCACTCTCTATAGAAAATCCTCAGCTGGCAACAGTATGTTACATGCTAGCAGCTCTCATCCTGAAAAGTTGATTAGGAGTATCCCTTATAGTCAGTTCCTACGGATCAAGCGGAACTGTACGCACCTCGCTGATTTTCTGCGAGAGGCGAACCTTTTACGTGATCGCCTCCTTTTGAGAGGATACAGCAGAACATGCCTCCGGAGGGCCTACAACCAGGTTGTGGGCATAAATAGGCAGCTTCTGCTGTATAAACCCAGATGAGCGAAGACTCAGGAAAGTACACGAATTATCACTAAATATAACCGACAACATAAAAAAGTACGCAACATATATAAAAAGTTTTGGTACCTTTTATCTACCGATCAGAAAATTTCAAAGTACATCAAGCCATATCCAGAAATTACATACAGGAGATCACGCTCCTTGCGTGATACTCTTGTAGGTAGTCACCATACGAATGAGAAGAAAGACAGTAAACAGGCCCCAGGAACATACAAATGCGGCAAATGCTAATTTTGCCGCTTCATCTTAGAGGGTAAAAGTATAGACTTACCAGATGGGAAAACATGGACCCCAAAACATCAAACAAACTGTCAATCTGTGGGATCAGTATACCTGATGAAATGTTTATGTGGAGCATTTTATGTGGGGAAACTAAACGCCCCTTATTTTGCCGTATGAGAGACCATGTATCCCTCATCTCTAAACACAAAATGGAGACACCTATTAGTCGCCATGTAGGCTTATATCACAAATTCAATCTTGACTATGTTGGTTTTTATAGTCTTGAACATTTACCCCAACAGGAACGGGGGGGGGTGACTTGGACAAAAAACTACTGCAAATTGAAACCAGATGGATTTATCTGCTAAAAGCGACCCGGCATCCGGGGCTCAACGAGGGGATTAGTTTTAAACCTTTCTTATAGAACTACCATTCATTGTTGGGGGGTCTCTTTAAATGGAGATCTCATTATGTCTGATTGATTTTTCATCGTTCACAAACCACATTTTATCTCTCTTGGTTGTGCTTAGATGAGGAATCCGGGACTTGGAAGTGTGAGGGTCTCTGGGGGGACATGTTCAGTTTGCCCGCCTCGACCTAGAGCGTGCTCGCTCTTTAATCTCCCCCTCTGCGTAGGGGTAGAATTATATATAGTTTTTTTTATATTTATGCACTGTCTAATGATCAATTACATTTATGTTTAAGTAAAAATTATAGTGGCTCAGCTCTGGGGCACTTTCTTGGTTTAATGTATGCTGGTGTCATAATTAAAAATACATTTGCTGTATTGAATATGTGGTCATGAGACTTTTCTCTAACATTTTCTTATTATATTTTACTTTTCAGCCTTTTTTCTTCTCTTCATTTTCTTCATTCTTTTCAAATAAATCTGCAACAGATTTGGTCCCCAAGGAATATTACATCTACACGCAGGTTGGCTCCATATGGTCATGGCCTTGGGCTTAGGAGATCTGTATGGACATATCTTGATGCATGACGGGGCTCTGCCCGCCCCCACTTTTAGGTGGTGGATTATTCCCCTCCATGCGCCCAGATCGGGAGTCGATCCATAGTGTCAACTCTGCCCAAAAGCTGCGGCGGTTTACATCTGGCCCCTCACAGACTCCGCTCTGACACAGGCTTAATGCCACTGTCAGCAAGGGATGTCTGGAGGAGCCTTTGCTGCGCTGTGAACCAGAAGTATTCCTGTTATGGAAACTTCCGGTTCCGGTGTATGGGTTTGACGCTTGCCGATTCCCGCCAAACGTCCGCGTGACGTCAGCGTGGCGTGACATCACACGCCGCGCACTTGGCGCCACGGGGGGAGACTATTTAAGCCCAGTCTGACTGGATGTCAGACTGTGGTGAAGCTGTGAGGCTCGGGAAACGCTGGGAATCTGAGTAACAGGTAAACATATGGACTATTATCCCTTGAATATGGATGGACTCTTTCCTTAAAATTCCCTTTAAAGACTCACTGTACTTACCTTATATTTCTATATTCAACTTATAGGACTTGGACCACATATTCTGTCCCCTATATGGGGTTCTCTGCATAAGCAGAAAAACTACCTGAAATATATCCTGGTGGTCCACACAGTCCTCTACAAGGTAGGAAGGTTGAAATTCACTTGGGAGGCTTAGTGCAAATAGTACAGATCTCTGTAACCTTATTGGGGTCCTTTCTCTTTCTATATCTACAGAATATCATTATCATTATTGACACTATCCAAACTAAAGACAGACCTGTTCCCCCCTCCTTCATTTGAAGGTAGACCCGAGCCTCCTTTGTATTTTTCTTCTCTTTATGAATTGCCAAAGAGGTAGGTATAGTTTGACAAAATATTGGGCCTGATCAAACTATTTCGCTGCATCTTGGCCAATTGTGATATACTGTATATGAATACTCAATAAGTACTTTTTGTACTCTGCAATCCTTGTTCCAATATAACCATGCAATAATAGAATAGATAATAGATAAATCTTTTCTCCCCTTACGGTTCTCCAGCCACTTTTCTTGGTTCTGGCTATGTGGTTTAGCCCTGTGTGGATCCGTTTGGAGGACACTCTGTTGTGAATTTATCTTAACTTGTTCTTGGTAATCTGGGAATGTGCAGACTCTCAACATTGGAGGTAAGAGGTCGTACACATACCAGGGACCCATTTGGCGCAATCACCACTATAAATTCATACAGCACAACTGTAAATTAATAATATTGTCTTTTGTATATACTAAACCATATATTGTCTTTACATGCATACTTTAGAACAAGAAAATACCTTCGATATTTCCATTCACTTGTACCTTACGCTTGTCTCCTGAAGAAGCCTTATCTGGCGAAACATGTTGAGAACAAATGGACAAGTATCATGACCTGTGTGCTTATAGTATACTAATATGCTGTGTTCTAATTGGGATTGTATGCATAACCTTTGAACCATGATATATATACTGTTGTACACAAAGTCAAAATATCTTTTTTGCTTTTATGTGTTAATAAAATAATTCTCTTTTACTATATCTGAACACGTCTTGTAACTATGTACCTTAGACAGTCCCGTATCTCCAATATCTTTATTCTTTATAATAATTTGGGATTATGGTACAATATATATGAGTATTTTTTGGAAAACATTCCAGCCTAACGAGCTTTGAAAATTACAATGTAAAGTAGTGAGTGTACAGTTTGTATAACAGTGCTGTCCCCTCAAAATAACTCAACACACAGCCATTAATGTCTAAACCACTGGCAACAAAAATGAATACACCCCTAATTTGTCTGGCCACCATTATTTTACAGCACTGCCTTAACCCTCTTTGGCATCGAGTTCACCAGAGCTTCACAGGTTGCCACTGGAGTACTCTTCCACTTCTCCATGACGACATCACAGAGCTGGTGGAAGTTAAAGACCTTGTGCTCCTCCACCTTCTGTTAGAGGATACCCAACAGATGCTCAATAGAGTTTAGGTCTTGAGACATGCTTGGGCAGTCCATCACCTTTACCCTCAGCTTCTTTAGCAAGGCAGTGGTCATCTTGGAGGTGTACAGTGGTGTGAAAAAGTGTTTGCCCCCTTCCTCATTTCCTGTTCCTTTGCATGTTTGTCACACTTAAGTGTTTCAGAACATCAAACCAATTTAAACAATAGTCAAGGACAACACAAGTAAACACAAAATGCAATTTGTAAATGAAGGTGTTTATTATTAAAGGTGAAAAAAAATCCAAACCATCATGGCCCTGTGTGAAAAAGTGATTGCCCCCCTTGTTAAAACATACTATAACTGTGGTTGTCCACACCTGAGTTCAATTTCTCTAGCCACACCCAGGCCTGATTATTGCCACACCTGTTCACAATCAAGGCATCACTTAAATAGGAGCTGCTTGACACAGTAAGGTCCACCAGAAGATCCTTAAAAGCTACACATCATGCCGAGACCCAAAGAAATTCAGGAACAATTGAGAAAGAAAGTAATTGAGATCTATCAGTCTGGAAAGGGTTATAAAGCCATTTCCAAAGCTTTGGGAATCCAGCCAACCACAGTGAGAGCCATTATCCACAAATGGCGAAGACATGGAACAGTGGTGAACCTTCCCAGGAGTGGCCGGCCGCCCAAAATTACCCCAAGAGCGCAGCGACGACTCATCCAAGAGGTCACAAAAGACCCCACAAGAACGTCCAAGGAACTGCAGGCCTCACTTGCCTCAGTTAAGGTCAGCGTTCATGCCTCCACCATCAGGAAAAGACTGGGCAAAAATGGCCTGCATGGCAGAGTTCCAAGGAGAAAACCACTGCTGAGCAAAAAGAACATCAAAGCTCGTCTCAATTTCTCCACAACACATCTTGATGATCCCCAAGACTTTTGGGACAACATTCTGTGGACCGATGAGACAAAAGTGGAACTCTTTGGAAGGTGTGTGTCCAAGTATATCTGGCGTAGAAGGAACACTGCATTTCAGAAAAAGAACATTATACCAACAGTAAAATATGGTGGTGGTAGTGTGATGGTCTGGGGCTGTTTTGCTGCTTCAGGACCTGGAAGACTTGCCGTGATAAAAGGAACTATGAATTCTGCTGTCTACCAAGAGATCCTGAAGGAGAATGTCCGACCATCTGTTCGTGTACTCAAGCTGAAACGAACTTGGGTTCTGCAGCAGGACAATGATCCTAAACACACCAGCAAGTCCACCACCGAATGGCTGAAGAAAAACAAAATGAAGACTTTGGAGTGGCCTAGCCAAAGTCCTGACCTGAATCCTATTGAGATGTTGTGGTATGACCTTAAAAAGGCCGTTCATGCTCGAAAACCCTCTAATGTAACTGAATTAGGACAATTCTGCAAAGATGAGTGGGCCAAAATTCCTCCAGGACGCTGTAAAAGCCTCATTGCACGTTATCGCAAACGCTTGGTTGCAGTTGTTGCTGCTAAGGGTGGCCCAACCAGTTATTAGGTTTAGGGGGCAATCACTTTTTCACACAGGGCCATGATGGTTTGGATTTTTTTTCACCTTTAATAATAAACACCTTCATTTACAAATTGCATTTTGTGTTTACTTGTGTTGTCCTTGACTATTGTTTAAATTGGTTTGATGCTCCGAAACACTTAAGTGTGACAAACATGCAAAGGAACAGGAAATGAGGAAGGGGCAAACACTTTTTCACACCACTGTATATGGGGTCATTATCATGTTGTAATACTGCCCTGTGGCCCAGTCTCTGAAGGGAGGGGATCATTCTCTGCTGCAGTATGTCACATTACATGTTGGCATTCATGGTTCCCTCAATGAACTGTAGATCTACAGTGCTGGCAGCACTCATGCAGCCCCAGGCCATGACACTCCCACCACCATGCTTGACTGTAGGCAAGACACACTTGTCTTTGTACTCCTCACCTGGTTGCCGCCACACACACTTTACACCATCTGAACCAAATAAGTTTATCTTGGTCTCATCAGACCACAGGACATGATTTCCTTAGTGAGTGCTTAGTCTGCTTGTCTTCAGCAAACTGTTTGCCGGCTTTTTTGTGCATCATCTTTAGAAGAGGCTTCCTTCTGGAACGACAGCCATGCAGACCAATTTGATGCATGCATTTGCATTGTCTGAGCACTTACAACCTCTGCAGCAATGCTGGCAGCACTCATACATCTATTTCCTAAAGACAACCTCTGGATATGATGCTGAGCACATGCACTCAACTTCTTTGGTCGACCATGATGATGCCTGTTCTTAGGCTAGTTGGGCCCAATTTGGGTGTATACAAATTTGGGACAAACACCGTTAAAGTCTATGGGACACGAACATGAAAAATCAAAAGTGCTGATTTTAAAGGCTTATATGCAAGTTATTGCCATAAAAATAGTTTGGGCACCCGGGTCCTGCCCAGGGGCACATGTATCAATGCAAAAAAAGTTTTAAAACTGGACTTTTTTTTCAGGAGCAGTGATTTTAATAATGCTTAAAGTGAAACAATAAAAATTAAATATTCCTTTAAATATCGTGCCTGGGGGTGTCTATAGTATGCCTGTAAAGTGGCGCCGTTTTCCCGTGTTTTGAACAGTACCACAGCAAAATTTAATTTCTAAAGGAAAAAAAGTCATTTAAAACTGATTGCGGCTGTAATGAATTGTCGGGTCTCGGCAATATAGATAAAACTCATTGAAAAAAACGGCATTGGGTCCCCCCCCCCCCCCCCCGGTCCATTACCAGGCCCTTTGGGTAATTTTGCAAAACAAAACCCTCAAGAAGAATCTGAAAATGGCCAAAAGTAATATCAGTAAAGTTTCTATGACACATTTGAATGCTAGCCACCAGCAACCAACAATAAACAACCAAAAAGAGCATGGAGAGGTTGATCAGCTGGCATGATTGTCTACACCAGCCATCATTAAATGGCAGCCCGCGGTCCGAACACAGACCGAGTGACGCTCCTCTCTGGACCATCAGGACGCCAGTGTAAAGTCTTGCCTGTTTGGCGGCATGCAGAGACGCAGCGACTGGTGGCTGAGTGTGTGAGAGGCGGCAAGAACTATGAGAGTTGGAGAGCAAAGGAGCCGAAAATTGTGAGTGAGGCAAGCCTAAACCTGCAGCCTGTGACCGTGAGACAGGCACAGTGGAGTGCTGAGAGCTGGAGCTGTGTTAAGCCTTTTCCTAAACATCAACAAGTGACGAACGGCGTGTGGTGTGTCTGGAGTCCGCAGCCTGGAGTGTCCGGAAAGGAGAGGTCAGAGTGGGAGGAAGAATGGAGTGTGGCAGAACCAGCTATGGTGTGTAAATATGTCACTATCTTTACAACATAAGAAAACAGTGATCACCCTGAGTGGGGAGAGTTGTAGGAGCAGTGACCACCATGAAGGAGGTAGTAAGCAGGGATCACTGCTTCTGATTGATGGGAGATTGCTGTCTAAAGCCTACATCTGGTGTCTGCTGTGTGGGATTAAAGGCTGCAGGAGGCCTTAAAAAGAATCGTAATGATAATTAATATGATGATTAATAATAATAATTAATATATGATTAATAATCAGTTTGCTATAGTGCTGTTTATCTATTATCTCTGATGGGCACAATAAAATGTGTCCATCACAGTGCCCCTTAACATAAAATAAGTGGCATGCTGATGGGCACATTTTATGTTAAGAGGGCACACTGATGGGCACATATTAGGTTAGTGGGGGGCACGCTGATGGACGCATATTATGTTAGTGGGGGCACGCTTATAGGGACACCTGATGTAAGGTGGCACTGTGATGGGGAAATCAGATGTAAAGGAGCACTCTGATGGGCACACCTGATGTGATGGGGCACCTGATGTAAAGGGACATATTGATGATGGCACCTAACGTAAGAGGGCACTCTGAT
Source organism: Lithobates sylvaticus (assembly GCA_028564925.1). NCBI lineage: Eukaryota > Metazoa > Chordata > Amphibia > Anura > Ranidae > Lithobates > Lithobates sylvaticus. Next base: position 412,889,510 of record CM053028.1, read on the forward strand.
GGGGACAAATGTTGTAAGGGGGCTCAATGATTGGAGACACCAGATGTAAGAGGGCCTCCTAATGAAGAAACCTGATGATAGTGGGCACTCTGATGGGAATACCTGATGCAAAGGGGCACTCTGATGGGGACACCTGATATAAGGGGGTACCCTGATGGTGGCAACTGATTTATGGGGGCACCCAATGTAATGAATTACTTTGGTAGGGACACCTGATGTAAGGGGAACACTATTGGGGACATTCACATTTACAGAAAATTACCAGAGTGTGTGAAGGAAACCTATTGAAAGGTAAGAGCTCTTTTGAAAGCGCCTCTATATCTTGTATGCAGCCATAAAAGGTTGCTAATCAGGTTTTATCCATTGAATATTCTCAGTCTAAAACCACACCGGTCGTTAAGAGACGCTTTAATACTTTACAAAAGATAAAATGTTACATATGTGGATTAGTGGGCCATATTGCCCAATTTTGTTTGTCTTCTGGTGAAAATATATTGACACAAAATCAATATAGAACCAAGAGGCGTGACGTGGAAGTGTACTCACCACACTGGGGAACATGGAATAGTTGTACTAAATATGAATGCATCCCTTCCCCAAATATTAAGACAGAGAATTCGTTTTTGTGGTATGAAACTAAGCAACTGAAACTTGAACGAGATGAGTTTGTGAAAGAATTGCAAACCTTTAACCACTTCCGCCCCGGAAGATTTGGCTGCTCAATGACCAGGCCATTTTTTGTGATACGGCACTGTGTCGCTTTAACTGACAATTGCGTGGTCGTGCGACGTTGTACTCAAACAAAATTTAAGTCATTTTTTTCCAACAAATAGAGTTTTCTTTTGGTGGTATGTGATCATCTCTGCGACTTTCATTTTTTGTGCTATAAACAAAAAAAGAGAGACAATTTTGAAAAAAACACAATATGTTGTACTTTTTGCTATAATAAATATGCCATTTTTTTTTTCCAAAAAAGCTAATTTTTTTTCCTCAGTTTAGGCCGATGTGTATTCTTCTACAAATTGTTGGTAATAAAAATCGCAATAAGCATATATTGATTGGTTTGCGCAATAGTTATAGAGTCTACAAAATAGGGGAAAGATTTATGGAATTTTTATTATAATTTTTTTTACTAGAAATGGCGGTGATCTGCGATTTTTGTCGGGACTGCAACATTATGGCGGACAGATCGGACACTTTTGACACAGATCGGACACTTTTGACACATTTTTTGGACCATTGACAATTATACAGCGATCAGTGCTATAAAAATGCACTGATTACTGTGTAAATGTTACTTTCAGGGAGGGGGTTAACACTAGGGGGCGATCAAGGGGTTAACTGTGTTCCCTAGTATGTGTTCTAACTGTAGGGGATGGGACTGACTACAATAGATGACAGATCATTGTTCCTAGCTAGTAGGAACTCATGATCTGCCTCTCCTCTCCTCACAGAACAGGGATTTGTGCATTTACACACACACGTCCCCCACAGTGCGCGCGCCTGCTATCCCGCTCAAAAGAGCCAACGTACAGCTATGATGGTTCGCGGGATCGTGCCAACCTGCCACAGTATAATGATGGTGGCTGGTCGGCAAGCAGTTAAAATAAATTTGATTGAATCATTGAATTAGAAAGATGGATGTAGTAACTTGTCTATTGGGAACCAAACAGGAATATTAAAACAGTGGATTAAATACCAGATATATGTTAGGTTTCAGAGGTCTATGGTATATTAGTTTCACTAGATCAAAGTGGGAATGTCAGTGACCATTAGGGATGAGCCGAACACCCCCGGGTTCAGTTCGCACCAGAACCTTCGAACGGACCGAAAGTTTGCGCAAATTTTCGAACCCTATTCGTTATAATGGACGCGAACGTTCGAAATCAAAATTGCTAATTACAACGGCCAATATGCATGTTAATGTCATAAAACAGGTTTGGGGACCCGGGTCCAGCCCCAGGGGACATATATCAATGCAAAAAGAACTTTTAAAAACCAGTGTTGGTCATCTTACTTTAAAAAAGTAATTAGTTACATTACAAATTACTTCTCCCAAAAAAGTAATTGAGTTAGTAACTCAGTTACTACATTGGAAAAGTAATTAGTTACTCAGCAAAGTAACTGACTTTTTTTTTTAATATTCTTAGGGGCGGGTCTAGTATTACTGTAAGCAAGGGGCGCGTTCCCCCCTGCACGTCTATTTCCCCCCCAACGCATATATCTGTTCCCCCTCTGTACCCCACTACACGTCTGCCCCCCCCCCACACATATATCTGTTCCCCCCTGTACATCTGTCCCCCCCAAACTCACGGATCGGATCGTTGCAGAGTCACGGATCGGATCATTTTTCGGATCAGCAAATAATAATTGTTCAAAAACCTTTGAAAATTCCACCACCATAAAGCCCCCACTGTAATATCCACGTCATCTACCCAACTGTAATATTGTCTGGGTATAGCTGGGTACGGCTGGGTATCGCCGAGTATGGCTGGGTATCGCCGAGTATGGCTGGGTATCGCCGAGTATGGCTGGGTATTACCGCGTATTGCAGAGTGTGGCGGGGTATGGCCAGGTGTTGCGGGGTATGGCGGGGTGTTGCAGGGTATGGCAGGGTGTTGCAGAGTATTGCGCAGTATTGGCAGGTTGTTGCAGAGTATTGCGCAGTATTGGCAGGGTGTTGCAGAGTATTGCGCAGTATTGGCAGGGTGTTGCAGAGTATTGCGCAGTATTGGCAGGGTGTTGCAGAGTATTGCGCAGTATTGGCAGGGTGTTGCAGAGTATTGCGCAGTAGTGGCACTGGCAGGGTGTTGCAGAGTATTGCGCAGTATTGGCAGGGTGTTGCAGAGTATTGCGCAGTATTGGCAGGGTGTTGCAGAGTATTGCGCAGTATTGGCAGGGTGTTGCAGAGTATTGCGCGGTTTTGGCAGGGTGTTGCAGAGTATTGGCAGGGTGTTGCGCAGTATTGGCAGGGTGTTGCAGAGTATTGCGCAGTATTGGCAGGGTGTTGCAGAGTATTGCGCAGTATTGGCAGGGTGTTGCAGAGTACTGCGCAGTATTGGCAGGGTGTTGCAGAGTATTGCGCTGTATTGGCAGGGTGTTGCAGAGTATTGCGCAGTATTGGCAGGGTGTTGCAGAGTATTGCGCAGTATTAGCAGGGTGTTGCAGAGTATTGCGCAGTATTAGCAGGGTGTTGCAGAGTAGTGGCAGGGTATGGAGGGATGGCTGCTGCCATCCGATCTCTCCCCTCCACTGTACAGATCTGTACACAGAGGGGAGACCAGCGTCATCTTGACGCCGGTTTGTTTACAAAGTGATCGCTCCGTCATTTGACAGAGCAATCACATTGTAAACGGCCGACGGGTGCCGGAGCGGCGGCCATCTTGGTGCACCCGTCGGCTGCCGCTCCGGAGCTAGGCCGAAGCCGCGGCCTTTCCTAAGGTAATTGCGGTAACGCCGCCCCAGTAATGGGAACGGAGTTACCGCGAGGGGAAGAGTAATCAGTTAGATTACTCGTTACCCTCTAAAGTAACGGCGTTACGTAACGCCGTTTACTTTAACGGCGTTAGTGCCATCACTGTTAAAAACTAACCTTTTTTCGGGAGCAGTCATTTTAATGATGCATAAAGTGAAAAAAAAAAGTGAAATTTTCCTTTAAATATGGTACCTGGGGGGTGTCTAAAGTATGCCTGTGAAGTGGCATGTGTTTCCCGTGTTTAGAACTGTCCTTGCATAAAATGACATTTGTAAAGGAAAAAAATAAGCCATTTAAAACCACTTGCGGCTTTAATGTCATGTCTTGTCCTGGCCGCCATATGGCTTAAATTCTTGAGAAAAATGGCATGGCTACCCCATTACCCCCCCCCCCCCACCACCCCAGCCCCTTTGGGTCTTGTATGGATATTAAGGGGGACCCCGCACCCAAAATAAAACCCTATACCTTCAACCCTATATACTCTGAACAGCAGTATACAGGCGGTGCAAACAAGACACGGACTGTAGGTTTGTTCTTTAATAGAATCTGAACAGGTACATTATGAAGTGTAGCTCCATCCCAAAAAAATCTATTTTTAAGCTTTTTGGAGAACATAGGGAGGGGTTATCACCCCTGTAACATTTTCTGTCTTTGCACATCTGTTCAGAACATGTCACCTCACTTTCCGTCACAATGACAAATGTTTTTGGAAAAGTGTGGTTTGAATTGAAACAAGGATTGGTGATAAAGCATCAGTAGAGAGGAGATACCTTTTTCCCAAATTAAATCTAACAGGATAGAATTTCCCTTCATAGGGGTAGATTTCCTCTCACTTCCTGTTTTCTCTTTCCGTTTGCAAGTAGGAGTCATTTGTAAGTTGGATGTTTGAAAGTAGGGGCCTGCCGTATATACTCTGCAGAAATTTGCCCTATTAGATGTTGGTGTAGCCACAAGACTGGTGGGCACAGGAATGGGCCCTGCTGTGAGTTAATAGATCAAGATTTGTACTTGCATGCACCTGTTGAACCGGGCAGAAAAATTGGGCCTTTGGTGGTGGTGGTGGACGGTGTTGCCACAAGACTGTAAGCCCTCACAGTTACTCTTGATGGGTGCAGGAATGGGCCCTGCTGTGAGTTATTAGATCAAGATTTGTAATTGCATGCACCTGTTGAACAGGGCAGAAAAATTGGGCCTTTGGTGGTGGTGGTGGTGGTGGACGGTGTTGCCACAAGACTGTAGGCCCTCATAGTTACTCTTGGTGAGCGCAGGAATGGGCCCTGCTGTGAACTATTAGATCAAGATTTGTAATTACACGCCCCAAACAGGGGCTGAAAAATTGTGCCTTAGGCATTGGTGCTGGTGCCACAACACTGCAACCCCTCACAGATACTGTACTCTTAGCACAGCAATGAGACATGTTGCAAAGCATTGCCTAAAAATTGTAATTACACGCCCCAACAGGGGCTGAAAAATTGTGCCTTAGGCACTGGTGCTGGTGCAACAATACTGCAACCCCTCACAGATACTGTACTTGGAGCACAGCAGTCACACCTGTTGCGAAGCATCTTTTTAAAAAATTGTAATTACACGCCCCTGTTATACAGGGGCTGAAAAATTGTGCCTTAGGCACTGGTGCTGGTGCCATAACACTGCAACCCCTCACAGATACTGTACTCTGAGCACAGCATGAGACCTGTTGCAAAGCATTGCCTAAAAATTGTAATTACACGCCCCAACAGGGGCTGAAAAATTGTGCCTTAGGCACTGGTGCTGGTGCCACAACACTGCAACCCCTCACAGATACTGTACTTGGAGCACAGCAGTCACACCTGTTGCGAAGCATCTTTTTTAAAAATTGTAAGTACACGCCCCTGTTATACAGGGGCTGAAAAATTGTGCCTTAGGCACTGGTGTGGTGGCATGGATCATTGAGGAGGAGGAAGAGGATAGTCAGTGAACATAACAGGACAGTCACTCAGCATCAGCATAGGCAGTCTTGAAGGGATGTGACATTATAAATTATTCCGTTATATCCGCTTCAGGTGCCTGGTAGCTGGTGGTGATCCAAGACTGATTCATTTTTATGAAGGTCAGTCGATCAACCGAGTCGGTGGACAGGCGCACCCTATGATCGGTGACAAATCCTCCAGCAGCACTGAATGTGCGTTCGGAAAGAACGCTGGATGCAGGACAGGCCAGTAGCTCAATTGCATACTGTGCAAGCTCTGGCCAGTGATCCATCCTCAGGATCCAGTAAGTCAGAGGATTTTCGGTGGGAAAGGTGTCCAAGTCTGACCTTGCCCCTAGGTATTCCTGCACCATGTATATCAGACGCTGGCGATGGTTGCTGGAACCGATCATACCTTGGGGCTGCGGACTAAAAAATTGTCTGAACGCATCGGTCAGATGTCCACCTTCCCCACCGCTCCTTCTGCTACTGACCGAAGCCTCAGCAACTCGTCGTCCAGGACCAGGAGTTTGTAACCTCCCAGTTTCTGGGAACGCGTTGCACAGACCTTTCTGCAAAGCCTCCCTGAGATGTCTCATCCTCTGCTCCCTCTGCGACGGCAAGATAAGGTCCGCAACCTTACCCTTGTACCGTGGATCAAGGAGAGTGGGCAGCCAGTAATGGTCCCTCTCCTTGATCCAAAGAACACGAGGATCCTTCCGCAGGCTTTGCAGGATCAGGGAGGCCATGCAGCGTAGGTTAGCTGAGGCATTCGGTCCGGAGTCTTCTGGGTCACTGAGGATGACATGATCGCCAGCCATCTCCTCCCAGCCACGTACAAGTCCACTGGTTTGTTGGGACTGTACATCATCCCTAAAAGACTGCTGCTGCTGCTGATGCTGAGTGCCAGGCTCCACCTCCATGCTCACACAATCCTCCTCCTCCTCCTCCTCCTCATCCTCATCATCTTCCTGTGTGATGGGTGGGACAGAAGGAACACTGTCTGGATAAAGGGGGCTTTGAGAGGCAAGGAAGTCCTCCTCTTCCTGCCTCTGTTCTGCCTCAAGTGCCCTGTCCATTATCCCACGCAGCGTATGCTCCAACAGGTGGACAAGAGGTACAGTGTCACTGATGCATGCACTGTCACTGCTCACCATCCTCGTGGCCTCCTCAAATGGTGAGAGGACAGTGCATGCATCCCTGATCATGCTCCACTGGCGTGGGGAAAAAAAGCCAAGCTCCCTGACCCTGTCCTGGTGCCGTAGTCGCAAAGGTACTCATTGATGGCCCTCTGCTGTGTGTGCAGTCGCTGCAGCATGGCCAACGTTGAGTTCCACCTGGTGGGCATGTCACATATTAGGCGGTTCTTGGGCAGGTTCAGCTCCTTTTGCAGCTCAGTCAGCCGAGCACTGGCATTATAAGATCGGCAGAAATGCACACAGACTTTCCTGGCCTGCCTCAGGACATCCTGTAAGCCTGGGAACCTGCCCAAGAACCGCTGCACCACCAGGTTGAGGACGTGAGCCATACAGGGCACATGGGTAGCCCCTGTCGCAGGGCGGAGAGGAGGTTGGTGCCATTGTCAGAAACGACCATTCCTGGCTTAAGCTGGCGTGGCGTCAACCACCTCTCGGCCTGCCCCTGCAGAGCTGCCAGAACCTCTGGCCCAGTGTGGCTCCTGTCCCCCAAACACACCAGCGCAAGCACGGCATGGCATCTTTTTGCCTGCGTACTCGCGTAGCCCCTTGTACGCATACGGAGCACCGCTGGTTCCGAGGACAGAGCACTGGAGGAAGAAGAAGAGGAGGGGGTGGAGGAGAGAGGTGTGTCACAACCAGTAGTAGCATTTTGGAGGCGTGGTGGCGGAACAACCTCCAACACTACTGCACCTTGTCCTGCATCCCTCCCAGCTGCCAATAGAGTGACCCAATGGGCCGTGAAAGAAAGATAACGTCCCTGTCCATGCCTGCTGGACCATGAGTCAGCAGTAATATGCACCTTATCGCCTTCCGTGAGAAAAAGTGGCGTTTGGGAACCTGCCACTGAGGAACCGCACATTGAACAAACACACGGAAGGGGGCCGAGTCTACCAACTGAAAAGGAAACAGTTGAAGTGCTAGAAATTTAGCCAAGCTAGCATTCAACCGCTGGGCATGTGGATGGTTGGGAGTATACTTCTTTCGACGGTCCAGCAGCTGGGGCAGGGAAATTTGCCTGCTACAATCGGACGCCGGTGTACTGCAAGTACTTGGTTGTGACACACCTAATTCTACACCTTCAGTCCTCTCAGAGCAGCTTTCAGAGAGGACTGAAGATATAGTGGGGATGGAGATCCCAGCTGATGAGGAGCAAGGAGAGGTCCGCTTTGTTCTTTGGTGTGGGTCTTTTATGTGTGCTTGCTAACGAGCTGCATGGCAGGTTGACATATGTCTGCTCATGCTTGTGGTGCCCAAGCGGCTGATGTTTTGGCCACGCGAGATACGCTTGAGACAAATATTGCAAATAGCAGTGGTGCGATCTGATGCACTCGTCTCAAAAAAGGCCCACACCAAAGAACTTTTGTGATAACGTGCAGAGGCAGCGCCCTGCACAGGTGGAGCTCTGCGGTGTGGTACAGTTGCTGTGCTGGCCTCTAGCTGGCCTCCAGGGGGCATCCTGCCTCGTTGGACATGTGACGCCGCATCCTCCTCCTCCTCCTCCTCCTCCTCTCTCCCTTTAGGCACCCACGTGGAGTCAGTGACCTCATCATCCCCTCCCTCTTCACCACTAGAGCAAACCTGGCAGTAAGCTGCAGCTGGTGGAACAGTACTGCCAGATTGCTGTCCTTCAGCATCCCCTCTCTCTGCGCGCACACTACTGCCTTCCTCAAGCTGGGTATCATCATCCGAACCTTCGAATCGTTGGGCATCCTCCTGGAGCATGTACCCAACACTGTGCTCAAAGAGTTCGGGGGACTCCTCAGGAGGACATGGTGGGTCTAGGGAAGGGGTGGCTGATGATGCCATTGAGTACGCGTTGGCAGCTGCTCTGCCAGTACCCTGAGCCTGGGTGAGAGAGGATGAGGAAGATGAGGAGGGCTTGGTCATCCATTCTACCAAGCCTTCGGCATGATGCGGCTCCACATGTCCAGCTGCCGAAAACAAAGACAAGCGTGTCCCATGGCCACGTGCTGATGACGATGCACGACCACGTCCACGGCCAGCACTGTTGTCTCTAGAAACAGAGCCTGCCTGCCCTGTGTTCTTGCCTCAGCACGCTCTGCCTCTCCTTGGCGGTCTTCCAGCCATTGTAGTCGGTAGTGTATATAGTATAAAAAATGGGTGCTGCTGAGAAGAAAATATAGGAGCTCTGTGTGCTGCCACTAACACACTAGAAGTCCTATGGGTGCTTCTGGGAAGAAAATATAGGAGCTCTGTGTGATGCCACTAACACACTAGAAGTCCTATGGGTGCTTCTGGGAAGAAAATATAGGAGCTCTGTGTGATACCACTAACACACTTGAAGTCCTATGGGTGCTTCTGGGAAGAAAATATAGGAGCTCTGTGTGATGCCACTAACACACTAGAAGTCCTATGGGTGCTTCTGGGAAGAAAATATAGGAGCTCTGTATGATGCCACTAACACACTAGAAGTCCTATGGGTGCTTCTGGGAAGAAAATATGGGAGCTCTGTGTGATGCCACTAACACACTAGAAGTCCTATGGGTGCTTCTGGGAAGAAAATATAGGAGCTCTGTGTGATGCCACTAACACACTAGAAGTCCTATGGGTGCTTCTGGGAAGAAAATATGGGAGCTCTGTGTGATGCCACTAACACACTAGAAGTCCTATGGGTGCTTCTGGGAAGAAAATATAGGAGCTCTGTGTGATGCCACTAACACACTAGAAGTCCTATGGGTGCTTCTGGGAAGAAAACATGGGAGCTCTGTGTGATGCCACTAACACACTAGAAGTCCTATGGGTGCTGCTGGGAAGAAAATATAGGAGCTCTGTGTGATGCACCTAACACACTAGAAGTCCTATGGGTGCTTCTGGGAAGAAAATATAGGAGTTCTGTGTGATGCCACTAACACACTAGAAGTCCTATGGGTGCTTCTGGGAAGAAAATATAGGAGCTCTGTGTGATGCCACTAACACACTAGAAGTCCTATGGGTGCTTCTGGGAAGAAAATATAGGAGCTCTGTGTGATGCCACTAACACACTAGAAGTCCTATGGGTGCTTCTGGGAAGAAAATATGGGAGCTCTGTGTGATGCCACTAACACACTAGAAGTCCTATGGGTGCTTCTGGGAAGAAAATATAGGAGCTCTGTGTGATGCCACTAACACACTAGAAGTCCTATGGGTGCTTCTGGGAAGAAAATATAGGAGCTCTGTGTGATGCCACTAACACACTAGAAGTCCTATGGGTGCTTCTGGGAAGAAAATATAGGAGCTCTGTGTGATGCCACTAACACACTAGAAGTCCTATGGGTGCTTCTGGGAAGAAAATATGGGAGCTCTGTGTGATGCCACTAACACACTAGAAGTCCTATGGGTGCTTCTGGGAAGAAAATATGGGAGCTCTGTGTGATGCCACTAACACACTAGAAGTCCTATGGGTGCTTCTGGGAAGAAAATATGGGAGCTCTGTGTGATGCCACTAACACACTAGAAGTCCTATGGGTGCTTCTGGGAAGAAAATATGGGAGCTCTGTGTGATGCCACTAACACACTAGAAGTCCTATGGGTGCTTCTGGGAAGAAAATATGGGAGCTCTGTGTGATGCCACTAACACACTAGAAGTCCTATGGGTGCTTCTGGGAAGAAAATATAGGAGCTCTGTGTGATGCCACTAACACACTAGAAGTCCTATGGGTGCTTCTGGGAAGAAAATATAGGAGCTCTGTGTGATGCCACTAACACACTAGAAGTCCTATGGGTGCTTCTGGGAAGAAAATATGGGAGCTCTGTGTGATGCCACTAACACACTAGAAGTCCTATGGGTGCTTCTGGAAGAAAATATGGGAGCTCTGTGTGATGCCACTAACACACTAGAAGTCCTATGGGTGCTTCTGGGAAGAAAATATGGGAGCTCTGTGTGATGCCACTAACACACTAGAAGTCCTATGGGTGCTTCTGGGAAGAAAATATGGGAGCTCTGTGTGATGCCACTAACACACTAGAAGACCTATGGGTGCTTCTGGGAAGAAAATATGGGAGATCTGTGTATTGCCACTAACACACTAGAAGTCCTATGGGTGCTTCTGGGAAGAAAATATGGGAGCTCTGTGTGAGGCCACTAACACACTAGAAGTCCTATGGGTGCTTCTGGGAAGACAATATGGGAGCTCTGTGTGATGCCACTAACACACTAGAAGTCCTATGGGTGCTTCTGGGAAGAAAATATAGGAGCTCTGTGTGATGCCACTAACACACTAGAAGTCCTATGGGTGCTTCTGGGAAGAAAATATGGGAGCTCTGTGTGATGCCACTAACACACTAGAAGTCCTATGGGTGCTTCTGGGAAGAAAATATGGGAGCTCTGTGTGATGCAACTAACACACTAGAAGTCCTATGGGTGCTTCTGGGAAGAAAATATAGGAGCTCTGTGTGATGCCACTAACACACTAGAAGTCCTATGGGTGCTTCTGGGAAGAAAATATGGGAGCTCTGTGTGAGGCCACTAACACACTAGAAGTCCTATGGGTGCTTCTGGGAAGACAATATGGGAGCTCTGTGTGATGCCACTAACACACTAGAAGTCCTATGGGTGCTTCTGGGAAGAAAATATAGGAGCTCTGTGTGATGCCACTAACACACTAGAAGTCCTATTGGTGCTTCTGGGAAGAAAATATGGGAGCTCTGTGTGATGCCACTAACACACTAGAAGTCCTATGGGTGCTTCTGGGAAGAAAATATGGGAGCTCTGTGTGATGCCACTAACACACTAGAAGTCCTATGGGTGCTTCTGGGAAGAAAATATGGGAGCTCTGTGTGATGCCACTAACACACTAGAAGTCCTATGGGTGCTTCTGGGAAGAAAATATAGGAGCTCTGTGTGATGCCACTAACACACTAGAAGTCCTATGGGTGCTTCTGGGAAGAAAATATAGGAGCTCTGTGTGATGCCACTAACACACTAGAAGTCCTATGGGTGCTTCTGGGAAGAAAATATGGGAGCTCTGTGTGATGCCACTAACACACTAGAAGTCCTATGGGTGCTTCTGGGAAGAAAATATGGGAGCTCTGTGTGATGCCACTAACACACTAGAAGTCCTATGGGTGCTTCTGGGAAGAAAATATGGGAGCTCTGTGTGATGCCACTAACACACTAGAAGTCCTATGGGTGCTTCTGGGAAGAAAATATGGGAGCTCTGTGTGATGCCACTAACACACTAGAAGACCTATGGGTGCTTCTGGGAAGAAAATATGGGAGATCTGTGTATTGCCACTAACACACTAGAAGTCCTATGGGTGCTTCTGGGAAGAAAATATGGGAGCTCTGTGTGAGGCCACTAACACACTAGAAGTCCTATGGGTGCTTCTGGGAAGACAATATGGGAGCTCTGTGTGATGCCACTAACACACTAGAAGTCCTATGGGTGCTTCTGGGAAGAAAATATAGGAGCTCTGTGTGATGCCACTAACACACTAGAAGTCCTATGGGTGCTTCTGGGAAGAAAATATGGGAGCTCTGTGTGATGCCACTAACACACTAGAAGTCCTATGGGTGCTTCTGGGAAGAAAATATGGGAGCTCTGTGTGATGCCACTAACACACTAGAAGTCCTATGGGTGCTTCTGGGAAGAAAATATAGGAGCTCTGTGTGATGCCACTAACACACTAGAAGTCCTATGGGTGCTTCTGGGAAGAAAATATGGGAGCTCTGTGTGAGGCCACTAACACACTAGAAGTCCTATGGGTGCTTCTGGGAAGACAATATGGGAGCTCTGTGTGATGCCACTAACACACTAGAAGTCCTATGGGTGCTTCTGGGAAGAAAATATAGGAGCTCTGTGTGATGCCACTAACACACTAGAAGTCCTATTGGTGCTTCTGGGAAGAAAATATGGGAGCTCTGTGTGATGCCACTAACACACTAGAAGTCCTATGGGTGCTTCTGGGAAGAACATATGGGAGCTCTGTGTGATGCCACTAACACACTAGAAGTCCTATGGGTGCTTCTGGGAAGAAAATATGGGAGCTCTGTGTGATGCCACTAACACACTAGAAGTCCTATGGGTGCTTCTGGGAAGAAAATATGGGAGCTCTGTGTGATGCCACTAACACACTAGAAGTCCTATGGGTGCTTCTGGGAAGAAAATATGGGAGCTCTGTGTGATGCCACTAACACACTAGAAGTCCTATGGGTGCTTCTGGGAAGAAAATATGGGAGCTCTGTGTGATGCCACTAACACACTAGAAGTCCTATGGGTGCTTCTGGGAAGAAAATATGGGAGCTCTGTGTGATGCCACTAACACACTAGATGTCCTATGGGTGCTTCTGGGAAGAAAATATAGGAGCTCTGTGTGATGCCACTAACACACTAGAAGTCCTATGGGTGCTTCTGGGAAGAAAATATAGGAGCTCTGTGTGATGCCACTAACACACTAGAAGTCCTATGGGTGCTTCTGGGAAGAAAATATAGGAGCTCTGTGTGATGCCACTAACACACTAGAAGTCCTATGGGTGCTTCTGGGAAGAAAATATGGGAGCTCTGTGTGATGCCACTAACACACTAGAAGTCCTATGGGTGCTTCTGGGAAGAAAATATGGGAGCTCTGTGTGATGCCACTAACACACTAGAAGTCCTATGGGTGCTTCTGGGAAGAAAATATAGGAGCTCTGTGTGATGCCACTAACACACTAGAAGTCCTATGGGTGCTTCTGGGAAGAAAATATGGGAGCTCTGTGTGAGGCCACTAACACACTAGAAGTCCTATGGGTGCTTCTGGGAAGACAATATGGGAGCTCTGTGTGATGCCACTAACACACTAGAAGTCCTATGGGTGCTTCTGGGAAGAAAATATAGGAGCTCTGTGTGATGCCACTAACACACTAGAAGTCCTATTGGTGCTTCTGGGAAGAAAATATGGGAGCTCTGTGTGATGCCACTAACACACTAGAAGTCCTATGGGTGCTTCTGGGAAGAACATATGGGAGCTCTGTGTGATGCCACTAACACACTAGAAGTCCTATGGGTGCTTCTGGGAAGAAAATATGGGAGCTCTGTGTGATGCCACTAACACACTAGAAGTCCTATGGGTGCTTCTGGGAAGAAAATATGGGAGCTCTGTGTGATGCCACTAACACACTAGAAGTCCTATGGGTGCTTCTGGGAAGAAAATATGGGAGCTCTGTGTGATGCCACTAACACACTAGAAGTCCTATGGGTGCTTCTGGGAAGAAAATATGGGAGCTCTGTGTGATGCCACTAACACACTAGAAGTCCTATGGGTGCTTCTGGGAAGAAAATATAGGAGCTCTGTGTGATGCCACTAACACACTAGAAGTCCTATGGGTGCTTCTGGGAAGAAAATATAGGAGCTCTGTGTGATGCCACTAACACACTAGAAGTCCTATGGGTGCTTCTGGGAAGAAAATATAGGAGCTCTGTGTGATGCCACTAACACACTAGAAGTCCTATGGGTGCTTCTGGGAAGAAAACATGGGAGCTCTGTGTGATGCCACTAACACACTAGAAGTCCTATGGGTGCTTCTGGGAAGAAAATATGGGAGCTCTGTGTGATGCCACTAACACACTAGAAGTCCTATGGGTGCTTCTGGGAAGAAAATATGGGAGCTCTGTGTGATGCCACTAACACACTAGAAGTCCTATGGGTGCTTCTGGGAAGAAAATATGGGAGCTCTGTGTGATGCCACTAACACACTAGAAGTCCTATGGGTGCTGCTGAGAAGAAAATATAGGAGCTCTGTTTGCTGCCACTAACACACTAGAAGTCCTATGGGTGCTGTTGGGGTGCAATGCTGTGCTAACAGCACTGCGGTTGGTACTACTGCAATACTGTACTAACAGTAAGCACGCACCAGACTAATCCCCAGCAGCAGCTAATAACACACTAACTGTGCAATCAGCAGCAATGAACAATCAATGACTTAGGTAGCAATGGTTTAGCAAAGAAATAGCCAATAGTTTAGCAAAGAAGAGCAAATCTTTCTGTAGCAATGAATCAAGCAAAGACAGAATCAGCAGATTGATCTCTCCTAAAGCCGGAACTCATGTGACCGGGGCTGACGGCGTGGCAGCCTTTTAAATGGTGGGGCGTGTACTAAAGCCCCTGAGCTTTAATTGGCTACAGGCGTCCTGCCTGTAGCCAATTATTGCTCTCCGAGTTTGATGCGAACGGCCCAAATAGTTCTGGGCTCGCCGAGCGAGCGAACGCCCGGTGCTCGATTCGAACGTGGGTTCGAATCGAGCACCGGGCCCATCCTTAGTGACCATATACAGTTGTGCTCATAAGTTTACATACCCTGGCAGAATTTTTGATTTCTTTGCCATTTTTCAGAGAATGTGAATGATAACTAGGGATGGGCCCGGTGTTCGATTCGAACCCATGTTCGAATCGAACATCGTTCGCTCGTCGAGCCCAGAACTATGTGGGCCGTTCGCATCAAATTTGTGTGATGCGAACAGCCCACAATGCACTGCGCCAGTCGCAGTGCATTGCTGGCTAATGATTGGCCAAGCATGCACTGTGACCCCGCATGCTTGGCCAATCATAGAGCCAGCAGCGAGGAGAGCAATAATTGGCCACAGGCAGGATGCCTGTGGCCAATTATAGCTCAGGCAGTTTAGTACACGCCCCACACTATATAAGGCCGCCGCGCCGACGGCCTCATGTAGTGTGTTCCGGCGTTAGGAACATGACGGTGTCAGTGACATTATTCATTCTGCTGAGTCTGACATTATCTGCTGTGATTCTGGGGATTAGTGTAGTGTGTGCGTGCTGTTAGTACAGCATTGCAGTATCACATTAAACCACCTTTACCCTTCTGGCCTGTTGTGTCATCTAAGGCAGCCATCTGCGGCTAATGAATTGCCGGCTCCCGTAACACAGAGAACAGTCATTCATTGAAAGTCATTGATAAAAAAAAAGTAATTGATAAAAAAAAAAGCGTGGGGGTCCCCCCAAATTCAATTACCAGGCCCTTCAGGTCTGCTATGGATATTAAGGGGAACACCCGCTTCAAATAAAAAAAAAATGGCGTGGGGTCCCCCTCAAAATCCACACCAGACCCTTATCCGAGCACGCAACCTGGCAGGCTGCAAGAAAAGAGGGGGGCGAGAGCGGCCCCCCTCCCTCCTGAACCATACCAGGCCACATGCCCTCAACATTGGAAGGGTGCTTTGGGGTCTGTGACCCCTCAAAGCACCTTGTCCCCATGTTGATGAGGACAAGGCCCTCTTCCCCACAACTCTGGCCATTGATTGTGGGGGTCTGCGGGCGGGGGGCTTATCGGAATCCGGAAGCCCCCTTTGACAAGGGGACCCCCAGATCCCACCCCCCCTGTGTGAAATGGTAAGGGGGTACTTGTACCCCTACCATTTCACCAAAAAAGTGACAAAAATTGTAAAAATGACAGGAGACGGTCTTTGACAATTCCTTTATTAAAATCTTCATTCATCTTCTTTCTTCTGGTCTTCTTCCTTCTTCCTTTCTTCATCCTTTGGTTTCTTCATCTTCTCCTTCTGGCATCTTCTTCCATCTTCTTCTTCCATCTTCTTCTTCTTCCTCCGATCCACTTATTCTTGCTCTGGTCTTCTAGTCCGGCATCTTCTTCCACGGCGTCGGTGTCTCTTCTTGGGCCGCTCCGCGCAATGGGAGGCTCCCGCTGTGTGAGGCTTCGCTGCGTCTGACAGGTCCTTTATAACGGAGGGCGGGGCCACCCTGGTGACCCCCGCCCCCCTCTGACGCACAGGGACATCATGGGGACTTCCCTATGGCTTTCCCCACACAGCGGGAGCCTCCCATTGCGCGGTGCGGCCCAAGAAGAGACGCCGACTCCATGGAAGAAGATGCCGGACGAGTAGACCAGAGCAAGAAGAAGTGGATCGGAGGAAGAAGAAGAAGGAAGAAGACCAGAAGAAAGAAGATGAAAGAAGATTTAATAAAGGAATTGTCAAAGACCGTCTCCTGTCATTTTTACAATTTTTGGCACTTTTTTGGTGAAATGGTAGGGGTACCCCCTTACCATTTCACACAGGGGGGGCCGGGATCTGGGGGTCCCCTTGTTAAAGGGGGCTTCCCGATTCTGATAAGCCCCCCGCCCGCAGACCCCCACAACCAATGGCCAGGGTTGTGGGGAAGAGGCCCTTGTCCTCATCAACATGGGGACAAGGTGCTTTGAGGGGTCACATACCCCCAAAGCACCCTTCCAATGTTGAGGGCATGTGGCCTGGTACGGTTCAGGAGGGGGGGGACGCTCTCGTCCCCCCCTCTTTTCCTGTGGCCTGCCAGGTTGCGTGCTCAGATAAGGGTCTGGTATGGATTTTGAGGGGGACCCCACGCCATTTTTTTTGTGGCAGGGGTTCCCCTTAAAATCCATCCCAGACCTGAAGGGTCTGGTATGGATATTTAGGGGGACCCCTACGTCATTTTTTTTTTTAAATTTGAAGCAGGGTTCCCCTTAATATTCATAGCAGACCTGAAGGGCCTGGTAATTGAATTTGGGGGAACCCCCACACTTTTTTTTTTCTTTTTTTTTATCAATGACTTTTTTTTTTATCAGTGACTTTCAATGAATGACTGTTCTCTGTATTACGGGAGCCGACAATTCATTAGCCGCGAGTGATTTTAAATAGCTTTTTTTCCTGCAAAAATGACACTTTGTGCAGGGACAGTTCTAAGCACGGGAAACATGTGCCCATTCACAGGGATACAGGTACGAAATTTAAAGGAATATTACACTTTTATTGTATCACATTAAGCATTATTAAAATCACTGCTCCTTAAAAAACGTCCGTTTTTTTTTTTATTTGCATTGATACATGTCCCCTGGGGCAGGACCCAGGTCCCCAAACACTTTTTATGACAATAACATGCATATTAGCCTTTAAAATTAGCACTTTTGATTTTGAACGTTCGCGTCCATTCTAATTAATAGGGTTCTAATGTTCGCGCGAACTTTAGGTCCGTTCGCAGGTTCTGGTGCGAACCGAACTCGGGGGTGTTCGGCTCATCCCTAATGATAACACAAAAACTTGTCTTTTACTCATGGTTAGTGTTTGGCTGAAGCCATTTATTATCAATCAACTGTGTTTACTCTTTTTTAATCAAAATGAGAACAGAAACTAGCCAAATGACCCTGATCAAAAGTTTACATACCCCAGTTCCTAATACTGTGTATTGCCCCCTTTAACACCAATCACAGCTTGAAGTCTTTTGTGGTATTTGTGGTTGAGGCTCTTTATCTACTCAGATGGTAAAGCTGCTCATTCCTCTTGACAAAAAGCCTCCAGTTCCTGTAAATTCTCGGGCTGTCTTGCATGAACTGCACGTTTGAGATCTCCCCAGAGTGGCTCAATGATATTGCGGTCAGGAGACTGAGATGGCCAATCCAGAATCTTTATTCTGCTGTAGCCAATGACAGGTTGACTTGGCCTTGTGTTTTGGATTATTGTCATGTTGAAATGTCAAAATACGTCCCATGCGCAGCTTCCTGGCTGATGAATGCAAATGTTCCTCCAGTATTTTTTGATAACATACTGGATTCATCTTGCCATCAATTTTGACCAAATTTGCTGTGCCTTTGTAGCTCACACATCCCCAAAACATCAGCGATCCACCTCTGTACCTTTCGTTATAGGCTTTGCTGACTACTTTTCAAATTTAGCGTTCATGGTTGTGGCCAAAAACGCTAAATTTTGGTCTCATCACTCCAAATGACTTTATGCCAGAAGGTTTGAGGCTTGTCTCTGTGCATTTTGGCATAGTGTAAGCGGGATATTTTCTGGCATTTGCGTAGTAAGGGCTTTCTTATGGCGACTCAACCATGCAGCCCATCTTTCTTAATGTACCTCCTTATTGTGCATCTTGAAACAGCCACACCACATGTTTTCAGAGAGTCCTGTATTTGACCTGAAGTTATTATTGGGTTTTTCTTTGCATCCAGAACAATTTTAAACAGGTACTCCTGTTTATTTATTTTTTTCGTTTTTTTCTCTTCTTTCTTATTTTCCCCATTCCCAGCCACATGCATCAGCTCCCCCGCCATGCAGCGCACGCCCGCTATGGCTCTTAAAGGAGCCGACGTACCGGGATGGCGATTCATGGGAACGAGCCGACCTGCCGCCTTATAATGACGGCGGCTGGTTGACAAGTGGTTAATGTGTGTGTCTGTGCGATGCAATGGATGTGGACGATTTTTTTTTCTTCAGGGGTATGAACACACCATTGTTTGATGGCCATTAATAAGAAATTTGATCACATTAACGCGCATGCTTTTTATTTTACTTTCCGTGTGTAATGAGTACTGGTACCAAAAAGTTTAAATGTATTATTGAATAATGAACCCATGCACAGATATGAGTTAGTTCTCGATCCCTATAACTTTGAGAAACTTTAGGGATTTTGTTTGTTTTTTATGTTTTTTTTCCTTTCCACGGGGCTCAGAGTGAAATTTTCATTTACTCTGACACTGGGAAAGTAAATTATAATACATTATTTTGTACCTCATGGCATCTTAGAGATTCAGTATGTTTTGTGTTTTGTTTTTCCCAATTGATACATGTCCTGTTATTGTGTGTGAAGTTTATATGTTTACAGGTTGTCATTCTAGAATTTAAGTACTTAGAAATCCACCAAGTTTTTTCTAGTGGAAGTTGATGTGTCTTTACATTTTTGAATGTATTTACTGTTGATGGACTCTTAACCTCTGCTGGAAGTCTGTTCCATACATCCACTACTAGTTTAGTCCATTAGGAACCTCTTAGAGAGGTGTTATTAACAGTTTCTGAGTTTTGTATTTTAGGAAAAATACACAAACAATGGTATGACCCAGACTTTGTGAAAAACTTTAAAGGAACAACACAGAGAACATTAAAGCATAGTTTTTTTATGTTTGTTTAACCACTTTAATACCAGGCACTTGGACACCTTCCTGCCCAAGCCAATTTTCAGCTTTCAGCGCTGTCACAATTTGAATGACAATTGCGCGGTCATACAACACTGTACCCAAACATGTTTTTTATCATTTTGTTCCCACAAATAGAGCTTTCTTTTGGTGGTATTTGATCACCTCTGCGGTTTGTATTTTTTGCGCAACAAATAAAAAAAATCAAAATTGAAAAAATTAAATTTTCTTTGTTTCTGTTAATTTTTTTTGTAAATAAGTAAGTTTTATTCTTCAATGACGGTCACTGATATGGCTGCACTGACTGGCACTGATAAGGCGGCACTGATGGGCACCGATGAGGTGGCACCAATGAGGTGGCACTGATGATGGGCACTGATAGGTGTCACTGATGGGCACTGATAGGTGGCACTGATAGGTGGCACTGATGGGCACTCATGGGCGGCACTGATGGGCACTCATAGGCAGCACTGATGGGCACTCATAGGGGGCACTGATGGGTACTTATGGGTGGCACTGATGGGTACTTATGAGTGGCACTGATAGGTGGGCACTGATGGACACTGATGGGTGGCACTGATGAGACTGATGGGTGGCATTGCTGGGCATCATATGGTATATAATGGTGCCAGTCCGTGCCTATTTGTGGGCACTGATTGGCACAGATTGGGCATAATTTGCACATGTGGATGACCATGGGGTACATACCTGGCCATCCACATGTTGCCCCCTTCCCTGGTGGTCCTGGCGACTCTCCTGGTGGTCTAGTGTGGGCATCCGAGGGGGATAAATAATCAGCACAGACCCCTCCTGTCAGGAGAGCCGCTGATCGACTCTCCTCTACTCGTGTCTGTCAGATGCCAGTGGGGAAAGACAATCAATGGCTTTTCCTGTTGACATCGTGATCAGCCGTGATTAGACACGGCTGATCATGTGGTAAAGAGCCTCCATCGGAGGCTCTTTACCAAGATCGGTGGAGTGGTGTGTCAGACTGACACACCGCTCCAGCGATCGCCACGATGCATGCCCCCACGGGCGCACGGCGGCTGTTATCCTGAACTACAGGCACGAGGAGGCTGTTATTCTGAACCACGGGCACGCGGCGGCTGTTATCATGAAGGACGTCATATGACGCCCAGCCAGGATAACTGAACCATCGCCCGGCCGTCATTTTGCTATAGGCCGGGCGGTAAGTGGTTACAGGAGAAGCCTCTGAATTGGAGTAATTGCAGCCAAGCCTAACTAAATTCTAAAATATATATTTTTTTGTTTGTTTGTCTTTTTCATTAACCAGGGTTTATGTCCTCTCTCTACTTTAATTATTGTGTATATCTGCAATGTTTGGAAGCAGTTTCAATTGTGTTTTTGAAAACAAAATACAGATTCAATGCTCTTTAATAATTAAAGAGAAAGGTGTAGGGCAAATGTCATGTTGAGGCTACATTAAATCTGTACTTGTTATTTATTTTTTATTATTATTTTTATTTTATTTTTTAATTGTAACTATTTTTCTTTCTTTCCTTTTATCACCTTTATTTTTGGGTGATTCTTGAGTTTGGCTTTACTATAGTAAAATAAAGAGGGGAGTATGGGGAACATTATATGGAGAACATTTAAAACATTTAAAGATGTTGATAAAGAATATTAAAGCCTCCCTATAGCATTTTGTGTTTGAGCCAATTTCCAACAGTTGTTTTTTTTTTTCCTTTCAACATTGGATAAGTTGTTTTTTATATAAAGTTATGGAAGCTCCCTTATGTCATTTAGCTATTACCAACTATGACAATATTAACAGTAACATCAGGTTTTAGCAACAGTCATGCAATTATTTTCTTTGTACACGTGACACAGTCCTCGCAGTCATCATATGTGGTCATTGGTCAATTTTTTTTTGTTTGGGCAATGTCTTTTTTTGGCCAAAACTAAGTTCAAAGAGTATTGCTTGAATATCATATATATATATATATATATATATATATATATACTGGGATTAGTGAGACAGACTCATAGTGATTGGCAAATAGCAGGTATGGTATAGTACAATTGTACCTAATAGTAATTTAGGTTGATTATTCCTGAAGCCACAAGTAACTGGTCACACTTATCTGCATTCTCAAATCAAGTTATTTTGTCTGCTTGGGTGACACTGCCTACTCTCTTCTGGGCCTGATAAAGGTACGAGCTCTTCCTCAGCCTGCTAAAGGCAGGACACATACCGTAGCTACACACTGTAGCAAAGGATGGGATTGTGTGCGCAAATGTGGGGCACCAGCCAAGGTTTTATCCGATCAGGGTTGGCATACCTTTCAGTAAAAGGAGTTAGTTGTGAGTTGCGATGGCAACAAGACCCCCCTGGACACTTGAAGTGTCATACACACACACACAGTGGTATTCAGCAGAAAGCAGGACAGAGAATTTTGCAGGCATATGACAATTGATGAATAAAGAGGGGTGATGAAAATCAGACAACCTGACTGAAGGGGGTAACCATTCAAATTGTTAAACGTGTCAATGGGAAAGGGTCTCATTATTATGTCACGGTATATATATAGCAATGCTAAACAAAGGTCCTTACTACTCAGAATTACAAGATAAGCATTCATTTGAATGTATATGCCTTAGAAGTTTCCACTTGTTTTTTTTCTTTCCCTACCAGATGCGAGAAATGACAACAGCTAAATTAAATACTTTATCGCAGACCATACAAGGCAGAGGTAATTATCTAGACCAGCCCTTTTGAACCCCCTTTGTTAGCTAACCCTTTATCTACTTCAAAGGACACGTTTGATAGGCAAAGAATATGGCCATCTGTCCAGGAATGGACAATTTGCCCAGGATATGACCTTGCATAACTAATGCTCCATTCAAAAGAAGGTGATGACCTGGGGAAGGTGATGGGGAAATTGTCCAATCCTAGATGAGATATGCCCGGAGGCAGGAGAGTGGTAGGATAGTCCCACCAATGGGGAAGGACCAATACAAGTCTATGAGAGATAGGTGTATATTAGTCTTAAAGTCTTAAACAGAGATAAGAGAGAAGACCCAATCCCTATAGGGGGTCCCCATACTACACTAGGGGTAAACATCAGGACATCTCCCAGCACTTATATGTTTACATGCTTGTCCTATGTATTGTCTGTCTTGCTGTAGATTCATGTTTTGAGTATTATACTCTATATTCCTTCATGTAATTCATGATGTTTTCACCCTTTTTCTGTACAACAGATAGTTTAGGCCTCCTTTTATTTACCAATACATTTTTTTTATTGGGTTAAAGCTTTCACTCATGGTCAAAGAAATCTCTAATGAACCCAAATCATATCTGAGAGATATTAAATCTCAAAATATAACTTTCGGGTAACACATACGTTTGTCTGAAGTGTACAAGTGTCATCAGTGTAACAGAGTCAGCACAGAGAGCAAGAAATTAGCAGTGCCATTGCATCTCTTTCCTAAGTCCAGGAAACCTGCCTTAATGGTGACTAGGGATGAGCCGAACACCCCCCGGTTCTGTTCGCAGCAGAACATGCGAACAGGCAAAACATTTGTGCGAACACGCAAACACCATTAAAGTCTATGGGACGCAAACATGAAAAATCAAGAGTGCTCCAGGGGACATGTATCAATGCAAAAAAAATGTTTTAAAAACTGAAGTTTTTTCAGAAGTAGTGATTTTAATAATGAATAAAGTGAAACAATAAAAATGGGCCTTAGGTGTCAGTGGTGCCAGAACAATGTAACCCCTCACAGTTACTCTGTGAATGGGCCCTGCTGTGAAATTTTATATCAAAAATTGTAATTACATGGCCCTGTTAAACAGGGGCAGAAAAATTGGGCCTTTGGTTTTGGTGGCACCAGAACACTGTAACCATGGGCTTCCGCAGGTAGGGGCAAGGGGGGTCAAGTGCCCCCCCCCCCCGGAATCAGGGATCGAATCTTCACATTCAGCACAGTGACGTCGCTATGGCAACCAGTGGGGTGACACTATCAAGGTGCTGTAGAGTCCCCCCGTCCGTGTAGTGTGACTGCGGACTCTTTCCCCTGCTCAGTCCAGCAGAGAACTCGGCATTGCTGTGACAGGAGAAAGGCAACCTGCTGGATATAAGAGGTTTCCTCCGCTCCCCCCTTTCTCCTGTCAGGGAGAAGAGACGGTTGCTCTCACCAGGTTCCCCACCCCACTTCCCGCCCGCTCTGTTCCTTCCCCATTGACCATAATAGAGGGCCAATCAAAGGAGACTAGGAGAGGATATGATCATGGGAAAAGTAGTCCTGAAGATTTTCCACAGGTAGGAGGCTACAGCTCAATCAAGAGAGATTGAGAGACTGCAGCCTGGAAAAAAATCTGAGGGAGGGAGTGCTACAGGACAAAGAAAGAGGCGTGTGTTGGGAGGAAACCAGAGAGAGAGCCACGCTGCCCAGTGTCACCAGAGAGAGAGCCACGATGCCCAGTATCACCAGAGAGAGAACCACGCTACTCAGTGCTAGAGAGAGAGCCATGCTACCCAGTGCCAGAGAGAGCCACGCTACCCAGCACCACCAGAGAGAGCCATGCTAACCAGCGCCAGAAAGAGCCACACTACCCAGCACCACAAGAGAACCATGCTACCCAGCGCCACCAAAAAGAGAGCCACGCTACCCAGTGCCAGAGAGAGAGCCATGCTACCCAGCGCCAGAGAGAGAGTGAGAGTCACACTACCCAGCGCCACCAGAGAGTCATGCTTCCCAGTGCCAGAGAGAGCCACGTTACCCAGCGCCACCAGAGAGAGAGCCAAGCTACCCAGCGCCAGAGAGAGAGCCATGCTACCCAGCGCCCCCAGAGAGAGCCACGCTACCCAGTGCCACCAGAGAGCCATGCTGCCCAGTGCCCCCAGAGAGAGAAAGAGTGAGCCACTGACAGGATACTGACATGCTACACTACTGACCAGAATCACCCCTGGGAAACAGAGTGAGCGATCGTCCAGCCGGAGGGATCACTGCTGTATTTTCGCTGGGTCTGGTAAGAGGGCCTGTCGGCTATTATCCATTACTTATCCTAGGGACTGTACTACACCTGCAGTCTCTGACCATGACAATGTGATAATGACATTGTCGAAAAGGGGTGGCGCATGGGTGACCCTAAAATTATGCCCCCTGAAAAAAGTTCTGTAGATACCCATGACTGTAACCCCTCATAGTTACTCTTGTTGGGCACATTAACAGCCCCTGCTGTTAAATATTTTATCAAAAAATTTGATTCCATAACCCCTTTTAACCTGTAGCTGACCACCCACTGTCAAATGACGGCGGGACGGTGCAGCTCTTGTGGCGGGCCGCCGTCATATGACGGCGCTCGCTTTTTGGCCACTATGGGGGCCGCCGCGTAGCTGGGGACCCGATGCGCGTGCCCGGCGGCCGCGATGACCGACAGGCACCCGCGATTGCCCGGTAACTGAGCAGGACGGGGATCTGTGTGGATCGGGGATCCACGTCCTGTCAGAGGAGAGGAGACCGATGGTGTGTCCCTTGTACATAGGGACACCGATCGGTCCCCTCCCCCAGTCAGTCCCCTCCCCCCACAGTTAGAATCACTCATATAGGGAACATATTAACCCCTGCAGCGCCCCCTAGTGTTAACCCCTTCCCTGCCAGTCACATTTATACAGTAATCAATGCATTTTTATAGCACGGATCGCTGTATAAATGTGAATGGTCCCAAAAATGTGTCAAAAGTGTCCGATATGTCTGCCCCAATGTCGCAGTCACGATAAAAATCGCAAATCGCCGCCATTACTAGTAAAAAAATTATAATAATAAAAATGCTATAAATCTATCCCCTATTTTGTAGACGCTATAACTTTTGCGCAAACCAATCAATAGACGCTTATTGTGATTTTTTTTTTTACCAAAAATATGTAGAAGAATACGTATCGGTCTAAACTGAGGAAAAAATTTGTTTAAAAAATAAATACAATTGGATATTTATTATAATAAAAAGTAAAAAATATTGCGTTTTTTAAAACTTGTCCCTCTTAATTTGTTTATAGCGCAAGAAATAAAAAACGCAGAGGTGATCAATTACCACCAAAATAAATCTCTATTTGTGGGGAAAAAATTATAAAAATTTTATTTGGGTACATCCTTGCATGACCGCGCAATTGTCATTCAAAATGCGACAGCGCTGAAAGCTGAAAAATGGCTTGGTCAGGAAGGAGGTATTCGTGCCTGGTAGGCAAGTGGTTAAACAGGGGCAGACAAATTGGGCCTTGGGTGGTGGGGGTGGTGCCACAACACTGTAACCCCTCACAGATACTCTTGTTGGGTGCATGAACGGGCCCTGCTTAACTATTATTTCAAAAATGGTAATTACATGCCCCTGTTAAACATGGGCAGATAAATTGGGCCTTTGGTTTTGGTGGCACCAGAACAATGTAAGCCCTCACAGTTACTCTTGTTGGGCACAGGAACGGGCCCTGCTGTGAAATATTAGATCAACAATTTTAATTACATGCCCCTGTTAAACAGGGGCAGACAAATTGGGCCTTGGGTGGTGGTGGTGGTGCCCTTAGCCAAAAATATTGTTGGAAGTTAGCTTCATCAAGATTGAGGAGGAATAGGATAGTCAGCATAGGCAGTCTTCAAGGGATCTCAGATCCATAGAAAGTTCAATCAGTTACATCAGCATCAGGTGCTTGATAGCTGCTGATCCAAGGCTGATTCATTTTTATGAATGTAATCAGCGGAGTCTGTGGACAGGTGCACTCTTTAAACTGTTACAAACCCTCCAGCAGCACTGAATGTGCATTCAGAAAGCATGCTGGATGCAGGACAGGCCAGTAGCTCGATTGCATATTGAGCAAGTTCTGGCCAGTTGTCCATCCTCAAGACCAAGTAACCCAGTGGATGTTCTGTTGGAAAGGTCATAGAAAAAAAGACTAGAAGCTAAACAATTGGATTTTAAAGGCACACTTATATCCCATATAAAAGTAATTATATTTGTTTATTTAGTACATAGGTAAAAAAACATAATTTCCATATAGATACCTATAAAAATCAATGAAGCTAATAATTGTAAACCCCCGTACACAACCTCTGACACCACATTACATAGTATCAAAATACATAGCTACATCCAAAGGATGGTGAATTAGAATAACCGTAATAATCTCCAAAAGAGGATGTAGGTATAACCAGACTGTGGGTCAGGATGTGGATCCGGGCACAAGATATTCAATTTAATCACTCGACATGTTGCGCGTAGAGATATGCTTCTTCAGGAGAATAAAATCTAGTAAAGTATATACAGAGACAACAAGGGATAAATATACAGTTTCTTAACATAGTAGATAGTAGACATGTGCATTTGTTTTTGTCCAAATGCATTTTCGTCCAAATTTCGGGTATTTTCATTATCGTTTTAACAAACGATAACGAACGTGCAGAATCCGAAAACCGAAAGATCCGACATAAACGAATGCTTTATTTTGACAACAGTTCGATATAGATAGGAGATTCAACATGACGCTGACAATAGTGATCTGTGTCCATCAAACCTGTGGTCAAATGTGCCTAACCTTAGCTCTATTAGTCCAAGATTATTCTACATAGAGAGAAAAGATTTGACATTATAGAGACAATAGCAGAAAAGGTTGAATGTGCCTAACATATCTCTATTAGTCCAAGATTATTCGACATAGAGAGAAAAGATTCAACATAGAGATTCAATGAAGCAGTCGGCGCGAGCGGACATTTATGATCAAATGCTCTGCCCATAGGCTATAGAAGAATTCTAATGTTGGTTGAATAGTAATAATAATTATTAAATATAATTATCACTAGTGTCATGCAACATTAGAATTCTACTATAGCTTGTCGGCGGAACATTCAACCCGGGAATGTACGATTGCAGCGTCGTACAGTTTAGCTGCTCCGTCGAATCTTCTTAGAACATTCAACAGACACCATAAGCCTTCAATGACAGATTCGACCTTAATTCTTTTGGATTTTTGGACAAATTCATTTTTTTACGAAACAAAAATAAATAAATACAAATTTTGGTTGAATGTTCCGAATGTAACTAAATAAATATATTTTTCAGAAGAAAACGAAATTCCGAAACAAAATATTTCAGTGTGCACATGTCTAGTAGATAGAACTTTAATGATAAAGAAAGATTATATAAAGATACTCTGATAAGGTTGGTTGGCCGCAAGCGACCTCTCCAACAAAAAAAAAGAACGACCTGGAGGCAAAAAGCAGAATTGCCCATTGGGGCGCATATATATAGCAGCTTGCTAGATAAAGGACATTTAGTAAGGATTTACCAGAGACCAGTGAGTAAAAGCCCTACACTGATCTGTCCCTGTGCACTTTACCAGCAACACTTCCTATGCTTTCCTTATCAGCTAAGCACATTGTCAGGGTTTGAGTCCTGCAGGAACGCATGGGAACGGCATTCCTGTATTTTTTTTCACAGCAGGAACGTCATTGGCATTAGCGGCTGCGTCCTGCAGGAGGGATGCAATCAGTGGGGTGTCACATATTTTGAGGGGCCACGTGTCCATTTGGGGAAAGCAGCAGCAGTAGCTGGGCTGCTCCTTCAGGCCGCGCCGCTCACCTGGCCACCTACAGCTATAGCAGTCAGGGCAGGGGGCAGAAACTACCCAGCTGCCCCATGACGGTGAAGCGGGAAGGGGCTGCAATGGATCCAGAGCCCATCACCTGTTGCTGCTTGCCAGAGCAGGAAAAAGTGAGTGCCCATCCATGCAGACTCCCTGTGTGCCTTGATACGAGGAGTGGCGGGGCAGCAGCATATAGAGGAATTGATCTTTGCATATTCATCCTGCAGCCTCTGAAAGCCTGCTTCCCATCCTCTCCCTCTTGCAGGAATTCAGAGGCTGCAGGAGGAATATGCAAAGACCAATTCCTCTATATGCCATTGCCCTGTCACTCCTCCTATCCAGCTTATTTTGCTGCCCTTCCCATGCTATTTGGCCCCTAGTGCTCTTCAGCTCCACCAGTGCTATTATCCCCCAGTGCTCTCCAGTTCCCCCCAGTGCTATCCAGTTCCCCCCAGTGCTGTCCAGTACCCCCAGTGCTGTCCAGTACCCCCAGTGCAGTCCAGTCCCCCCCAGTGCTATCCAGTTCCCTCCAGTCCTATCCAGTTCCCCCCATTGCTCCCCAGTTCCCACCCAGTGCTCTCCAGTTCCCCCAGTGCTATCCAGCCCCCCCCCCCAGTGCTACCCAGTTCCTAGTGCTCTCCAATTCCCCCCAGTGCTCTCCAATTCCCCCCAGTGCTCTCCATTTCCCCCAGTGTGTTCCAGTTCCCCCCATGCTTTCCAATTCCCTCCCAGTGCAATCTGGCTCCCCCAGTGCTGTCTAATTCCCCCCCAGTGCTCTCTAATCCCCCCCAGTGCTCTCTAACCCCCCCAGTGCTCTCCAATTCCCCCCAGTGCTCTCAAGTCCCCCCCAATGCTATCCAGTCCCCCCAGTGCTTTCCAGCTCCCCCAGTGCTCTCCAGCTCCCCCAGTGCTCTCTAGGTCACCCCCAGTGCTCTTCAGCCCCCCAGTGCTCCCAGCCCCCCCAGTGCTCTCCAGTCCCCCCAGTGCTCTCTGGCACCCCCAGTGCACTCCGCCCCGTTGTGCTCTCTGTCCCCACCAGTGCTCTCTACCCCACACGCTGTCCGATCCCTGGTGCTCTCCAGCCCTCATCATGCTCTCCAGACCCCCCCATGCTCTCCAACTCCCCCTGCTGGGTGGGGATGGGGATACATTGTGGAGAGGGATGAATGATGCTGGGCAGGGATGGGGATACATTTTAGAGAGGGATGGATGATGCTGGGTGGGGATGGGGACACATTGTGGAGAGGAACCGATGATGTTGGGTGGGGATGGGGATACATTGTGGAGAGAGGGATGTATGTTGCTGGGTGGGTATGGGGATACATTGTGGAGAGGTATGGATGATGCTGGGTCGGGATTGGGATACATTGTGGAGAGGGATGGAGGATGCCGGGCGAGATGGGGATACTTTGTGGAAAGGGATGCAGATAATTCTGGTCGGGAATGGGAATACGCTGTGGAAAGGGATGTGCATAATTCTGGGTGGGGATGGAGGTACATTTATTTTTGAGGTGGGGGAAATCTTGGGTGAGTTCCCACACTTTTTTTCCCCAGGACTTGACCCTTGCATATTGTCAATATGGCTGCTTGGAACCCAGCCTTTTATAGTGAGGGGCTAGCTTTTCCAAACACCCCTTTATTGACCCTTATAAGCTATCTGACCAAAGATAAAACAAAATGTGCTTAGTTCCTGACTATTTAGTTGTATACTAAAATACCCCTGTAGCATCTGACTTGCTGAGAAAATGTATTAATTTCATTGTTTGTCTTTAAAAGGTACTTTAATCATGTCAACTGTGCTAAAAATTTATATGGTAGCAAGAATTAGTAATTCTGCATAATATATATCAGGTAAACAAAAAGGTTGAAATTAGGTAATTTATTTTATCCTGCAATACCACACATTTTTATTCTAATTCCTCCCCAGTGCTCTCTAATCCCCCCCAGTGCTCTCTAACCCCCCCCCCCCCCCAATGCTCTCCAATTCCCCCCAGTGCTCTCAAGTCCCTCCCCAATGCTATCCAGTCCCCCCAATGCTATCCAGTCCCCCCAGTGCTTTCCAGCTCCCCCAGTGCTTTCCAGCTCCCCCAGTGCTCTCCAGCTCCCCCAGTGTTCTCCAGGTCACCCCCAGTGCTCTTCAGCCCCCCCAGTGCTCTCCAGTCCCCCCAGTGCTCTCTGGCACCCCCAGTGCACTCCGCCCCCCTAGTGCTCTCTGTCCCCACCAGTGCTCTCCACCCCACACGCTGTCCGATCCCTGGTGCTCTCCAGCCCTCATGGTGCTCTCCAGACCCCCAATGCTCTCCAACTCCCCCTGCTGGGTGGGGATGGGGATACATTGTGGAGAGGGATGAATGATGCTGGATGAGGATGGGGATACATTTTGGAGAGGGATGGATGATGCTGGGCAGGGATGGGGATGCATTTTAGAGAGGGATGGATGATGCTGGGAGGGGATGGGGATACATTGGGGAGAGGGATGGATGATGCTGGGTGGGGATGGGGACACATTGTGGAGAGGAATCGATGATGTTGGGTGGAGATGGGGATACATTGTGGAGAGAGGGATGTATGTTGCTGGGTGGGTATGGGGATACATTGTGGAGAGTTATGGAAGATGCTGGGTCGGGATTGGGATACATTATGGAGAGGGATGGAGGATGCCGGGCGAGATGGGGATACATTGAGGAAAGGGATGTGGATAATTCAGGGCAGAGATGGGGATACTTTGTAGAAAGGGATGCAGATAATTCTGGTCGGGAATGGGAATACACTGTGGAAAGGGATGCGCATAATTCTGGGTGGGGATGGGGGTACATTTATTTTTGAGGTGGGGGAAATCTTGGGTGAGTTCCCACACTTTTTTTCCCCAGGACTTGACCCTTGCATATTGTCAATATGGCTGCTTGGAACCCAGCCTTTTATAGTGAGGGGCTGGCTTTTCCAAACACCCCTTTATTGACCCTTATAAGCTATCTGACCAAAGATAAAACAAAATGTGCTTAGTTCCTGACTATTTAGTTGTATACTAAAATACCCCTGTAGCGTCTGACTTGCTGAGAAAATGTATTAATTTCATTGTTTCTCTTTAAAAGGTACTTTAATCATGTCAACTGTGCTAAAAATGTATATGGTAGCAAGAATTAGTAATTCTGCATAATATATATCAGGTAAACAAAAAGGTTGAAATTAAGTAATTTATTTTATCCTGCAATACCACACATTTTTATTCTAATTCCTCCCCAGTGCTCTCTAATTCCCCCCCCCAGTGCTCTCTAATCCCCCCCCCAATGCTCTCCAATTCCCCCCAGTGCTCTCAAGTCCCCCCCAATGCTATCCAGTCCCCCCAATGCTATCCAGTCCCCCAGTGCTTTCCAGCTCCCCCAGTGCTCTCCAGCTCCCCCAGTGCTCTCCAGGTCACCCCCAGTGCTCTTCAGCCCCCCCAGTGCTCTTCAGCCCCCCCAGTGCTCTCTGGCACCCCCAGTGCACTCCGCCCCCCTAGTACTCTCTGTCCCCACCAGTGCTCTCCACCCCACACGCTGTCCGATCCCTGGTGCTCTCCAGCCCTCATGGTGCTCTCCAGACCCCCTAATGCTCTCCAACTCCCCCTGCTGGGTGGGGATGGGGATACATTGTGGAGAGGGATGAATGATGCTGGATGAGGATGGGGATACATTTTGGAGAGGGATGGATGATGCTGGGCAGGGATGGGGATACATTTTAGAGAGGGATGGATGATGCTGGGAGGGGATGGGGACACATTGTGGAGAGGAATCGATGATGTTGGGTGGGGATGGGGATACATTGTGGAGAGAGGGATATATGTTGCTGGGTGGGTATGGGGATACATTGTGGAGAGTTATGGATGATGCTGGGTCGGGATTGGGATACATTGTGGAGAGGGATGGAGGATACCGGGCGAGATGGGGATACATTGTGGAAAGGGATGTGGATAATTCAGGGCAGAGATGGGGATACTTTGTGGAAAGGGATGCAGATAATTCTGGTCGGGAATGGGAATACACTGTGGAAAGGGATGCGGATAATTCTGGGTGGGGATGGGGGTACATTTATTTTTGAGGTGGGGGAAATTTTGGGTGAGTTCCCACACTTTTTTTCCCCAGGACTTGACCCTTGCATATTGTCAATATGGCTGCTTGGAACTCAGCCTTTTATAGTGAGGGGCTGGCTTTTCCAAACACCCTTTATTGACCCCTTATAAGCTATCTGACCAAAGATAAAACAAAATGTGCTTAGTTCCTGACTATTTAGTTGTATACTAAAATACCCCTGTAGCGTCTGACTTGCTGAGAAAATGTATTAATTTCATTGTTTCTCTTTAAAAGGTACTTTAATCATGTCAACTGTGCTAAAAAATGTATATGGTAGCAAGAATGAGTAATTCTGCATAATATATATCAGGTAAACAAAAAGGTTGAAATTAAGTAATTTATTTTATCCTGCAATACCACACATTTTTATTAACTAAAATTTACATAATGCACATAAAATGTATGAAATTAAGCAGAAGTCATGTTGAGATATATTACTTGCAGATTATGCAACATGAAAACACCAAGTAATTCAAATGCAACAAATGATCTAGATTGTTTGCATAACAGGAACATCCATGCTGATCTCTGAATATTCTGTAATATAAGAAATTAAGGGGTACAAGGGAGTGTTAACTAATACAAATGTAAACACCGAAAACAGAGAAGCATAAGGGAAAAATAGTTTATGTATCAAACCTGACTTCAAGTTTCTTTGTTTTTTTTTTTTTTTGCCATAACTGCACAAATCTCGTCAGTCTTCTTTTTAGTCAAGGCAAGAGTGTACCTGTCATTTTCTGTTATGTAGAGCCTTTTAAAGACTCCAGCTGTATTAGCAATTGTGATTCAAAATAGTAGCTTGCTATATTTGTGTCATACCCACGGTATATTCAAAATACACAGCAGTGATAGATTGACCTGTCATTTTCTCAACCAAAATTGTAAAGAATTGCTGTCTACATAAGTTACTTTGTACATTTTCAGGTGTGGATATAACAAATGTTGACATTTCCAGCAGCTATACATAATTGAAGTAAATGAGTTAACGTGAGATTGTTTTAAATGGAAAAAAACTGTAGGGTAATTTGCTATTAATTTGTGTTGCTTGAATATGGCTTTGTTGGACTTGCGGGCAGGTCAGTCTCACAACAGAAACAGATTATGTTGACATTGAATACTTTGTTCTATAGATCAGTGTTTTTCTCATTTCTTTATTAGCACAAAACATCAGCAGCACCCCAATAAAAAAAAAAAAAAACATTTTAAAGAATTGTCAGACAAATACTTTTTTGTAGTATGATCCCTAAATAAAGTCAGGTTAGCTTTATTAGCTGTGCATTGATCTACTCCCTATTAAAAAACTGATTCTAACATTGTTATTGGGCAAACAGATTGTTATCTTAGTAGTAAAAGTCAAAAGGAAAGTTAACAGTAAACATCTGTCAAAGTATTCACAAATTAGAACTTTGGCCCTCTGGGTTTGCAGGTTAAAAAGTAAAACGTGGCACACGATTTACATGGCATAGCACTGCAAAGCACAGATAGCTGTCTTGGTAGTAAAAAAAAAGAGGATCAGCCCTTAGGTATTTATAGGTATACATTTTCAATCAGCCTACCCAAAGTTCCAAATTTGAACCGCAGCACTAATATAGCTTATTATTGCTGTTGTCCAAATGTGGTACCTCAGGTGAGCTAATTGAAAAATGATACCTATAAATACCCAGGGGCTGATGCTCTAATTTAGAAATTAGATTAAATGTAAAAAATTAGAAATATTACAGATATTCTGTAGTAAGAGGAACACAAGGGTAGCAATAACAGCAGCAGCACTACCACCTTCACCACAGATCAGCAACAGTGTTTGCGCTTAATTTGTAGACGCAATACCTTTTGCGCAAACCAATCAATATACGCCTATTGCGATTTTTATTACTAAAAATATGTAGAAGAATATATATTGGCCTAAACTGATGAATACATTTTTTTTTTTTTATATGCATTATAGCAGAAAGTAGAAAAAAAATGTTTTTTTCAAAATTGTCTGTCTTTTTTTGCAGAGGTGATCAAATACCACCAAAAGAAAGCTCTATTTGTGGGAAAAAAAAGGACGTTTTTTGTTTTGTTTGGGTACAGCATCGCAATTGTCAGTTAAAGTGATGCAGCCGTAGTGGTTAAATGTAACATTTTTAAAACCTAGCTCTTTTGTTTTATTCAGGTATTTGTTTAGGTATGTGTGATGTATTATTAATTTTCTGTAGGAGAAATGTAGAAAACACAAAAAAAAAAACAGACAGATTTCTGTCCTTTCAGCATCATGTGCAATATTGTAAATTCTGTAAAAATATATACAGGACCTCTATATAATTGTAACTCTTTGTTAGTAGTTTCAGTTTGATTAGGAGTGGGCAGTAAATTACGTGTTATAATTGTCGGAGAAGATGCACATTTATCCAGGTCATGGTATACCTACTGTAGAAGTAGTTAGTAATATTCAGCTGGTCATGTTCTGTAATATTGAAAATGTTTAGCTTTTCTAATCTACTTCTTCAAATCAAAATACAATATTTGTCCAAATGTACCTTTAAAGAGAACCTGTCCGCAGTTGTTTCTTTTTGTTTTACCATTTTATGCATAATGATTATGCCAAACCTCAATTTAAACTTGTTTATTGCCTCTAAAGTGTTCTCTTAATAGTTGTGGATAAACTGTGTCTGATCATTGCTGATCATTGCTGGGCACTGTCATCTTATTGCTGAAATCTGTGCATCCAGCAGACATGGAGCCATTACTTCTGTAAAGAATTAAGCACATGTTTGTAGTTTGGTAAGTTTATTTTACTTTAAAGTCACATGCCTCTTAAAAAATAAAAGTGCAGTACAGAGTTTAGCACACTGAACTAAGCTGTATGCTGCCATAATACAAGCACGATCCAGTGTTTATATGCTCTGTCAACAGATTTCTTTGGAGACTTTGCATATATCCATTGCAAAGGCAGCTTACTTAGCAGGAGGGAGGGGTAGCAACAGTAATGCCCTGTACACACGATAGGATTTTCCAACAACAAAATTCCTGGGATTTTTTCTGACGGATGTTGGCTCAAACTTGTCTTGAATACACACAGTCACACACAGTTGGTTGGAAATTCCGAACGTCAATAATGCAGTGACGTACAACATGTACGACGAGCCGAGAAAAATTAAGTTCAATAGCCAGTGCTGCTCTTCTGCTTGATTCTGAGCATGCGTGGCACTTTGTGCATCGGAATTGTGTACACACGATTGGAAATTTTGTGTGACGGAAATTCCTATGGAAAATGTGTGATGGAGCCTACACACGGTCAAAATTTCCGACAACAAGGTCTTATCACACATTTTCCATCGGAAAATCCTATTGTGTGTACAGGGCATAAGGGACTGGAAGACCTTTAGGAAGGTGTTAGATTCCCTTATGATTTTGAAAGGTTATATCTAGACCATGAAAGAATGTAAGTGTATTTGTGACTGGTCAACTTCAATGAACAGTGTAAGGTCTCAAGCTCTTCCTTTGTACTGGAGCTCAGAGGTCTTTATATTTTTGAAAGGGTCGTCTCTTGCAGCTTACAATAAGCCCAAACGCATCAATATGTAAAGCTGAAGGGGTTAATCCAAACAATATCATCTTCATTCCTCACCGCAAGTACTATTTGTCCATTTCTATGTCTGACCTTTAGATTCCTGCATAACCCTGAATGAAGGACATTTGTAGAGAAATTATTTGAGTTATATAGTTTCACACATGACTAACTTTTTTCAGCTTCTTGCTTCTTGGCATTTGAAGTTTTTTAATGTTCCTTTAGTGCCCTAGAGGATTTTGATTACATTTGGGTCACTAGACTGGCAAAATGAATACAAATGAAAAACATATTATGCACTCTGAACAATATGGAGAACTTTCAATATCCAGTCAAGCTTTGAACAGACGACGGAAAAAAAAAATGTACACAAACATTAATCAGGGAATAAAACAAAATAATATTCCCATATGTTTTTGGATCAGATATAATAAATAGAACACTTGAAAGGTAATTGTCTTTCAATAACAAAACATGATCAGAATGAGGAATTTTAAAGACTGCACACAGTGTTTGTAATCTATTTGTTGATTTGATTTGTTTACATAGAGCCAACACATTTTGCAGGAATTAAAAGGTACACAGAATTATTCCACCAGTGTAATGTGCCAACAGAAGTCAAACAACTTTATCTTTATTTCTTCTAAAACTCCCTGATTTCCTGACCCAATAAATTTATGTTGGCTAGAGGCAGAACAATTGTATCTGGGTCAGCCTTGACATATCCCATATGGAAGAGAAATATATTTCCAATATATTTATTTAAAAAATTATATATGTGATATATATTTACAATTTATTGGCCTACGCTAACATATTTTAACATGTATTCCAAAAATGTAAATTTAAATATATTTTCCAAAGGCATATACAGTAAACCCCCCTCCATCGCGGGGGTTACGTTCCGGACCCTTCAGGTGCGTGACGTCAGCACGGTAAGGCTGGCTTGAGCGAGGCGGAGAAGGTCTGCCTGAGAGGAGCTGGCAGGGACCCAGTCAGAGGAACAGATCCGGAGGAGCCCAGTAAGGTTGTTTTTCCTTACCTTTAAGGTAAGGGGTTGGGGGAAACAGCCCAGGACACCTGCATGTTAAGGAGCATCACTTTTTTCTCTTAAAGACTACCACAAATATCATATCCACCACCTCACCTGGAGATTGTTTAGGAATTGTGCACCATATATGGGAATATCCGCTTGATTGCACAGGACTTGTCGTTTATTTATTTATATATACACTTTTATCCTGGACTCACGTTATTATATATATTTCAACACAGGTTTATTTGTGCTTTTTAACACACAGGTGCATTTATTCACGGGTTTGCTTTGTGCATTATTAAGAATATTTTTTAATCGAATTGTGGCTTATGCATGTTATTCGCCATTGTATATTTGATTATTTATTGCCACTTTTAGTCCTTACTTTGCACTATTTTTATTTTTATTGGACACAAGGGTTATTTATTTATATTGTTTGATTCACCCACCTGAGGTTGTCTGTATAGCCTTATTTATTATTTGATGCTATACTCCTTCTTTTATTCCATTAATTCCTTTGGACGCTGTGTCTGGAGCCACCTTGGCTGGATTATCCCCCTTGGAGTGGTAGACGTGTATCAGCGCCACATTTTTATCTGATTATCTTGTTATTTTATTAACCTTTCTACGTATGTATGCTGGCGCCCCATTTTATATATTTATTTATATATTTATTCCCATATACTGTCGGTGTGTGAACACCCTGATGGTGGCTGCGGCATTGGTTGTTATTGTGGTGTAGCTGATTCATTTCAGCTCTCTCCCCTCCCCCCACCCCCTTTTTTGGTTTGCGCAGTTGCACCCCTCCTTTTGCATACGTTCCGGACCCACCCACGAAAAGTGAAAAAACGCGAAATAGAAAGACCCTATTTAAATACACCCTAGGCATGTTTTGTTAACTTTTTAATAGCATTTAAAGGTCTTTAAACACACTTTTAAGCAATATGAACACATAAAAGATAGAGAGAGAGAGAGATCACACAAAAATATTGTGTTAACAGTACAGTATACTGTAAAGTAAAATATAGAGTACAGTATTGTATGTACAGTACAGTACTGTACTGTACTCAGCAGAAAAGAAGATGACTACAGTACAGTACTGTATACTGTAAGCAGCAAATAATCAAATAAGAGCAGCTACTGTTCTTCTGAAGGTGCAGGTTCAGCAGGAGCTTCTTCAGGTGTAGGTGGGTTGTCTTCTTGCTGCTCCAGAACCTCCAATTCTACATCAGAGGTGGCCGTGGAGGTACTTGGGGTGGATGCTGCCTTCTTCTGTTTTGGGAAGAACATAGTTATAGACAGTTGCTGGGCATGTTTCTTCTTTTGGGCGAGGAGGTTCTTGTACACCTGGATGGCTCCATCAATGCTGTTTTGGAACTGCAGTGAACGAACCATGTCAGGATCCCACTCAGCTAACATCTGTTTCAGGTCATTGGCCGTACGCACGACCCTGCCAAGGCGCTCAATTGACAAGCCTTCATCTTCTTC
Organism: Lithobates sylvaticus; assembly: GCA_028564925.1. Taxonomy (NCBI): domain Eukaryota; kingdom Metazoa; phylum Chordata; class Amphibia; order Anura; family Ranidae; genus Lithobates; species Lithobates sylvaticus. The sequence goes on from CM053028.1 coordinate 412,927,789, forward strand.
CTCCTCCTCCTGTTCCTCCACTTCCTCCTCACTCGCTGACTTGGTGAGTTCTGTCAGATCCTCATCGGTTAGTGGAGCTGAATGGGTTTCAATTAGGTCATTGACGTCATCCTGGGTCATATCCTGAAAACCTTCACCTCCTAGCAACTTGGCCAGCCTAATTGCCTTGTCCACAGCTGAATGATGAACTTCGTCAGGAGAGAACCCTTCATAATTGTGAATAATATCTGGCCAAAGCTTCTTCCAACAGGCATGCACAGTCTCCTTCTTCATCTCCTTGAGGGCCTTTTGTATGTTCTCCAGACAGGTTGCAATGGTGTAATTACACCAGTAGTCCTTCAAATTGAAATTTTCATCATTGTTCATGGATTCGACAAGATGATTCAAGGAGTTGCGAGTGTACAGCGCCTTGAATGCTCGTATCACCCCCTGGTCCATGGGCTGAATTAAAGACGTGGTGTTGGGTGGAAGGAACTCAACTTGCACTCCTTCATATGATAGATCCATGGCGTGGCCTCCTGCATTATCCATCAGCAGAAGCACCTTAAAAGCAATGCCAAGTTGGGCAAGGTAGACCTTGACGGCTGGGATGAAACAATTATGGAACCACTCAGTTGTGAGGACTTTAGTCATCCAAGCCTTACTGTTATGCATCCAATGGACTGGTAGCTGGTTCTTGTTTTTATTCTTCAGTGCTCTGGGATTCTTGGCCTTGTAGATCAGGGCTGGCTTGATCATAAACCCAGCAGCATTTCCACACATAACCAAGGTTACTCTGTCCTTATAAGCCTTGAATCCAGGTGCTCGGGCTTCCTCCTTCATGATGTAGGTCCGTTTGGGCATTCTTTTCCAGAACAAGCCGGTCTCATCCATATTAAAGACTTGCACTGGTTGGTACCCACCCTCCTCAATGATACTCTTGAAGGTCTCATTGGTGTACCTTGCAGCAGCTTCTTTGTCAGCAGATGCAGCTTCACCTTGCAATGAAACGCTCTTCAACTGATAGCGTTTCTGGAAGCCGTCAAACCATCCCTTGCTGGTAGAAAAACCTCCTGATGTACTAGAAGGCTGATCAGGATTTTCGCTGTCTGACTGTTCAGCTGCAGCAGAGCCTCCTTCAGAGCCTCCTTGATTGGCAAAAGTGTCATACAGCTTCTTTCCCTGGGTCCTGATGGTGTTACCATCCAATGTGATGCTTTTTTTTCTGCAATCTTGGATCCAAATGGCCAACGCAGTTTCCATCCTAACAATGTTTTTATTGCGGGAAGAAACAACTCTTTTTGCTGCTTGGTTGATGGACACTGCAGCAGTTGCCCTGATATTCTTCTCATCCTTCTTGATGTAGCGAATCGTTGACTCAATCATACCATAATGGCGGGCTACAGCAGCATAACTCTGTCCTTCCTTTACCATGTCAAGAAGTTTCACCTTCTCCATTATTGTAAGGAACTTCCTCTTCTTTTGTGGCTCACCAGAAGCCGCAGCCTTAGATGATCGGCGTTTGGGTGGCATGATTTCAGCTACTGTACAGTATCCTTGCTTGTGGTTGGCACAAGTACAATACAAGCACAGTTACCGCCCCCTCTAACGTCAACACGCCCGGTGCGTTCCACCGCTGCCTCGATATGATTCGCCGCTACATAACCGCAAAATGGCGAAATATTACCGCGATATCGGAATAACGGGTCCTAATTATAATAGCGCGATATACCGGGACCGCAAAAACTGAACCGCGATAGAGCGATATTTTCCAGATATTTTAAAAAAAATATGCATTTAAACATATATTTTTAAATATACTTGTAAATGCATGCCAAAAATGTAATTTAAATATATACATATATTTGAAAGTATATTTTTAAAATATATTCTTTTGACATATTTTTACATATATTTCTAAATGCATTCCAAAAATATAATTTAAATGTATTTTCCAAAGATATATATTGGAAAATATAGTTTTAAAATATGTTTTTCTGACATTTTTTAACATCTAATAAAGGCTTACTCTTTTAAAATTTAAAAATAATTAAAACCAAATGATTCAAATACATATTTTTTTATAAGATTTCACACATCATCCATTTAATACAAAACAGATAAACCTTTCACATCCACCTTCCATTCCCAAAGAATTTTTGTACAAGTCATTCTGAATTGAGAAAGCTTGTCGGATGACCAGCATAACGTCTTCGAGAAAAATACAGCAAGTCCAGTTCCTTGATTTATTGATTGACCTGAATGAATGAGAACCTTCACAGACATCCACCTCCACAGTCCAAGGATCCAACGTTCTGTTTAATCCATGAATCAGTAGTTACACTATTATTACAAAACTTGCTCATCCATGTCTTTATGGACCTTGCTTTCTGCACTGGTACGCAGTCATGTTGGAACAGGAAGGGGTCATCCCCAAACTGTTCCCACAAAGTTGGGAGCATTAAATTGTCCAAAATGTCTTGGAAGTGACAGGGGGGTGGCCCAATACCTTTGGCAATATAATGTGGATGAGCAAGTTTGGAGATGAGAAACTTGACTGGCCTGCACAGAGTCCTGACCTCAACCCGATAGAACACCTTTGGGATGAATTAGAGTGGACACTTTGAGCCAGGCCTTCTCGTCCAACATCAGTGCCTGACCTCACAAATGCGCTTCTTGAAAAATGGTCAAACATTCCCATAGACACACTCCTAAACCTTGTGGACAGCCTTTCCAGAAAAGTTAAAGCTGCAAAGGGTAGGCCAGCTCAATATTCAACCCTACGGACTAGGACTGGGATGCCATTAAAGTTCATGTTCAAGTAAAGGCAGGTGTCCCAATACTTTTAGCAATATAGTACAGTGGGGATCGAAAGTTTGGGCACCCCAGGTAAAAATGTGTATTAATGTGCATAACGAAGCCAAGGAAAGATGGAAAAATCTCCAAATGGCATCAAATTACAGATTAGACATTCTTATAATATGTCAAAAAAAGTTAGATTTTATTTCCATCATTTACACTTTCAAAATTACAGAAAACAAAAAAATGGCATCTGCAAAAGTTTGGGCACCCTGCAGAATTTATAGCATGCACTGCACCCTTTGCAAACCTGAGACTTGCCAGTGTCATGGATTGTTCTCAATCATCGTCTGGGAAAACCAGGTGATGTCAATCTCAAAGGTTTTAAATGGCCAGACTCATCTGACCTTGCCCCAACAATCAGCACCATGGGTTCTTCTAAGCAGTTGTCTAGAAAACAGAAACTGAAAATAGTTGACGCTCACAAAGCTGGAGAAGGCTATAAGAAGATAGCAAAGCGTTTTCAGATGTCAATATCCTCTGTTCGGAATGTAATTAAGAAATGGCAGTCATCAGGAACAGTGGAAGTTAAAGCAAGATCTGGAAGACCAAGAAAAATATCAGACAGAACAGCTCGCAGAATTGTGAGAAAAGCAATTCAAAACCCACGTTTGACTGCACGATCCCTCCAGAAAGATCTGGCAGACACTGGAGTTGTGGTACACTATTCCACTATAAAGAGATACTTGTACAAATATGGTCTTCATGGAAGAGTCATCAGAAGAAAACCTCTTCTACGTCCTCACCACAAAAATCAGCGTTTGAACTTTGCAAATGAACATATAGACAAGCCTGAGGCATTTTGGAAACAAGTTCTGTGGACCGATGAGGTTAAAATAGAACTTTTTGGCCGGAATGAGCAAAGGTACGTTTGGAGAAGAAAGGGCACATCATTTAATGAAAAAAACCTCTGTCCAACTGTTAAGCATGGGGGTGGATCAATCATGCTTTGGGGTTGTATTGCAGCCAGTGGCACAGGGAACATTTCACGAGTAGAAGGAAAAATGGATTCAATAAAATTTCAGCAAATTTTGGATGGTAACTTGATGCCATCTGTGAAAAAGCTGAAGTTAAAGAGAGGATGGCTTCTACAAATGGATAATGATCCTTAACACACCTCAAAATCCATGGGGGATTACATCAAGAGGCATAAACTGAAGGTTTTGCCATGGCCTTCACAATCTCCTGACCTCAACATTATTGAAAATCTATGGATAGACCTTAAAAGAGCAGTGCGTGACAGACAGCCCAGAAATCTCAAAGAACTGGAACACTTTTGTAAGGAAGAATGGGCAAAGATACCTCAAACAAGAATTGAAAGACTCTTGGCTGGCTACAAAAAGTGTTTACAAGCTGTGATACTTGCCAAAGGGGGCAGTACAAGATATTAACACCGCAGGGTGCCCAAACTTTTTCAGACGCCATTGTTTTGTTTTCTGTAATTTTAAAAGTGTAAATGATGGAAATAAAATCTAACTTTTTTTGACATATTATAAGAAAGTCTAATCTGTAATTTGATGCCATTTGGAGATTTTTTCATCTTTCCTTGGCTTCGTTATGCACATTAATACACATTTTTTACCCGTAAGGGCCAGTTCACACCACATGCAGTCCAGTGTGTTTTTTTTTCTGCATCATAAACGCATGGAAAGTAGGTTATATGGTTTTCAATGGCATAGTTCACACCAGTGCTTGAAGTTCCAGTGCGTTCCAGTTCCAGAACAAAAATTAGAACATGTTGCATTTTTCCCCCGAATGCACCAAAAATGCACTGGAACACACATGTCCTTATTTAGACCCCTTTCACACCGAGGGCGTATTACAGGCGGTATAGCGTTAGAAATAGCACCTGCAATCCGCCCTCAAACTGCTGCTTCATTGTCTGCAGTGTGAAAGCCCGAGGGCTTTCACACTGCAGCGGTGCGCTGGCAGGGCATCACAAAAAGTCCTGCCAGCAGCTTCTTTGGAGCGGTGAAGGAGCGGTGAACTCACCGCTCCTCCAGCGATGCTTCCCATTGAAATCAATGGGGCAGCGCTGTAATACCGCTGGCAAAATGCCGCAATAGCGGCCTTTCTCGGCCTCCAGCGGGGGGGTAAACGCGCCCCACTAGTGGCCGAAATGTGCAGCAAATCCGACGCTGTAGGCAGATCGGTGTGAAAGGGGTCTTAGGGTTAATAAAAAAGAGTGAGAAAGAATGCATGGGACTGCATCATAAAACGCACCAAAAATGCATTGGAATGCACCAAAAAAGCACATGCAGAAAAGCATCTGGAACGCATCCGGACTGCGTTTCTATGGTGTGAACTAGGGCCGGAAGGTAAATATGTAAGTGATGAGAGCTGCATTCTTGTGTGTGTGTGTATATACAATATATATATATATATATATATATATATATATATATATATATATATATACACACACACACACACACCAGAATGAAGCAATACCCGCAATACCCCGGAATGAAGATGTGTGTGTGTGTGTGTGTGTGATATATGATAATATATATATATATATATATATATATATATATATATATATATATATATATATATACAGGGCTCAAAATTTTCAAGTCCTGAGCCACTAGCCATGCCTCAAGGGTTACTCGCCATCAGTTGCCCCGCCCAACCCCTACCCTGTCCCGCCCCTAATCCCTCCCCTAAATACGCCCTCATAAATTATCTCATGAAATGATACTTAAATGATTTATGCAGAATTAAGTTGTAAAAATAAATATTAACAACAACTTTGTCCACCAATGCAGCAACCTGTGCCCCTCCCCCCAGTGCAGCCTGTGTCCCCCCAGTGCAGCCGGTGACCCCAGTGCTACATGTGTCCCTATTGCAGCATGTGCCCCCCTCAGTGCAGCATGTGCCCCCCCAGTGCAGCATGTGGCCCCCCCAGTGCAGCATGTGACCCCAGTGTCCCCCAGTGCCGCATGTGTCCCCCAGTGCTGCATGTGTCCCCCTGTGCCGCATGTGTCCCCATGTGCCGCATGTGTCCCCCTGTGCAGCATGTGTCCCCAGTGCAGCATGTGTCCCCCTGTGCCGCATGTGTCCCCCTGTGCAGCATGTGTCCCCCAGTGCCGCATGTGTCCCCCTGTGCCGCATGTGTCCCCCTGTGCCGCATGTGTCCCCCACTGCCGCATGTGTCCCCCAGTGCAGCATGTGTCCCCCAGTGCAGCCTGTGTCCCCCAGTGCAGCCTATGTCCCCAGTGTCCCCCAGTGCAGCCTGTGTCCCCAGTGCAGCATGTGTCCCCAGTGTCCCCCAGTGCAGCCTGTGTCCCCCAGTCCAGCATGTGTCCCCCAGTGCAGCCTGTGTCCCCAGTGTCCCCCAGTGCAGCTTGTGTCCTCCAGTGCAGCATGTGTCCCCCAATGCAGCATGTGTCCTTCCAGTGCAGCATGTTTCCCCAGTGTCCCCCAGTGCAGTCTGTGTCCCCCAGTGCAGCCTGTGTCCCCCAGTCCAGCATGTGTCCCCCAGTGCAGCCTGTGTCCCCAGTGTCCCCCAGTGCAACTTGTGTCCCCCAGTGCAGCATGTGTCCCCCAGTCTCAATCTCATGAAATGATACTTAAATGATTTATGCAGAATTAAAGCGGTTCTGCACCCATTTCATTTAGTAAATCTCTTTGCCTTCCAAATCAGGCAAAGAGTACTAAATTAAATGTTTTTTATTTTTATTTTTTTACTTACCTTGTAATTGATGACTTCCGGTCTTCTCTCTCTTCGGCGGCGGGCGGGGTCTCTGCGTCGATCGTCGTCACGCCGCACTGTCTCCTGGGATCTGGTGTCATTGATCCCAGGAGTCAGTGCGGGCATCTTCCGAAATCTCGCGAGATTTCGGCCACATCTTCCGAAATCCCGTGAGATGTCGGCAGATGTGCCGTTACTGCGCACGCGCGAGTAACGGCGGTGCATGCTGGGCCATATAAAGTGCCTGTGGGGTTTCACATGCCCACAGGCAAGATGGACCCCAGCAGACAAGAAGAAGACAAGAAGAAGATGAAGATGAAAACCGGCGGCGATCGAGATGGAAGATGGAACAGGTAAGTCCCCCAATTGAGCTATATGCCCTTGGCATATAGCCCAAAAAAAAAAAAAAAGAGTGCAGAACCGCTTTAAGTTGTAAAAATAAATATTAACAACAACTTTTTCCACCAATGCAGCCAGCCTGTGTCCCCCCTCAGTGCAGCCTGTGTCCCCCCAGTGCAGCCTGTGTCCCCCCAGTGCAGCTTGTGACCCCAGTGCCCCCCCCAGTGCAGCATGTGTCCCCAGTGCAGCATGTGTCCCCCCCAGTGCAGCATGTGACCACCCCAGTGCAGCATGTGACCCCTGTGTCCCCCAGTGCCGCATGTGTCCCCCTGTGCCGCATGTGTCCCCCTGTGCAGCATGTGTCCCCCAGTGCAGCATCTGTCCCCCTGTGCCGCATGTGTCCCCCTGTGCAGCATGTGTCCCCCAGTGCAGCATATGTCCCCCAGTGCAGCATGTGTTCCCCTGTGCCGCATGTGTCCCCCAGTGCAGCATGTGTTCCCCAGTGCAGCCTGTGTCCCCAGTGTCCCCCAGTGTAGCCTGTGTCCCCAGTGTCCCCCAGTGCAGCATGGGTCCCCAGTGTCCCCCAGTGCAGCCTGTGTCCCCCAGTCCAGCATGTGTCCCCCAGTGCAGCCTGTGTCCCCAGTGCCCCCCAGTGCAGCTTGTGTCCCCCAGTGCAGCATGTGTCCCCCAGTGCAGCATGTGTCCCCCCAGTGCAGCATGTGTCCCCAGTGTCCCCCAGTGCAGCCTGTGTCCCCAGTGTCCCCCAGTGCAACTTGTGTCCCCAAGTGCAACATGTGTCCCCCAGTGCAGCATGTGTTCCCCCAGTACAGCATGTGTTCCCCCAGTCCAGCATGTGTCCCCAGTGCAGCCTGTGTCCCCAGTGTCCCCCAGTGCAGCATGTGTCCCCCAGTGCAGCATGTGTTCCCCCCGTACAGCATGTGTTCCCCCAGTGCAGCATGTGTGCCCTTAGTGCAGCTTGTGTCCCCAATGCAGCCTACCTGTGCAGGGAAGGAGAGCCGCTGCCTGTTTGATTAGAGTGCCAGGGGAACATAACAGCTTTTGTTTCAATAGCTGTGTGTTCCCCGCCGCACACCGTCATATATAGCCCCTCCCCCTTGTCCGAGTCACTTTGATAGACAGATCACCCGTCCAATCCTGGGTCAGGTGATCTGTCTATCAAAGTTCCCCCAGACAAGGGGGAGGGGCTGTATATGACGGCGCGCGGCGGGGAACACACAGCTATTGAAACGAAAGCTGTTATGTTCCCCTGGCGCTCTAATCAAACAGGCCGCGTCTCTCCTCCCCTCCGATCCAGGCGAGTGGATTTTTTGAGGTCTGTATATATATATATATATATATATATATATAATCTGTAGCACTTACCCCTGAAGGAGCTGCTGGTATTTGATTGGGCTTACCGTTCCTTTACTGTTCCACCATATCCGTCATAGGGGTCCCATTAAAGACTTCTTTCCACAGATTTTAGCTCCGACACATATATTTTTTTTTTCAATGCTTTATTTAAGAAAGACACATGCAATAGAGTCTATATATTAGAGTAACAGCGCTGTCTGGCTCATGTAATAAAGTCTGAATGTGCTACCCAATTGATGTGTATATGCACAGAAATAACTAATCCCATATAAAAAGGATGTAATAAGAAATAAATCGATAAATAAAACAAACAAAATTTCCTGCCGCAACTTGAGGTGAGATACACACACAAAGTACAAATGCAAAAAAAAGTAGCTGCGCTGGAAATTTACATATATTGAATACCAATAGTGACAAAGAATTTAGTGGAACTCGGTTCTGTCTTGAACCAGTAACCAGTATGTGAGTGCAGTCAGATTGGCCCAAAAAGGAAATTTACATATATTGATTACCAATAGTGACAAAAAATTTGGTGAAACTCGGTTCTACCTTGAACCAATACCAGTGTATGGGTGCAATCTGATTGGCCCAAAAAGCCGATATTCAGATTACACCACCCAGTTTATACACAGTTGCAGTGCTAGTGAACATATAATCGTGAACAAGAACGCATATAATAACTTCTATGAATTATCTTTTAAATGCAGTGCAAAAGAAACCTTTAGATCATAATAATAAAGAAAGATCATAACTGAATAACAATAAATTATTGTACAGGACAGTCCACACAGGGTATTGTAATCCTGTTACTAAAGTCCTCGTGGTGTTCCTATATTCGACACCCTCAGAAAGGAGTGATTGAAAAGGAAAGAAGGATCCTCCACCAAACTAAAAGACTGCCGCTTACCAGCTACTTTGATCCCTGTGTTAGAGAGATCAAAAAGGGCCTGTGGCATATCCCCCTGCCCGGGTCTCTATCCAGATTCCTCCAAGTATCTCTCACAGTGTGTGGATACACCTGAAAATCCTGTCAGGGTGGTCCTTGCTCTCCTCCACAAACGTTCACATGAAAGACAAACGAGTATCCATAGCGCAATACTGTTGCTTTAAAATTTATTGTGTATAAAAACCATATTACACTTACATTAAGCATGTAGTCAATAGGCCAGTGTTTAAAAACAATCACGAGCCGGCCGGCTCTCTCTCTCTCGCAGCCCGTCGCTTCCTGGATGGACGGGGAATGGAGGTGACGTCAGCACGCCGCTCACCCTACGTCGTTTCGTCACAGAATGACTTCTTCCTGGGGCACGGGCGGCGTGCTGACTCACCGCCTATTGTACACAGTGCCGTCCTAATCCCGCCCTTTCCTGAGCTCCCGGTCGCCATATTTGAATAGGGCAATTGCCCTTTCTCTTGTTATTTGGCTTGCTAGGGAATATGGGCGGTGTGTCAGGCAGTTAGTGTATGCGAACGCCATATTGGAGTAGGGCAAATGCCCACAACTCCACTAATAGGTCCGTTAAAATATGTGGGCAAAGCCATAAATTTGTCTTAGTATATGGCCGTGCGCGGGACGAACAGAACCAACGCAGAGACATCCGGTTCTCTGCTTCTGTTCAATCCCCCAATAGCGATAGAAACTCCTCCCCCCTCATAAATAAAGGACGGGGAGATTATTACCATTCATATATGTGTGTAAGACTATGGGAATATATACAAGGCCATCATCATTAACCCCGCGGTCTCCCGGGAGCTATGTTAACCCTCAATTGCCCTTTGTGCGTAATGTAGTACAGCGCAATTAAGGGGCCTTTTTACTAGAGACATCAGTTTAAGCCGATGTCCCCAGCATGTATCCATATATAAATGCTAAAAACGATATCTGGAAATCCTCACCTTATACTCCAAAAACGCATTACAACTAAAAAAGGAGAAAAAAAGAAAGAAATGCAGCCTTTCAAAGCCCTGATTTGCGTAAGAAACGCTTGTAGGGCTGAAACCTGACTGCATTCCCTGCTCTAAAACCGAGGACATGCAATAGAGGGATGGAGGGTTTAGGGGAATTCAGGTATCTTTGAATTGCAGATCAGTAATGCTTTCTTTGATCCAGAGGGCAACGGCTCATTAACTGGATTCAGCAACCACCGGATAGGCCTCTCTCACTGACCTAGCAGCCGATGCAATGCTCGGTCATAGTCTCTGCCACAGACTTTAGGATTTAGTATAACCGTTACACTGTCCTCTGCCACAGGATTGGGTAATTAGCGACTTTTTGCAATGTCAAGGCTTGATCACATGGTATAATATAAATGGGTAAAGCTGCGCCAATAATAACTAGTTAAATATAAATGAAAAAAAAGGGGAACACAAATGAGCACAGATATATGGTGGTCATGCAAGAACACATGGATGAGGCTATATGTAAAGTCCACTGATGGCTAAATTAGTCCATAACAAAAATCCATGAGAACTTTACAGCTTAAGTCAATTCGATCTTAAATCCTGATTTCCAATAACAAACAGGTTTGGAGCATAAAGGAAAATAAAACACCACCGTGACTGTCCTGTCTCTTCACACTGTGACATGCAAATGATGTTCAATCCCAACCACCTGCTGAATTAAAGGCTTACCAGATGGCTGGGTAAATAAGGCATTTTTGTAAACACAAATAGCAGCCTCCTAGGCAGATGATAGCTGGTACGGCTGATCCTGCTCAGGAACGGTCTTTCACAGGAGCAAGGAAACTTTGAACGCTGTTCACTTCCCCAAATCAAGTCCAACTGGTAAGCTCAAACAAAAAGAATGGGGCCGCCCATAGTGTAATACTATCTCAAATCGATTTATTCCGCATACATAGATTAAAAACACTTACGTGTATCCAAAGTTTAACAAGCACAATAAAACGACACTGCCGGCCGGTCAGTGGTACCCGTCCCCTCTTCCGAATCTGCATAGTGGCGTCACTGCGTGCCTTCCCATACGTCGTTTCGTCATAGATGACGTTTTCAATGGGGAACGGGCGACGCAGCAACGCACCACCCATAAGTATCCCAACCTCCAACTGAGTTGCATGGGGTCAGACTAGCGCCACCATCTTGTGTATGGGCAAGATGCCCTTACCGGATAATGGTATGTGGCGCTATAAGGAAAGGAAAAAAACCTATTAGATTGAAATAAATCTACACTCTAAATAGGTAATAAACATCCATACCTGATTAAGGTTAAATGTCTATGTTTAGCAATGGCATTTATAAATATATTGGAGACCAATAGCCCCGATGTATTCCAATAGATGACATATCATTATATATGCATATAAAAATCCGTATGTTGGTTGGAAATGTTTTAATAGAGGAAAAAATACTATCGACATGATGTGAAATGTTATTAAAACATAATAGTGAAAATATATCAAAACGCAACATAGGTAAAAGGAACATGTGCTATGGACATATAATATGTGAATATAATGAACATTGATAGTGATAATGTGTGAAGAAAAATGCTATGATAAACTAAAAATGTGTAATTTAAATCCAAAATCTGAAATGGAATAAAAATAAGTGTCCATACAACATAATATTAATGAAAATGCTGAAACACATGATCACCAAAAAAAATGTCATATGAAAAATAAAGTGCAGGTGAGTTATTAATGGTGAAATGAACAAAAATCCATGAGGTAATTAATCCAAATGGATAACAAGAAATAATGATGATTAGGAAATAAATTAATTATTATATTATTTATCAACCTCCTTTTATAGTGCATGTGATTGTAAGTGAAAATCATATGGATATGATTCAATAAACACATAATACGGTGCATATAAATATAATACATATCCCTTGAATGGATGTAATATAAAATACATGTACTTAATATACAGACCCTACGTGCATCTCAGGGGGAGTGTACATGTATATCAAGACCCAATACAAAAAAAGGGGGGGAGCGAACTTCCACCCTATGAATTAAGATCCCAACTCATTCGAAAAACATAACGGGAATAATAACAATCATATAAAAGAAAAAAGCATCATAAAAGAGAAAAAAAATTTATAATTTAAAAACTTCCTTAGGAAATAAATAAAATTATGAATGTACAGGCCACATATTAAGAGTTGTCGACAAAGGCGTTAATGTCGGTATCTATGTTCAACCCGTATGGGGTGTAAGATTTTAGGCGATGGATCCATGCCATTTCTAGTTTAGAGATTTCTCTCACTAAAGAGCTCCCACGCCAATGGGGTTTGAATTTATCTATCCCGAAGAATAGAGTCTTCGAGGGATTCTTGTCGTGTACCAATAGATAGTGTTTGGACACTGAATGTTTGGGGAAACCACTTATGATGTTAGATATGTGTTCCCCCAAACGTACGTGGAGAGGTCCTCTGCCACAGGATTGGGTAATTAGCGACTTTTTGCAATGTCAAGGCTTGATCACATGGTACCAGTTCCCTTCTTTCGAACCTACAGTACTGTGTGGTAGGTGATCCGGAATACATCCTCCAACTGAGTCTCCAGGCTCCTCTAGAGGCACCGCCCTTGTTGCACGGTCCTCTCCTGAAAAGTCCTCCCCTGGATCCTCCAGTCGCTCAGCTTCTTCCCGCAGGTAAGACAGCACAGGACCATCCCTGGATCGGTAGGCCCCAAGACTTTGGGGCCTACCTTCAGTAATGACGCCTCGAGCCAGCCGGCCCGAGACAATTTAGCGGCAGCAACACACCTTAGGCCAGGAGGCCCATCAGGTCAGAACTCCCCTGTCATGGGGTCTGTCCCTTAAGTACCCTCTCCCAAAATTCACATCAGGCAGACCACACCCACTGACTATTTCCGGGCAAAGAGGCACTCAATACACCCAGCTTGTTGCAATTTTCAACCTTGGCCGAAATAATAGGGCGCCATCCCTAGGCCAAGGGGAAAACCACACAACCAGCCAAGCTGAAACAGAACCAGAATTTACAATAATGGCAGTCTGAGCTAAACTACAGCTTCAGACAAACTACATTTTTATTTATAGCGTCTGTATTGAAAATGCCAGCGCTACATATATATATATATATATATATATATATATATATTGGCAGTGCCAAATTGTAAAAAGTGCTCTGGTTAGGAAGGGGGTAAAATCTTCTGGGGCTGAAGTGGTTAAATTGCAGTAGCAAATAGCTAGTGGGCTATTACACCCACCCACTGATGCTGTCAATCCGCAAAGGAGAGGATTTTTCTTTAGCTCCTCCTCCTGATTGACAGCAGGCTGTGGGGAGGGGGTGCAATAGCCAGCCTGCTATTGGCTATTACAATTTGAAATATCCAATGGCAGTCTGGCTATTTTTCCCCACTACCTGCTGTTTACATTCAGCTGCCATCAAAATAATTGTGCAGGAGGAGGTTAGCAGTGTCTGCGGTTGTGTTTTTTTTGGGGGGGGATTCTGACAGATGGGCCACCAACCACTGTCAAAGCACCTGACCAAGGCTGGCGGCTGGTAAATGGAAAACTGGATTAAGCACTTGGAAAAAGAAAACCAACAACTGAGACAGTTAATTGTTACAGGCAAGTCAATATAACCTAACTCTCAGCTAGGTAGTTACATTTCTGAAAGCTACTGTAAATTATAAACACATATATACCGTGCTGTCAAAAAAACAAACAAATAAATAATAAAAGATGTGTAGCAGCCAGCACAGCAATGGATAAAGTTGCAATAAAAGTAGAAAAATGGGTGAAATCCACTGGCTCTCAATTTCTTGTCATTGACAAATATGACACGTGGAGTTTCACGTTTGGAGACTTATTGGATCCACCAATTACAGACCTTTTCACCTCTTGGGTTAAACATCGAATGGGATATCAATGCTTTTATTAACCAAGCATGATGTCTTCCCAATTTTGATAGTATAAGGTGCAATTGGTATATACTAGAACATTTTGCATGAATATATATTTTTTTATTAATATATTTTTTACAAATATATATCTTTGGAATGTTTTTTGTATATTCTTTATGAATTTTTCATATTTGATTAAATACTGGTTTGGTCTCCATCGCGAATACCAGCTCTATGAAACGTAACCATTAAGTGTCATTTTTATATAGTATCGTCTATTAAATTGTCATATTTTTTTTTTTACATTCATTTTTTAATTATCTCTACATTCCGTCACAGTAACGCGTGATTACTATTTGTAATCTTTTTTTCCTTTTAAGACCGTGTTTGTTTTTTTTTTGCTTCCTGCCTCCAAGAGCGATAACCTGTGACTCGGTGCATCAAGTTTTTTGTCTCTGTGACAAGCGGCACCATGTTTTGTGTTAGACGGAACATCTACATGCTCACATCAATCCATAACAACACCTACGTGGAAGTCCCCAGAAGAAACGGGCCAATCCAGAAACCAGCTTGTGTCTATGACTATAATTTGTTCATGGGGGAGTGGACTTAAATGATCAGATGATTCAACCCTACCTTCCCACAAGAAAATCCCACCATTGGTATAAAAAAGTGTCCATTTATTTTTTCAGTTTGGCCATGTATAACACTTATGTTATGTTATTTACCAAAAATCTACTGAGACCCCATATCCTATCTGCACTACCAAGAACAAGTTATCTCCGCCCTTTTGTACCCTGAAAGCCCACCAAAAATTATTTGCTCTTATTCCGTGAGCAGACTCCACAAGCGCCACTTTCCTGAGAAAACCCCCCCTCCCGTGAAACAGGCCACAGACATCAGAAGAAATACCGGGTGTGCTCCAGAGGAGGAGTTAGAAGAGACACCATGTATTATTGTCCCCAATGTCCTTCTCAACCAGGCCTCTGTATAGGTGACTGTTTTCACCATTACCATACTTCTCTACATTATTAGGGAAGTATGGTAAACATGATTCTCATTTCCTGTCATTTTCCTCCACACCCATAATGCCACTCCACTGAACTGTACATATCTCAGCCTTCTCCGGAACTGACCCTGGCCTGTTATACATCCAAGCTTCTGCCTAATGCTAAACATACCTCTGCCTTCTCTGGAACCGACCCTGGCCTGTTATACGACCACGCTTCTGCCTAAAGCTAAACTGTACCTACCTCTGCCTGCTCTGGAACTGGACTGTTTGACCAAGTTTTTTGCCTACCTCTTGGACTGATCTTTTACCCTGCTATGCTAGTGGGAACACAGGGGTCTCACATATGTGAGGGGCTAAAGAATTGTTTTTCTGGATGAATAAAACCACATTTTTAAGTTTTCTTATTCCCGGAGTCTGGAGGCTTCAAAGAGATTTGGGTGGGAGAAGCCTCTACCCCTGTCCCCATTCTTTCCTAGCCTGCTACTTGGACCATGTTCCTGCTTACTACCAGGACCAATATTTTGGTACTGCTGGCAATGTCTCTATTTGCACTGACCCAGGACTGTATATGGACAGTAGCCCTACCTGTACTGTCTATGGACAATATTCCTGCCTGCTGCCTGGACAATTCCATTCACTGTCGCTGACCACGTGGATCAGGGCTCTCCTCCTGTGGACAACTGCACTACTAAAACCACAGGTAATTTTTTGTTTACCCTTTGCTCAGCAGAATGTATTTTAGGGTGTAATTCTTGGTATGTTCATGCTATGTGTTAGAAGTATGAACGGCTTTCAAAAATGTGATAGATTGTAAGGAAATTAGATGCGTAATTTATGTCCCTAGAACACCTGATGGTGCTCCTTGGATATTGGGCCTCTATGTGGCCAGGCTGTGTAAAAAGCTCACACGTGTGGTATCGCCATACTGAGGAGGAGTAGCAGAATATATTTTGGGGTGTCATTTTTGCTATGTACATGCTATGTGTTGGAAATATCTTATAAATGGACAACTTTGGTATAGCCCCCCCTTGCTGTTTGTACCCGCGGATTCTGTTTCTGGGCATTTACACCAAGGGATCAGCAAAGGTGGACATAGGGGCCCTGTTCCCATAGCCACGTGCAGCGGCCATATTGCTACACCCGGCAACAATATCATTGGGGCCTCCCTGGAACTACAGAGCCAGATTACTGTGTCCAGCGACAGTCTCCCCCACGCTCACAGGCGGCAGCGCCCGCAGAACAGGTTTCCTGTAGAACCCAGGGGCTGCTGTGGATACCCTGCGCTGACAGAGGCTCCAAAGTCAGAGGTAAGAGGCGGCCATCTTGGGACACCCTAGGCTCACCAACGGCTCCCTGGTCATCCAGAATCAGCACCTTTTAAATAGACCTCCTTATAATACCCACACAGTCCAGGTCTACTATCCGAGGAGTCCCCAAAGCTGCCCATCTAAACTGATACCCCCCCTGCTACCTAAACAAAGCCCCATACACACCCTATCAGGCAATAGTCAACCAAACAGAGAGCCTGATGCAATCAATAACCCCATAATAGGAACGACAAGATGAACTAAAGGGGGTGTATGCGCAGCGCGATGGAGCACGGACGCCTATGACTGAGGCTCTGGCTATACGGAAATAAATTGCATTCCCACAGGGCCTAATCTTGCTCACTAAAGCTTAGAATTTACCTGCACCCCTGTGGGAACACCAGGTGTATGCCGTCACCGAAAAGTGGCACAAAAAATAAGCCGCAAGGGTCGTTAACAACTTACCTCCTCCGCACTGCTAAGAAAGGAAGCATGGCTAAAAAAGGTGCCCGGACCCAGCGTGACCCCCCTCTTACTGACGCCAGCCCAGGGGTCTCAGCCTCAGTCCGTGATAAAGATGAGAGCTCTGCACATTTAACTAAAGCTGATCTGGAGGACAGTTTGTCATTGATGTACGAGAAGATAGCAGGAACATTTCAGTCAGAACTGCATAAAGCAACTAACACTTTATCCCTGGAGATCACTTCCCTGGGAAATCGCACAGATCTCTTAGAGACTAAACATGATGAACTTGCTTTAGTACACGCGGATCTCCGCAAAGACTATGAATCCCTAGCTGAAAATTTCCAGTTAGTGCAGTCGCAGGTTGAAGATCTTGATAACCGAAATCGCAGGAACAATCTGCGACTGCGAGGCATCCCAGAAACGATTACCGACCTCCCTGCAGCCGCTAACAAGATATTCCAAACACTCCTTCCATCTGCACCACCATCAGCATTTGTCTGTGACAGGATCCACAGGGCTCTCCGCCCCAAACCCCCTGCAGATAAACCTCCACGTGATATAGTCCTTTGTCTAAAGGATTTTCTCACCAAAGAAGATATTTTGCGTTCAGCAAGAAATTCTGCAGCCATTGAGTTCGAAGGAGTCAAGATACAAATCTACCCAGACATTTCTCAAGCCACTTTGGACCGCAGGCGCAAAATGAAAGAGGTCACGTCAGTCCTCCAATCAGCCCATATTCGCTACCGATGGGGCTTCCCTTTCAAGCTCACAGTACCACACAATGGATCCACCTATACTGCATATAATGCATCTGAGGGAAAGGAAATTCTAATTAAATTGGGCCTTCTGGAACCGGACCCACAAATCCGACGTCCCCCCACACCAGGATCCAGCCCAATCTGAAACACTCCGTCCTCACGTCGGAACCAGGGTAATTGGCGCCAATCCTTTAGAGATAAACCAGCTTAATCTACCCTCCCGGGAAAAGAGAGAATATATTATTTTTTTTTTATTATTATTATTATTTTTTCTCTACCAATCTTCACTTAAACAGATCTCCATATTGTTTGGTACTTACCCTCTGCAACCCCATCGGTCACACCACAAAGATACTCTCTTCTCCCCCCATGTTTTTGCAACAATTGAACATTGCAAATTTCCGTATGGCTTAGCCACACCAAATAACTTTTTACACCATTCAGATGCCTTAGGGCGGTAAGTCTCCCCGCGTTCGCAGTCATCCCCCCCCTGCCAACCATTGGGCCCAACTCATGTTGGCTCCTCAGGACTTCCTGAACCCTATGGTTGGTATCGGACTCGATTGTCCAAAGAAATGTTTGTATTGGTCATTAAGAAGGTTTTCTTTTGACCCCCATGTTCATTGCTTATCTCTGAGCAAACTGTTAATTTTTTTCATTTTCATGTTTTTAATTTTTCCTTTCATTTTTCTCAACAAGTCTATTTCAATACTGTATATGATATGTTTATCACAAGTATTAACATTTATGGTTGTATATCAGACAAAGATTTTGCTTTCCATTAAGATGATTCGATTTTCTCTCATACCTCATGATGTGGGTCTGGCCATTCCGCGACACTACTCCGCCCACTTTCATTATTACAAACACGAAGCTATATATTTAAATATTCCCCAATGACATTAAAAGTAATTTCACATAATGTGCAAGGCTTTAACCTTCCACAGAAACGAAAGAAAGCTTTCTGTCATTACAAAAAATTAAATGCTGACATCCTCTTACTACAAGAGACCCATTTTTCTGACATAAACCATCCCCAATATTTTGACAAAGCTTTTAAACAACATTATTATACTACTTACACCACTAAGTCCCGCGGAGTGGCCATATTCATAAAAAACTCCACAATGCTTGATGTTGAACATATTCATAGAGACCCTGATAGTAGGTTTATTATATTGCAAGGTAGTCTACAAGGTCGCTCTACAACTATTGCCTCTATATATGCTCCTAATGTAGCTCAAGCAACATTTTTCCAACAATTTTTTACCATTCTAGATCGCTATCTATCACCTCACTTAATAATTGGAGGCGATTTTAACCTTACAGCTCACCCTACCCTCGACAGAAGCAGAACCACCCCCTCCTCCAAGGCTTTTCCCAAATCTCTGACCCGCAACTTAAACACACTCCAACTTATTGACACTTGGCGAGCACATAACATTGGATGCAAATCCTATACGTTCTATTCCAACCCACATGACAGCTCAGCTCGTATAGATTACATTTTCTGTACCCCAACAATCCTGGCCAACTCTATTAACGCAGAAATACATGTCTGCCCATGGTCAGACCATCATATTGTTGCTTCCACACTCACCAGAATAGGTCTTAAACCTACGACTTACACCTGGAGACTTAATGACTCCCTATTATCGGATCCATCCACTATCGACACTCTCACCACGAATATAAATGATTACTTTACTGAAAACCAGCTTCCTGACACCCAACCTGACACACTTTGGACCGCCCATAAGGCTGTTATCAGAGGTCAGATTATCAAGATAGCCTCCAAAACAAATAGGGCTAAACTTCTTGAGCTCCGTTCTCTCACAAAAACGTTGGATAAGTTATATAACCGATATAATCAATTTCCGACCCCTGACATCCTACAACAGATAACCGACAAAAAACAAGCCTTAGACCTTCTACTTTCAGATAAAACAGAAAAAGCTCTAAGATGGGCAAAAGCCAAATTTATGTTATATAGCAATTCAGCATCCACAATGTTTGCACGAAAACTCAATCAAGCCACAAAACCAACACACTCATATAAACTCCGTAACTCAGCAGGAGCTCTGGTCTCACATCCAAATGATGTAATGGATATATTTGTCGATTACTACAAGAAACTTTATACAGATTCCCATCCCACTAAAGACCCTACCTCCCAATCTTGGTTTTCAAACCTGACACTACCCTCTCTATCTAGGTCACAATCTGAACAATTAAATGCCCCTTGCACCGTAATGGAAATTACATCAATAATTAAATCCCTTAAATCCTCCACAGCCCCAGGCCCCGATGGATTTTCTGCTTCCTATTATAAAAAATTCTCTCACATTCTATCACCTAAACTGGCCCTTCTATATAACCATATCTTAAAGGGGAACAACTTCCCTGCAGAAATGCTACTAGCCAATATGTCTCTCATCCCCAAACCCCATAAAGATCACACCCTACCACAAAATTTTCGCCCTATCTCTGTCATCAACAATGACTTAAAAATATTCAGCAAATTACTAGCGAACAGATTAGCATCAGTTATCACTTCCCTAATCTCCCCAGACCAAACTGGGTTCATCCCAGGAAGGCAAATCACTGACAATATACGCCTCGTTACTAATATAATACAAGACGCCAACTTACACTCCAAACAAACACTCCTCCTTAGCCTAGACATTCATAAGGCGTTTGACAGCGTCAGTTGGTCATACCTGGACCACATACTACCCAAATATGGTATCTCGGGTGAATTCTTACAGGGATTTCATGCCTTATATAGAGACCCTCAAACTAGAATCAAACTCCCAGGTAACAATTCCCAATTTTTTCCTCTCCAAAAGGGCACCAGGCAAGGTTGCCCTTTATCCCCCCTCCTTTTCGCCCTTGCTATTGAACCCTTATCCCGTGCCATCTCAGAAAATGTCAACATTAAAGGATATCACAAAGGCCCCGAAGAGTTCAAACTCAGCCTTTATGCTGATGATGTCCTCTTGTTTCTAACAAATCCCCTAATAGCATTACCCAATCTAATCTCTTTATTAGAATCATTCCACACAATCTCAGGCCTTGGGGTAAACTTATCCAAATGCTCAGCCATGCCAATAAATATCCCTAACGATGTTGCATCCTCATTACAGAATTATTTTTCATTTACCCGGTGCACCCATAGTTTCCGCTATCTGGGGATACAACTCACCCCCGACTTTCAGACGCTTTTTCAAACAAATTATCACCCCATAGTTTCTAACATCAGATCACTTTTACTAATCTGGGATAAATACCATATCTCATTTCTAGGCACCGCTATCAAAATGGCAATTTTACCTAAACTTCTTTTTTATTTTAGAGCTCTTCCCATTTATGTTTCCAAATCTTACATCGACTCAATTCAAAGAGACGTAAACAAATTTATTTGGCACCATAAAAAACCAAGATTTCACAAATCCATATTATACAGACCCCAACCTCTCGGAGGATTGGGGCTCCCAGATCTATGGCGCTACTATTTATCAGCTAGACTCGCGCAAACAGCCCAATGGCATGCCCCGTCTTCTCACATCCCATGGTTAAAATTCAAGTCACAAGCCATTCTACCCTTTATCCCCTCAGGACTACTATGGTCCAAATCTATCAAACCTAACCAATTTATAGCCCATAACACTATAGTATATCAATCATTGTACCTTTGGTCATTATATGGAAAGAAATTTCAATTGTCATCTCCCCTCTCTCCCCATCTCTCATTTATAGGAGACCCAGACTTTCCACAAGCGTTCCAAGATAGCTCCCAGTTTCTCCTTTGGCACTTAGCCGGAGTAACCACATACCAAGCCTTTAAAATAGGACCCAATTTTAGAACTTTTCCCCACCTACAAGCTATCCACGATTTCCCACACTCTGAAACACACAGATACACACACATCAAACAATTTTATCTTAGAAGAGGCTCAATAGATTCCCGTATAGAAAGCACTCACTTTGAACGCCTATGCCGCTCCTCCTCCAGAGATAGGGGGATTATTTCCAAACTATACTGCACGCTTAACGAGTTTGCTCTAGCAGAAAAAAACAAACAGATGCTTAGCTGGGAAACCGACATAGGCCTTACCTTTGAACCGCATGAATGGTCAGAAATGTTAGTTAACATGTTTAAAAACACAAGATCATACTCAATACGTGAAACAGCAGTTAAACTGCACACAAGGTGGTATATGACACCCACCAGAATTCACTCCATATATCCTGCAGTATCACCACTATGCTTTAGAGGTTGTAACGAACTAGGCACCCTAACACATATTTTTTGGAGTTGTAACCATCTTAACTCTATCTGGCAGAAAGTGTCCTGCAAAATATCCTCTATCGCAGGTCGTTCAATCACCCCAACGATACAAATGTGTTTATGTTTCTCTTCCATTCCCAATATCCCCGCACCTTGTGAAAAACTAATTTTTACCCTCTTTGTTGCCATACACTGGGTTATAGCTTTCAATTGGCGCTCCCCAGCTCTCCCCTGGTCACAAGTCCTTGCCAGAATGGAAGCAATCAAACTTTCAGAACGTATCCACCACACTTTGTATGATACTTTACATATCTTTAATAGCAAATGGATACACTGGAATCCAATAATCTGTGATTAGAAAAATGCCAGATATCTACAGAGAAATATAATGTATATTGAATGTTTTTTTTTGCAACATCCCCTTTTCTTCATGTCCCTATTCCCCATCATGCAGCGAAATACCATATCTTGTTCATGTTTCTGAACTTTGTCTGACACAGTTACTGTTTTCCTTTTTATGTTTTTTCAATAAAACTTTTGTAAACAAATAAATGGACAACTTTGTGTAAAACAAATGCGTTTTCATTTTTGAAAAAAATGAACCATTCAAAAGACTCATTATGCCTCATAGATTATACATTGGGGTGTTTTCTTTCCAAAATGGGGTCACTTTGTGGGCATTTCAATTGTCCTGGTGCTCCAGGGCCTTCAAACATGTAATAGGTGGTTGACAGATTAGATGTGTAATTTATGCTCCTAGAACACCTGAATGTGCTACTTCAACGTTGGGCCTCTGTATGTGGCCAGGCTGTGTAAAAGTCTTGCACATGTGGCATCGCCATACTCAGGAGGAGTAGCATAATATATTTTGGGGTGTTATTTGTGAAATGTACATGCCATGTGAGAGAAATAACCTGTTATAATGACAATTTGGTGTGAAAAAAAAATTCTTAATTTGCTAAGAATTTGGGGAAAATATGACAACTTCAAAAGACTAACCATGCCCCTTACTAAATACCTTGAAATGTCTACTTTCCAAAAAGGGGTCATTTATGGGCAATTTGTACTTTTTTGGCTTCTCAGGGTCTCAAGAAATGAGAGTACTGTCAGTACATCAGGTGTGATCAGATGTGATCAATTTTCAGTGATTGGCAACGTAGCTTGTAGACTCTATAACTTTCACACAGACTAAATAATATCCACTAATTTGGGTTATTTCTACCAAAGATATGTAGCAATATAAATTTTGGCCAAAATGTATGAAGAAAAATGACTTATTTGCAAAATTTTATAATAGAAATGAAGAAAAAAGCATTTGTTTTTTTTTTTTACAAATGTTCTGTCTTTTTTCATTTATAGCACAAAAAATTTAAAATAAAACAGAGGTGATCAAATACTACCAAAAGCAAGCTCTATTTTGTGTGAAAAAAAAGATGAAAATTTCATATGGGTACAGTGTTGCATGACTGAGTAATTGTCATTCATAATGTGAGAGCACTGAAAGCTGAAAATTGGTCTGGTTAGGAAGGCGGTTTAAGTGCCCAGTGGTTAAAGGGTAACTCCAATTTCGTGGGGGAGAAAAAATAATATAGCGCATATAATTGCAACACTAATCATACTATAATTGAATATTATTAAAAATTACCTTTACGGGAGGCGCATGCGCGGAGCTGAGCCGGATGGTAATGCCGGCTTAGAGCTCCGACTCCGGTGGAACGAACAAGCCTCATAGTGGCGGAGGTAACTCTCCCCTCCGCGAAGACATAAAATAATTAAGTGCCCAAAACATCCTATTTCATTTTGGGGCTATTCTGGGAGGTCACAAACACCACATGAAGTCGAAAACCGGCAAGGGACCAGCGCCTCACAAACACAGAAGCATGACGCTTAAACCACCCCCCTCTGAGGTGAGACGCAGTCCTTCTTATTCTGCTTCTAATATTAATGTGATAGAACTGGAGAATGTTGATATCTCTCCTCATAAGGACATGTCACCTCCTGTAACATTGAGTCAAATTGAAAACTTGCTTCAAAAATCATTAAAATCAACCTCAGATCTCATCACCACAAACCTCACTAAAGAAATTAGGGGATTAGGCCAGCGCATGTCTGAACTTGAAAGTAGAGTAGACAATTTGGAGAATAATTCATAAAACTTTGCCTCAGAAATCGATAGTCTTAAGGAGGAAAACGACATCTAAATATGAAGATCTTGAAAATCAGGCAAGACGCTCTAATATACGCATTAGGGGAATCCGTGACTGACTTACAAGAGGCTATGATAGCACTCTTTCAAGAATTGCAACGAGCCATTCCATTAGAATGTCTTGAGATGGACAGGGTTCATAAAGCTCTAACACAGAAAAAAACTGATGGCCCACCCTGCGACATTGTCGCAAAATTCAATTTTTACCGTACTAAGGAACAATTGCTAAGCACAGCAAGAAATAAAGCTTCCTTAAATTTCCAGGGTCATAATTACCAGTTATTCGCAGATCTTTCTCAAATAACAATTAACAAAAGAAGAACATTGAAACCACTTCTTAAAATATTACAACGCAACGCCATAATATATCAATGGGGCTTCCCCTTCTCTGTACGTTTTACTTATCAGAGTCGCAAATACTTGTGCCAATCTGCCAAAGATCTACAAACTACTCTACAGAACTTAGCCGACATACGCCAAAAATCATCCCCATCTGCTGGTAGTTCCTCCTCTGCTTCCAGGAACGATGAAGATCATAGCCCATATAAGAGAAGTCACATACAATCTCCAGTTCCAGATTTGTCTGATTCCATGGACTTACTACTTTGAACCAAGGCTTTCCTCTCACTTCTTCACCAGTTTCAAGGCTGGCCTCCAAAACTTTTTGACCTCCAGCCAAGGATTTCACTATACAACCACCTGAAATATGTCACTTTTGACTAAGGCACTTTTTATTTTTTTGCTAAATCTTAAATTTTTGCTTTTTGGTTATAGTCTACAATGTATTTGTTTGGCTCTCCATGTTCCGCAGGGATGTTCCTTGCGCCTCCTCTTGCTACCCTCAGTTGCTCAGTGTTTGACGGGTAACTGACAGTGGCTCATGTACTCTTGGAGGGAGATTCTCTCTCCCTTCAACGGATATGTTAAGAATTTATATATGTTATGCTATATTTTCATGATGAATGCAAATCGCACTTTTTTTTCTCCCTCTTTTCTCTTTTTTTTCCCTCCCCCCTATACTCTGGAGACACAAAATTCCATGCATGATCCTTGTTTAAATATAAACACAAACATGGGGCGTGGTCTTGACTATGCACTAGACCAGACGTGTTTCCCTCGAGCTCCGGCGCCGACAGCACGAAATTAACTATAATTAGCACGCAGACCTAACCCACTCACCCTCGAAGATGAAGAGGAGAACCACCAAGTCCCTGACGAAAAAGGGACCCGCCAGTGGCTCCATTAAGAGGTATATGTCCGCAGATCCCCCGGACCTGGACGACCAAGACGGCCTAGGCCGCTCACCACGAGGCAGCCTCGCAGCGTCCGGCTCCGCCTCCCGGAGCAGGCCAGACCACAGACATCTCTCTCCCACATCATCTGCGGGCTCCGATGGGGAGGATCGCCACCCTAGACACGCCGGAGTCGCTTCCCTGGTGGAGGACTTACCTACCAAGGCCGATCTGGCTTCCATGCTTCTAGGCCTCGAACGCGTCATCAAGAAGGAGGTATCGGCGGTACGCTCGGACCTGTCGCAGGTCTTGCTCCGTGTCGAAGAGTCGGAGCTCCGTCTCGATCGCCACGCGACAGCAATCAGGGCCCTGCAAACTACCACCCGACAACTAGCGATTGCCCACAGGATGGCCCTCTACAAGCTGGAAGACCAGGAGAACCGGAGCAGGCGCAACAACGTCCGGATCCGTGGCCTACCCGAAGCCACAGGCGATGAAGACCTGCTCCCGTCCGTCCAGGGAATTTTTAACGGCCTACTAGGCCGCGCAGCGGATGCTCCCTTGAAGATTGACCGAGTCCATAGGGCCCTGCGCCCCAGAGCGGCCCCTACAGACATGCCGCGAGACATCATTTGCCGAGTCCATCACTTCCCGGAGAAGGAGCTGATTATGAAGAAAGCGAGGGACGTAGCCCCGCTGGACTTTGACGGCGCCTCACTCACCTTTTACCCGGACCTTTTAGGGCCCTACGCCCGCTCACGGAAGCTCTCCGGTCAGCCTCCATTAAATACCGGTGGGGCTTCCCGGCTGCCCTGATCGCCCAGATGGAAGGGAAAACAGCGGTCCTCCGATTCCCGGAGGACCTGGAGAAATTTTGCCGCGACCTTAACATACCCCCACCGGATCTCCCGGGATGGACGGACGTCCTCCCGCCGCTGCCTGGAACCAGCGACTCCCACTGGCACAAAGTAGACCGAAGACATCGATCTCCACCATCCACCTCACCTTCTCCGCCCGATTGAAGTCGGCCCCTCCGGAGCGAACCTATCGCCTTGTCGGATGACATCGGTAACCCAACCTGCTATTTGATCGACCGATCTGTCCGAGCCCATCTGATCGAGCCTCTTGTTGGCCAACAGAGCGCCCCAGATGCCTTACAGTTTTTCCCTGTGTTTGTCCACGGTCTGGACGTCAGTTCCTCCGAGTTATAAGTTACAAGTTTGCAACCTCTCAGACCGACCGCCCTACCCCCCGGTACCGGCTTACGGTGGTCAACCGGTCCCTATACCCAGTTCATCATGCCACAGAAGGACCCATCAAGCCCCCAGCGTTGGACTTCCGCACCGGGTACTCGGGTAGGACGGGGCCTTGAACCCTGTGTGAATTTGTTTTGTCTTAATTTAAAAACTTGCGCTGCTCTTAGTGTGCCTACATCGGGAAGACACAGGGCTGATTTCGCCCGAAGGTCACCTGATCATAGTAATGTTAGTAATGTTCTCTATTATTATGTTCTTATTTGTGTTAAACTTACTCGGTCAACCACATTTGCTGACTGTACGTATATGCCTTGGTTACGCTCCTTTTCCCCCCACTGGTCACCCACCCCTTCCCCCCTGTAACATTCCTGCAGGTCTGCAGATTTCTGTCGGCGCCGGAGCACCGGGACACCTCTCCCCCCACTCCAATGGCTGGTGCCCCGATGCGATGGCCCCCCCCATGTCGGTGCACGCCCTGTGCGGCGCCCTCACCCCCCCCCGCTCCCCCGGGGGCGGGGGGACTGGGGGTGCGGTGCGGGACGCGTGCCCGACCCTTGCACCGCATTGTTTTGCGTGCTCACACGACCGCCCTGATGGAACGGTCTTGGCTGTTTTTGTTTTGTTTTGTCTCCCCCATCCCCTCTGACCTTCCCAATACCTCCCCCATCTCCATCCCTCTCCTCACCTGCCCCCCTTTCTCACACCCTCCTCTCTTCTCCCGCTCTTCTCGAGGCTCTGCCTGGGCCCTATGGGAATTATATGTGGAAATGTATTCTGACCTGATTGTGAACGCGGTACACCCCCAGGAACCACCATGACCCAAGCAAAATTAATCTCATTTAATGTCAGGGGCCTCCACGCCCCTGGGAAGAGACATGCCCTTTATAGAGACCTTGACCGCCTTAGGGGCGATATAGTTTTCCTACAGGAAACTCACCTTACACACACCACCACAGTTAAACTGCACTCCCCCTCATACCCCACGTGGTATTACAGCCTGTCTGATCTCCACAAGTCCAAAGGAGTGGCCATTGGATTCCGCAAGGGTACCGCGTTCACCTTTGGCTCTATGTCAAGCGACCCTTCGGGGCGCTTCCTGTTTGTAAAGGGCACCCTGGGCACCATGCCATGCACCCTGGCTAATCTATACGCACCCAACAGAGACCAAGCACGTTTTATTGCCGACACGCTTAGGAAATTGCGTGAATTTTCCGAGGGATGCGTTCTCCTAGCTGGGGACTTTAACACACCCCTGGAACCATCCCTAGACACCTCCAGAGGTGGCTCGACCATGTCGCACAAGAAATTAAGGTTCATCCGCAAACAAATGCATGACTCCCAGCTCATGGACGCCTGGAGGCTCATGCACCCACGCGAGCGTGACTACACACACTTCTCCACGGTTCACCAAACGTACTCGAGAATTGACCTAATCCTAATTGACCACCAACACCTCCCCCTCCTAGTCAAATCAATAGTAGAGACCTCACCCATTTCGGACCACTCGCCCATATCCCTCACCATTAACGTCCGCTCACTGCCCCTGAAACCAACTAATTGGAAAATGAACGATAGCTTGCTCACTGACGAGATAGACGCGAAAGCGATAGGGGAAGAACTGACACACTATTTTAGAGATAATGCGACCCCTGACATCTCACCAGGAACTCTATGGGAAGGCTTTAACTTAAAGCAAGAGGAAAGGGGGAGTCAGAAGAGAGGGATATAGGGGGGGAAAACCCCCGGGCGATGGAACCTCTGAAAGAAAAATTACAAGAGCCAATGATAAAACAGACAGACGGGAAGAAAGGGAGAACGGGCAAAGACCGGGATTCGGAATTCACCGAACTAAGAAATCTGATAAAAGCTCTACCAACAAAAGAAGACATACAAGGCCTAATAGCTTCAGTGGATAGGGCATGCAAGCAGTCAGCAGAAGAATTAAAAGAAGAGATAGGGGCGGTGGGCTACCGAGTGGAAAACTTGGAAGCGGAACAGGATGAGATAAAACTTACAGTAGGAGAAGTACAAGGGCTTATTAAGAAACAAGAAGACACAATGAACTCTTATAGAGACCAGTTAGATGACTTAGAGAACAGAGACCGCCGCCAGAACATCAGGATAAAAGACCTACCTGAGGCCCATAGTAATAAGGACTTACCCGAAATAGTACAGAGGATCTTTCAACAAATAGTGGGGCTCAACGGGAAGGAGTATATCGAGATAGACAGAGTACACCGCATAACTTACCGGGCTACCCAGACAAGACAGAATAAAGAAAGGCCAAGGGATATAATCTGTAAAATACATAACTACACTGAAAAAGAGAAGATCATGAAAGCAGCGCGAGAATTAGCAGTAATTAATTTTGAAGGGGCGGAGATTTCACTATATCCCGATATCACACGAAGGACATTAATGCAGCGTAGGATGGTACGCCCCCTGTTGGACGCAATGAGAAAAAAGGAAATAAGATATCAATGGGGATACCCTTTCTCACTAATAGCAACAAAAGACGGTAAAACTGCGGTGTTACGTACTAAAGACGACTTAACAAAGTTTTGCGAAACATTGGAATTACCTCAAACAGATTTTGAGGACTGGAGAGTAGACACTAAGATGAACACAAAACAACCCCCCACGCAATGGTCTACTGTGACAAAGAAATAAGGAGGGGATGGGGTAATAGGAGCTATTCGGGCCCCCCCCCCCCTCCTCTCAACCCTTGACCCCCTTGTTTTTTTTTTTTTTTTATCTCTTCGCAAGGACTATACAAGAAATGAATGATGGTTTTTGCTGTTAGGGGTCTATACAATGCAATAATAATCTCTTCTCACTGCTGGTATCCCCGTTTAAGGGGTAAGGTAATAAAGGCGTTAGAGGGGGGTAGGGATGGGGTGAGGGGAGGGAAGGCGAATGGGAATAATAAAGGGAGAAAAGGCGTATTATAAGAAGACGAATAAAAGCAAAAGGTCCGGGCGGGGAGAGGGGCTCTAGGATAAGGGTGGGTTAAACTTTAGTATTTTCAATACAATTAGGACGGTCCGGTGGCCGGACTTGTAATCCGCAGTATGCGGATAAAAGGGAGGGGGAGGGAAGGGCAAGGGTTGCCCGAGCAGGGGACCCCCTCTATTAGTGGGCCCGGGATAGGGAAAATGGGCCGAAAGGGAATAGGAAGACAGGCTGTGGAACAGAAACTCTCAGAAAGAAAAGAAAAAACCCCAAAGGAAAAAAAAGATAAATAGGAAAACGTATTTCAAAGAAAAACCAGAGGATGGATAAGATGGTGAAAATAATGACATATAATGTGAGAGGGCTGAACTCTTCCAAAAAAAGGGACCGCCTGTGGCACGAGGTGAGTCACCAAGAGGTGGATATAATCTTCCTTCAGGAGACGCACTTCGGGCCAGGACCGATCCCCAAACTACCGGTATTCACATATAATCAATGGTTCCATGCTGTATCCCCAATAGCGAGAGCCAGAGGGGTATCCATAGCCCTCGGGAAAACCTGCCCCATGAGGATAACCGAGGTGCAGGCGGACCCGGAAGGAAGGTTTATATTTATAAAAGGGACTCTTCTGGGATCAATTTACACATTGGCATCTATATATGCACCAAACGTGGGCACGGCAGAATTTTTATTAAAAACCTGGAAAAAGTTAGACGGGTTTAAGGAGGGTTGTGTGATTCTGGGAGGGGACTATAATATAATTATGGACCCCGACCTCGACACCACATCCCAGAGAACGGGACTACCATTCAAGATATGGAAGCGGATGAAAGAATATCTGAAACGAGTGCACTGGGTGGATACCTGGAGAATACTCAATGAGGGAAAAAGAGACTACAGTTATTTTTCTAAGACCCACGCAGTGTACTCAAGGCTGGATATCACGTACAAGAAGTGAAAATAAAAGCTATAACAATCTCAGATCACGCTCCAGTAGTTATGAGGTTTCGTCCGATATCTGGAGGTCAAAAGGAAAGAATCTGGAGATTAAACGAGTCACTACTAGATGACAACCAGATATCGGAAGAAATAGAAAAAAAACTGGTGGGATATTTCGAAGAAAATAGACCGGGGGAAACATCAGAACAAGTAAGATGGGACGCCCATAAAGCAGTGGTAAGAGGAGTTTTAATAGCCCAAGGAATCAGGAAAAAGAAAGAAAATAAAAAGGAGCTGGAGGAACTAACCAGAAAGATACATAAAATGGAACAGAAACATAAAAGTAGTATGAACCTGGAAGAGGCCAGACAGCTGGAAAAATACAGAGTAGAATATAATTTGTACCTGGATAGGAAAACGCAAAACAAATACAGATATGCGGCGCATAAATTTTATGAAAGCGGGAATAAGTGTGGCAAGTTACTGGCCAACCAACTTAAAAAGCAACAAGAAATTTCCCATGTACACGGTATCCAATCCAGGGACAAATTAATAATAGACACCAAATCAATAGCAAAAGAATTTGAAAATTACTACAAAAAATTATATAACATAAAAATGGAAGGAGAAGATGGGGATAAGAAGGAACAAGCTGAAAAAATTAGGGAGTATATCAGAGAGTCTTCCCTGCCGAACCTGGCACGAGAAGTGGTAGAGGGGATGGAAGTGCAGATAACCGAGGAAGAGGTAAAAAACACAATAGAAAGTCTCCCTAACGGTAAGAGCCCAGGCCCTGATGGGCTGACGAGTGCATACTATAAAAAATTTTAAAATATATTGGCAACACCGTTAAGCGAATACCTTAATCAGATAACAGTCAATCAGAAAATGTCCCCAGAATCCCTGACAGCCTTTTTGACAGTAATCCCAAAACAAGGAAAAGATCTGAAACATTGCTCTAACTACAGACCCATCTCCCTGTTGAATACAGACACGAAACTGTTAGCAAAGATCTTAGCAAACAGACTACAAGAAAAAATAACTCGGGTGGTGCATTCCGATCAGACAGGCTTTATGGTAGGGAGAGAAGCAAAAGACAACACTATAAGAGCAATACACCTGCTACATTGGATGCAAAATGGACCCAAAAAGAGCCCAAGAGTCATTCTGTCAATGGATGCCGAAAAGGCCTTTGACAGAGTGAACTGGGGCTTTATGTTGGAGGTATTAAGGGAAATGGGACTGGGAGAACGGATGATGGGATGGGTAACCGCACTATATACCGGACCAAGAGCACGGGTTAAAGTAAACGGAGCACTATCAGAAGGATTCGAAATAACAAATGGAACAAGACAAGGCTGCCCACTATCCCCCTTACTCTTCTCATTGGTACTAGAGCCTTTCCTGTGCAAAATAAGGGAGAATAGGAGGATAAAAGGAGTAGAAATGGGTATCAAGGAATACAAGGTCTCAGCATACGCTGATGATCTACTGTTCTTCCTGTCAGATCCACAAGAGTCAGTGAGAGAAGTGATGGAGGAGGTGAGGAGATTCGGAAATCTCTCAAATTTTAAGATTAACGTAGAGAAATCAATAATACTACCCATACACTTATCCAAAGACCTGAGATCAAAAATACAAACCAATTACCCATTTAAATGGGAAGAAAAATCACTGTTTTATCTAGGAGTACATATCTCAGCAGAAGTAAAAACAATGTTCGAACAAAACTATAGCCCTCTGCTAGTAAAGATAGAAGAAGACCTGAAAAAATGGAAAGGAAAGATAATAACTTTATTTGGTAGAATAAACACGATAAAAATGAATATAGTGCCCAGGCTTCTATACGTCCTATACACACTACCAATCCCAATACCCCAAAATCTTTTTAAAAAAATACGGAAAATATTCATTGCCTTCATATGGGAAAACGGGAGAGCAAGGCTAGCACATAAGACTCTATGTAGGAATAAGGGAGAAGGAGGGGTAGGCTTACCAGACATCTTAAAGTATTATAGAGCAATGACACTAGTGAGAATCTTGAACTGGTGTCACGATCAGGATAATAAAGCATGGGTGTTGCTGGAAAAGAATTTGGCAGGCAGAGATCTAGCAGGGGCACCATGGATACCAACTAAAGATAGGGGGCTATCGGTATGGACATCACCATTAACGAAGAACACGTTGTCGGTGTGGGACAGTATGAATAAAACAGGAAGATACGCCCCGAAAATATCACCCTTAGCCCCACTGGGTGGGTACCCATGGTTCCCTCCAGGCGAGGAAAAAGGAGCGTTAGGACCCTGGGAAATAGAAGGAAACACAATGAGTCTAAAATATGCCCCGGAAGGGGTAATCCTGTCACAGAGGGAATTAGAACTAAGGTTTGGAAGCACGAGCTGGACGGGCTGGAGGTATAATCAAATGAAACAGTTTTATAAGAAAATAGATAAACAAACTCGATCACAGGATTCCTTAACGGTGTTCGAGAAAATGTGTATAAGTATATTAAAGCCCAACCATTTGTTATCCCAGATGTATAAAATAGTACTCAGTGAGGAAAAAAATACAATACCACACTTTATAAGGGAATGGGAAAGAGAACTAGGGTATAAATTCACGACACTACAAATAAAAAAGGTAATTGAAGCCACCTACTCATCGTCAACAAGCTCAGCCACACAGGAAATGTCATATAAATTTTTAACCAGATGGCATAGAACCCCTGCCCGATTGGCACAAATATACCCAACCGCAGAGAGCTCCTGTTGGAGAGGATGCGGAGAGAAGGGAACTCACCTCCATATATGGTGGACCTGCCCTGAGATAAAGAAATATTGGTGTGAAATAGCCCCATGGATCAGGAAAATGGAAAAAGGAGGGAATGAGATGAAACCAGAAAACTACCTGTTCCATGGGGCTATGAACACCAAGGCAATATATAAAGAAAATATGATACAGCATTTACTGAACGCAGCCAAGAAACTAATACCAAGAAATTGGAAACAGATCAAGGTCCCAACACTGGAGGACTGGAAAAGAGAGGTGGATAAAATGCAAGAGGCAGAAAGATGGGTATATAAAACAAGAAATGAACAAGAGAAATATGACGCAATCTGGGAGGGATGGGAAGAACAGGCCAAGGTAATAGAAATTGAAATACAAGCTAGGAAAAACGAAGGGGACTGAAGTAAAAAGACGGGGAGGAGACCACAGCCTGGGCAACCTATTCGGGGAAGGTATAAGCTTGTGTTTTTAAAAATTAGTAATGTACAAGGCAAAGCTGAATACAAACTTGATGGACGCTTGTTGTGGGGGGAGAGGGGCGCTATCGGCGGCCATGGACCATTGGGTTGTGGAGCAGATTAAAACCTTTTAAAGGTTTTCCTCCTTTTTTTTTTTTTTTATCTCACAAATATAAGACAAATCACACATGATAAGGCAGACATAAGGAAGGGGTATAAGGAGAAAATAAAATAACACATAGATGGAGTGGTGTGCAGGGGAAGGAGGGGTGGGAGGAGGGGAGAAGTAATGGGGGGAGGCTGAGAAGGGAAACTTGAGATAGGAACACGGACGGTGGAAATCGGGACATGCACTTTTTTATAAAAAACACTTAGGGAGGAATGAGTCCCCTCCCCCTAATTAAATAAACACACAGGGATACACGTGTGCATGTATGTGCAGGCGTATGTGTATGTATGTGCATGTGTATATATATATATATATATATATATATGTGTGTATGTATGTATATGTATGTGTGTATATATGTATGTATATATATATATACTCATCAAGATATTTATCTTATTTTTATTTCTTATTTTATTTATTTATTTATTTTTTATTTTTTTCACAACAAATTCAAGAAAACCACATTTGAGTAAGGAAGCACAAGGAGGGGAAGGTTGAGGGGGATGATGGGAGACTTAGAATCGTAGGGGAAGACTGCAGGACACACACACTTTCATAAGGAATAATTTTAGACACCTTTATTCGGCAGAGGGGATGACACTAAGGACACGTAGGAAAAAACCAACTCCCAACACTTAGGGGAGAGGTATTACAACACCTGAATTAAAGAACTTGAACTGTTTCAGTCTTTTTTTTTTTTTTTTTTTCTCTCCTCTCTCTCTGCCAGCACATCCCTACGGGGACGGGGGCCGCCGGAAGGGCCAATCTCCAGACCACGGGGGTATTAAATGATGGGACAGACTAATGAAATGTAATCAGCAAAATGTAAATGGTATAAATAAAATTATTAATAAAGACTTAATTATAAAAAAAAAAATTGGAAAATGAACGATAGCTTACTCACTGACGAGATAGACGCGAAAGCGATAGGGGAAGAACTGACACACTATTTTAGAGATAATGCGACCCCTGACATCTCACCAGGAACTCTATGGGAAGCCCATAAGGCCCATATTAGAGGGAAACTAATTGAACTTGGCGCCAGGAGAAAGAGAGAACGCACTCATAGACAGACCACACTACTCGCAGAAGTGAGGCAGCTCGAACAACTCCATAAGGCCAGCCAGGCTGTGGCTCTACTTCAGTCCCTCACTGAAAAGAGGGAGGAGCTGAAGTCATTGCTACACCTGGAACACAAGCAGCGCTCACACTTGATATCCCAACAGTTCTATGAATGGGGCGACAGACCTAGTAAACTTCTTGCACGCTCACTACAACAACGGAAAGCTGCGTCATTTATTCCTAAGATCCGGGGCTCCTCCGCGGCCTTGGTGTATGACACGCCGGGGATCGCGAAGGAGTTCAGGGAATTCTACCAGCACCTTTACCAGGTCCAGCACTCTATAGGCAACAAGCAGGAAAAAACACAACGAATCAGGGACTACTTGAGCAAGGCTAATCTTCCCAGCCTCTCCCCCGAGACCCTGGTGACATTAGAGGGAGAACTCACATCAGACGAGCTCCACCAAGCCTTAAAGGCCATGGCAAGTGGCAAAGCCCCGGGACCTGATGGGTTCACGGTAGCATACTACCGAGCATACGCGGACACCCTTATTCCCCGACTGACAAATTATGCCAACGTGACTGCAGACGGCAGCCAGCTCCGCCCTGAGACCATACATGCCCACATAACAGTCATCCCCAAGGGAGGTAAGGACTTAACTAATTGTGAAAGCTACCGCCCAATCTCACTCTTAAACATCGACGCCAAGATCTACGCGAAGGCTATAGCGAACCGCCTGCTCCCCCTGATCCCTCAGTGGGTGTCGAGGGACCAGACGGGCTTCATACCAGGACGAGAGGCCCGGGATAATTCCCTTCGCACCCTATCCCTCATAGCCCATGCCCGCAGGGACTCCCAGCCCACCCTCCTACTATCTACGGATGCTGAGAAAGCGTTTGATAGGGTGGACTGGGAGTTCCTCATGGCGACGCTGACACACCTGGGTATCAACACCCCCCTCCTTCACCAAATCGAAGCTCTTTATAACTACCCAACAGCACAACTGCGCATTAACGGTACCCTCAGTGAACCATTCACTCTATATAATGGCACGCGCCAGGGATGCCCCCTGTCCCCTATCTTATTCGCCCTTTCGCTAGAACCCTTCCTATCCACGGTAAGACTCAACCCCAACATACATGGAATAGTGGTGGGAGAGACGGAACATAAATACGCGGCCTACGCCGATGACATTTTATTTTACATCAGACAGCCCCTAATCACTATACCCAACCTTATGTCAGAATTCACAGCGTTCGGTGAAATCTCCAACTTCAAAATCAATAGAACAAAATCAGAAATCCTGAACCTAACTGTCCCCCCTCACGCAACCACTCACCTTAGACAATCCTTCCCCTTTACCTGGCAAACTAAGCACATGAAGTACCTAGGGATACAGCTCACCCCCAACCCAGCAGCCCTCTTTCGGACGAATTATATTCCTCTTCTCAACGCGTTACGCTCAGACCTGCATAAATGGACACAACTTGCACATTCTCTGTTGGGTCGGGTGGGGGTCATAAAAATGAACGTGTTGCCCAGGGTGCTCTTCCTACTACAAATGATCCCGTACAAAATCTCGATAGGTTTTTTTTCACTGCTGAACTCCCTGACGACGAAATATGTATGGAACAGGAAGAGGCCAAGACTTCCGAGGTCTCTCCTTATTAAACCCAAAAATCAGGGCGGCCTCGCTCTACCGGACTATAGCCTATATTACCGGGCGGTTATATTAAACAGACTCTCCGACTGGAAGTACCGACAGGAAACTAAACTGTGGGTATCACTCGAATCTGACCTATCCGGGTCCACACTCTCAACACATATGTGGATACCCAAGAAATTTAGGTTCTTGGCCCCCCACAACCTCTCCTCTCACCCTGTCTACGCTTGCGGTGTGGGACTCCATATGTAAATCAAAAGCATGGAACTATAACTCTCCTCTACTCCCTCTCTTGGGCCACAACTATTTTCCACCGGGCAACATACCATCTAGCTCTCAACAATGGTACCTGGGGTCGAAAACTCTACTACACCAAGTTGCCTCCTCATCAGAGATACTTCCACTACCAACCCTACTTAGCACATTCCCCATCTCCTTCATGGACCAGTGGAAACACCATCAACTTTCTGCCTTTGTCCATTCCCTCCCGAAGCCTCTCAGATCGGTAACCGACCTGACGCCAATCGAGTTGGCGTTCTCCGAACATCAACCTATTGAGAAACCCATCTCCTACTTCTACCAAGCCCTCCTCTCACTTCAATCTGACGGCAACCCAGCATTTATTCATAGCTGGGAGCTTGACCTCCACAGGACTTTATCTCCGGATCAGAAGAAGAGCATCCTAATAATGGCACACTCCTCATCAGGTGCTTCCAAAATGGCAGAGGTTAACTATAAACTCCTATCCCGATGGCACTACACCCCCGCCATCCTACACAAACTGTTTCCAGAAACCTCGCCCCTCTGCTGGAGGGAATGTGGAGAGAGGGCGAACCACGCCCATATTTGGTGGTATTGCCCCAGACTCCGTCCCTTTTGGTTGGCAGTTCTATACTGGATCAAAGAAATCCAGGGCTGTGATGTTCCCAATGACCCTTGGTTTGTCCTATTTCACTGTACAGGCAAACCAATCGGCCCTTACAAGCGTTCAGCGACCCCCCACCTACTCAACGCGGCTAAATCACTCATCCCCAAATTTTGGAAGACGAGGACCATACCGTCCCTACGTCAGTGGTTATTGAAAGTAGACTACATACACAGAATGGAGGACATGACCCTCACATTAA
The DNA here is from genome assembly GCA_028564925.1 of Lithobates sylvaticus. NCBI lineage: Eukaryota > Metazoa > Chordata > Amphibia > Anura > Ranidae > Lithobates > Lithobates sylvaticus. Next base: position 412,965,559 of record CM053028.1, read on the forward strand.
GGGGGAAAGCTGACCTCGCGAAGCAGATCTGGGCCGGTTGGTTTGCCTTCAAATATTCCACTCCCTATGCGGAAATCGTATCCTAGCATATATCTCTTAGCACCCTACATGTCTCGAAAGGTTGTTATCCACCCAACCAGCCCAGGCAGAGTCTCCCTGTCCTCTTCCGCTTTCCTCTCTCTCTTTCTCTCACACTCTCTCATCCCTCCTCCTTCTCCCCTTTCCCACTCCTCCCCCTCTCCTCCCTCCCTCCCCCTGGACCCTCTGCTCTACTAACTCTCTGCTCCCCCCCCCTACCTCCCAACCTCCCCCCCCCTTTCCCCCCGATACCCCCATCTAAGTTTTCGTTTATGTTCTGTTAACCTCCCCAAAATGTGAAGGAAGATGTACCCATTGTTATTTCATTTCATACAATGTACTCTGTACATATGTCATGCCCTGTATGTTCTTCTTTCTTTTCAATAAAAAATGATTAAACAAAAAAAATATAAACACAAACATAATTAACCACTTGCTTACTTAAACACCCTTCCTGCCCAGACCAATTCTCAGTTTTCGGTGCTCTCACGCTTTGAATGACAATTACTCAGTCATGCAACACTGTACCCAAACACATTTTTTGTCCTTTTTTTCCCAGAAATAGAGATTTCTTTTGGTGGTATTTGATCACCTCTGGGTTTTTTATTTTTTGCGCTATAAATGGAAAAATACTGAAAATTTTGAAAAAAAAAACTAATTTTTCTTTGTTTTTGTGATAAAATTGAGCAAATTATTGATTTTTCTTCATAAATTTTGGCCACAATTTATACTGCTACATATCTTTGGTAAAAATAACCTAAATTAGTGGATATTATTTGGTCTTTGTGAAAGTTAGAGAGTCTACAAACTGTGGTGCGAATTATACAAAATTGATCACATCTGATGTACTGGTGGCCTATCTCATTTCTTGTGACCCGAACAAGACAGGAAAGTACAAATACCCCCCCAAATTACCCCTTTTTTGAAAGTAGACATTCCAAGGTATTTAGTAAGAGGTGAGCTTTTTGATGTTGTCATTTTTTCCCACAATTCTTTGCAAGATACATTTAAAAAAAAAAAAAATCCCCACAAAATTGACATTGTAATAGGTTATTTCTCACACATGGCATATGTATACCACAAATGACACCCCAAAATAAATTCTGCTACTCCTCCTGAGTATTACGATACCACATGTGTGGGACTTTTCCACAGCCTGGCCACTTAGAGAGGCCCAACATGCAGGGAGCGCCATCACGTGTTCTAGGAGCATAAATTACACATCTAACTTGTTGACTACCTAGTACACTTTTTAAGGCCCTGGAGCACCAGGACAATGACACGTGACACTGACATGGCACTGATGACAGATGGCACTGATACGTGGCACTGATGACACGTGACACTGATGTGGCACTGATGACAGATGCCACTAATACGGGGGAATGATGACACGTGGCACTGATGACAGATGGCACTAATATGTGGCACTGATGACAGATGGCACTTATACGTGGCACTGATATCATGTGGCACTAATACGTGGCACTGATGAGAGATGGCACTAATACGTGGCACTGATGAGAGATGGCACTAATACGTGGCACTGATGACACTGATGACAGATGGCAATGATACTTGGCATTGATGACACGTGACACTGATGACAGGTGGCACTGATATGTGGCATTGATGACACGTGACACTGATAACAGATGGCACATGACACTGACAGATGGCACTAATATGTGGCACTGATGACAGATGGCACTAATATGTGGCACTGATGACACGTGACCCTGATATGGCACTGATGACAGATGGCACTATGTGGCACTGATGACACGTGGCACTGACATGGCAGTGATGACAGATGACACTTATACATGGCACTGGGGACAGGTGGCACTGGGGACAAATGGCACTGGGGACAAATGGCACTGGGGGCAGGTAGCACTGGGGACAGGTGGCACTGACAGATGGCACTGGGGACAGGTGGCACTGGGGACAGATGGCACTGGGGACAGGTGACAGAGGGGACAGGTGGCAGAGGGGACAGGTGGCAGAGGGGAAAGATGGCAGCGGGGACAGGTGGAACATTTTTTTTTAGTTTTTTTTTTTTTTTTACTCACGGCTGCTGCAGCCTTTCATCTCTCCCTCCTCACATGCTGTCTCTGTGTGAGGAGGGAGAGCGGCGCTGAGAGATGATCTCATATGTTTACATATGAGATCATCTCTCATTGGTCATGCCGATCGCGCTGTAAACAGCTGCTGTGATTGGCCGTTTACAGCGATCTGTGACTGGCTGTGTCCGAGGGACACGGCCAGTACAGAACTTCCCAGATGCACGCTCTCAGGAGCGTGCATTGCGGAAGTAAACAGGAGGACGTCCAGGGACGTCCTCCCGGCAGGGAGCGCCGCGCTGTAGCCGTCTTTCGGCTATAGCCCGGGCGCGAAGAGGTTAAAACTCCCTCAACACCATGGCTCCATTGAATATCCTATCCTTGAATACTCAAGGATTCAATATCCCACATAAACGCACAAAAGCCTTTCATACATTTTCATCTAAAAAAGCACACATAGTATGTCTTCAAGAGACCCATTTTACTACACATTCCACTCCCAAATTTATAGTATATACGGCCTCAGCCTCCATCTAACAATGTGGCGTACTTATAGCATTCCATCGTAATACCCCATTTTCACTAATAAAAGAAATTAAAGATCCAGAAGGTCGATATCTGATTCTTAAAGGACATTTAATGGATACAGGTATCACCATTATATATTATTATGCTCCCAATAAAAATCCTCTTTTCTCTCCCATCTATTACATACTATAGACTACCATAAAATAGGTGCAATAATTGTATGCAGAGATTCTAAGACCATTTTTAAATTTTTAGATAAATCACCAATCCCACAGTCCCATAGTTCTGATCTTTTTCAAAACTAATTGCAAAACTAATTGCAAAACATAATCTAGTAGATTCCTGGCAAGAATTGAATCCTACCAAGCGTCAGTACACACATTATTCATATCCTCACAGTTCATTTTCTAGGATAGACCACATATTCTTATCCACAGGTATGATAACGGAAATCTCATCCTCTAAAATTGTTCCTATTCCTTGGTCTGATCACAGTGCAATTTACAATACCATAGCCTCCATAATCCCAAAAAAAGAGACCCAACGTGGCTATTAAGAGATTTCCTGCTTAAAAATCCAGTACATAAAAATAATATTGAAATAGCTCTCAAAAATTACCTCAAACATAATTCTACACCCGACATCTCTCCAACCACTTTATGGGAAGCACACAAACCTGTTCTTCGTGGCATTTGTTTACAACAAGCCAATGCATTCAATAGAGAGCGAAAAGCCCTTTGCCACACCTTAGAAACAAATTTCAATACGTGTTATACGGCATTCCAACATAACCCCTCTCCTATAGCCAAAATAAAATTAGATAAAGCTAAATTGGAATTTGATTTGTTCCTTACTGAATCTGCAGACAAAACTATCAAACGGTCACAACATAACTTCTACCGTGTTTCCCCGATAGTAAGACACCCCCGATAGTAAGACGTATCGGGAGTGTCAGAGGGGACAGCTAATGTAAGCCGTACCCCGAAAGTAAGACGTATGTCTTACTATCGGGGAAACACGGAGGATTTGCCTGCAGAGACCAGAGCCGAATGAGATGCAGAGTAGCGCAGGAAGCGTCTACTGTCATACGTTGTCTCTCATGTCACTCAGCGCTGCTCGCTCCCCGGCGGCCCCTCCTCTCTTCTCGTCAATCCCCATTGGCTTGAGACATCATCTGGGATAGACGAGAAGAGAGGAGGGGCCGCCAGGGAGCGGGCAGCGTGACATGAGAGAAAACATATGAAAGATAGACGCTTCCTGCGCTACTCTGCTCGCAAGTAAGATCCCCAGATGTGCCCCATGCCCTGATGCCCTAATGTGCCCCATGCCCTGATGCCCTAATGTGCCCCATGCCCTGATGCCCTAATGTGCCCCATGCCCTGATGCCCTAATGTGCCCCATGCCCCATAATGTGCCCAGATGTGCTGTGCCCCATAATGTGCCCAGATGTGCTGTGTCCCCCATAATGTGCCCTGATGTGCTATGTGCCCCATAATGTGCCCTGATCTGCTATGTGCCCCATGATGTGCTATGTGCCCCATAATGTAAGACATACCCCGAAAGTAAGACATAGTGGGGCTTTTAGGGATAAAAAGAAAGTAAGACACTGTCTTACTTTCGGGGAAACACGGTATACGAACGCAAATAAACCAAATACATTATTAGCCCGGGCACTAAAATCTTGCCATAAATAATCCAACCAAACCTATTCGCCTGCAAGTCTCCAGAAAGACATACACAAACAACCCATTGAAAATTTTACAAAAATGTAAAACACAATTAAATAATTTATACTCTTCTGATAATATGTTAGACCCATCTAAAGCAAATTATTTTTTTTTCTCATATATCTCTACCCGCATTATCTAAAACACAATTGGAAATGTTGGAGGAATCTGTGTCTATTATAGAGGTACCTGAAGTCATTAAAAATCTGAAATTGAATAAAAGACCAGGTCCAAGTGGATTTTCCGCTCTTTACTACAAAACATTTACAGATATCTTAGCACCGGTTTTGACAAATACCTTCAATTCCCTCTTGGAAGGCCACTCCTTTAGGAGAGAAACCCTGACTGCAATCATTTGTATGCTCCCTAAACCACACACAGACGATTCAATATGGTCTAATTATCGCCATATCTCTTTATTAAATTTGGACATAAAATTTTTAGCCCAAATCCTAGCTAATAGATTAAATAGAATCATTGGCAACCTCATACACCGAGACCAAGTAGGTTTCAACAAGCTGGAGATAACATTAGACGTGCAATACTTTTTTGTTTTCTCTCTCTAGATATTAGAAAATCATTCGATACGATATCTTGGTCATATATGAATTATACCCTCAACAAATGGGGCTTCGGCCCTCATTTTCTACAATGGATTTCTGCACTATATTAAGACCCCAAAGCCCACATTAAATATGCAGGATTCAAATCGAATGAGTTCAATATACAGAGAGGGACGCGTCAGGGATGACCACTCTCGCCATTACTTTTTGTACTACTCATTGAACCCATAGCACAAAGAATTAGGATGGAACCTACAATAACTGGTATTGAATTGGGGGGCTATCATCGCAAAATATGTTTATTCGCAGGTGACATTCTCCTTTTTTTATCCACACCACAAGTTTCACTCATTTCAGGCCTCAAAGTTAATACCCAAAAATCCTTAGCATTAAACATCACACTTGATGAAAAAAATAAACAATCTTTACAAAATGAATTGCCTTTTAAATGGGTAGATCATAGTCTACCATATCTGGGTATCCAACTTACTTCTAACCCCTCAGATTTATTCACAGCTAATTACCCAGCCCTATTGAAGAATACTACTACTTTAATATTGTGGTTTGGAAAAATAAGCATTATTAAAATGTCTATTCTTCCGAAATTTTTATATTTATTTAGAACACTTCCAATTCATATTCCTGCTTACTTTCTCAGACTGATCCAACAAAAAGTAACACAATTTACGTGGGGAAAAATAAAACCTAGGTTGCATAAGAAAAACACAAATTCTCCCTAAATCCATGGGTGGTCTGGGATTCCCAGACTTTACTGCATATTATAAAGCAGCTCAATTATCGCAATTAACGAATTATCATTCAACCACAGAGATTCCTATGTGGGTATTCATTGAAGCTCTAAACTGTGATCCTTTTCCAATAAACAATTTATTATGGTTACAACCTACAGATCATAAAAATATAAATAATCCAATCTCTAAACATTATTTATCTATCTGGAATAGGGATGAGCTTCGAGTTTGAGTCGAACTCATGTTCATGTAATAATGCTTAAAGTGAAACAATAAAAGTGTAATATTCCTTTAAATTTCGTACCTGGGGGTGTGTATAGTATGCATGTAAATGGGCGCATGTTTTTAAAATCACTCGCGGCTATAATAAATTGTCGGCTCCTGTAATACAGAGAACTGTCATTGAAAGTCATTGATAAAAAAAAAAAGCGTGGGGGTCCCCCCCAAATTCAATTACCAGGCCCTTCAGGTCTGGTATGGATATTAAGGGGAACCCTTGTTCAAATTTTAAAAAAAATGACGTGGGGTTACCCCTAAATATCCATACCAGACCCTTCAGGTCTGGCATGGATTTTAAGGGGAACTGCACAGCAAATTTAAAAAAAAATGGTGTGGGGGTCCCCCTCAAAATCCATACCAGGCCCTTATCCGAGCACGTAACCTGGCAGGCCGCAGGAAAAGAGGGGGAGATGAGAGAGCGCCCCCCTCCTGAACCGTACCAGGCCACATGCCCTCAACATTGGGAGGATGCTTTGGGGGTCTGTCTGTGTACCCCTACCATTTCACAAAGAAAGTGTAAAAAATAGTTAAAAAACACACTGACACCGTTGGGAAAAGTCCTTTATTAAAAAAAAAAAAATTAAAAAAAGATTCCAGCGGTGGTAATCCACTCTTGCTATCCAGCGACGGGTGGTCTTTGCTCCGGGGTCCAGCGATGGCTGATCTCTTCCGACGTCCAGCGCTGCGCATCCTGTCTCCACTGAGACACTGAGGGAATTCCGTCTGCAGAGCAGGAGCGGCCCACTCCATCACCTGACCCGCCCCCCTCTGACGCAACGCAAGGGGGAAGCTGGGATTTTCCTGTGACATACGGGTTACCCTGCCCCCCTCTGATGTAACGGGAACCTGCGTTACATCAGGGGGGGGCGGGGTTACCCATACATCACTGAGGAAACCCAGCACAGTTCTGTAATGTTGCAGGTCCTGAGGTGCAGAATACTAGTGTCTTCTGCTAGCGAATGGTGGGGCCCTTGTTTTAAGAGAAGGTTTAAACAAGCTTGCATGGAGCAGTAATACTCTAGAATGTTCCTTTAGGTAGAGATTTAAAAAGACAAACTACTAGAGATGGCAGCTCTAACTACTTTATACTTTATGTTCTCTGGCCTTTGCTTTAAAAACTCAACTAAAAAAGGAAACTAGCACATTTATTGTACTTGCAGATGCTCACTACTCAAGTATGGAACCTTTGAGATAAAAAAAAACCTTGTATTTTTTTTTTTTACTATGAATGCGTTGTTAAATTCTAGACATGGCAACATTTTCCATATTTTTCTATAGAAAACTAAAAGGGATTTGGGCTGCAGAATAACTACTTGCTTCCTAGGCATTACATGTGTAATGCAAAATCCAGATGCTCTAATGACTGGAATGGAATTCATATTACCTTTTTGGCAAGCAATGTTGTATCTGGAAGATTCACATCTTCTTTAAGCAGATTAGACCTTAATGAAACAAAATGCATACAAGGATTTTAGAATTACATCTTGAGTAATTATGTCAGCCAGAACATCTTTCCAATTGTGCACATAAAGAGAAAGTAAGCGTAACCTACTTAGGAGCTGCTTTTCACATCTAAATTATTATATTCTCTCAGTGCTGGTTCTTGTATGTTCTCTGACTAGTGCTTTATCCTAAAGAGCATATGGAAGCAAAGCAATTAAATTGCTGTGTTTTAGAAGCTGAATTTTTTTCTCTGGAGAACATTCTAACAGTATTATAAAATATACAGTAACTATGGATCTCTGTGAAAAAGGAATATCAGTTGTAGCTGATATTAGACTGGAAATCTTGGAACGGTTTCTTGAATTTTTAAGTTGCTACCTTATCCATTTTTCAAACTCTAGATGTGTTGGCTTATTCTTGATGAAAGCTATTTTAAAGGAAGTTGGCTAACGTTTATGAGGGAACAACTGTAACAGTGGAACTGATTTGAATCAACCAAACTAGTAAAACTGCTATAATCAGAAATGAAAAAGAATTGTTGTTTCATCAAATGTGGGTCATCAAGTATTAAGCTGTGTATTACGGTATATATCTATATAGATATATATATATATATATATATATATATATATATATATATATATATATATATATATATACCATATATACTCGAGTATAGGCCGACCCAAATATAAGCCAAGGCACCTTGTTTTACCACACAAAAATGGAAAAAACGTATTGACTCCTGTATAAGCCTAGGGTGAGAAATGTGCAGCTACTGTAAGTGAAAAAGAGGGTCAACAATGCCCATTTGTAGCCTCACTGTGCCCATTTGCATGCCTCACTGTGCCAATTTGCAGCCATAGGTCCCCCAAACATCAAACTTGGTAGTTAAGGGTTCCTAGATGCCCCCTATCTGCAGCCAATATTTGGGGTCTCTGGACCCAAAGGGTCCTGAAATAACATTGCTGCAGATGGACACAGTTGACCGAATTTGGGGCCCAGTATCTTGGGGCCACTTGGTGCTAGGAACCCTAAATTTGGTATGCAAACTAGCACTACAACATATCAAAAGATGGGGTCCCTATTACCAAGTGGCCCCAATATACGGGGCCCCAAAGTCAGATCGGAAAATATCAAGCACTTTTCTGCAGCAGAGAATGACATTTTCCGAACCGACTTTGGGGCCCCGTATCTCAGGGCCACTTAGTGCTAGGAACCCCATCTGCATATGTTGTAGTGTTGGTTCCACTGGGTTTGCACACCGAATTTGGGGTTTCTAGCACCAAGAGGCCCTAAGATACGGGGCCCCAAAATCGGGTCGGAAAATGTCATTTTCTGCTGCAAAAAATTGCTTGACTCCAGTATAAGCCGAGGGGGGCACTTTCAGCACAATAAAATGTGCTGAAAAACTCGGCTTATACTCGAGTATATACAGTATCTCTCTCTCTCTCTCTCTCTATATATATATATATATATATATATATATATATATATATATATACCATTTCGTGTTCAATAACTCTTTGACTGCCAGAAACATTTTGACTGTATAATCTTTCAGGTAGCCAATGAGATACCAAGGATCAAAATGAGCTTACAGTTACAAAAGCAGATTTCAGCTAGTTTAACTTCAATTAGTAGTCTCTGCACTAGCTAAAGCATGTAAAAAATAGGTTTTACATTATTTTTACCACTTAAGGACCCAGCCTATTTTTCAAACTTGCTGTTTACAAGTTAAAATCATTTTTTTCTTGCTAGAAAATTACTTAAAACCCCTAAACATTATATATATTTTTCTAACACCCTAGAGAATAAAATGGTGGTCATTGCAATACTTTCTGTCACACCGTATTTGCGCAGCGGTCTTACAAGCGCACTTTTTTGGGAAAAAATACACTTTTTTTGATTAAAATAAGACACCATTAAAGTTAGCCCGATTTTTTTTATATTGTGAAGGATGATGTTACGCCGAGTAAATTGATACCCAACATGTCGCGCTTCAAAATTGCTCCCTCTCGTGGAAAGGCGACAAACTTTTACCCTTAAAAATATCCATAGGCGATGTTTAAAAAATTCTACAGGTTGCATGTTTTGACAGAGGAGGTCTAGGGCTAAAATTATTTCTCTTGCTCTAACAATCGTGGTGATACCTCACATGTGTGGTTTGAACACCATTTTTATATGCAGGTACTGCTCCCGTATGCATTCACATCTGCAAGCGAGCTCATCCAGACTGGGCATGTTTATTATTTTTTTAAATTATTAATTTTACTTTTTATTTTTTATTTTTACCCTGTTCTTTTAAAAAAAGAAATGGTGTCACTTTTATTCCTATTACAAGGAATGTAAACAAAAGCAAGAAAGGACCTCTTAAGCCCCATACACACAGTCGGATTTTCCGATGGATTCTGTCCTATCAGACAATGTTGTCGGAAATTCCGACTGTGTGTAGGCACCATCGGACAGTTTCCATCGGATTGTCCGACGGACAAAGTCTTATCTCCTGCTGGATAGATTTTTTGACAACAAAGTCCGATCACACCAAATCCGATCGTGTGTAGCGAATTCCGACGGACAAAGTGCTACGCATGCTCAGATCACATTACAAGACCAAAGCTATTGGCTACTAGCCTCTACGTAGTCCCGTCGTAGGCAACAAACGTCACCACGTTCAGAATGATCGGATTTTCCGACAACTTTGTCCGACCGTGTGTACGCAAAACCAACATTGGACAAAGTACGACGGACATGATCCGACGGACCTGGTCCTCGGATAATCCGAGCGTGTGTATGGGGCTTTAAATATGAGATCTGGGGTCAAAAAGACTTCAGCTCTCATTTTTACACTAAAATGCAATAAAAAAATGTCTCTTTAAGAGCTATGGGCCAAAGTGACGTTTTGACGCCCTGCAATGGTATGGAACAGGGTGGCCTTGCAGTGAATCCACCGCTGAGACCACTTTTATCTGAAAGCAGATCGCCCGCTAAGGAAGTGAATACTGCTGCCATAACAACTTATTCCACTTCCAAGAGCCACCGTATAATGACGGCGGGAGGTTCGTAAGCTGGAGCTTCATTTTAGGATAACATTAAATATATAAAATATTAAAATGTTTTTGCTGTAAGTTGTTCATTTATAGTTTCACATACCTTCAACTTTCCCTATATTACAAAGCATATGGTTTCACATTTGTTAACTTTACATAGTTTATTTGGTGTTTAGTAGATATTTTTACAAATAATATTGTTTTCTGTGAGCTAATAATGCTTTTGGTGTATTATTTTTCTATATTTTTATTTTGGGTGAGGAATGTCTAAATAATAGATGCAAGTATGCAAAGCCACCAACACGCCATATATTTTTTGTGAAGACAGCCTCACATAAGGCATATAAAATTAACTTTTCAGGACCTCGAGTGTTCCCTTTCTCAAGGCAACATAGTAATAGTACATAGAAAATAATGAAATAATAGTACATTGTAGTAATAGTACAAGTATGCATATGCCATACAGTAAAATATTTGACATTCAGTTTACAGGTTACCACACTTTTACAAAGTTTTAGCAAGATAAAGAGATAACATGTATTCAAAGAAATAATGTACTTTCCAAATATTTTTTTTTCTGTAAACATTTGTAATTGTAAGGATACAAATACAAAATCCAAAGCCCTTAAGGTGTCTTTAGGTTTTCAGTGTTATACTAAATAATATGATGTAAAAGCAAATGAAAGTCCTTTTAGTTGATCCTGGACATGGTATGGATGAGGGACATGGTTCAAGTTTAAAAAATTGACGGGGTTATCCTCATGAGGGTCATTATGATAGCATATTCTAGCCACTAGTTTTGAAGGGGGTCTACAAAAAAAATTGTCATTGCCTAAATGTTAAAGCGGAGTTTCACTCGTTTTTCAGTTTATTAAAAGTCAGCAGCACACACTCACCTGTCCCATGGTCCAGCGATGCGGCCACCTGAAGCCTCGGATCTCTCCTCCACCTCTCCTCTCCTGGGCACCCAGCTGTGACAGCTTGCGGCTTCACAGCTGGGTGCGAGCTGCGCTGCGCTGTCCTGAATGGTCTAGCAATCTTCTGGGATCTATGATGTGTCCCAGAAGATTGCAGGGAGGGAGGGGGAGAGGAGGAGTCACCTGTACCCACCCTCCCCCAACCCAAAAATTGACATGTCAAATGTGGCATGTCAGGGGGTTAGGCCTACTGAAAGTGGAAGTTCCACTTTTGGGTGGAACTACCCTTTAAGGAAATCTCCATTTTGAAAGCCAAAGAAGTGGAGAACTGGTGAGTGGAAGTCAAATAGACTGGGACATGATCAGAGAACACCATCTGAAGTAAGTCCGCTGATTTGATATGAAGTAGGACCTGCCTCCTGACAAAGCTGTACATAACAGCAGAAAAGGGAGTGAAATTCCTTTTCAAGAGGATGAAAATGTCTCCAGGTATTTGTGATGTCCATAGTATGTGGTATTTGCAAAAGGATCCTGGGTGGAAAATGCTGTTTGGGTTTTAGTATGGTATATTTTTACTGGGAACCAAAAACCACATTGCAATCACTACCTATAATTATATGGGAGATGTATTGATTGCACAATTTTTTTTTTTAGATATTGTAGAAGTTCAAGTTAGACAAATTTTAGCCATATACTGTGTGACAACAATCGTAGGGATCTAATGGTTAGTACAAAAGAACTTCAGGTGCCTTGTCTAACAATTTGAGAATCTCTGCTTTTTGGCCACATGCTAGAGCACCCATTTCCACTCCTATCCGTGAATGTTGCATGAATTTTAAGCCAGTAGCACTAAGATGGGTCTCTTGGAGTAGAGCTATATCAGTTCTCAATTTCTTCAGGTGTTCTGTAACAATTGTGCTATTGAAAACAATATCCTTTTGACACTTCAGGAACATGTTCATGTAATACAGTTATAATGTAAAATACTATGACTAAGAATGAAAAAATAGACGGGCGGGAAGGAAAAAATGTGTCCTAGCAGAGTACCCCTCTCATATTAGAAATATAAAACAAACAATGTTTGTGTTACAATGTGAACCTTCATATCAAGCCAGCAACAAGAGGAGCCAAGATAGCCACTGGAGTGGTGGCATAGGATGAGTCCCAATATGGTCACAATACTCCATCCCCAAGTGTGTAAATATAAAGTTTAACAGTATTATAAATAGTAATCCTCGGAAATCCCCATATAACAACTAATAAAAGGATGTGATGGCAAAGGTACTTTAGCAATGGTTGAAGCCAAAAAGCTCCCTAACTAAGAAAGTGAAAAAAAAGATCCCTAAATTGCATTGCTGCTACCCTTTACTATGACATTTGCAGTATGTGATTAACTGTCTAGCGAATCCGTAGGTCATTTAGCTGAGACCAGGAAATTAAGCTGTAGCTGAGAGGCCACAGTTAAAAGAAATGCAAATGATTGGACATGTTTTTCATCTCTGAGAAGAAGTAAGGCCGGCCATAAGCAGTGCAAATTTCTTTACTGAAACAACGGGCTGCAGAAAATAAATTTTCATGATTCCCCCATTAACAGGGACTGGGGGGGGGGGGGAAGCTGGATCGATCAACTTGGTACATTCAGCCTGCCCACACAGTTTGAATCTCAGCCGGTTCCTGCTGAAAGGGTCTATGGCCGGTCTAAAGCCCCATACACACGGTCGGATTTTCCGATGGATTCTGTCCTATCAGACAATGTTGTCGGAAATTCCGACCGTGTGTAGGCACCATCGGACAGTTTCCATCGGATTGTCTGACGGACAAAGTCCTATCTCCTGCTGGATAGATTTTCTGACAACAAAGTCCGATCACACCAAATCCGATCGTGTGTAGCGAATTCCGACGGACAAAGTGCTACGCATGCTCAGATCACATTACAAGACCAAAGCTATTGGCTACTAGCCTCTACGTAGTCCCGTCGTAGGCAACAAACGTCACCACGTTCAGAATGATCGGATTTTCCGACAACTTTGTCCGACCGTGTGTACGCAAAACCAACATCGGACAAAGTACGACGGACATGATCCGACGGACCTGGTCCTCGGATAATCCGCGCGTGTGTATGGGGCTTAAGGCTTTGCCACTGGATGGCCAGGTATTGTAGTGTAAATGTAATCCTTTTTCACACCATAGTTTGACAAACCTCACTGAAACCTTTCTGCTGCTTTGTCATGTCTTCTAAAAAAAAATCAGAGAAGATAAATAACTAAGCTCTTATGCCGCGTACTCACGATCAGATTTTCCAACGGGAAATGTTCAATGTGAGCTAGTTGTCGGAAAGTCTGACCGTTGCTCCAATCGGACATTTGCTGTCGGAATTTCCGCCAACAAATGTTTCTTAGCAGGTTCTCAAATTTTCCGCCAACAAAACTTTGTTGTCGGAAAGTCCGATCAAGTACAATACACAATACACAAGTCCGCGCAAAAAAGTCCACGCATGCTCGGAATCAAGAACGAGCCAGAAACGATTGGTCTTGTAAAACTAGCATTCGTAATGGAGATAGGACATTTGTCACGTGGCAAATTTTGAAATCTCTCAATGCAGCGTATTCTCCTCTTCTTTATAATGCTAGAATAATGATTTTTTTTGCGTGGCTGCGGATATTCACAGAGTCCTGACAAACTGATTTTTTATTATTTCTCGTGATCTCATGAATAATCTTTGTTTTTTTTTTCTCGTGATCTCTATATATTTTTTTTCTAGTGATCTCCATAATATTTTTTGTCGTTTTGTGTGTCAAGTTAACACAACACCATTATTATCTTGTATTTTTAAACCCTTAAAAAGATACAACTATGTTGGTGTCCCTTGTTCATTTGACATTGTATTTTTGAAATGTACCGGCCTACTCACAAACAAACTGTCCTTTTTGAAGTAAAACACATAGCCAAGTATTTGTCAACCAAAAAAATTGACATTTAATAGGGGGTCCTAACAAAATAAAGAGGAAGGCAATGCTGGAGAAACAGTTGTATATGGTGAAACCTTTGTACCCCAGGGCAGACATCAATTATTTAACTGGCAAAATTGGTAACCTGGGGAGTCCATTTAATAGTGAGCACAATAGGGTCCAGGACTCCGAAGGATCGGGAACAGCAGCAGATGACATATATGTCCCGAGGCTGTGGTCTTACAACAGCCTGCGTCTTTTGCCAGACCACACAAAGCCCAGGCTTTCAACACTTCCTTCCATGCTGCTGTGTTGGGTTGGGTGGCTCTGTTGTTGGTGGTGTTGCTGGAGGTGGTGGAGGAGTATGGTCCAACTCACACAGGTGGCTTTTATTTGGGAGTTGGCCCCTCATCCCCTTGTTTAGAGCCTGAAGAATGATCTCCTCACAGATGAGGCGTTGGCCCTCCTCCATGTGTTCCAGTTTACTCTATGTCAGACAGCCATACAACTCTGGGCCACCAGGGGTTGTTGTTAGTACCGCAGCATTTTTCATTCTTGTCCCAATAATTTTCGGCTACTATTGTCTATTAATATGTAAACCACTTTGTTAAATCAGAAATTAGTTAACATCATTAAATTTTTGACAAGAAATATGTTGAACAATACTATACCTGGCTCAAGCTGAGCTCCTCCACATCTTCTTCCTGGGTGGAAAGCCCAGGTTGGACTTCAGGAGTCTCATCTGATGTTGACGGAAGTGATAAAGGAAGTGTAGATAGCGACAGTTTGTTGAAATAGTCACTGTTTTTGATTTGCCAGAGACAGGACAGCTCCCTGTACATGTCCAGGAATCTGGGCAGAAAGTCTAGGTCAGTAAATTTATCAACTATTTTCTCTGCAAGACACAACACAAGGCAAACCCTAATGTCAGGCTAAACTATCCTAATCTTGTGCCAATATAGGCCTCAATCTCTAAAGCAGTATAGGCCACTAACCACTGATGCCCCAAGTTAAAATTGTACCTTCGTTTGCACGATCGGCGCTTATGATCCTCCATCCTCCACTCACAAATCATACGTATGACGCCCTTGTGTTATGCTTTATATACACTACACATGCGTGAAACTGCACCCTGTCCTTCTTTCTAGTGTATTCCCCGCCTCTTCTCTTTTGGGGCAGAGGGAGAGCACATGACGGAGACACAGCAGGTGCCTGCAGAGAGCAGCAACGAGGACGAGGAAAGCCCGGAGCAAGGCAGTTTCTGATCCAGGACGAGATATAAGGCCTTAAATATGTCCTTTGTAGAGATGGTGGAGATGGTGGACATCTTGAAGAGGGCCACTATGATGGGAAGTATGGTCCGTACAGCAACCCAAATGTGAGAAAGGCCAAGATCATGACTTAAGTTGTGAGAAGTCTGCACAGGAATTTTGGGGTATGACAATCCAAGGAACAATTGAGGAAACACTGGTTAGACCTGAAATTGAGGGAGCACAAACAGTATAGAAAGATCAGGAAAGTGCTTCTAAAAGCGTTGTGTGTTCCTATTATTATTATTATTATTATTATTATTATTACTACTTTAGTGCTGCTCCATGTGCTTTTCTTTACTGTTGTACAGTTTAAAATGGCAAGTTCCTGGGCACAGTAATCGTTTGTAGTAAACATTATTCGTTCGACCACTAATACAACTTTATTGGCAGATGCAGGTTAACTACATTTGTTCATGCCTATTTGTATGGAAATAAGTTTAGTACATTGTTGTCTAGATTTGTTTGTAATATAATGAGATGCAAACTATATTCAGTGTAATGAGAGGACACTCAGCAGCTGTTTACACATCTGGACGCAGGAGCACTAGTGTGGAACACCAGAACAACCTTTTTATGGTGTCCCACGCAGGTGCTCCAGTGGATACTACGGGTCTCTCCATGTGTAAAACTTGCACAAAACAAGTAAGTATTCCAGCTTTTGAAAAGGAAAAAATCATGTCTTCAGCTTGGAACTCTGCCAAAACAGACAATTGGACAACACTTCCAAGCAATGTTTCATATTACTATTTCTCGCCTAAAATATCTGTCTGCTAAGTAAACCTTTTTTGTATTCACATAGGGGAGAAAAGAATCGGGACATCTGAGGACACCAGGAACCCCACACCTCTTGAAGAAGGGGAACTCAAAACACAGCATGAGGATGTTGAGTCTGAGTTTCAGGAAGTGGGTGAAATGGTGACCACAACAGGTCAGTTGAGACCACAGCTTCAGTTAATAGATGTATGCCTGTATATTTGTTATACATGGTGTTTTTTTTTATTATTAGGTGATGTGGATGTTGTGGAAGAAGAAACTCACTTTAACAGTGCAAGTGCACAAATCCTCATCAGCGAAATAATGGTGTGCAATCAGGATTTAGAGAAGGTCTAAGAAAACATCAATGATGTTGAAAAAAGTCTGACCAACATCATCAATGTTTTAGCCAAAATGTAAAAAAATAAACATAAATGTTGTTGTTATTGTTTGTTTTTCAAAAAATTTGAAAGTAATTTGAAAGCCAAATTTTGAAGATGCACACAGTGTGTCAGCATGTGCTAGCGCACATCATAGGGAATGAATGTACATGTTTCGGGGGTGCAATCCCTTCCTCTCATCTACTTTAGGTGTGAGGAAGGGGTTGTACCCACAAAATGAGTACATTGGTATCCCATGATGGCAGATGGCACATGTTGACACACTGTGTGTATTTTCCCTACATCCCATACAACAAAATAGATGTAGGGAAAAGACACACATTTTAGGCATGGGATCATGATGGAAATCCACATTTTGAGTCCCAATTTGTGTGCATCTTCAAAATGTGGCTTTTAGAGGGGTGAGATCACCCTATCCGATGAAGGCAAAATCAACACAGTTTAGACATACTAATGTCTCATATGGCCTTCACTTTATCAAAGTTGAACTTTGTAAGTTCCTGAGTTGGGGATGTGGATGTTATGTTTTTAAACATGCCTGTTTAGCCACAAAAAAGGCTGTATCTACTCTCAAACATACATGTTATAACCAACAATGTTGGTTTGTTTAAAAACCCTTTTATAATGCACCTGTGAATGTGCTTGGAGTAAAATGTGTTATACTCAACAATGTGTGGCTTCTTCTTTAAATGCTCAATACCATTTTTTTTGAAAAGTTGTTGTAGTTACAGTGACAATGGGGGGTATTTACTAAAGACAAATCCACTTTGCACTACAAGTGCACTTTCAGTGCACTTGTAGTGCAAAGTGTATTTGCCTTTAGTAAATCACCCCACAGTGCTCTAAAATTTGCCCCAATCAGGCCATTTTAGGGACTCCATGCAATGAATTCATGGAGTTGAAAAGGATGATTATTTTTATCATTAATGCATTACATACATTAACAACAAAAACATTGTGTGTGTGTAGTAGACCCACAGTACAACATAATAGTTAGCTGAAGAAGAGATTATCACCTCATGTATCAAATAAGTTGAAGAAAATGGCCAAAAATAAAAGGCCATTGGAGAACCTAGGAGATAAAAGAAACACAAGCAGTAAATTCAATGAAATAGGAGTTCAGTTTTTACCAACAAATCTATTTTAAAAAGGTTTTAATCATTATCTAGCATATCAATTGCCCCCCTACCCGCAAAGTACACCAGATAGCTTTGCCGTATTTCATGGGACGCTTTGGGGGGGCAAGCCAGGATGGCCAGGTTCAAGTGCCGTCATGTTTTGATCCGGTGAGCCGGCCTCAGACCCAACTGAGGCCAGATAGTTGGCTGCATTTTTTCTTAAGAAAATTGTGCAAAATGCAGCAGCAAAGAATAATGTGGTTTAGTTTATAGTCCGCCATATTTATTGCAGTAAGGAATAGGCAGAACCGGCTGGCCATTATGCCAAAGGCATTTTCAACCACTCTTCTGGCTCTGGCCAGCCGGTAGTTAAAAACCCTCTGGTCCGGGGTGAGGGTCCTCATAGGGAATGGCTGCATAAGATGGTCCCCCAGCGCAAATGCTTCATCTGCTACAAACACGAATGGGAGGCCCACCATGTTGTCTTCTGGAGGTGGCAACCCCAAGCTGCCATTCTGGAGCCATCTGTAGAATTCTGTTTGGGAGATGACCCTACCATCCGGCCATTCTTCCCCACGTCCACATAGAGGAATTCATACGTCGCTGACACCACCGCCAACAACACAATATTACTATACCCCTTATAGTTATAATAGTACGACCCTGAGTTGGAGGGTGGGACGCTGCGGATGCGTTTGCCATCTATTGCCCCACCGCATTTGGGAAAGTCCCACTGCTGGGCAAATTGGGAGGCCATGGTCTGCCATTCCTGTGGGTTGGAAAGAAAACTGTGGAGTCAAAAAAGAAAAAAAAATAGTACTTTTGCACATAATATTGCAAGCAGATTAGACACAAACATTCTTGGCCAACATAAGTATAACATTTATTTAAATTAGTATTTAAAGTCAAAAGTATAAGGTACGCTTATCAGATTCCTCACCCCTTCTGATGGCCCATTGTAAAAATTTTAGGATGGGGGGGTGTTTTGGACAGGTAACCCTCTCCACTTCATTGAGAGCTGTATGCATAAATAATGTGTATTACTTTGGCCAGCTCCTCCTTACTTATACTATTGGCAGCCCACTGGACAGGTAAGAAGTGTAATAATCCAAAAATATGAATACACACTGTCCAAATTGAAGCACATTTTTACATTCTGCAATTACCTATCAAGATAATAGGAGAACAAAACTTGAAACAGTGCCATTTGAAAGTATTCAGGCAGGCACTTGCACTACATGCTTTGGTGAATTCATCCATAAATATGACCGCAAAAAAGGTAGGTATAGTGGGTATGGGTTTGGAAAAGTCAGCAGATAGAGTATTGGTATCGGTTGACTTAGTGGTTGGGGGGGAGGGAGGGTTCCAAATTAGTTTTGCCCCCCCCCCCCCAAAAAAGCCTCTTGCACTCTTCCTGAATTTAAGGACAACAATAACATTTGGACACATTTTAGGGGGTTTTTAGGGTAAGCACTACAATGGAGCTGACAAAATACGTTGTTAAGTGACTAGGCTAGGTGTATATGGGCCCAGGACAGCATGCTGGGGAGGTTAGTGAAGGCAAATATGCATGAAGGACAAAAAAAGAGCATTAAAAGCTTACAGCATGCATGAGGACAAAGAGGACATAAACAGCATATTACAATCATGGTAATTAGGGAATGATGAAATAAATTATTAAAATAAATGAATAATGATTCCTTGAGCCTGGTGGAGATCCCAGTCGTGAACTTAATATCCTGGAGACTTCTCCCCGTCAACAAGCACCACAAGGTGGTGACTAGCCTCTGCTCAGGAGTGATGGCTTGTCGCATGCAGATGTCCTGCTTCATAATATAAGGAGTAAGCAAAGCCAACAGATGGTGAAAAACGGGATCCCAAGGGAGGAGGAGCCCAAGTGACAGTCCTAAGCACAGCACAGCACAGTGAGGAGGAAAGGGCTGACACCCCCCTATCTGAGCCTGACCATTAGCGGGATTTGAACGCGCAAACACCTACTGGGTACATGTGAGTTGTATAGCTGTAGGGAACCCCCTAAAAGATCTTTTTTGTTTGATGGTTGAATAGAGCGCTATGTAATGTTTTTTTGTTTGTGTCTTTTTCTCTTTTATATCATACCGGAGCCAGATATCAGGAGGAACCAAAAGGAAAAAAGCCCCACATTCCCAGCATAAAGGAAAGTTTCTTTTTTCTCTCTTTTTTTTTATTTTTTTTATTTTATTTTTTTTCAGTTCTAGCATTTCTAATTGTGTCCCGGATATCATTAGTGAATGTGAAGAGTTATTTCATTAATTATCTAACTCATTTAATGAACTGTTATCACCTATGGGATTAATATAATATTTAATTGGCGGCAGTTTACTCATTAATTCATCAATTTATTGGCTAATCCATCAGGTCTAGCCTGTATTGGCTTTTGGAATTTATATATCCCCATATGCATCATTGGCATAAACTGGATATTTCCTTTCTTTGATACATTATAACACATACTTGTTTTTACTCACATTTTGAAGCACTTTATTTATTTAAAACACATTGTATCTACGTTTAACACATTGTGTATTTATTTATTTATTAAATTGGTTACAACCTCATTATAACTTGAAGTTTATATATATTTTTTGTGCACCTGGGATTGTCACGCAAGCACTTATATATTTTACTATACCACAACATTTGTCTTTTAACCTCACCTGCTGATCTAAATAGACTAAGGTTGATATTGCGCACTATTTATACTCTAGTATTTATTTGAAAAACGGGATGCGTCATCCGGTGATAATTCCTGAAATCATCAGGATTATTCTCCTCGATCTCCCACAGCAAAGGCATGTGAGAGAATTGGTCACGCTGGAGCAACCGATTCTTGGTCCATGAACTCCTCCTCCCCCCTGTTCATGGACTGGACTTGGGTCAAAAATATGTACTTATCAGAAAAGTACAGGAAGTAGGTGATGATATGGTGAGGATAAATGTAATCCAATCTAGGTAGGTCTTCTCTATGTGCTTATTCTATTTTAATGGGACTTTGCTATCCAAGGGCCTTTGGGGTGACTGTAGAGGAAAGGAGAGACAAGCTTGAAAGTTTATACATCTCAGGTAGACAGTTGATTTGAAGATTGTTTTTTCCTTACACGTTTTTTTATCTACTCAGAGCTGTTGTTTTGTTGTGCCCTTATAACTATTGTGGAATGTGGTGAACAAGTCTTTGACACTAACTCAGTTTGCCAGCTTAGTGATTCTAGAATCGTGGCCATTTACTTTGCCGTGGAGTTCTAGTTAGCATTGGATGACCATACCATGGGTTGAACCAGTGAGGTCAGGTTTCAGCTTTAAGGTCATCTTGTTCTTCAGATTTTTTATAATCAAGATCAACCATAGGCACTGAAGTTGCAAATACTCAATTTCTGTATCACTGCCATCACTAATAGTGACGTGAGGTGGCTAAAAAAAAATTGAGCACTTTTTTAGGTTATGATATATCTTTGACTCATCACTATTATTATAATTTTTCTTTTAATGCAGTCTTGCAGAGATCCCTCTGAGGCTGCCTTGGCCCTTGCCCCCCAGTGGCTACACAGGCCGGATTGTAGAGCCCCTATTCTATGCTATGAGTCTGCCATTTTGCTGAAGCTGGAGCCCCTGAGCAGCAGTAAATCTTTAGGCTGTCGGCAGGTCGGCATCTACATTTTCAGCACACATACAAAAAATAGAGAGCAACTATTACTATTTTTTTAACAGTACAGACACTTATTTTTGTGTTTTAAATTATTTTTTATTCATTTTCCATAGAAAATACATTACATGACATTACATAACATTACTTTCACATTCATAGTTACATACCTAACAGGTGCCT
This sequence comes from Lithobates sylvaticus, assembly GCA_028564925.1. Lineage (NCBI taxonomy): Eukaryota > Metazoa > Chordata > Amphibia > Anura > Ranidae > Lithobates > Lithobates sylvaticus. The sequence continues at coordinate 412,987,354 of CM053028.1, forward strand.
ATCTAATAGTTTTTTGAAATTATTGATGCTTCCAGCTGAAACCACTGCCTGTGGAAGAGAATTCTACATCCTTACTGCTCTTACAGAAAAGAACCCTCTACGCAATTTAAGGTTAAACCGCTTCTCTTCTAATTTTAGTGAATGGCTGTGTGTCTTTTTAAATTCCCTTTGCGGGAAAAGTTTTATCTCTATTGTGAGGTCACCAGTACAGTATTTGTACATTGAAATCATATCCCCTCTCAAGCGTCTCTTCTCCAATGTGAATGAGTTCAGTGCTCGTAACCTTTCCTCATAACTAAGGTCCTCCAGTCCCTTTATTAGCTTTGTTGCCCTTTTCTGGACTCTCTCCAGTTCCAGCACATCCTTCCTGAGGACCGGTGCCCAGAACTGGATGGCATACTCCAGGTGCGGCCGGACCAAAGTCTTATAGAGTGGGAGAATTATCGTTTTATCTCTAGAGTTAATTCCCTTTTTATTGCATACTAATATTCTGTTTCCTTTGCTTGCAGCAGTTTGGCATTGCATGCCACCACTGAGCCTATCATCTACTAGGACCCCCAGGTCCTTCTCAATCCTAGATTCCCCTAGAGGTTCTCCCCCTAGTGAGTAGATTGCATTCATATTTTTGCCACCCAAATGCATTATTTTACATTTTCTACATTAAACCTAATTTGCCATGTAGTTGCCCACCACATTAACTTGTTCAGATCTTCTTGTAAGGTTTCCACATCCTGCAGAAAAATTATTGCCCTGCTTAGATTTGTATCATCCACAAATACTGAGATTGAGCTATTTATCCCATCCTCCAGATCATTTATGAATAAATTAAATAGACTTGGTCCCAGGACAGAACCCTGGGGGACCCCACTTTCCACACCGGACCATTCCGAGTGCTCCCCACGTATCACTACCCTCTGAACTTGCCCATGTAGCCAGTTTTCAATTCATGTAGTCACCCTATGGTCCATGCCGACAGACCTTAGTTTGTACAGTAAACGTTTATGGGGAGCTGTATCAAATGCCTTTGCAAAATCCAGATACACCACATCTACGGGCCTTCCTTTATCTAGATGGCAGCTCAGCTCCTCATAGAAGTATAATAGATTGGTTTGGCAAGAACGATTCTTCATGAATCCATGCTGATTATTGCTATTGATACCGTTGTCTTTACTAAAATCTTGTATATAATCCCTTAGCATCCCCTCCAAGAGCTTGCATACTATTGATGTTGGGCTAACTGGTCTGCAATTCCCAGGCATGTATTTTGTCCCTTTTTTAAATATTGGTGCTACATTGGCTTTTCTCCAATCAGCTGGTACCATTCCAGTCAGTAGACTGTTCATAATAATTAGGAACAATGGTCGTGCAATTACTTGACTGAGTTCCTTAATGACCCTCGGGTGCAAGCTATCTGGTCCCGTCGACTTATTAATGTTATGTTTTTCAAGTCTGTTTCAAATTCTATCCTCTGTTGGCCATGAGGGTGCTTCCTGTAACGTGTCATGAGGATAAACATTGCAGTTTTGGTTACTGAAGCCCCCCGTTTCCCTCATGAAGACTGAGGAGAAGAATAAATTCAATACCTTCGTCATCTCTCCATCCTTAGTAACCAGAATAATAGGGGGGTTTTGGGACTTTAACCGATTCCCGACCGGCGCACGACGATGTACGTCGGCAGAATGGCATGGACAGGCATAAGGGCATATAGGTACGTCCCTTTAAATTTTCCGCCATGCCATCGCTTACATGCCGCCGGCAACGCGCGCTGGTCGGGACCCCCGTCAGTCCGATCGTGGGTCCAGTGGACTCGATCGCCGCGGGGATACCCGCAATTGTCTCACCGGGAGGAAGAATGGGGAGATGCCAATGTAAACAGCATCTCCCCGTTTTGCCTAGCAACAAGTGACACTGATCTCTGCTCCCTGTGATTGGAGCAGAGATCAGTGATCTGTAAAACACAGCCATGCCCCCCACAGTTAGCAACACACCCCTAGGACACACTAAACCTTTACACTGCCACCCCCTGGTTAACCCCTTCACTGCCAGTGTCATTTACACAGGAATCAGTGCATTTGTATAGCACTGATTGCTGTATAAATGACAATGGTCCCAAAAATGTGTCAAAAATATCCGATGTGTCCGCCATAATGTTGCAGTCACAATAAAAATCGTTGATCGCCGCCATTACTAGTAAAACATAAATTATTAATAAAAATGCCATAAACTATCCCCTATTTTGTAAACCCTATAACTTTTGCGCAAACCAATCAATAATCGCTTATTGCAATTTTTTTTTCACCAAAAATATGTAGAAGAATACGTATCGGCCTAAACTGAGGAACAAAATGTTTTTTTTATATATTTTTTGGGGATATTTATTATAGAAAAAAGTAAAAAGTAATGTGTTTTTTTCAAAATTGTCGCTCTATTTTTGTTCATAGCGCAAAAAATTAAAACCGCAGGGGTGAGCAAATACCACCAAAAGAAAGCTCTATTTGTGGGAAAAAAAAGGCATCAATTTTGTTTGGGAGCCACATCGCACGACCACGCAATTGTCAGTTAAACCGACGCAGTGCCGAATCGCAAAAAGTGCTCTGGTATTAAGCCAGCAAAATGGTCCGGTCTGGTAGTGGTTAAATGAAGCATACAGTGTGTGCCTCCATCCCTGGTTCAGGTATAAGAAAAAGGAAGGTGGGACTTTAAATGAGGCTATTGATTTGTGGAGGTGAAATAATTAGAAAATATATTTAATTGGCATATTGAGTCTGACAATACATAACAATGATGCACATAGTAGAAAAGGTTTAATATGTATACACACACACATACATAGTGTTGACCTCATGAATACATTACACATACATATCAAAGGGACAGCATATAAAATTTACAAGAGTTTTAACATGGATAAAATGAATTATTTCAAATTCATATATGTACACGTCATCTAAATGGCACTATGCAGCTTAGTCAATGGTAAGAGACATAGTATAATCATTTAGTTGTAGATATTGAGTCTAAGTAGGGTCCTATCAGTAGGCATGAGAATGCATCCTAAAAGCCTGATTCATTTCGTTGGATAATACCACTCTTCAGGGGCAGATGCATGCAACTCTATAAAAGACAACAAAACATGAGTAGACCAGTATGATCAAACGTTATACCCCTCAACGGGGAGTATGTGTATAAGAGAAAAGGGAGAGAGTTACTTATCCCTCTACTTACAGTACATCATGATAAGTCTGGAAAATGGGGGATGAGAAACCAGAGGCTGTCCCAATTGTCTGTACCAGGAGCTGTGGAAAGAGCCCGCATGAGAGGGACCAGGTGCACAAAACATCATCCCCAAGGTAAACGAAAGGCAGTAATCCAGGTAGTGGTATGAGTGGGCTTCATGTCTAAAAATATATACATATATTGGGTGTACTATAAATACTTTATATTGTGGGAAGTAGCTAGAGCCCAATGCCAGAGTGCAGGTGGACAAATGAATGTGAAAAGAAGTGTGTGAAGAGAAAAAAAAATCTGAGATGAAAAATGAAAAAAAGGGTAAAAAGAAAGAAAGAATATGCTGTCCCTTTGATATGTATATGTAATGTATTCATGAGGTCAACACCATGTATGTGTGTGTGTATACATATTAAACCTTTTCTACTATGTGCATCATTGTTATGTATTGTCAGACTCAATATGCCAATTAAATATATTTTCTAATTATATCACCCCCACAAATCAATAGCCTCATTTATAGTCCCACCTTCCTGTGTCATAAGAAAAACGAGACACAAAATGCGCGCTCGCACTATGCTAGATGTGAATGGGGCCTGAAAGTGAAATCAGTGCGTTAACACAAGAACAATGAGGCTCCATTCACATCTGTGTATTTCCTTGCATTTCAGAAATGTAGTGCACCAAAAATCGCACCAAGCTCCGCTCTAAAAAAAAGTGCTGAAGCTTCTTTGGGGTGATTTCTGTGTGTAGGGCAGCACATTCAGGTGGATGGGCTGCCCTATGTGTGAGGAGTGAAAATGCTCCAAAACACCTCCCCCACTCGCTAAAAAAATGCATGTGGGAATGCGAGTACCTGCTATGCAGAGATGTGAATGGGGCTTGACATCTGAGTGTTTCTGTCCACTCCCCTTTATGTACTTGTATAAAGATGGCCATACACTATGCAATCTGATTATGTATTTAGTGAGAAGGGTGATCACTGATTGATTGCATTTCATTTAAAAAATGTGCAGCTGGAAATGGGAGGGTGGATAATGCAGAGTGTGTGCTAATGAGATCAGCTGGTCAACTCCTTTCTGTGTCATGACCTACAGTCTGTAAGGAAGACAGACAGAAGCAATAGATACATTTTACATTTTGAATCATGGATGTAGGACAGTAAGGTACGTGTCTGTAGATTTTATGGAAAGCTCTGATATTTTTGCAAAAAAAAGTACATGAATGCTATATTGGTGCATAGGGGAGCTGGAATTTAGGGGAAAAAAAGGTGAACTTAGCATTAAAGAACTTCTTGGGATTTTGTTTTACTCTTCTCCGCTAAGTGCCTTTCATGTTATATCTTAGCCGCCCTGATTGCACCCTTACATTTCTTGTTGCAATGCTGATGCTGATGATGATCCCTCAGCCTTGTATTTTTTGAAGGCCCTCTCCTTCTTCATATGCATTTTTACTTTGGAGTTAAGCCACCCTGGACTTTTATTAGCTCTTCTAATTAATTTCCCATTGGGATGCACTGGCTAATACCCTTATATGCTTTTAAAGCATACCCATTTTTCCTCTGTGTTCTTTGTTCCTAAGATTTTATCCCATTTAGTACCTTCTAGCAAGGATCGTAGTTTAGGGAAGTTCTTTTGAAATTCAGTGCAATCGCTGTTTCCTAGATTGCCCCGTATTTCCACATCCGTGATCAGGTCTGTATTGTTGGTAATCAGTAGGTCTAGTAAGGCTTTGTTTCTAGTTGGTGCATTTACCATCTGACCCTTGAAATTGTCCTGCAAGACATTTAGGAAATGGCGAGCTTTAGTGCCATACTTATTTCGTAGTTCATATAATGAGCAAAGGACACTCCTATTCAGGATGTCCTTTAATCTCAGCCAGTCTGATGTGGTCCATTTTAAGTGCATCTTGTTCCCCTTCCCTGGCGGAAAGTAATGTATCTGACAGAGGCAATAAGGGACTATTATGTTGCCAGAGCATGTTTCTAAATAATTTAACCCAAGATCTAAAAGTCTCTATTGTAACTACAGCCAAATCCTTGGCTAATCCTCTATGTTGCTTTGGGAGCCAAGCTTGAATTGCTTATGATTTACTCCAACTGCACCCATTTTTTTTAGAAGCACCATGGACCCAGTCTACTATTCTCCGCAGTACTGCAGCTTCACGATACTTCTTGAAGTCTGGGAGGGATAAGCTCCCTAATGATTTTAATCTAGCCAATATCTTATAAGAGATACGCGGGCTTCTACATTTCCAAATAAATCTATTGATTAACCACTTGCTTACTGGGCACTTAAAGTGGAGCTCCACCCTCTTTTTCTCGACATCTTCAACCCCTGCCTCTATGTCCCCCTAAACACATTTGGCATAATTTTTTATTTTATTTTTTAAACTTACTGTTTTATTTTGAATTTCCCTCTTCCCTTCCGGTTTCCGGCCGCGGCCTGAGCGCGTCATCACCGCTATGCCTTCTGGGAGATGTTTTTTATCAATCCCAGAAGGCAATAGGGGCCGCTGACCGGAAATGACGCGATACAAGGCGGCGCCGGCCGGCGCCATTTTGGATAAGGGCAACTTGACTTGTTGCCAGTGTCAGCGTCCATAGCGGCGGCGGCGGCGGCGGCGGCGGCGACGGCGACGACGGCGACGAGGACGAGGACGAGGACGAGGACGAGGACGAGGCAGAGGCAGAGGCAGAGCACAAGCGCCGAGTGGAAGATAGAGATAGCAGGAAGCGGTAAGTGTGTGTGTGTGTGTGTGTGTGCGCTCGCTGTGGCAGGGGGACATTATTCTAAGTGCTGGGGGACATTATTCTAAGTGCTGGGGGACATTTTTCTAAGTGCTGGGGGACATTTTTCTATGTGGCAGGGGGATGTGTGCTGGGGGACATGTGTTGGGGGACATGGGATGTGTGCTGGGGGATGTGTGCTGGGGGACGTGTGCTGGGGGATGTGTGCTGGGGGACGTGTGTTGGGGGACATGGGATGTGTGCTGGGGGACATTATTCTAAGTGCTGGGGGACATTTTTCTATGTGGCAGGGGGATGTGTGCTGGGGGACATGTGCTGGGGGACATTATTCTAAGTGCTGGGGGACATTTTTCTATGTGGCAGGGGGACGTGTGCTGTGGGACGTGTGCTGGGGGACATGTGCTGGGGGACATGGGACGTGTGCTGGGGGATGTGTGCTGGGGGACATGGGATGTGTGCTGGGGGACATTATTCTAAGTGCTGGGGGACATTTTTCTATGTGGCAGGGGGATGTGTGCTGGGGGACATTATTCTAAGTGCTGGGGGACATTTTTCTATGTGGCAGGGGGATATGTGCTGGGGGACATTATTCTAAGTGCTGGGGGACATTTTTCTATGTGGCAGGGGGACATGTGCTGGGGGACATGGGACGTGTGCTGGGGGACGTGTGCTGTGTGCTGGGGGACGTGTGCTGGAGGACGTGTGCTGGAGGACGTGTGCTGGAGGACGTGTGCTGGAGGACGTGTGCTGGGGGACGTGTGCTGGGGGACGTGGGACGTGTGCTGGAGGACGTGTGCTGGGGGATGTGTGCTGGGGGACATGGGACGTGTGCTGGGGGACGTGGGACGTGTGCTGGGGGACGTGTGCTGGGGGACGTGGGACGTGTGCTGGGGGATGTGTGGTGTGGGACGTGTGGTGGGGGACGTGGGACGTGTGGTGGGGGACGTGGGACGTGTGACGTGGGACGTGTGGTGTGGGACGTGTGGTGGGGGACGTGGGACGTGTGCTGGGGGACGTGTGCTGGGGGACGTGTGCTGGGGGACGTGGGACGTGTGCTGGGGGACGTGGGACGTGTGCTGGAGGACGTGTGCTGGGCGACGTGTGCTGGGGGACGTGGGACGTGTGCTGGGGGACGTGTGCTGGGGGACATGGGACGTGTGCTGGGGGACGTGGGACGTGTGCTGGGGGACGTGTGCTGGGGGACGTGGGACGTGTGCTGGGGGACGTGTGGTGGGGGACGTGGGACGTGTGGTGGGGGACGTGGGACGTGTGGTGGGGGACGTGTGCTGGGGGACGTTGGACGTGTGGTGGGGGACATGGGACGTGTGCTGGGGGACGTGGGACGTGTGCTGGGGGACGTGGGACGTGTGCTGGGGGACGTGTGGTGGTGGACATGGGATGTGTGCTAGGGGACATGGGACGTGTGCTGGGGGACATGGGATGTGTGCTGGGGGACATGGGACGTGTGCTGGGGGACATTATTCTAAGTGCTGGGGGACATTTTTCTATGTGGCAGGGGGACGTGTGCTGTGGGACGTGTGCTGGGGGACATGTGCTGGGGGACATGGGACGTGTGCTGGGGGATGTGTGCTGGGGGACATGGGATGTGTGCTGGGGGACATTATTCTAAGTGCTGGGGGACATTTTTCTATGTGGCAGGGGGATGTGTGCTGGGGGACATTATTCTAAGTGCTGGGGGACATTTTTCTATGTGGCAGGGGGATATGTGCTGGGGGACATTATTCTAAGTGCTGGGGGACATTTTTCTATGTGGCAGGGGGACATGTGCTGGGGGGACATGGGATGTGTGCTGGGGGACATGGGACGTGTGCTGGGGGACGTGTGCTGGAGGACGTGTGCTGGAGGACGTGTGCTGGAGGACGTGTGCTGGGGGACGTGTGCTGGGGGACGTGGGACGTGTGCTGGAGGACGTGTGCTGGGGGATGTGTGCTGGGGGACATGGGACGTGTGCTGGGGGACGTGGGACGTGTGCTGGGGGACGTGTGCTGGGGGACGTGGGACGTGTGCTGGGGGATGTGTGGTGTGGGACGTGTGGTGGGGGACGGGGGACGTGTGGTGGGGGACGTGGGACGTGTGACGTGGGACGTGTGGTGTGGGACGTGTGCTGGGGGACGTGTGCTGGGGGACGTGTGCTGGGGGACGTGTGCTGGGCGACGTGTGCTGGGGGACGTGGGACGTGTGCTGGGGGACGTGTGCTGGGGGACATGGGACGTGTGCTGGGGGACGTGGGACGTGTGCTGGGGGACGTGTGCTGGGGGACGTGGGACGTGTGCTGGGGGACGTGTGGTGGGGGACGTGGGACGTGTGGTGGGGGACGTGGGACGTGTGGTGGGGGACGTGTGCTGGGGGACGTTGGACGTGTGGTGGGGGACATGGGACGTGTGCTGGGGGACGTGGGACGTGTGCTGGGGGACGTGGGACGTGTGCTGGGGGACGTGGGACGTGTGCGGGGGGACGTGTGGTGGTGGACATGGGATGTGTGCTGGGGGACATGGGACGTGTGCTGGGGGACATGGGATGTGTGCTGGGGGACGTGTGCTGGGGGACATGGGATGTGTGCTGGGGGACGTGTGCTGGGGGACATGGGACGTGTGCTGGGGGACATGGGACGTGTGGTGGTGGACATGGGACGTGTGCTGGGGGATGTGTGCTGGGGGACATGGGATGTGTGCTGGGGGACGTGGGACATGTGCTGGGGGACGTGTGGTGGTGGACATGGGACGTGTGCTGGGGGACGTGTGGTGGTGGACATGGGATGTGTGCTGGGGGACGTGTGCTGGGGGACATGGGACGTGTGCTGGGGGACGTGTGGTGGTGGACATGGGACGTGTGCTGGGGGATGTGTGCTGGGGGATATGGGATGTGTGCTGGGGGACGTGGGACATGTGCTGGGGGACATGGGACGTGTGCTGGGGGATGTGTGCTGGGGGACATGGGATGTGTGCTGGGGGATGTGTGCTGGGGGACATGGGATGTGTGCTGGGGGACATGGGACGTGTGCTGGGGGACATGGGACGTGTGCTGGGGGACATGGGACGTGTGCTGGGGGACATGGGATGTGTGCTGGGGGACGTGTGCTGGGGGACATGGGACATGTGCTGGGGGACATGGGACATGTGCTGGGGGACATGGGACGTGTGGTGGTGGACATGGGACGTGTGCTGGGGGACGTGTGCTGGGGTACGTGTGCTGGGGGATGTGTGCTGGGGGACGTGGGACATGTGCTGGGGGACATGGGACGTGTGCTGGGGGACGTGTGGTGGTGGACATGGGACGTGTGCTGGGGGACATGGGACGTGTGCTGGGGGACATGTGCTGGGGGACATGGGACATGTGCTGGGGGACATGGGACGTGTGCTGGGGGACATGTGCTGGGGGACATGGGACGTGTGCTGGGGGACGTGTGCTGGGGGACATGGGATGTGTGCTGGGGGACGTGTGGTGGTGGACATGGGATGTGTGCTGGGGGACGTGTGCTGGGGGACATGGGACGTGTGCTGGGGGACATGGGATGTGTGCTGGGGGACGTGTGGTGGTGGACATGGGATGTGTGCTGGGGGACGTGTGCTGGGGGACATGGGATGTGTGCTGGGGGACGTGTGCTGGGGGACGTGTGGTGGTGGACATGGGACGTGTGCTGGGGGATGTGTGCTGGGGGACATGGGATGTGTGCTGGGGGACGTGGGACATGTGCTGGGGGACATGGGACGTGTGCTGGGGGACGTGTGGTGGTGGACATGGGACGTGTGCTGGGGGATGTGTGCTGGGGGGACATGGGATGTGTGCTGGGGGACGTGTGGTGGTGGACATGGGATGTGTGCTGGGGGACGTGTGGTGGTGGACATGGGATGTGTGCTGGGGGACATGGGACGTGTGCTGGGGGACATGGGACGTGTGGTGGGGGACATGGGACGTGTGCTGGGGGACATGTGCTGTGGCAAAGGGGGGACATGTGCTGTGCAGGGGAAGGTGTGCAGCGTGAGGTAGCTTGATGTGCTGATGTATAAGGGAGGGGGGCAGGTAGATTTTATCTCTCTATACCACTCCCCCGTCACCCTCATCTGCTCTCCCTTTTCAACTTATCATTCTAAATTCAATAATTATATTTTTTTTAAATTGCAGAAGCAGTAGGACTGTAGAAAATTAATCTTTACTTGGTCTACGCCATTTACAGGTAAGCAATAAACATAATAATGCAATTGTAATTTATTCATAAATGTGTATATATTTAAATTTTCTTTTATTGTTTTAATCCTCTAGGTTGAAGATCCAAGTGGTTTTGCAAATTTCTTTTAATTAAGAAATGTTAAGCTAAATAATTTAATCTCTCTCTCTCTCTCTCTCTCTCTCTCTCTCTCTCTCTCTCTCTCTCTCTCTCTCTCTCTCTCTCTCTCTCTCTCTCTCTCTCTCTCTCTCTCTCTCTCTCTCTCTCTCTCTCTCTCTCTCTCTCTCTCTCTCTCTCTCTCTCTCTCTCTCTCTCTCTCGTTTACAAATATTGTTAAATATTCTAATAAATTATATATCCTGATATATTTTGTGTGTGCTTTTTTTTTTTTTATGATACGGTTAAAAGGTCACCATATATCTAAGGTTTGCATCTCTCACGTTACACTAAGAAAACATACATTTATAATTTCTCTATCACAGGAGATATTTATTTGGTGGAAATTCATTAGTCTTTGTGTGTCCTGGGCACACTTTATCACAGTACACACACACGCACGTACGTTATAGTCGGAGCCCTCCGTCCTGAAAGATATGGAGGAACAAACATAAACACGCCACAAGCCCAGTTCTGCTTGGTGATATGCTAAGAAAAGGGCGCTTACCTTAAAGTGGTTGTATACTCTCAATTTCAACTTGCACCTACAGGTAACAACGTTGCATTCACAGGGCTAATCCCCATTCACAACATCGGCTCGCTGAAGTTGAAGTCTCTCGTGCACATGCGCGGGGCAACGTCTTCTCTGCGGCGCTGTGATTAGTCGGAGCGGCGATACCCAGAAGTAACCGCGTGGAGAGATGGCTGCGTCTAGAGGGGGAGACGAGGACAACGTTGGGGGGGGGCGGTAATTGCGCAGACTGGGGGGGGGGCGGTAATTGCCCCCCCCCCCCACTCTCTCTCTCTCTCTCTCTCTCTCTCTCTCTCTCTCTCTCTCTCTCTCTCTCTCTCTCTCTCTCTCTCTCTCTCTCTCTCTCTCTCGTTTACAAATATTGTTAAATATTCTAATAAATTATATATCCTGATATATTTTGTGTGTGCTTTTTTTTTTTTTATGATACGGTTAAAAGGTCACCATATATCTAAGGTTTGCATCTCTCACGTTACACTAAGAAAACATACATTTATAATTTCTCTATCACAGGAGATATTTATTTGGTGGAAATTCATTAGTCTTTGTGTGTCCTGGGCACACTTTATCACAGTACACACACACGCACGTACGTTATAGTCGGAGCCCTCCGTCCTGAAAGATATGGAGGACATGGATATGGAGGATATGGAGGATATATGGATATGGAGGACATGGATATGGAGGACATGGATATGGAGGATATATGCGTCTAGAGGGGGAGACGAGGACAACGTTGGGGGGGGGGCGGTAATTGCGCAGACTGGGGGGGGGGCGGTAACTGCGCCCCCCCCCCAGTCTCTCTCTCTCTCTCTCTCTTCTCTCTCTCTCTCTCTCTCTCTCTCTCTCTCTCTCTCTCTCTCTCTCTCTCTCTCTCTCTCTCTCTCTCTCTCTCTCTCTCGTTTACAAATATTGTTAAATATTCTAATAAATTATATATCCTGATATATTTTGTGTGTGCTTTTTTTTTTTTTATGATACGGTTAAAAGGTCACCATATATCTAAGGTTTGCATCTCTCACGTTACACTAAGAAAACATACATTTATAATTTCTCTATCACAGGAGATATTTATTTGGTGGAAATTCATTAGTCTTTGTGTGTCCTGGGCACACTTTATCACAGTACACACACACGCACGTACGTTATAGTCGGAGCCCTCCGTCCTGAAAGATATGGAGGAACAAACATAAACACGCCACAAGCCCAGTTCTGCTTGGTGATATGCTAAGAAAAGGGCGCTTACCTTAAAGTGGTTGTATACTCTCAATTTCAACTTGCACCTACAGGTAACAACGTTGCATTCACAGGGCTAATCCCCATTCACAACATCGGCTCGCTGAAGTTGAAGTCTCTCGTGCACATGCGCGGGGCAACGTCTTCTCTGCGGCGCTGTGATTAGTCGGAGCGGCGATACCCAGAAGTAACCGCGTGGAGAGATGGCTGCGTCTAGAGTGGGAGACGAGGACAACGTTGGGGGGGGGGGGGGCGGTAATTGCGCAGACTGGGGGGGGGGGGGGCGGTAATTGCGCAGAATGGGGGGGGCGGTAATTGCGCAGAATGGGGGGGGCGGTAATTGCGCAGACTGGGGGGCGGTAATTGCGCAGACTGGGGGGCGGTAATTGCGCAAAATTGGGGGGGGGCGGTAATTGTGCAGACTGGGGGGGGGGGCGGTAATTGCGCAGAATGGAGGGGGCGGTAATTGCGCAGACTGGGGGGGCGGTAATTGCGCAGAATGGGGGGCGGTAATTGGGCTGAATGGGGGGGGGGGGGGGCGGTAATTGGGCTGAATGGGGGGGGCGGTAATTGCGCAGAATGGGGGGGGGGGGGGGGTAATTGCGCAGAATGGGGGGGGGGGGGGGCGGTAATTGCGCAGAATGGGGGGGGGGGGTAATTGCGCAGACTTGGGGGGGGCGGTAATTGCGCAGACTGGGGGGGGGGGGCGGGGTAATTGCGCAGACTGGGGGGGGGGGGGGGGGGGTAATTGCGCAGAATGGGGGGGGGGGGTAATTGCGCAGAATGGGGGGGGGGGGGGGGGGGGGGGGGTAATTGCGCAGAATGGGGGGGGGGCGGTAATTGCGCAGAATGGGGGGGGGGGGGGTAATTGCGCAGACTGGGGGGGGGGGGGGTAATTGCGCAGACTGGGGGGGCGGTAATTGCGCAGACTGGGGGGGGCGGTAATTGCGCAGACTGGGGGGGGCGGTAATTGCGCAGACTGGGGGGGGGGGGGGCGGTAATTGCGCAGACTGGGGGGGGGGGGTAATTGCGCAGACTGGGGGGGCGGGTAATTGCGCAGACTGGGGGGGCGGTAATTGCGCAGACTGGGGGGGGCGGTAATTGCGCAGACTGGGGGGGCGGTAATTGCGCAGACTGGGGGGGGGGGGCGGTAATTGCGCAGACTGGGGGGGGGGGTAATTGCGCAGACTGGGGGGGGGGCGGTAATTGCGCAGACTGGGGGGGGGGGGGGGCGGTAATTGCGCAGACTGGGGGGGGGGGGGCGTAATTGCGCAGACTGGGGGGGGGGTAAATTGCGCAGACTGGGGGGGGCGGTAATTGCGCAGACTGGGGGGGGGGTAATTGGGCAGACTGGGGGGGTAATTGCGCAGACTGGGGGGGCGGTAATTGCGCAGGTAGGGCGGTAATTGGGGGGGGGGGGGGGGGTAATTGCGCAGACTGGGGGGGCGGTAATTGCGCAGACTGGGGGGGGGGGCGGTAATTGCGCAGACTGGGGGGGCGGTAATTGCGCAGACTGGGGGGGGGTAATTGCGCAGACTGGGGGGGGGGGGGGGGCGGTAATTGCGCAGACTGGGGGGGGGGGGGGGGGGTGGGGATAATGCGCAGACTGGGGGGGGGGGGGTGGTAGGGGGGGGGGGGGGGGGGGTGCGCAGACTGGGGGGGGGGCGGTAATTGCGCAGACTGGGGGGGGGGGGGGGCGGTAATTGCGCAGACTGGGGGGGGGGGGGCGGTAATTGCGCAGACTGGGGGGGGGCGTGGGGGGGGGCGGTAATTGCGCAGACTGGGGGGGGGGGGGGGGGGGGGGGGGGGGGGGGGGCGGGGGCGGTAATTGCGCAGGGGGGGGGGGGGGGTAATTGCGCAGACTGGGGGCGGGGGGGGGGGTAATTGCCCAGACTGGGGGGCGGTGGTAATTTCTGTATTTCTTGTTGTACGTGCTGTATATAGTTCCTGGAGGGAGGAGGGGAGGAGAGGTTTGCATTGCTAAGGGGTGGAAACTTCCACTGACACTGCCGTTGCTATGGAAACCTGACCTGAAACCTATTACACTGCTTGTGATGCACTGAGCATGTGCGAGATCTGCATGGCTGAGATCCAGGAAGTAATACAGTCTGGTTTCATATGCCCACACTTAAGATGGCCACGGCCTGTTGCAAGTTTATAAAGTTACAAAATGCTGTAATAACCTAACAAAGCGGACCTTAGTTTACAGACCAACTTTACTAGAATACATTAAGCTTGTGTATTATAGGGGGATTTTAATTTAAAAAGTATAATTTTGGCCGGAACACCACTTTAAACACCCTTCCTGCCCAGACCAATTTTCAGCTTTCGGTGCTCTCACACTTTGAATGACAATTACTCAGTCATGCAACACTGTAACCAAATGAATTTTTTGTCCTTTTTTTCCCACAAATAGAGCTTTCTTTTGGTGGTATTTGATCACCTCTGGGTTTTTTATTTTTTGCGCTATAAATGAAAAAAAAAAACCGAAAATTTTGAAAAAAAAGCATTTTTCTTTGTTTCTGTGATAAAATTTTGCAAATTATTAATTTTTCTTCATAAATTTTGGCCACAATTTATACTGCCACATATCTTTGGTAAAAATAACCCAAATTAGTGGATATTATTTGGTCTTTGTGAAAGTTACAGACTCTACAAACTGTGGTGCGAATTATACAAAATTGATCACATCTGATGCACTGGTGACCGATCTACAAATACCCCCCAAATGACCCCTTTTTTGAAAGTAGACATTCCAATGTATTTAGTAAGAGGCGTGGTGAGCTTTTTGATGTTGTCATTTTTTTCCCACAATTCTTTGCAAAATGAATTTATTTTTTATTTTTTATTTTTTTCCACAAAATTGTCATTGTAATAGGTTATTTCTCTCACATGGCATGTGTATACCACAAATGACACCCCAAAATAAATTCTGCTACTCCTCCTGAGTATTACGATACCACATATGTGGGACTTTTACACAGCCTGGCCACATGGAGAGGCCCAACATGCAGGGAGGGCCATCACGTGTTCTAGGAGCATAAATTACACATCTAACTTGTTGACTACCTAGTACACTTTTGAAGGCCCTGGAGCACCAGGACAATGACACGTGACACTGACGTGGCACTGATGACAGATGGCACTGATACGTGGCACTGATGACAGATGGCACTGATACGTGGCACTGATGACACGCGACACTGATGTGGCACTGATGACAGATGGCACTAGTACGGGGCACTGATGACACGTGACACTGACAGATGGCACTAATATGTGGCACTGGTGACAGATGGCACTTATATGTGGCACTGATATCATGTGGCACTAATACGTGGCACTGATGAGAGATGGCACTAATATGTGACACTGATGACAGATGGCACTGATACGTGGCACCGATGACACGTGACACTGATGACAGATGGCACTGATACGTGGCATTGATGACACGTGACACTGATGACAGATGGCACTGATGACACGTGGCACTTATACATGGCACTGGGGACAGGTGCACTGGGGACAGATGGCAGCGGGCAGGGGGGACAGATGAGGACAGATGTCAGCGGGGACAGATGAGGACAGATGGCAGCGGGGACAGATGAGGACAGATGGCAGCGGGCAGGGGGGGGACAGATGAAGACAGATGGCAGCGGGCAGGGGGGGGACAGATGGCAGCAGGCAGGGGGGGGCAGATGGCAGCAGGGTGACAGATGGCAGCGGGGTGACAGATGGGGACAGATGGCAGCGGGCAGGGGGGGGACAGATGGCAGCAGGCAAGGGGGGGGGCAGATGGCAGCAGGGTGACAGATGGCAGCGGGGGACAGATGGGGACAGATGGCAGCGGGGTGACAGATGGGGACAGATGGCAGCGGGGTGACAGATGGGGACAGATGGCAGCGGGGTGACAGATGGGGACAGATGGCAGCGGGGGGACAGATGGGGGCAGCAGGCAGCGGGCAGGGGGGTACAGATGGCAGCGGGCACAGATCGCACATTTTTTTTTATTTTTATTTTTTTTACTTACGGCCGCTCTTCTCTCTCTCTCACACGCTGTCAGTGTGAGGAGAGAGAGCGGCGCTGACAGATGATCTCATATGTTTCCATATGAGATCATCTCTCATTGGACACGCCGATCTCGCTGTAAACGGCCGCTGTGATTGGCCGTTTACAGCGAGATGTGATCGGCCGTGTCCTACGGACACGGCCAGCACAGAACTTCCCCGATGCGCGCTCTCAGGAGCGCGCATTAGGGAAGTAAACAGGAGGACGTCCAGGGACGTCCTCCCGGCAGGGAGCGTCCGCGCTGCAGCCGTCTTTCGGCTATAGCGCGGGCGCGTAGTGGTTAATGACTTAAGGCTTCCGGATATTTATCGGAAAGGGTTTGAAAGATGTACAAAGCTTTCGGAAGGATCACCATTTTAATCATATTTATCCTGCCAAACCAGGACATCTTATCAACAGGAAATCCTTTCAGATCTTGTTTAAGTTTATTAACCGCTTCCCGACCACCTCAGGCAGATATACTGCGGCAGAATGGCACGGGCAGGCAAAATCCCGTATATAAACGTGATTTTGCAATTGCCTGCCTGTGGGTCGCGCGCGCGCCGCCGGGACCAGCGGACCAGCGGACCTGATGGCAATGGTGTCCCGCGATCGGGTCACGGAGCTGAAGAACGGGGAGAGGTATGTGTAAACAAACCTCTCCCCGCGCTTCTTACTCTGCCTGTCATTGATTGGCTGTTCCCGGTCATCGGAAAAGCCGATCAATGACATCAGACGTCAGCCCCGCCCCTAATGTAAAAAAACACACACACGTCACAGCCCATAACCCCTCCCCTCCCCCTAGTGGTTAACTCTTTCACTACAACTGTCATTTATACAGGAATCAATGCATTTAAATAGCATTGATTGCTGTATAAATGACAATGGTCCCAAAAATGTGTCAAAAATGTCCGATGTGTCCGCCATAATGTCGCAGTCATAATAAAATTCGCTGATCGCCGCCATTACTAGTAAAAAAAAATATTAATAAAAATGCTATAAAACTATCCCCTATTTTGTAAACGCTATAACTTTTGCGCAAACCAATCAATAATCGCTAATTGATTTTTTTTTTACCAAAAATATGTAGAAGAATACGTATCGGCCTAAACTGAGGAAAAAAAAAAAATTTTATATATTTTTTTGGGGATATTTATTATAGCAAAAAGCAAAAAATATTGCATTGTTTTCAAAATTGTCGCTCTATTTTTGTTTATAGCGCAAAAAATAAAAACCGCAGGGGCGATCAAATACCACCAAAAGAAAGCTCTATTTGTTGGAAAAAAAGGACGCCAATTTTGTTTTGGAGCCACATCGCACGACCGCGCAATTGTCAGTTAAAGCGACGCAGTGCCGAATCGCAAAAAGGGGCCTGGTCCTTTGGCTGCCAATTGGTCCGGGGCTGAAGTGGTTAAAGTGGATGTAAACCCGAAAAAAAAAATGATGTCATAATGTAGAGAATACGATTTCCTATCATTTGAGTCTTGCCACACAGAGTTACTCCAGCTCTGAGCAATCATCTTTTATTGTTCAGTGAGAGAAATCTTGACAAAGTCCCAAAAACGTTGTCAAAACCTCCCCTTGCTGTGAGTGACAGGTGATTTACATATCTCATGCACTAGCCTGAGACAGGCACATCCTGTGTAAAAAGTTCAAAATTCACTTCCCCCTCCTCTCCCCTCCTGCTCTCCCATGATTGGCTGCCTTTACTGTGTTTTGACTGGATGTTTCTCATCATGGGATGCAGTGAACAGCGAGAAGAATATAGACAGACAAGTGATTTAGGGGAGATGTATGTAGTCAGAGCTGGGCAGAGTAGAACATCCAGTGATCTGATGATTGTTATAGTGCAGTGTGTGCGTCTGAGGTCACCTGATCACAGTAGCAACATTCCTTTCCATTTCTCACTTTTTATAATTACACCCAGTAAGGCTGAATGAGCTTAGGGCCAGTTCACACCAGTGCGCTGTGCGAGATCGCATGTGATTCACACCGCACTGCAGTGCAAATCACATTCGATGTACATGCAGTGCGATTTCAGCCATACAGATAGTATGTGTGATATCACACCGCATTCGGACCAAACTCGCACAGGACCCTTTTTTTGGTCCGCACCAGAATCGCATGGGTCTTCACACCTCATGTCCTGTCAGTTTGCAGTGCGATATACGAGCTGAAATGGGGGTGTTGTTAACATTGTATGACACTCCCCAGCAGTTCGCATATGGCAGTGTGAACTGCCGTGCGAGTCGGATGCAATGTGGGAACCCGCAGTGGATTTGCAGGGTTCCCGCATCGCACCAGTGTGAACCGAGCCTCAAAGCATAGAGCCCTTCAAATGTCACCTGACTGCTCCCACCAAGGCTCGGTTCACACTTCACACCCATGCGATCCGATTCTGGTGCGGACCAAAAAAAGGTCCTGTGCGTGTTTGGTCCGAATGTGATGCGATTTCAGCCATACAGTTCTATGGCTGAAATTGCATCGCACAGACATTGCATGTGATCTGAACAGCAATGCGCTGCAAATCACAGGGACGCAGAGTTTACAGTGGGGGGTAGTACATGCAGGACAGTGTCAGATTATTTTTTTTGTTTACAATTTAATATTTTTTTTTCAAAAGGTTTTTTTGGGATCAGTGGATTTCTTTTATTTTTATAAATTTTTACAATTACATTTTTTAAATTATTTTTTACAATACATTTTTGTACTATTCTAACAATGATGGGAGGGTGGGGTTTTATTTTTTTTAAATATATTTTTTCACAGTGCTTTTGTGAAAGGGGGTGGTTGGTGTCAGTGGACGGTGTCAGTGGTCGGTGTCAGTGGACGGTGTCAGTGGGGTAGGGGGTAGTGGTCAGTGTCAGTGGGGCAGTGGACGGTGTCAGTGGGGCAGTGGACGGTGTCAGTGGACGGTGTAAGTGGGGCAGTGGACGGTGTCAGTGGGGCAGTGGACGGTGTCAGTGGGGCAGTGGACAGTGTCAGTGGACGGTGTCAGTGGGGCAGTGGGCGGTGTAAGTGGGGCAGTGGATGGTGTAAGTGGGGTAGTGGTCGGTGTCAGTGGGGTAGTGGTCTGTGTCAGTGGGGTAAGTGGTCGGTGTCAATGGGGCAGTGGGCGGTGTCAGTGGACGGCGTCAGTAGGTCAGTGGAAGGTGTCAGTAGGGCAGTGGACAGTGTCAGTAGGGCAGTGGACAGTGTCAGTAGGGCAGTGGAAGGTGTCAGTAGGGCAGTGGATGGCGTCAGTAGAGCAATGGATGGCGTCAGTGGGGCAGTGGACGGTGTCAGTGGATGGTGTCAGTGGGGTAGTGTTTGGTGTCAGTGGTCGGTGTCGTTATCAGTGGGGTAGCGGTCGGTGTCAGTGGTCGGTGTCAGTGGGGTAGTGGTCAGTGTACGTAGTGTCAGTGGGGTAGGGGTCGGTGTCAGTGGTCGGTGTCAGTGGTCGGGGCTCTGGACCGTGTCGGTATGGTCGGGGCGGTTGTTGTGTCAGTCGTTTTTTATTTTAAATTTCATTTTTTTATCTTTTTTTTTTTTTTACAATTTTTTTTTATATACTTATATATTTTTTATTTCAGCCCTGTTGGGGACTTTGGTGACATGTCAGGGGTCTAAACCGAGACCCCTGATATCTCCCATTTGAGACAAAGAAAGGACAGAGGACACAGATTCCTCAGTCCCTTTCTCTGCACTGAAGATGAATGGAGGGAAGACAGCGGCTCCTCTCCATTCATAAACTGAGCATAGTAACACAGGTTACTCTGCTCAGTTATCACAGGACACAGATCGATCGGTAATGAACGCTCTGTGTCCCATTCAGAAAAGAAAGGGGCAGGTAATTGACATACGGACCCCTTTCTCTGCTCTCCATCCTGACAGATTCCCCCTCGTGCCCCCCCCCTCGCAGCCTGCGGTAGAGGAGAGGATTGGAGAGGAGAGGGAAGCCAGCTGCATGGAACGAGGGGGGGGGGCGGAGGAGGACGAAGGCAGTGGGGGTGTGGAAGACACGGAGGAGTAACATGAGTGCGCTCTGCTTTCATCACAGAACGTGCTCTGTCACTCCTGCACATGCACGCAGCCTCACCAGGCGCGAGGCTCGTCCTGGTTGGCCGTGGGAGTGTAGTGGTGGGCGGAGGTGTCCTCTGGCACCACGCCTACCGAGTGCCGAGAATTAAAACGCCCACAGAATCTGGAAGTTTGTGGGGCTCCTAGCAGGTGAGGGGGTGACTTTTGAAATATAAGGATACATGCAGGAGGCATATAAATCCTTATATATATTAACTATGCTAATCCTTTAAAAATTATGACAGTGGGTTTACTTTATTTGTTCCGCCTATCACGGACGAGGATGAGAGGTTGTCCGTGATAGGCGGAACACTGACTTCTGGGAAATTGAGTGTTCCGCCTATCACAGACGAGGAGGCGCAGCATTTGAACATTGGAATGGCCACCGTCTGTCTGCATGACACGCTGATCATGTAGGCAGACGGCGGCGACTTGAGTATAAGTCGAGGGGGGCACTTTCAGCCCAAAAAAAAGGGCTGAAAATCTCAGCTTATACTCGAGTATATACGGTAATTCTCCTGAATATATTCTCTTCAAAATAATTTTTAATGATAGATCAGGTATCTGTAATATGATCCTACTAGATCTCACAATATTTTCTGTTACTTCGACTGCAAAATAAACACTAAACAATTGCTTCATATTTGTGTCAAAAGTCTTTTCCATATTTGTCAAACCACTGGAGAAAAAAAACTATTATTTTCTGATCACCTTCTTCTTTTAATTAAGACAAAGTTACTGAAATTGAATTCTCAGATACCTCAATATGTCTATATGCGTGTGCAAAATGGGAAAACAATAATTTTACCCTATCCATTAAAACTCCACAAAACTAATGCTAAGTAATATAAGGTGTAAGGGTCTGCTGTTGCTGTGTTTTACATAATTGCTGGTCTGGCCTAAGCTACCTACTGCCCAGATGTTTCTTTTTTTTATGGTTCTTTCTGCTATCCTTAACTACTTCCCACCCGGACACTGTATATATACGTCCGGGTGGGAGCCGTCTACTTCTGATCGGACGTTCCTGAACGTCCTTCAGAGGTAGTGGGATCGCGCGCGTGCGTGCCCGCGCAGCGGCACAATCCCGATGCGCTCTAGTCACCCAGACACGGCGCAGCTCGGATCGGCAGGAGGACTCTGTGATTGGCCCTCCTGATCACATGACGGCCATGTCCAATCACAGCCGTCATGTGATGTAAGCAAACTGCCGGTTGCTAGGCAATCGGTTCTCCTCTCCTCACACGGAAGTCGTCGCTGAGGAGAGGAGAGCGGATCGCTGCAGCCGGCTGGTGATCAGTGAGTATTAGCTGTTTTTTTTACAGCTTTCTACTCACTGATCACCAGTCTAGTCTAAACATACATGTCCCCACACATGTCCCCAAAACATACATGTCCCCAAAACACACATGTCCCCAAATAATAAAAACACACATGTCCCCCACATATATCCCAGTAAATAAACATGTGCCAATGATTATCTGCACACATATGTCCGTGATCACCTGCACACATCTGTACATGATCATTTGCGTACATATGTCCGTGATCACGCGAACCAATTATTATACACTTAACAGAATTTTTTTTACTAAAAACATGTAGCAGAATACATTTTGGCTTAAAATTATGACAAAATTTGATTTTATTGGATTTCTTTTAAAAAAGAAAGGAGAAAATATTGCTTTTTTTCTAAATTTCTGCTATTTTTCGCTTATATCGCAAAAAATAAAAATCGGAGTCGTGAATAAATACCACCAAACTAAAGCTCCATTTGTGTAAACAAAATGATAAAAATTTATTTGGGTGCAGCATTGCATGACCGCGCAATTGTCTATGAAAGTGCGAGAGCGCTGAAAGCTGAAAATTGGTCTGGGAAGGAAGGGGCAAAAGTGCCCTGTATTGTAGTGGTTAAGGTTGCTGTTTTCTTTAGGTTGGGCTGCTCCTTGGATTTGCTGCTACTACGAGAAAAAAAAATCCACCTCAGAAGCACCTCTGCAAACACACAAAACATTGGGGCTGATTTCCCCTGTTCACTTTGTGATGGGATTTGCAAGGGAATTTGTTGAGAAAGAATATACCCTAGAGTTGGGTGAAAAAAGTTAGCTTTTAAGTTAAGTTATTCCATAGAGGCAGAATTACTGGCACGCTTCTGACCCCAAACTGTGGTGCTTCTCATACCAAGAAAGACAAGAATAGACTATGTACAGTGCCTTGAAAAAGTATTCATACCCCTTGACATTTTCCACATTTTGTCATGTTACAACCAAAAACATAAATCTATTTTATTGGTATTTTATGTGATAAACCAACACAAAGTGGCACATGATTGTGAAGTGGAAGGAAAATGTTAAATCGTTTTCAATTTTTTTTTTACAAATAAATATCATAAAAGTGTGACTTGCATTTGTATTCAGCCCCCTTTTTACTCTGATACCCCTAACTAAAACCTAGTGGAACCAATTGCCTTTAGAAGTCACCTAATTAGTAAATAGTAAATAGAGTCCACATGTGTGTAACTTAATCTCAGAATAAATACAGCTGTTCTGTGAAGCCCTCAGAGGTTTGTTAGAGAACCTTAGTGAACAAACAGCATCATAAAGTCCAACAACACACCAGACAGGACAGGGATAAAGTTGTGGAGAAGGTTAAAGCAGGGTTAGGTTATAAAAAAAACATCCCAAACTTTGAACATCTCATGGAGCACTGTTCAATCCATCATACGAAAATAGAGTATGGCAGAACTGCAAACATACCAAGACATGGCCGTTCACCTAAAGTGACAGGCCAGGCAAGGAGAGCATTCATCAGAGAAGCAGCCAAGAGACTCATGGTAACTCTGGAGGAGCTGCAGAGATCCACAGCTAAGGTGAGAGAATCTGTCCACAGGAGAACTATTAGTCGTGCACTCCACAAATCTGGCACCCTTATAGAAGAGTGGCAAGAAGAAAGCCATTGTTGAAAGAAATCCATAAGAAGTCCCATTTGCAGTTTGCAAAAAGCCATGTGGGGACACAGCAAAC
This sequence comes from Lithobates sylvaticus, assembly GCA_028564925.1. Lineage (NCBI taxonomy): Eukaryota > Metazoa > Chordata > Amphibia > Anura > Ranidae > Lithobates > Lithobates sylvaticus. The sequence goes on from CM053028.1 coordinate 413,010,570, forward strand.
ATGTATAAGATGATGCACTGGTCAGATGAGACAAAAATTGAACTTTTAAGCCTTAAAGCAAAACGCTATGTGTGGCGGAAAAATATCACTGCACATCACCCTGAACCCGCCATCCCCACCGTGAAACGTGGTGGTAGCATCATGTTGTGGGGATGCTTTTCTTCAGCAGGGACAGGGTAGCTGGTCAGAAATGATGGGAAGATGGATGGAGCCAAATACAGGACAATCTTAGAAGAAAACCTGTTAAAGTCTGCAAAATACTTGGCAGATGTTCTCCTTTCAGCAGAACAGCGACCATAAATATACAGCCAGAGCTACAATGTAATAGTTTAGATCAAAGCATATTCATGTGTAAAGCCCCATACACACGCTCGGATTATCCGAGGACCAGGTCCGTCGGATCATGTCCGTTGTACTTTGTCCGATGTTGGTTTTGCGTACACACGGTCGGACAAAGTTGTCGGAAAATCCGATCATTCTGAACGTGGTGACGTTTGTTGCCTACGACGGGACTACGTAGAGGCTAGTAGCCAATAGCTTTGGTCTTGTAATGTGATCTGAGCATGCGTAGCACTTTGTCCGTCGGAATTCACTACACACGATCGGATTTGGTGTGATCGGACTTTGTTGTCAAAAAATCTATCCAGCAGGAGATAGGACTTTGTCCGTCGGACAATCCGATGGAAACTGTCCGATGGTGCCTACACACGGTCGGAATTTCCGACAACATTGTCTGATAGGACAGAATCCATCGGAAAATCCGACCGTGTGTATGGGGCTTTAGAATGGTCCAGTCAAGATCCAGACCTAAATTCATTTGATAATCTGTGGCAAGACTTGAAAATTGCTGTTCACAGATGCTCTCCATCCAATCTGACAGAGCTTGAGGTATTTTGCAAAGAAGAATGGGCAAAAATGTCACTCTGTAGATGCGCAAAGCTGGTAGAGACATCCCCAAAAAGACTTGCAGCTGTAATTGCAGCGAAAAGTGCTTCTACAAAGTATTGACTCAGAGAGGCAGAATACAAATGCACGCCACACTTTTCACATATTTATTTGTAAACAATTTTGGAAATCATTTATCATTTACCTTCCATTTACAATTATGTGCCACTTTGTGTTGGTCTACCGCTTTCTTTTGGTGGCATTTGATAATTTCTGTAGTTTTTCTTTTTTGCGTTATAAACAAAAAAAAGAGCGACAATGTTGAAAAAAACACAATATTTGTACTTTTTGCTATAAAAAGAAATCTCCCCATTTTTTTTTTTTTTTAATCAGTTTAGGCCGATATGTATTCTACATATTTTTGGTAATAAAAATTGCAATAAGCGTATATTGATTGGTTTGTGCAAAAGTTATAGCGTCTTTACCAATTCAGCCCCGGATCATTTGGCTGCCCAAAGACCAGAGCGTTTTTTGCAGATCTGCACTGCATCAATTTAACTGACAATTGCGTGGTCGTGCAACATGGCTCCCAAAAAAAATTGACGTCCCCCCCCCACAAATGGAGCTTTCTTTTGGTGGTATTTGACCACCTCGCTATAAAAAAAAAAAAAGAGCGACAATTTTGAAAAAAACGCAATATTTTTTACTCTTTGCCATAATAAATATCCCCAAAAAATATATAAAAATTTTTTTTTTTTTCCTCAGTTTAGGCCATACGTATTCTTCTACATTCTTCTCTAATTGATTGGTTTGTGCAAAAGTTATAGCGTTTACAAAATAGGGGATAGATTTATGACATTTTCATTAATATTGTTTTACTATTAATCTCGGCGATCTGCGATTTTTATCATGACTGCGACATTATTGCAGACAGATTGGACACTTTTGATGCTATTTTGGGACCATTCACATTTATGCAGCAATCAGTGCAATTAAAAATGCACTGATTACTGTGTAAATGTGACTGGTAGTGAAGGGGTTAACCAGTAGGGGGCTCTGAATGGGTTAGTTGTGTCCTAGGGAGTGATTCTAACTGTGGGGGGGCTGGGCTATGTGTGACATGACACTGATCACTGCTCCCGATCACAGGGAGCTGTGATCAGTGTCGGTGTCACTCGGCAGAATGGCGAAATGCTTGTTTACATCAGCATTTCCCTGTTCTTCCTCTCAGTGAGACGATCGCAGGTATCCCCGTGGACATCAAGTCTGCGGGACCCGCGATCACACTTACTGAGCCACCGGCGTGCTCAGTTCACATTACAAGACCAAAGCTATTGGCTACTAGCCTCTACGTAGTCCCGTCGTACGCAACGAACGTCACCACGTTCAGAATGATCGGATTTTCCGACAACTTTGTCCGACCGTGTGTACGCAAAACCAACATCGGACAAAGTACGACGGACAGGATCCGACCGACCTGGTCCGCGGATTGTCCGACCGTGTGTATGGGGCTTAAAACTGTGCCGGCTGGTCAGCAAGTGGTTAATGATGTATGATTTGCCATATACTTGCCATATACTATGCAAAACACCATGAAACACCATAACATTTTTGAATTTAGATATTGTGCCTGTACCATCCCACATCTCATAGTTCCCTGGTAATCAGGCAGACCACCTTATCATGATTAACCAACATGGAGTTATAGGAAAGACTGAACATGGTCAAATGTCAAGAATAGAAGAATCTATTTGAGAGTTCCCTGGGATTCAGAGTTCCTGGGATGTGTGTATGTGGTAATGCATGTAGGCCCATGTAAAACATTGGGCTTCTTAGTATAAATTATTATTATACGGAATTCACAGTGCCGATAGTTTACGCAGTGCTTTACGATATAAAGGGGAACAGTACAATTACAATACAGTTCAATACAGAAAGAGTAGGAGGGCCCTGTTTATGGAGCTTACAATCTAAAGGGAGTGAGAGGTGGTACAAAAGGTAATAGCTGCAGGGGATGATCTGATGGAGGTGACTTAGGTACAGTTCTTAGGTGGAGGTTGGGTAGGCTTCCATGAATAAGTGAGTTTTCAGGGATCGCCTAAAGGCAGACAGGGTAGGAGCTGACTGGACATACTGGGGCAGGGAGTTCCAGAGGATGGGAGAGGCTCTGGAGAAGTCCTGGAGGTTAGCATGGGAGGAGGTAACAAGGGAGCTAGAGAGCAGGAAGTCCCGGGAGAAATGGAGAGGACGATTTGGGCAACATCTGCAGATGAGGTTGGTGATGTAGCTGGGGGCGATGTTGTAGATGGCCTTGTATGTTGTGCTTGGTATTTTGAATTGTATAGGGGAAGCCAGGGAGATATATAGGCCGAGATGGGCAGCAGTCACGGATAGGTCAGAGTCTAGGATTACACCTATCACCCTGGCATGTGTGGAGGGACCAATTGTGCCTTTGATCTCAATGGTAAAGTCATGGGGAGGGGATTGGCTTATCAATATTCACTTTTATAAAGTAGTTAATGTCACGTATTTCAACATTGAGCCCTATGAGCTATGTGAATCCAAAGTTTATCAACAGTTCCTTATAGACCTCTTTTTCACCAAATTTGATAAAAATTTGGCCACACTGTACTGAACCAAACATACTTTCAAGGGGGTGTACAGATTACAAGACTGGCCTGACAAAAATTGGAAATCTTTCAGAAGATGAGACTGTCCAATTATATGTACCGTATTTATCGGCTTATAACACGCACTTTTTCCCCCTAAAAATCGGGGCAAAGTCGTGGGTGCTTGTTATATGCCGATACCCCCAAAAAAATATGTCAAAAATGTCAAAAATGGCAAGTGCCGCCGAAAAATAGCGAGCGCTGCCGAAAAAGACCGAATTGCGGACGAAAAAACCCGAAGCCGCGCCGGAATAGACCAAGCAGACTGTTCGGCTCTGCTCGTAGTCCCGCCTCCCTGCGCTCGCTCCGGAAACAGCAGGGAGGCGGGACCGCGAGCGGAGCTGAACAGTTGGCTCGGCCTTTTCCGGGGCCACTTCGGTCTTTTTCGGCCGCGCCTCGGTCTTTTTCGGCGGCGCGCGCGACAGAGAGTCTCGGCGATGGGAAATTTAAACCCGGACCGGACTTCAAATGATGCTGGCAAGGTACAATGACGCTGGGCATGGCTGCAATGACGCTGGGCAGGGCTGCAATGACCCTGGGCAAGGCTGCAATGACCCTGGGCAAGGCTGCAATGATGCTGGGCAAGGCTGCAATGATGCTGGGCAAGGCTGCAATGATGCTGGGCATGGCTGCAATGACGCTGGGCAAGGCTGCAATGACGCTGGGCAAGGCTGGGCAAGGCTGCAATGCTGGGCAAGGCTGCAATGACGCTGGGCAAGGCTGCAAACGACGCTGGGCAAGCTGCAAATGACGCTGGGCAAGCTGCAAATTACGCTGTTTTTTTTTTTTTCCTTAAACTTCCCTCCTAAAACGTTTTTTTCCTTAAAATGCCCTCCTAAACTTGGGGTGCGTGTTATACGCCGGTGCGTGTTATACGCCGATAAATACGGTATTTAAATATGGCAATTGGCATTTAGCAGTTTTCCTGGAGTTCAGCTTTAATATTTAAATTCCTATTTTAAGACGTGTCTTAGTTTTCCAGTGTGCATGTGTTTATCCTAATAAAAAGCATTACCCATGCTAACCACATTGGAATGTAATAAATGAACCTCATTTATTCAAAAGTTGTCATTTCTAAAAGCAAAAATGAATGTTTGTTTCTCTGCTGTTAGTGGTACTTTTCACAAAGACTATTTCATGGTTCATTGAACCTTAAAGGACATTGATGATAAATGCATATTATTGGAAGGAGCAAAGCGTGCATTGGAGTTGGGTGTTCTCATGTGTTACTAAAACTTTAAAAGTGTTTTGCCAATATCTTAAGACATTTAGGAGGATCTACAAAACCTGGGGCAAAGGAGAGGCAGAGCATTGTTTGACAGCAACGTTCACCAAAAAATAATTATGTTGGAAAATGATTTGTTTAAATCTTTGTAGCTTTTGTGCTTAAGCTTTTGGGAAAAAAGTGTATTTAATAGAGCACATGATACATTATATTTTTTTTATACAAATGCTCTGTAATTAAAAGTACATTACAAGCCAAATATTTGCTTTTTATATCTTGGATAGATCAAAGGGGTTGTAAACCCTTGTGTTTTTTCACCTTAATGCATCCTATGCATTAAGGTGTAAAAACACCTGGCAGTCACCAGCCCCCCCATTTTACTTACCTGAGCCCCTTCATCTCCTCGGAGGGGATGTGCTGTCATTTTCTCCACGGGGTCCTGGCTCTTGATTGGATAGATTGACAGCAGTGCAGCCATTGGCTCCCGTTGCTGTCAATCAAATCAAATGATGTAGACTCCGGGGTGCGGGCCCGAGTATGGCATTCGTGTCTGTGGACGCAAATGCTGGACTTGGGAGCATGTCCGCAAGGTAACCCCCTCGGGAGAATGCTTCTCCTAGGGGGTTATCTGATGTGGATAGGAGCTGCGATCCCCAGAAGAGGATGTACGGGGCCACTCTTTGCAAAACGAGCTGCACAGTGGAGGTAAGTATGATCTTTTACAATCACTTTAACCTTGACCTACAGAAGGTTTTAACCCTTCATGACCAGTGCTATCCAGTACTGCGCTACTTTGACTGGCAATTGTGCAGTCATGCAACACTGTAAGCTAATAAAATGTATATCATTTTTTGTTCACACAAATAAAGCTTTCGTTTTATTTTTTTTATTATATAAATGAAGACTGAAAATTTTGAAAGAAAAAAACATGATATTTTCTGCTCTCTGTTATAAAACATATCTAATAAAAAAAAAAATTCTTAAAAAATGTAGGTCAAAATGTATTCTGCTACTGCTCCCTGTCATTGGGAGAAGTGATCTCTGTCATGTTGTAGGGAGCCCATCCCCCCTACAGTTATAACATATCCAGGGAACACACTCACCCCTTTGATCGCCCCCTACTGTTTAACCCCTTCCCCGCCAGCGTCATTTATACAGTAATCAGTGGCTATTTGTAGCGCTGATCGCTGTATAAATGTCAATAATCCCAAAATAGTTTCAAAATTGTCCGATCTGTCCTCCATCATGTCGCAGTCTTGATAAAAATCGCAGATCGCCGCCATTACTAGTAAAAAAAAAAATTATAAAAATGCCATAAATCTATCCCCTATGTTGTAGATGCTATAACTTTTGCGCAAACCAATCAATATACATGTATTACGATTTTTACCAAAAATATGTAGAAGAACACATATTGGCCTAAACTGTGGAATAAATTTGTGTTTTTATATATTTTTGGGGGATATTTATTATAGCAAAAAGTAAAAAATATCGCTTCAAAATTGGCCGTCTTTTTTTGTTTATAGCGCAAAAAATAAAAACTGCAGAGGTGATCAAATACCACCAAAAGAAATCTCTATTTGTGGGAAAAAAAAAGACATCAATTTTGTTTGGGTACAATGTTGCACGACCGCGCAATTGTCAGCTAAAGTGACACAGTGCTGAATCACAAACAATGGCCTGGTCAGGAAGAGGGTAAAACCGTACGGGGTTGAAGTGGTTAATATAGGTTGCTTTGATGGCAGACACATACTCCACCCTCACTACTGCTTTGAAGGTATCCCAAACAATATGTTCCTGGGCCATTTCAAGGTTGTCTACCCAGAAGGAAGTAAAGGGTATTGACCTCATCCTGTAGCCAACCAGGAGCCAAGCTCCAAGCACCCCACCTCCCCCCTCATTGCAGGGAGCTAAATCTTCTCTAATAAAGAGGTATGATCATACAGGCTATCAGCCAATTTAGCAAAAGCCACATCAGTCTTGGAGGAGAACTCATGGGTTCTGAATAAGTTGGAGTAACTCTTCAAGTAGAGGTGTTTCCAGCCCCAGAGCTCAGTGAAATGAGAGGCCCATGCTGTCAGATCATTGGAAGAGGCTGAATGAATCTAGAGAGGCATCTAAAATGCCAGTATAGTCCCCTGAAAGCATAAAAGGAAAGTATAGATACTGTAGATATTTTTATAGCACTTCATAGAGTAACTGTGTCTTGCTAAGAGGGGGTATGCAGATGTTAACCAGGACCAATTTTCATGCATAAATATCTACAACCAATGCCTAATATCGACCTATCCAGTCAGAAACCACCTGGTGAATGGTACAGGGCACAGCTTTAATAATTAGTATCAAGATACCCCTGGTGTATGAGGAATAGGTGGCATGCAGTGCCCTTTGAATCTCAAAACCTACACCACTCTTCTACTGGTGAGACACTTGCAGAAACATGATCGGTGGTTGAAGGAGCTTGAGATATTGAAAAACGGGTGCATGTTTAAATGTATCATTTAAGCCTCTGACATAAAGACCATATAAATATTGTTACTCATAATAACCAATAACCCTGTAGAGAAAATGGGATACAGTGTAACAGAGCTCTGTTCCTAAAGGTTTTGCACATGCCATGGTGGGGGACCATGTCGCCGAAAGCTAGAGAGGCAACCTGGCATAAAGGCAACAAATATACATTCTACCCAGAGAGAGGCATAAGTAAAAATATTTCCCTTAGAGACCCCTTGCTGCTATACCAAACAAAAATAAAACAGTCCAAGTATGCAGCTTTAGTCCCAAAAATGACCCCCCCTCCACTCACTTCAAGAAACAATTGAGCTTCCTAAAGCCATAATACAGAAACAAAGCTGGGTAACACTCATAAAACACTATAAACGTGTAGCCCACAGGATCATAGGGTATCCAACCATTCATTAGCCTATTGTGGGGGTCTCCAAAAACGTAACCAACCCCTGGTGTTTTACCATAAGTCTTCTAGGGTATAGCATACTGCATTGCACCCCTCTTTCCTTTAGCCTTCGGTGTACATCCTGTAAGGATCTGCTTTTTTTCTGTATCTCCTCTGTAAATTCTGGGAACAGCATAATCTTGGCATTCTCATGTTTAACTTTATGATGTTTATGGGCTTCTGCCAGTATAGTGTCCCACTCTCAGAAGTTTAAAAATCTTACCAGGAAAGGGCTGGGAGGAGAGCCTGGGAGGTCGTCTTCCGATAGGGACCCAGTTTGCCCACTCTACCATATAAGTAGGTGGAATTTCAGGCATGCAGAGAAGTCGCTTGAAGAAGCACTCTGCAAACACAGTTGGATGGTGGTCATCTGCACCCTCAGGTAGGCCCACCGCTCTGATATTATTGCAGGATTGCCAATTTTAAGGACACTCACACCATGACCTGGAGGCCAGAAAGCATGTGATCCAGAGGTATCCTCCACCGCCCCAGTGCGATCCTCCGCCTCAGTTATGAGTCCCCTAATTTTATCTAGGATGTGTCTAATTAGAATGCATTCTGATGCTGATGATCTATGCAGGCCATGAGCACAGCCATGTATGGCATCTAGAATGGGCTTTGTGATTGCCTCTGAACCTGAGCTGGAAGGCATGGAGATGCAGACTCAATGGCCTGTGATGGAGTATCCATCACAGCTGTATTGGCATGGGCCATCTTCTCCATTATCAAGGAGAATCTGCTACCCAGAGAGCAGGAGGGAGAGGAGGAAATGGCAGTGGAAGGACACATGACCTGCCCTCTTAATGTCCTTGAGGCCACGGATCCTTTGAGGGCTTCCCCTTTGCCAATATGAGCCCAAAACAGACCAGCTCCTGATTGCCTTACACACCAACTGAGCTATTTAAAGCAGGATGGTTCAGCCAACAGCCACAGAAAACACGGCGCCAATCATATTTTGATAGGGTTGTAGATGTCTTGTGATAATTGTAACTAATCACCATCCTTATAAGATTTATGTGAAGTGGCACAAGGTAAACCAGGTTCTCTATAATATGAGGACATATAGCTTATAGAATTTTTTTTTTTTTTTCAAAAATGAAAGAATGCATTGAATTCAAGTCTCCTGTTCTGACTGTTCTCTGCCACTTGTAAAGGTTCATGATCTACTTTTTCTTCCTTTGATTTAGTACATATTGCTCAGAATTCTTTGTTTGCAGAGCTAAAAGCTGACTGCCAGTGTAGTCGGTTTTAGGAAATACTTATTAACAGATAAAAAGCCAGAGTATGCAAGTGCAGTAGAAAGAAAATATTCTTTAGCGAAAGCCGACACTGCTATTTGCAACACTTTCAAAGGAAGAGCAAATGAATAGATAGAATAGCATGGCTCTACAATAACCATGTAGCTATTTAATCTATATAGATATTTAAAGCAGAAAGTCCCTAAAAATAAACAAAACTTGTATCAATATTCAGAATTCACAATATAAGTTAAGGAAACTGTTTAAAAAGTAACTTTTTTCTTGTATAAATGGAAAACCTGTGACAGTAGGCCACAAATTTATGCTCAGGCAATAATCATGCAATTTTGTTCCAGTGAACCATGGGGCAATGACCTCAGGAGAATGTTCAGGCTCCTAATGCCTAATCACTAATGCCTCCTCAAAGCTCACATGAAAGGTTGCTGTGTAATGTAGGATTCCCATAATTACAGCAAACTGTCTTTCAATTTGACTATATGGTCACTGATTAAAGTTAGGGAAATAGCTGGAAAAATGTACTATTTTCTCTAATAATGGTAACGCCCCCCCCCAGGGCATATTTACTCCAACGTCCCTGGTTCTGCTGTTTGTTTACATCCAGCACTGCAAGTGACCCAGCCCTGCTTTTGTATTACAGCCCCATAGGGATCCATAGGTTGTTCTCATTGAGCTGAAGATGCTTTAGACTAGGGATGAGCCTGATGTTCAAGTCGAACGTAATTTTGACTCGAACATCGGGTGTTCACCGAATAGCGACTAATTTGGGGTGTTTGCTGCAAATTCAAAAGCCTGGGAACACCCTTTAAAAGTCTATGGTAGAAAAGAAAAGTGCTAATTTTAAAGGCTTATATGCATTGTATTGTCATAAAAAGGGTTTGGGGACCTGGGTCCTGCCCCAGGGGACATGTATCAATGCAAAAAAAAGTTGTAAAAAGTTTTTTCGGGAGCAGTGATTTTAATAATTCTTAAAGTGAAACAATAAAAGTAAAATATTCCTTTAAATTTCATACCTGGGGGTGTCTATAGTATGCATGTAAAGTTGCACATGTTTCCTGTGTTTAGAACAGTCCAAGAGCAAAATGAAATTTCTAAAGGAAAAAAAGTAATTTAAAACTACTCGCGGCTATAATGAATTGCTGTTCCCGGCAATACAGATAAAAGAAGTAATTGAAAAAAATGGCATGGGATCCCCCCAGTCTATTACCAGTCCCTTTGGGTCTGGTATGAATATTAAGGGGAACCCCCGAACCAAAATAAAAAAAATGGCGTGGGGGTCCCCCCAAAAATCCATATCAGACCCTTATCCAAGCACGCAACCCGGCAGGCTGCAGGAAAAGAGGGGGGACGAGAGAGTGCCCCCCTCCTGAACTGTACCAGGCCACATGCCCTCAACATGGGAGGGTGCTTTGGGGTAGCCCCCAAAGCACCCTGTCCAAATGTTGATGGGGACAAGGGCCTCATCCCCACAACCCTTGTCCGGTGGTTGTGGGGGTCTGCTGGCAGGGGGGATATCGGAATCTGGAAGCCCCCTTTAACAAGGAAACCCCCAGATCCTAGCCTCCCCCCCTGTGTGAAATAGTAACGGGATACATGTACAAATGTACCCCTACCATTTCACAAAAAAACTGTCGAAATGGTAAAAATGACAAGACACGGCTTGGGAAAAGTCCTTTATTTAAAAATAAAAAAATAAAAATGTCCCACAAAGTCTTGCTCCGCCGATGGACCAAAAAAGAAAAACAAAAAAGACAACCGACCCACCTCCATGGTGGCCGTATGACGTGTCTTTTCTTTGACAGTTCTTTTATAACTGATGGAGGGGCCACACCATGGCTCTAACACACGGGGACTTCCCTATAGCTTTTCCGGGGCATCAGAGGGGGGCGGGGCCACCCGGTTACGTAAATGGGTTAAAAAGCATTATTAAAATCACTGCTCCCGAAAAAACTTCAATTTTTAAAACTTTTTTTGCATTGATACATGTCCCCTGGGGCAGGACCCAAGTCCCCAAACACTTTTTTATGACAATAACTTGCATATTAGCCTTTAAAATAAGCACTTTTGATTATTCATGTTCGTGTCCCATAGACTTTAAAGGTGTTTTGCGTGTTCAAACAAATGTTTTGCCTGTTCGCATGTTCTGCTGCGAACCGAACTGGGGGGTGTTCGGCTCATCCCTACTTTAGACATAATAGATGTTCCCATAGATGTTATTTTTCTGTCCTATGGACACAAATAGAAACTGAGAGGAAATCTCTACATACTAAGGTAAATGCCTCTTATTGGAAGGTTTTCTCTTACCTCTTGTCTCTCTGTCTCAGCAACAGTTGTAACCAGCATTTGGAAAGAGGGAAAGTCTCCTTATAGGGGACACAGACAGCAATATCATTTTGACAGGTGTTCTAATTCTTCCATACTCTGTCTTAAAAAAAGAGGCTACAGATACCTCCTAACCCTTTCCAGCTGGCCCTTTAAAAATGTGTAACACTGGAGGTATTACATAGGCATACCAGTTATGTAATTACTGTGATTGGTAGTCACAGTGATCTTATTATAGGGAGCCCATTCCACCAGTCCCACTTGTAAACAGTGACTGGGATCTGTTGGTGACATCACTGAGTGAACACACTCCCTGCATAGAACAATGACACCAGCTGTATGCATACTAGGGATGAGCCGAACACCCCCCCGTTCGGCTCGCACCAGAACCCGCGAACGGACCTAAAGTCCGTGCGAGCTTTAGAACCCTATTAGTTATAATGGATGCGAACGTTCGAAATTAAAAGTGCTCATTTTAAAGGCTAATATGCATGTTAATGTCATAAAAAGTGTTTGGGGACCTGGGTCCTGCCCCAGGGGACATGTATCAATGCAAAAAATTTTTTTAAAAACGGCCGTTTTTTCAGGAGCAGTGATTTTAATAATGCTTAAATTGAAACAATAAAAGTGTAATATTCCTTTAAATTTCGTACCTGGGGGGTGTCTATAGTATGCCTGTAAAGGGGCGCATGTTTCCCGTGTTTAGAACTGTCTCTGCGCAAAGTGTCATTTTTGAAAGTAAAAAAGCTATTTAAAATCACTCGCGGCTAATGTTAATTCACGGCTCCCGTAACACAGAGAACAGTGATTCATTGAAACTCATTCATAAAAAAAAGTCATTGATAAAAAAAAAAAAAAATGAAAAAAAAAAAGCGTAGGGGTCCCCCCAAATTCAATAACCAGGCCCTTCAGGTCTGGGATGGATATTAAGGGGGATCCCAGCCAAAAAAAAAAAAAAAAATGGCGTAGGGTCCCCCTCAAAATCCATACCAGACCCTTGAGGTCTGGTATGGATTTTAAGGGGAACCCTAGCCAAAAAAAATGGCGTGGGGTCCCCCTCAAAATCCATACCAGACCCTTATCCGAGCACGCAACCTGGCAGGCCGCAGGAAAAGGGGGGGGACGAGAGCGGCCCCCCTCTCGCCTGAACCGTACCAGGCCACATGCCCTCAACATTGGGAGGATGCTTTGGGGGTCTAAGACCCCTAAAGCACCTTGTCCCCATGTTGATTAGGACAAGGGCCTCTTCCCCACAACCCTGGCCGGTGGTTGTGGGGGTCTGCGGGCGGGGGGCTTATCGGAATCTGGAAGCCCCCTTTAACAAGGGGACCCCCAGATCCCGGCCCCCCCCCTGTGTGAAATGGTAAGGGGGTACAAAAGTACCCCTACCATTTCACCAAAAAAGTGGCAAAAATGGTAAAAAGGACAGGAGACAGTCTTTGACAATTCCTTTATTAAAATCTTCTTTCTTCTTTCTTCATCCTTCGGATTCTTCATCTTCTCCTTCCTTCATCTTCTTCCATCTTCTTCTTCCATTTTCTTCTTCCTCCGATCCGCTTCTTCTTGCGCTGGTCTTCTCGTCCTTCTCGTCCGGCATCTTCTTCCGTCGGCGTCGGCGTCGGTGTCGGTGTCTTCTTGGGCCGCTCCGCGCAATGGGAGGCTCCCGCTGTGTGAGGCTCCGCTCCATCTGACAGGTCTTTTAAAACGGAGGGCACCTGGTGACCCCGCCCCCCTCTGACATCATGGGGAAAGCCATCATGGAATTCCCCATGACGTCCCTGTGCGTCAGAGGGGGCGGGGTCACCAGGTGCCCTCCATTATAAAAGACCTGTCAGACGGAGCGGAGCCTCACACAGCGGGAGCCTCCCATTGCGCGGAGCGGCCCAAGAAGAGACAGAGACACCGACGCCGACGCCGACGGAAGAAGATGCCGGACGAGAAGGACGAGAAGACCAGCGCAAGAAGAAGCGGATCGGAGGAAGAAGAAAATGGAAGAAGAAGATGGAAGAAGATGAAGGAAGGAGAAGATGAAGAAACCGAAGGATGAAGAAAGAAGAAAGAAGATTTTAATAAAGGAATTGTCAAAGACTGTCTCCTGTCCTTTTTACCATTTTTGCCACTTTTTTGGTGAAATGGTAGGGGTACTTTTGTACCCCCTTACCATTTCACACAGGGGGGGGGGCCGGGATCTGGGGGTCCCCTTGTTAAAGGGGGCTTCCAGATTCTGATAAGCCCCCGCCCCGCAGACCCCCACAACCACCGGCCAGGGTTGTGGGGAAGAGGCCCTTGTCCTAATCAACATGGGGACAAGGTGCTTTAGGGGTCTTAGACCCCCAAAGCATCCTCCCAATGTTGAGGGCATGTGGCCTGGTACGGTTCAGGCGAGAGGGGGGGCCGCTCTCGTCCCCCCCTCTTTCCTGCGGCCTGCCAGGTTGCGTGCTCGGATAAGGGTCTGGTATGGATTTTGAGGGGGACCCCACGCCATTTTTTTTGGCTAGGGTTCCCCTTAAAATCCATACCAGACCTCAAGGGTCTGGTATGGATTTTGAGGGGGACCCTACGCCATTTTTTTTTTTTTTTTTTTTTTTTTTGGCTGGGATCCCCCTTAATATCCATCCCAGACCTGAAGGGCCTGGTTATTGAATTTGGGGGGACCCCTACGCTTTTTTTTTTTTTTTTTATTAATGAATGACAGCTCTCTGTGTTACAGGAGCCATCAATTAATTAGCCGCGAGTGATTTAAATAGCTTTCTTCCTGCAAAAATGACACTTTTTTGCAGGGAAAGTTCTAAGCACAGGAAACCTGCCCTCCTTCACAGGCTACCTATAGACACCCCCCAGATGTGATACTGCAATGCTGTTCTAACAGCATGCACACACATATCCCCAGAAATAAAGAACATATTGTTGTCAGCAGTCAGCAGCACACTGACACGCTGACACTGTGAGTGAAACATAATATGCGAGGCCGCCGCCGCGGCGGCCTCTTATACCGTGGGGCGTGTATTAAAGCCCCTGAGCTATAATTGGCTACAGGCATCCTGCCTGTAGCCAATTATGGCTCTCCTCGCTGCCGGCGCTGTGATTGGCCAAGCATGCGGGGTCACAGTGCATGCTTGGCCAATCATCAGCCAGCATTGCACTGCGCGGGCCGCAATGCATTGCGGGGCCGCTCGCATCACACGAATTTGATGCGAGCGGTCCCAATAGTTCTGGGCTCGCCGAGCGAGCGAACACCCGGTGCTCGATTCGAACATGGGTTCGAATCGAACACCGGGCTCATCCTTAATGCATACATATGCCAGCCCATTACAGCCCACCACTGTGCCTCTAAATATTTGCATACAACTAGTTAATGGATTAAAATCATAAGAACAAAGAGATACATGTAATATTGTAAAACTGCAATAATAATTGCATGCACTAACAATGCACTTGGCGGGGGCGGAGCTAGTGTCTGGCATGTGAACAGCGCCATACCGGAGCTCCGTACAGGACATCTAATCCTCCGGCCATCCTGGGTGTCACAGACACAGATCCTGTACCCCAAAGCCTCAGTGAGACAGCCGTGACCTGACGGAACAGACCGGCATGGTCAAATATGGGCGACCGGCCTGGGATTCGCCCGCAGAACGCCTCTCCCAGTTTGCATGGGGATTGCAAGATGGCGGCCGCCACGAGGCAGACGAACAAGGGCCCAGTAACACACAGCAAAGCACCGCTGAGCGCCCACCACTCTCTGGAAAGGAAAGCCCACTGCCCCCTAGAACCAAGGGACAGAGAAGAGGTCTTTCCCTGGACAGACTACCGAGGGAGGACATGGGGGACATGGCGCCTGCAGTGGGGGAGGGGGAGCCCTCCCTGAAGCAGATAATGGAGGCCATATGTACCTGCCAGGCCACACTGACTGAGCACATAGATGGAATAAGGGCTGAAATGTTCTTCTTAAAAAATGATGTACAGAACATTAGAGAGAGGGCCACTGAAGCTGAACAGAGAATCAGTGACCTGGAAGATGTAGTCCGCCCGCTGGAACATAAAGTGCATGATATTAATTATGAAGTAAACGTACATACTGATAAGCTGGGGGACATGGAAGACCGCCAGAGGAGGAACAATATCCGCCTAGTGGGTTTCCAAGAAAAGGCAGAGGGCAAACAACCTGAAGACTTTCTTGAACTGTGGCTTAAGGATAATATGGCGGAAACCACCTTCTCACGTCTGTTTTCCATAGAAAGGGCTCATAGGATACCATCAAAACCCCCACCTCCGGGTGCCCACCCACGTCCAATGATAGCCCGCATTCTTCACTTTAGAGATTGGGAAAACATCCTGCGTGCGGCCCGCACAATGGGAGATCTACAATACAATGGAAACAGAATTTCTATATATCCAGACTTTTCTGCTGCCACGCAGAGGCAAAGGGCCAGTTTTGTGTATGTCAAGAAGAGGCCCAGAGATTTGCAATTGGCTTATAGCATGCTTTATCCTGCAAAACTGCGAGTAGTTGACAGGGGTAAAGTCTCCTTCTTTAACTCCCCTACAGAAGCTTCACGCTGGCTGGACAATAGAGGGTGCCCAAGTCCTGAAGCTGGATGCTGACAGAATGATACATATCCTCTGGCCTAGTCCTCTACGGCAAGATCCGCACACCTATCCAAGATGATTAGCCTGGAGGCTGAAGAGTATACCTTTATGCTGTGACACTACAATATAAAGAAGTTAGTCCTATACGGTTCAATCTGCTGAATCAACAAACCTTTTTCTACGCTCCTGGAATATATACCCTTTTTCCCCCCCTTTTTTTCTTTTCTTTTTTTGTCTTCCCCTTTTTGCCTTTTTATTCCACCTCCTTTTTCCTCCCCTTTCCTTTTTTGAGGGAGGGAAGGACAGAGGGAGAAAAGGAATTTTTTTTTCCTTCTCCCTTTTCTTCTGTGGGTGAGGCTCATTCCACAGACTAGTTCCTGAACTGTACTACACCTAGACTATATCCCTCTGGGAATTGGTGTCCGTACGGAAGAGTGAAGACAGAGGATAAACTCTTCCCCCTGTTGTTTTGCTGGGGTTTTCTCTTTTTGCCGAAAAGGAGGGCATATTACCAGAATCCATGCGGGAAGCTCTGATCGTTGTGATCCCAAAGCCTGGTAAGGACCCACAAGAGTGTGAATCATACAGACCAATCTCACTGATCAATACCGACGTCAAGATATTGGCCAAGATTTTGGCCGGTAGATTGCAATCGGTGATCCTTTCCGATCAAACAGGCTTTATCCCAGGCCGATGTACCCAAATGGCTCTAAGGCTCTATATAAATATGCAAATCTCCCATACAAAGACAGGTAAACGAGTAATAGCGTCACTTGACACAAAAAAAGCATTCGACTCTGTTGAATGGAACTATTTGTTCTCCCTACTTGATAAATTTGGTTTCGGCCCGAGGTTTGTAAACTGGGTTAAACTACTTTATAACGACCCCCAAGCATGTATCAGAGTGAATGGACATATATCAAATACCTTTAAGATCAGTAGAGGGACGAGACAGGGATGCCCCCTGTCTCCTCTCCTATTTGCCCTGGCCATAGAGCCCCTTGCAGCTAAACTTAGGAGTCAGGATGACGTTGAACGATTTTTGGTTGGGGATCTAGAGGAACGCGTGTCATTTTATGCGGACGATATGCTGCTATACCTAGGGGACCCAGATCTGTCACTGTCTAACGCATTTAATCTGATCCAGGAATTCGGTGGTTTCTCCGGGTTTCGGATTAATTGGTCCAAATCAACGATGTATCCCCTGGATCCGCAGCCAAATTTAGTACCACCCTCTCAATGCCCTCTAACAGTAACAACCCAATTTAAATATTTAGGAATAAATATTCAGTTGCCTGTCGAATCATTCACTGAGTTGAATCTTTGGCCAGTGATTAGAGCCTTCAGGGACAGAATACAGAAATGGAAGGAACTCCCACTGACATTATTAGACAGAGCTAACCTGTTTAAAATGATATATCTCTTGAAAATTTCTCTACATACTTTATAATGCCCCAATGTACATCCCTAAAAAGACGTTCAAATATATTGACTCCTTGTTAACGTCCTTCTTATGGGGGGACAAGGCAGCTCGAGTGTCACTGACTATCTTACAGCTACCAGTGGGGAGGGGGGGCCTGGCCATTCCCGACCTCCGCATGTATTACTTGGCATCGCAGCTAGTTCAGGCCCATTGGCGGATGTTCTCGCCAATGGGATGTTCCCGTTTGCTACTGCGGCTAAACGGGTACTTCAGACCTTTATGAAGCATATACAGGATGCGCCATCCCATTTGTCACCAAATGCCCCACTATGGTTTAACCCCTGCTTAAAAGAGTTTTTTCACCTGGAGGATGGACAAAGGTGGGCCAAATTTGGCCTTACCTATATGCATCATATTTGATAATGGAGATCTTAAAACATTTGCACAACTGAAGGGGGAGTTGGGCATCCCCGAGTCATGGGCATTCCACTATACCAGACTGAAGCATGCAGCTCATGCTCAATTTGGAACTGGGACAGTGCTTTAGTAAACACAAAAATAGAGACAATGCTCGCAGAACCGGACCACACCAAACGAGTATCTACCTATTACGCGGTTCTCATGGAAAAAAAACAGCCAAGGGAGGAAAAAATGAAGACCAGATGGACTGCACTGATTCCGGAGTTGACTGGGGATCCGTGGGTCCCTGGCAGTCATCTCTGCCAGGGACAAACTCATACAATTAAGATATCTTCACCAAATGTACTACACCCCACACAGACTATATAGGATGGGCAGAAGAGATGACCCTATTTGCCATAAGTGCCAGGTGGCGGATTGCACCTTTATGCACATGGTGTGGGAATGTACTAAGGTACGACCGTTATGGTCACAGGTGTCCCAGTTTATCGCAGATACATTTGATCTTCCGAACATATGCAGCCCGCTTTTGGGCCTCCTAGGTGTGATAGAGGACGAGGTAATGAATAACAATACGAGACAGTTTTTAAGATTGCTGTATTACTATGTCAGAAAGCTTATTGTCCTTCACTGGATAGAGAAAGATAATCTCACCTTATCCACATGGAAAGATCTGGTTAATGCAAATATTACATTGTACAGAATGACCTACGAGACAAGAGGGAGCAAGAAAAAATGTAATAAAATATGGGGAAGATGGATAAATTCAAAGGAAACTACAACATGTGATGTCTAAACTGGAACTTCTATATATATAATACAGTTGAATAATATATAAGGTATGATGATACAGGGGGAGCAGGCCTTGGGGGGGGGGGGGGTGATGACAGCACACAGCACAACTAGTTTTGGGGGTATTAACCTCCATAGTTCTGTTTTTATTTTATCTTTTTGTTCTTAGTTTTTTATTGTTATTTACCGCACCATATGTTGTTGGAAGATATGCACCACGATTATTACAGGCAGTGGGGAAAAAAATGCTATCTGTACTAACATATCCTTGATTATAAGTAATTCAACTTGGAAAACCCTGTATAATATCTGTATTCTGATGAATAGGTTCAAGAATGTACACTGTATATGATGGTTCGTTTTTCTTTTTGTATGTACACTTGGCAAATAAAACCGTTAAAAAAAAAAAAAAAAAAAAAAAACAATGCACTTGGCAAACCTGATATAGTAGGAAAATAGTTAGACAGTAATTGAACCTACATTTCTTGTATATCAGCAAAGATGCAGTCTTAATTAGTGCCTGAGTAACTATGACATTTGGCATAGGCAGTGTCTGTTTTGTGGTACCTCAGAGGTCTGTCCATTGCACTTGAATTCTATACAGCTCACATCCACAAACAACATTACATGGAGAATTTTTAGGAATTTTGGATTTGGTTGTTGCGTGCACACCCCCAGCTGAATGTAGTATTAAATGTACCATGATCCCAGCTTCCTATATCTATTGTAAAATACTGCTAAAAAAAGAATAAGGGAAAGGTATCAGAGACTAATTTCCCCACTGTTTTATCACTTACACAACTTGTTCTGGCATCCAAGTATCCAATGACTCCCAGCACCTCTTCTCCCAGAATGGGTTACTTGACATTAACAGGTCAAAGCAGTTGGCCACTCAATATCCTCTAAAAGGTAGTTATTACATGTACTGTGTACAAGAGACTGTTGCCCAGTGATTTTTTAGGCTTATATTGCTACTTTCATAGAACACATGTACTTTGATCTGTTCTGTGCTGTTTGAGTATCTGTCATTTGTGACTAATGTGTCTTTTTTACTGCCAACTCACATCTAAATTGTCATCCTTTAATTCTTAACAAGGTCAGCCCTGGTCACCAAGAATAATTGGTGGGCTCTGAAAAATCTATCCATTCCTACCACATTTGGTTTTTAGATGGCAGAGTCACTAATTTTTCTTCTAAAAAAGTGATTTGTTTTTATTAATTCCACAGTCTCTGCAAAAGGACAAACTGCCTGCTGCCCATACATGTGTTTTGTGACATGATGAAAACATCTTCTTTATCCAAAAGATGCTTTGGAGGCCTGGTCCCCCTCTTTACTCTGTGGTTCCTCCTGCCAAGTCCAAAGCCACTACAGTATAAAGCATATTACACCAGCACACTGTATTTCAAATGAGCCAACTTGACTAAACTGTGCTTTATACTACACAACATTAAATGGGATCACATTCTAGAGAAAAAGAACACTGAGGACAAATGGGAGTGCTTTAAGGACAAATTTAATAATGGCATTATCCAGTGCATTCCAGTGGGCAACAAATTTAAAAGAATGAAATGTAAACCTTGGACGCTAAATACTAGTGTAAAAGGCATTTTACTGAGAAAAAATTGGCCTTAAAAAATTATAAAGCCAAAAGTCACTGCCAGCATTCCAACACTACAGTAGATGCAATAAGAAATAAGAAATGTAAGAGCTCAATCAGGGTGGCTAAAATAGATCACGAGAGACACATAGCAGATGAGAGTAAAAAATCCCCCCAAAAATATTAAAATACATTAATAGTAAAAATATGAGGTCAGAGCACATTGGACTCATTAAAGATAATCAAGGGAAGTTGGTTACAAGTAACAAGGAGAAGGCAACTGTATTATATATATATTCTTCTCCTCATATTTTACAAAGAAAAACGAGTGGTATAATAAACAGGACAGAATCATTAGTAATGTAACATGGAATGTACTCTGGCTACAGAAGCCAGTATTCAACAAAACTTGAAAAACTTAATGTGAATAAATCACCAGGTCCAGATAGCTTACACCTATGAGTCCTCAAAGAACTTAGCCATGCTATAGCCAGACTGTTATTCTTACTTTTTAAGGACTGACTGGAACGGTACCAGCTAACTGGCAAAAAGCTAACATGGTACCAATATTCAAAACAGTCAGCCTAAAATCAATAGCATATAAACTAATGGAGGGGATGATAAGGGACAATATCAAAGAATTTGCTGATGAAAATAGTATTATTAGTAGTAACAAGCATGGATTTATGAAAGATCTGAGCTGTAATTGAGGTCTGTTGGCATTAATGATAGTGTATAGAAAACTGGTTACAAGAGAGTTACAGGAGGTTTACAGGTGAGAGTAGTGATAAATGATGTACTGTATCTTCTGAAAGGTCTGGAGTAAGGGAGCTCTGTTCTTAAGTTATTCATAAATGATCTCGAGGTTGTTATTAATAGTTCAATCTCAGTGTTTGCTGATGCTGCAAAGCTAAGCAGGGCAATAACTTCACAACAGGATCTATCAACTTTACAAGAAGACCTCAGTAAAATAGAGGGGTGGGCAACTACATGGAAAATGAGGTTCAGTATTAAAAATGTAAATGAATGCACTTGGTCGATTAAAATATGAATGGGGAATAAAGAATGGAAAATGATCTAGGGGTTCTTGTAGATCATAGGCTTAGCAATAGCATGCAATCCCAACTGCAGCAAGCAAAGCTTGCAGACTATTAGCCTCTATTAAAAGGGTATCTTCTCAAGTGATAATACTACCACTTTACAAACCTCTGAGTTGGCCATATCTTGAGTATGTCCTTCAGTTCTGTTCACTAGTCCACAGGAAGGATTTGTGGAACTGGAGAGAGTTCAAAGAAGGCAAAGAATGCAAATAAGGAGGCTGAAGGATTGCAGTTATGAAAAACAAATACAAACATTAAATGTATTCTCCCTAGAGTGGGGTCCCCCCAAAAATCCACACCAGACCCTTATCTGAGCATGCAACTTGGCAGGCTGCAGGAAAAGAGGGGGGGACGAGAGAGCCCCCCCTCCTGAACCGTACCAGGCCACATGCCCTCAACATGGGGAGGGTGCTTTGGGGTAGCCCCCCAAAGCACCTTATCCCTCATGTTTATGGGGACAAGGGCCTCATCTCCACAACCCTTGCTCAGTGGTTGTGGGGGTCTGGGGGTCTGCGGGCAGATCCCGGCCTCCCCCTGTGTGAAATGGTAATGGGGTACAAATGTACCCCTACCTTTTAAAAAAAAGTGTCAAAATGGTAAAAATGACAAGACACGGCTTGGGACAAGTCCTTTATTAAAAAATAAAAAAATAAAAATGTCCCACGAAGTCCATTCATCTTCTTCTTCTCTCGCTCAATGCTTATGTTCGACTCGAACATCGGCTCATCCCTAGTGGGACTCCCTTTCACAGCTGGTAAGGTGATGTCAGCGGGCAGTATCAATAATGAAAAATAAAGTGAAATGTTTCTTAGTGAATATAATATACAAGAACATGGGAAATCGTAGTGACATAAACACAAACACTATGCTCTGAGGAAGAGGACTTGTCCCTCAAAACACATCAGCATGTACATCTGAGTGGCGCCTAGGTCTCTGTGATACATCTGGACCTACCTCTGGATCGACATACATCTACTGTACATCTGGACCTCCTTGTCACTTGGATTTTGTTCTTTTCCATGCCTTTAGATTTCTGGATTTTTGTGAGTATGTTTTTGGCATATTTCGTTTTAAATCATTTTTAATCAGGTAATGCACTAGGTCTTTGCTCCCTCTTGTGTTTATTTCTACACACACACACACACATACACACACACTGAACTCGATGGACTGCTGTCTTTGTTCAACCTTACCAACCATGTAACTATGCATAGCTTCAAAATAGTATCCAAAAGTTTAATTAAGCAATGATGGCATGATGGAGTCCTGTGTGGCCCCTGAAACATCACAATTCTTTGCTGTGATGTGATTGCTTTAATAAATTATTGGACACTATTTTAAAGAAGCACAGTGTGCTGGAAACACTTCAACCTTGTGTTGATGCTGGTACCCAGCCAACAGTTGCTGCAGGACCCATCAGTCTTTCCCAGGAACATGTCCAATGGGAATATTTTACTGGATCTACAGTACATCACTACAGGACACAATAGTAACATAGGGGCTAGGAGAAGAAACCATGGCATTCGACGGTAACCAAAACAACTGAAGGTGTGTCAGATGGAGAAAATTATTTGGCGGCATTAGAAAGTCAAAATTGGCAACATGCGCAGTGGGACAAGGTAATATTTCCTTTGTTCTTTTTACAGGGAATTGTCTTTTTTAAATTTGCTTCAAATTTTTTTCATGTTTTCCTCTTTTAACACTAATATCAGAGTTGGATTTTTATAACAGCAGTTGTGGGTACATTATTTTTAATATATGATAAAATACTATATAGCATGGTGCATGTACAATACAATCTGACATTGCAAAGAGTCTGTTGAATAGGTGCCAGAAACGTATGCAAGTTCAGAGCTATGCAAATTCATTTTCTGTTCCAGATGTTTTTCTACCTGTTTATAAATGCAAATAATCAGATCACACAAACTCACAAACTGGAAACCTGTATGTGTTATTAGGTTAATACCTAAAATAGATACCAACACTGCGAAAATGTGATTCAAATAATGTTCCCATATTTAAATTACTATCCTTTGTTTTCCTCTGCAGGATATTAATTGGAGTCTAGATAGAAGTGTTTTTTATCCATATCTTTTTTGTCTTTTATCCATATCTAAATTGTTTCCCTGTAACATTAGTTGATAATGAATCTTCTTGTGACCTCATAAGAACTGCAATAAGAAAACTAGCAAACAGATATGCAAATGAGATATGTTGTTTTATTTTTAGCTGAAATAAATTGTAATATATTTTACCTTGCTAAACTCACAAAAAAACACAAAGTATGGGATACGATTTATTATTGCTACAAATATCCATCTGCACTCTTCCTTCCAAAATATGCATATACAGTATAAGAGCATTCAGGAAATAGAACTTTAATCACTTAAGAACTGGCATGTTAAACCCTTTTCCTGCCCAGGCCATTTTGAAGTTTTAGCATTGGGATACTTTGACTGACAAAAATTTAGACATGCAACACGTTCCCCAATGGTTTTTATGTCATCTTTTTTTATTTTTTATTTGAGAAGATAAAGATTTATTTTGATACTTATTTAACTTTTAATTCAAAAGAAAAACTTTAATTTACTTTAAATTAAGCAAATAAATAATCTATTTTCATAAATGTAATTTAAACTTTAATCATATTTCAAGTGCCAAGAAAGTAGAAAGACCTGCAAAACTACCACATTTTAGAAAGTTGTCATCGTTTTGCTAAGATGAGTCTTTTTTAAATATTTTTTTTATTGAACTTTACAAGGGGAAATAACATAGGCCCAGCAGATGGACCAATAGGTAGGTACAAACTTGTGCATAGTACATCAGCAATTCAGTAAAAAGGTTAATCACAATGATATGACATAGTGTGCACACAAATTTCAAATTACAGAATTTGACCACAATGGTAAGTACATGAATGGTGGGATTTCCTAGAGGAGATAATGAGGGGGGATTGCACCAATTCGTAAAACAAAAAAATAGAATGGCAGGGAAATAAGCATTGCATTCCTGGATATACCACTGCAATAAGGGTAAGAGATAAGTGTTCCAATATCTGGGCAAGTAGGTAAGTAGTTGAGGAAATAGAGGCCTATTATATTATGGTTTGTTAGATGAGGCTTGATATTGCCATTTTGTAAATTGAAAGGAAGACCAGAGTGCTAGCCTTTCTGAGTCGGGCAAGGTGAACTTCATGGAAGCCGCCATCTGGAGGTGAAGTGAATGGGTGAAATTGAATTTTTCAGCACTGTGTCTAGCTTGTCCCTATACATGAGAGTTTTGAGTTTGTTTTTAACATCTGAAATAGAGTTTTCTAGGAAGTCCATTTCTTGAGAACAGCTCTGAGTCTAATAGGAAAATGTAGATCCATTGTGGGTACTGGAAAGATCCCAAAATTTCTCTAAGGAAAGTAGTCTGACATGTGAGCCACATAATCATAGCAAAGGGTCTTTGTACACAGAGCAGATTGTGACCCCATGCATAAAGCTTGCCACTCTGTCCCAACTGAGGGAGATACAGTATGTGGACATGGCCAAAACCAGAAGGTCTACTGGTGCTGTATAGTGGGTAAGTAGCCAGCTGGGGGGGGGGGGGGGGGGTAATTCTTTAAAGGAATAGAATAAATGCTCTATGCAGTAGTTTAAACTGAAATTCCCTCCATAGCTCATTGGTCATCAACCTTTGAACTTGTATCCATCAATGAGTTTGTCAGCCAGGATATCATCCGGAAAGTTCTTGTTCCATTTGCAAATAGGTGAATGAGCTAATGGTTTTCTGATAACAGTTAAGTGGCACAACAAAAAAATGTGTTTATTTTCGTTTCGTTTTTTTCGTTTCCGTTGATTCGTACATTCGTAAGTCGTCGGTGTTCGGATTCGTAATGATTCGTACATTCGTAAGTCGTTGGTGTTCATATTCGTAACGATTCGTACATTCGGAAGAGTTATTTTTTCGTTGATTAGTTTTTTCGTTAGTTTAATTTTCGGACGCATTCGTATTTATTTGTAACATTCGTAGATTTTTTCGTTCGTTTTCGTCTTTCGGATTTTCTTCATTAGTACATTCGTTGTTTCTAATTAGTTTTTTTCGTATTTTCGTTGTTTTTCGGATTAGTTCGATTCGAATGATTCGTTAATCGGATTCGTACGATTCGAACGATTCGTTATTCATATTCGTACGATTCAAACGATTTGTTCATTCGTACGAAAACGAACAAATGAAAATAACGAAAAAAAACGAAAAACGAAACGAATTGCACATGTCTAGCACATACAGTAGGTGTCCAAAATAGAGTAGGACCCATTTTGAAGGAACCAGTCTATCATTGTGAGCTTGCATCTGTTTTCTTTTCTCTGAACAACAAGATTTTGCATAGTTAGAGCCTTATAGAAGAAATTATGTTTCAAGCAGTCAAATGCACTGATGAGGTCCTTAAAAGGTTTGAGATAGTCTGAAACCAGCTCATATAGAGGCATAACTTGTGAGAGGCTTTTAGTTTCTCAAGTGGAGGAGGCTTCAACATGGGGTTGCCCTAAATAGGTAAGAATCTAGATTTTTGGAGAGAAAAGCCCAGCTTTTTCCATACTTTCCTCCAAGCAACCATGGTGTCCCAAATCAGTAGACTGTGCTGGAGGTTCATAGGTAGCAATTTTAGTTTACTATGCAGGATAACCATTAAGCTATATGAATGCACAATTACTGATTCCAAGTAATTTGAGTAGTGGGAGGTCTGTGCCACCCAGGCCAGGCCTATGTGTAACAAAACATGTTAAATTGTACACTCTAATATTTGGTAAGTTAGCCCCCACTTCACTCTTTGGGAGATAAAGCTTAGTCATAGTGATTCAATGCATTTAGTTTCTCCACAAGAAGGAGGAGACAGTTTTGTTCAGTTTCTGTATTTAAGCATGCTTCAGGAAGAGTGGAATGGTCTGAAAGAGAAGAAAACTGACCATTTTGAACAATTGGCATCTCCCACACAGAGAAATGGGTAGGTCCATCCACTCTTCTAACTCACCTAGGATTTTTGTAAAGTTTAGATGTTAAAAGGATGATGGTGATTTACCTATCATAATGTCCATGTAGGTAACGCTGGCTTTCGCTACATCAAATGGAATGGACTAAGTTTACTGAGAAGATTTACAAGAGGGAACATCTCACTTTTACTATAAGTTATTCAGTGATCCAAACATAAATGGAAGTCATCAAAATTCTGTTTTATAGTGAGCATTTCCAAAGAAGGATCCGATCTAAAGATTAATATGCCATGAAAATGTAATTTCAGTAAAACCCAAACAAGTTTAGAATTGTTACAGCAAAAGCTAAACCATATACATGTATAATAAATTCATATGACTGATTAAAGCAGTCATAATTGGATGGCAAAACATGCCAAGGGCATGACCATATTACATCACTACACTATCCGGAACCAGAAGTCGACCATCTTGAATAGGTATTTGAAGCCAAAGTCTAATCTTAAAGTGAAAGTTCAGCCAAAAACTAACTCTAAATCTTCTGGCAGACACATTTTAAGACTAATCTATGTAACCCTGTAAAGCAACATACATTTTCTGAAGCTGATATGGTCAGGTCTCCAGTGGGGGAATGATGTGTGCAGGAGACAGCCGGCAATGGCTGTGAAATGACTGGGGAAGTGACATCACCAATAGACTTACAATGGGGCTTCCATTGTCAGCTGCCTCTCCTGCACCTGCCTACGCTGACAGCTCAGCTTGGACAGGACCAGAGCATGTACAGAATTGGTAAGTATAGCGATTTTGGCTTTACATGGCTAGATAGATTCGTTTTAGAATGTGTCTGTCAGTAGAATTAGAGTTAGTTTTTGGCTGAAATTCTTGTTTAAAGAGTGCACTGTGTGCACTGGGTGAAGTGCGATGTTAACCCTTTGTTTTAATAAATATACTTGGTGAGCTGATATATTGCACAATGGGGCTCTTTTTGTTCTTTTGAGCTACATAAGGGGAAATAGTGTATACATATGGATAAAGACAGATTAAAGTTGCATGGAGACAGCAAAGGGCAAGATGCATATTTACCTAGTTTTAAGTAGGTCAAAATCTGAGGTAAGAGGCCTCATTGGAAGATGGAGAAGGCATTTTTTGTGGTGGTGATCCGTTAGATTATTCACTTGTGCACATTTGTTTATGGACTTGTACTGAGGTAGAAGGTAGAAGTGGACTATTAATATATATTATTATTTATATAGAAGTGGATAATATTTTGGCACACATTTTTGAAAAATTAAAAAAGAAAATTGAAAAATGTTATTATTTTAATAGGATATTTCTAACACAGCATGGGTATACTTATAATTACACCCAAAAACATTCTGCTACTCTTTCTACATAAACTAGTCACAAAATCCAAGGTGCACAATGGATTTTTAAGGGCCATAAATAATACAATCTGATTTCTTCACTACCTATGACATTTTCAGAGGCCCTGAAGTTCAAGGACAATAGAAACACCCACACAATTACACATTTTTGGAAAGCAGACATTCCAAAGGCATAATGAGTCTTCTGAAGATTTCACTTTTTACGTTTTTGGAAAATGCTAAAAAGAAAGTGAAAATCATTTTTTTCTACACAAAGCTGTCAAAGTTAAATGCATTTATTTACATAGATATTGTCAGTTTAAGATATTTCCAACACACCCAGCATTGGTATACTCAGAAATACACCCCTAAAATTATTCTGTTTCTCCTCTATATATAATATGTACCCAACATTGCATCTTGTGTATCACAAAAATATTAATCAAAATTTATCAAAACCATTGTACTGAAATGCTATGTCCACTGGCCACAAAGTACAGGAAGCTGAACAAAGGTTGAGCACATGGTCTGCAACAGACAAAAGATCTGTCCAGGCGGCAGGTAGAAACAAGGCTGATAAACAGACCTGGGTCAGTTCAGGCATCAGGTAGAGATGTGTTCAGTATGCAGGTAAAGGAACAGTCTGGTTGTCAGACAGAAATTGGGTTGTTAAACAGTCCAGGTCCGTTCAGGTGGCAGTAAAAGATGTGGTTAGCATAAAGGCAAAAGATCAGGCTAGGTGTCAATAAACAGGTAAGGGTCAGTTGTGGCGGTAGGCAGAGATGTTTTTGATATGCAGACAAAGGGTCATTCCAGGCAGAAGACAGAAACATTGTTGAGAAACCAGGCAAAGTGTTGATTGTTATAATCACGGGGGACTTCAAATTTGCTGATATTGATAGGGCAGATGAAAATATACACTCAGCCGAGGCCCATACCAGTTAATTTCTTAGTAGAAGCCTAACTAAAGATATTGCTCTGCTGGAACTACTTATTTCAAAAGACACAGAGCTGATTGTGGTTGTGGAAACAAGTGGTAATTTAAGTAACAGTGATCACAGAGTAATCACATTTGCCAATTTACGGTCTTGCCAATCTTCTTATAGCCTAGGCCATCTTTATGTAGAGCAACAATAATTTTTTTCAGATTCTCAGAGTTCTTTGTCATGAGATGCCATGTTGAACTTCCAGTGACCAGTATGAGAGAGTGAGAGCGATAAGACCAAATTTAACACACCTGCTCGCTCATTCACACCTGAGACCTTGTAACATTAATGAGTCACATGACACTGGGAGGGAAAATGGCTAGTTGGTCCCAATTTGGACATTTTCCCTTAGGGGTGTACTCACTTTTGTTGCCAGCGGTTTAGACGGTTGTGTGTTGAGTTATTTTTAGGGGACAGCAAATTTACACAGTTAGACAAGCTGTATACTCACTACTTTACATTGTAGCTAAGTGTAATTTTTTCAGTGTTGTCACATGAAAAGATATAATAAAATATTCACCAAAATGTAAGGGGTGTACTCACTTTTGTGAGATACTGTATATATATTTTTGGTAAAAAAAATCACAATAGGCGTATATTGATTGGTTTGAGCAAAAGTTATTGTGTCTACAAAATAGGGGAAAGATTTAGAGACTTTTTTTATTTTTTTATAGTTATCACTACTAATGGCGGCGAGCTGTGATTTTTAGTGGGACTGCAACATTGCTGCTGACAAATCTGACCCCAAATTACACTTTTTGGCGACCAGTGACATTATTACATTGATTAGTGCTAAAAAAAATGCACTGATCAATGTAAGAATGACACTGTCAGGGAAGGGGTTAACACTAGGGGTCGATCAAGGGGTTAACTGTGTTCCCTCAGCGTGTTCTAACTCTAGGGAGGATGGGCTTACTGGGACAAGAGAGAGATCACTGTTCCCGATCACTGGGAACAGTAGATCTCTGACGTATCACTAGGCAGAATAGGGAAATGCCTTGTTTAAATTGGCAGTTCCCTGTTCTGCCTGTGCACAAGGTTATCGCGGATCGCTGGCGGAGATCGAGTCCACCCAACCTGTGGGCACGCTCCCGAAACGTGTAGTGAGCGCGCGGTGGGCCGTCGGGAAGTGGTTAACATGGGGGACCCCAGATCCAGGCCCCACACATGTGAATGAGTATGGGGTACATTGTAACCCTACCCAGTCACCAAAAAAAGTGTCAAAAAAAAAAAAAAAAACAGTAGACAGGTTTTTGACAATTCCTTTATTAAAAGAATAAAAGAAATAAAAAAAAAATAATGTCCCCTGATGTAGATCTGATGCCTGCCATCACTGCCAAACCCCAAAAAATGAAATTGCTCTGCCGTAAGGCCCCTTTCACACTGGGGCGGTGCGGGTGTTGGCGGTAAAGCAGTGCTATATTTAGAAAAAGGGTTAAGGGTTAAAACCCCCCGCAGCGGCACTTTGCCGGTGGTATTGCCGCGCTGCCCCATTGCTTTCAATGGGTAGGAGCGGTATAGGAGTGGTGAATACACTGCTCCTTCACCGCTCCAAAGATGCTGCTAGCAGGAATTTTTTAACCTTCCTGCTAGTGCACTGCTCCAGTGTGAAAGCCCTCCGGCTTTCACACTGCAGTGAAAGGACCCGCTTTTTACAGGCGCTATTTTTAACGCTGTGAAAAACGCTTCAGTGTGAAAGGGGCCTAAATGAAAGCTGATTGCCTATTGCAGGCTCCACTGTTTGACAGTTCTTATATAGGTAAGGGGCAGAGCCACCCGCCAATGTCACCTGATGACCCTTGTGACCTCACTGACCAGTGCCACGAGGTGACATCGCTAGGTGGCTCCACCTCTTACCTATATAAAAATTGTCAAACAGTGGAGCCTGCAGTAGGCGGTCAGCCTTCATTGACAGCGGAGTGTTTTTGTTTGTTTGGGTCCAGTGGTGGTGGCGGTGTTAGATCTACATGGGGAGATTGATTTAAAAAAATTTAATAAAGGAATTGTCAAAAACCTGTCTACTGATTTTATTTATTTTTTACACTATTTTGGTGAATGGGTAGGGGTACAATGTACCTCATACTCATTCACATAGGTGGGGGAATGGGATCTTGTTAAAGGGGGCTTTCAGATTCCGATAAGCCCCCTACTCGCAGACCCCCATAACCATAGCCCAGGGTTGTCGGGAAGAGGACCTTGTCCCTATCAACATGGGGACAAGGGGCTTTGGGGGCTTTGGGGCAGAGCACCCACCCCCCAATGTTGAGGGCTTGTGGCCTAGTATGGTTGAGGGGGGATGCTTGCCAGGCTGCATGCTCAGATATGAGTCTGGTATGGATTTTGGGGGCCTCACAACGAACGCACAGAAAATTATCTATAGATAGCTGTTATGGACATACATGTTATCACTGGAGGATTTCTTCTCTAGTTCTGTTCTAGTGACCTCTTAACATTTTTGAAATTCCCAACTGTAACCAAACTGAAAAACAAAAAAAAATATTAAGTTTTGGCTTTGGATTCATTCTAATACGTATAAGCAGTGGTTGACAGAATCACAAATCAGTTACCACCGTGAAAGATTCATTTTTAGCCCCCCTCCTCCTACATTTAGCTAATGTGCAAATAAAAACACATTTAATGTGTTTTAAATTATAAATTGATAGCTAAGTGGAAGCAAGCTGTGTCCCAGAGGGCCATCTGCAGCTGTACAGTCTACAGATATTGTATAGAAATACAGAAAGGAGTGCCAAACCAAAACCAAATAGAGGAGTCCAAGATACATTTCTGTCTGTTCTGACAGGAAGTGGTAGCTAATCTCTCCAATTGAAATACAGACAAAAACAAAATAACTTTTTAGTAAAGTGAGGAAGGGTTAGAACTGTTGACTGTTTTTACTGTTTGTGCATTTTTGTTTTTAGTAACCACTGCACTCACCATTTCTTGCATGAGTGTTTCTCCCCACTCTAGGGAAGATTGTGGAGTTAGGCTTTAAAAGTTATAATATTTGAAACAATTAACGCTTATACTATGTCAGTATCCTAATATTCAAAAGCATTTTATCACCATTATCCAATATGAATTTTAGCATCAAACTCATGTAAAATTGGTCATGTGACATCACCATGAAACTTAAAGGGCTACAAGTTTATAGAGTCTTTTATATTATTGTATATATGAAATTGGCGTAATGCAAACTCAGTAGTAAATCAATACATATATATGAATCAAAATAAATAGTAGAAGGGATAAATAGCAAATGGTCAAAATAAAATCACAAAAAAGTGCATACAGTATAATTGTTAAAGTGCACATATAGTAAAAGTGGATCATAATTCTTATCCAGGGGTGATTTTAGCATGCAGTTTTCTTTCTTCTATAATATCAACTTCTGTGTGACGACAGTAAAAAACAAATAGTGTGCTTCCACCCGCTGTGACACCTAAGTGCTTCCAGTACTCTCACCTTAGTGAGTAATCAAAAGCACATTTGATTACTCACTAAGGTGAAAGTAAAGGGTGGCAAAAAATGGAAATGAAAATACTTGCACATCTAGAGTTATCCAGGAGTACTTTTACCACTGTGTTAGACCCCAGACATTAGAGAGAACCATTTTTGTATCCCTGAGTAAACCAGCTCTGGACTAATGTTTGTAGGTGCAAGTCCAACCCCCTGCTCCCACCTGTGACCTAATGCTAGCCACTATAGAACATCCCTCCAGCATGGTAGAAGATGTATAAACTTTGGGAACATTATGGAAGATTAGGGTAGTGTGGGGCGGCATTCTAAGGAATTTTGCTGTCCTCTTACTTAACACATCCATATACTCACCCTAGGATTCCAGTTTAACTTGGGCTCATGAAGGGGGGATAAGCAGCAATGCAACCTTACAAACTCCCAGAAAGCATGAATAGATTCCTGGCAAAGACTACTTTTCTGGATGATAGAGGTAATATCTAATTATTTTTTTCTTGAATTGTGTAAACCTATATTTTATTAAGTTTTGTATGACAGTTATAGATGACTACTTAATTTTGAGGTGCTTTTGAAGCACTTTTCAGGCGCTTCCCATTCAATTTAATGGAGAGGGGCGTTTTTGAGGCACCTTTTTGAGCTCTCCAAAGCTCCAAAGATGCAGCATGCCAGATTTGTTTCACCACACTGCCAGTGCACCACCCCAGTGTGAAAACATTCATTGATTTTAATGGGAAGCATTTTTTGTGAGCTTTTCAGGTGCTTTTTTTTAACACCAAAGTGCTTTGAAAAACTCCTCAGTGTAAAAGGGGTCTATAGGAGCCAGTTTACTATTAGTGGCCACTCCTTCAAAATATTCCATTTACTGCAAAAGGGGCATCTTTATGGGTGGACGTCATATGACGGCCTCCCAGAACGACCGCTCTCGTGTGCCCCCAGGGGGCAAGCAGCACAGGGATCACAGCTGCACTGTGTTGCTAGGACCCCCCAGGGGCGCGCTAGAGTGGTCGTTCTGGGAGGCCGTCATATGACGTCCACCCAGAACGAGAGCCACACCACCCAGCCGTCATTTGATGGTGGGCGGGCGGCAAGTGGTTAACAAGATAGATAGATTCTTTGAATTATTTTTTCTTGAGTCATTTAGAAGTGAAGTGAGTCAGAAGTGCTAAAAAAAAATGAACTCAATATTGTGAAAACATAAATATAAATCAATATAATGACATCAAACTTATTAGGTGAAAAAAACAAGTATATGTAAATAAGTGTCCATAAGAGCCCATTCACAAGGGCTAAAAAGGAAAAATATACATGAAACCAGAAAGTCCAAAAGAAACAAATCATCCACGATTCACTTGCTCCACCAGTGTCCCCGCAATCACAATTCGTAGTGCTTCCACCACCAATAGAAATCCTATCAAATAAACAGCCTGCTGCTATTGTTTGCGCACAAATACAGTATTGCTCATAAGTTTACATATCCTGGCAGAATTTATGATTTCTTGCCCATTCTTCAGAGAATATGAATGATAACACAAAAACTTTTCTTTCACTCATGGTTAGTGTTTAGCTGAAGCCATTTATCATCAATCAACTCTGTTTACTCTTTTTAAATCATAATAACAACAACAGAAACTACCCAAATGACCCTGATCAAAAGTTTACATACCCTGGTGATTTTGGCCTGATAACAAGCACACAAGTTGACACAAAGGGGTTTGAATGACTATTAAAGGTAACCTTACTCACCTGTGATCTGTTTGCTTGTAATTAGTGTGTGTGTATAAAAGGTCAATGAGTTTCTGGACTCCTGACAGACCCTTGCATCTTTCATCCAGTGCTGTACTGACGTTTCTGGATTCTGAGTTATGGGAAAAGCAAAAGAATGAAAGGTGATAGAGCAGTCAGGGTGGCTAAAATAGCATATAAGAAACACATTGCTACAACAAGGAAAATAAATCCCCAATTTTTCTCAAATATATTCATAGTAAAAGTTTATGAAAGAATAGATGGGCCCTATGATGAACAAGGGAAGCTGGTCACAAATGCCAAGGAAAAGGCAGATGTATTAAAACATGTTTTACCCTTCCATCTTAGCCTCTGATGCAGCTAGTTTAACCTGGCAAAACCAGTCAGGCTGTGCCCTATTATATGCCCAGCCTCTCCCAGGTGTTCCCCATGCCAGGACTGTAAAGTATATGATGTGCATTACATTCCTTGCTCTGAGCCTATTCCAGCGCCATGGACATTAACCGCTTCCCGACCGCCTCCTGCACATATACGTCGGCAGAATGGCACGGCTAGGCAAAAGCACGTACAGGTACATCCTCTTTAATTGCCTAGCCGTGGGCGGCGCGCTCGCGACCCGGTCGGGAGCACCGTGACCACGGCCGCGGGACCGGCGGACCCGATCGCCGCTGGTGTCCCGCAATCGGGTCACAGAGCTGAAGAACGGGGAGAGGTCTGTGTAAACAAACCTCTCCCCGCGCTTCCTACACTGCCTGTCACTGATCAGCTGTTCCCTGTCATCGGGAACAGCCGATCAGTGACGTCAGACGTCAGTCACGCCCCCTACTGTAAAAAAAAAACACAACACGTCACACTGACTCCTCCCCGCCCCCTAGTGGTTAACTCCTTCACTGCCACTGTCATTTACATAGGAATCAGTGCTATTTAAATAGCACTGATTTCTGTATAAACGACAATGGTCCCAAAAATGTCCGATGTGTCCGCCATAATGTCGCAGTCACAATAAAAATCGCTGATCGCCGCCATTACTAGTAAAAAAAAATTATTAATAAAAATGCTATAAAACTATCCCCCATTTTGTAAACGCTATAACTTTTGCGCAAACCAAACAATAATCGCTAATTGTGATTTTTTTTTACCAAAAATATGTAGAAGAATACGTATCGGCCTAAACTGAGGAAAAATAATGTTTTTTTATATATTTTTTGGGGATATTTATTATAGCAAAAAGTAAAAAAATATTGCATTTTTTTCAAAATTGTCGCTCTATTTTTGTTTATAGCGCAAAAAATAAAAACCGCAGGGGTGATCAAATACCACCAAAAGAAAGCTCTATTTGTGGGAAAAGAAGGACGCCAATTTTGTTTGGGAGCCACGTCGCACGACCGCGCAATTGTCAGTTAAAGCGACACAGTGCCGAATTGCAAAAAGGGGCCTGGTCCTTTGGCTGCCAATTGGTCCGGGGCTGAAGTGGTTAATAAGGAGGCCTCTAAATATGTGATCTTGGATAATTGAACTTTGGGGTTCCTTTATATGCTACTCCGTTGGTCCCTTTGTGTCAAACGTTTGACTTTCGCGGGTGTACGAAGGAAGTGTTTACAGCAATTTGTCTGCTACAAGCTCCCTAGTCATATCCTCCTCTGGGTGTTTGTGCCTACTATTTATAAACAAGGCACCACCAGTGAGACTTAGGAGCTTTAACTTAGGAATATAGTTGAGCAGACACCTGGATGTTCAGGTTCGAGGGGTTAGATCACATGTCTATTAAGCCCCCCCTCCCCCCGGTCCACCAATCTTTCCCATGGGGTAAGCTCATGGATGGAACAGAGGGGTTTTGGAGTAGGAGTTGTCAATACTAGAGTTGAGCGGACACCTGGATGTTCGGGTTTGGCAGGTTTGGCCGAACTTCAGAAAAAAGTTTGGGTTCGGGACCGAACTTGACCCGAACTTGACCCCGAACCCCATTGAAGTCAATGGGGACCCGAACGGCTATAATGAATTGTCGGCTCCCAACCCCGTAATATAGAGAACAAAAAAGGGTTTTCCCCTAGGTTGGTGGACTTTCAATGGGCACTACTGTACTTTCCCAAATAAATTTCAGTTGCGTATAATAACAAGATTTATTGAAAAAATTATTATTTGTATAGAAAAGTAGTTTACATTGGATACAATTAAAAACAGCATCAAACATATATAAGTAATTTGTTACATGACATTCGACTAGACGCGTTTCGGAGTAAAATGTTCTCCTTCTTCAGTGGTCGCGGTGTCGATATAAGATTAAATTCTAGAATGCAAAAAAAATATATGTACACAATTTTGTCAAAAAATGTTTGATGCTGTTTTTAATTGTATCCAATGTAAACTACTTTTCTATACAAATAATAATTTTTTCAATAAATCTTGTTATTATACGCAACTGAAATTTATTTGGGAAAGTACAGTAGTGCCCATTGAAAGTCCACCAACCTAGGGGAAAACCCTTTTTTGTTCTTCCAATTTTTATCGGATGTGGCACACACTTTCTAATTCTCCCAACTTTTTGAGTAACAGGGTGACCAAATTCCATTTTTTCCGTAATATAGAGAACAGTCATTGAAAGACATTGATTTTTAAAAAGTCATTGTCATAAAAAGTGTTTGGGGACCTGGGTCCTGCCCCAGGGGTCATTTATCAATGCAAAAAAGCAGTGATTTTAATAATGCTTAAAGTGAAACAATAAAAGTGTAATATTCCTTTAAATTGTGTATCTGGGGGGTGTTTATAGTATGCCTGTAAAGGCATACATTAGAACTGCAAAGTGTAATTTCTGCAGGAAAAAAAGCTATTTAAAATCACTCGTGGCTATAATGAATTGTCGGCTCCCGTAATACAGAGATCAGTTATTAAAAGTCATTGATAAAAAAAAAATGGTTGTTGTGGGGGTCTGCGGGCAGGGGGCATATCGGAATCTGGAAGCCTCTTTTAACAAGGGGACACCCAGATCCCGGCCTCCCCCCCGTGTGAAATGGTAACGGGATACAAATGTACCCTTACCATTTCACAAAAAAGTGTGAAAATTGTAAAAATGACATGACACGACTTGTGGACAAGTCCTTTATTAAAAGAAATAAAATAAAATGGTCCCACAAAGTCTTCTTCTTCTTCTCTTCTTCCGCCGATGGACCAAAAATGAAAAAAAAAACACACGCCGCCACCGATCTGCCCCATGGGAGGTACCCGCCGTAATGACCGTCCAATCAGGTGACAGCTCTTTTATAACTGAGGGCGGGGCAACATGGTGACATTGCCAGGTGACCCACCCCCCTCTGACGCACGGGGACATCCCTATGGCTTCCCCGTAGCATTGGAGGGGGCGGGGCCACTTTTAATGTTTCACTTTAAGCATTATTAAAATCACTGCTCCCGAAAAAACATCAGTTTTTAAAACTTTTTTTTGCATTGATACATGTCCCCTGGGGCAGGACCCAGGTCCCCAATTGTGACAATACCATGCATATAAGCCTTTAAAATTAGCACTTTTGATTTCTCCCATAGACTTTTAAAGGGTGTTCCGTGACTTTTGAATTTGCTGCGAACACCCCAAATTGTTCGCTATCTGGCAAACATCGGACTCATCCCTAATCAGGTGTAATCAATTTTCAATGATTAGCACCATAGCTTTTAGACTAAATTAACTTTCACACAGACCGAATAATATACACTTATTTGGGGTATTTTTACCAAAGCAATGTAGCAGTATACATTTTGGACACAACTTATGAAGAAAAATTACAAATTTTCTAAATTTTATAACAGAAATGAAGAAACATGTGTTTGTTTGTTTTTTTATAAATTTTCTGTCTTTTTAATTTATAGTGCATAAAAAAAATCTGTGGTTAAATACCACCAAAAGAAAGCTCTATTTGTATGAAGAAAAGGACAAAAATTCATATGGTTACAGTGTTGCATGACTGAGTTATTGTCATTCAAAGTGTGAGAACACCGAAAGCTGAACATTGGTCTAGGCAGGAAGAGTGTGTAAGTGCCCAATAGGCAAGTGGTTAACTTGTAAGTTGGGCTTGGCCAGGATTTCAAGTGCTTTCATTGGAGAAAAGAGATGTCCAAAGTAGGGGAATTTAGTGGGTAGATTTTCTATCTGGTGGCTGGCTATTAAAATTATAGCTTTCCAGCAGGCTCTTAGGCCACCTACAGGCAAGAGATTGTCAATCAGTCTAGATACAAATTATCTGTTTATATCTGTAGAATAGTGATAATGGCCATATATGCAACACTTTCACAATAAAGGCAAGGGCTGGCTACTAAAATATTACACTCATATTGCAATTTGTATTTTTGATACACAAAAGAAACCACTAGTCACTTAGACCACTTTCACACTGAGGCGCTTTTCAGGCGCTTTCACGCTAAAAACAGCGCCTAAAAAGCTCACAAACTTATTTCCATTAAAATCAATGAACGCTTTCACACTGGGGCAGTGTGCTGGCAGGGCTGTGAAAAACTCCCCTCCCCATTGAAATGAATGGAAAGCTCTTCAAAAGCGCCTGAAAAGCTCTTTAAAAGCGCTCAGTGTTTTTACTGGCAGTTTAGAAGCGCCTCAGTGTGAACATTACACCAAAAAGTCAATCTGGTTGTGTGCCTTTTTATGAATCCTTTTATAAGATCTGACAGTTCAATTTTAATAGTACAACCTATACTTATGATAAATGAAAGCTAAAACAATTCTTTAAGATTTGATTTGAAACTTAAAGCATATATACCCAAAATCAAAAAAATGAATATATTGCAGCTTACTAGTCCTTAGATGTGCTGGCTGGATTGTTTTCCTTTTTCTTTTTGTCACCTAGTAAATCTGCCAGTAATACATTTCCTGTCTTACAGTAGCTACATTAAGTGCTGACAAGTCGCCCCAAGTCGCTTGACATCAGAAATTCCATTGAAGTGAAGTTGCTCCGTCTTCAAAAAGGGTTCCTGTACTACTTCAATCCGACTTCTTGGCGACTTGTACCCATTGATTTCAATGGAAGTCGCCTCCAAAGTCGGATCGTGTCTTAACTGAAGCAACAATACAGGAAGAGAAAATTGTTTTCTCAGGCAAACCCCTCCCTCCACCCTCCCTCCCACAGAGCTGATTGTTGTTTGATTGGCCACTGGAAAGTTGCCTGTCCTGGAGGCGACTTGAAGTCGCCTTGTAAGTCGCCCCAAGTAGCCTTGTAAGTCGCGCTGTGGTGCGCGCTCAGGCCGCGTCCAGGTCGCCTCGCAAAGTCAACTGGCACTCAAGTGAACTGGCACTCAAGCCTCCACTCAACCTGTGGAGAGTATAGTGTTAGACAAACAAGTCGATTTAGATGTTACATAAGTAACTAATTAAAGTCTAACTCCAGCTAACACCTTATAAGCAATTACAGAAACATCTTTTCCCTTTGGGAAAAAGGTTTCAAGTCAATTAAAACTGACTATTGTCAGCATCCTGTTAGTGTTACACGGGTTGATTCAAATTTCTAACTGCCACTTTCACTGGCCAGCTTGGTCTGGAAGTTGAAACTAACAGAGTAATTGGCCAGATCTATAAGTGAAATTAAAGAAAAAAACAACATAGAAAAAAGAAAACAAATGCAGCCATCACATCTACGTAATTATTTGTAAGGCGCAATATATATTACAACTTTGTAGTATGTAAATGTTAGTATGTTCATGCATTTTTTTACTATGTATGCTGTATGTTTCAAACTTCATTCCCTATTTAGTTTATTCTGCTTAGATAAGAATGGGAATACAGGGCACAGAAAAATTACTTTAGGGGTTTTCTGATATATTCCTATATGTTATGTCAGTAACTTAAACATATCACAAAATATGAATCTTATCAACTTTGATTACTAGCGCACCAATTTTCCATGATCAACGACCTGTAATACAGATAGGGTTTCATAAATATGACACCCCTTGGTAGTTACGTTATGAACTTAAATTGATATCACTTAATTTATATGTGAACCTGAATTTCAGCAGAGCTTCCTTTAATTTATCTTACCACAGACAGCAAGTGTGAGACATTGTACTGACTTATGGACACTGTATACCGTTAAACGCAATGGACATTTTGGCCTAGATTAAAAGTTAAATTATGATCTTTGGTTGATTGAAACAGGAAATAGAGAATCATAGCAGGGAAATTCTTATTTCTCAGAAGGATTTGAGGGGAAACTTTTTAAAAGTAGGTGAGGCATATATATCTTAGTGGAGATGAAACCTAGTGCTCTGGGTATCAATCACTGAATGAATCAGCCTGTAGGCAAGAAACATAGAGAATGACTTTTCTAACCTTCAGGGAATTATTCCATCATTAGATTAACCACCATAAAGGGGAGACTATACATCATTAAAATAGACAACCAGGCATGGGCTGTATCAGGATAAAAGTTTAAATGTCTTCCACTGTCAGTTTGCATAGGCACTGTAATGCTGAATAAAACAATGTTCACAGATTCCTTGATCCAATCCTTGTTTATCCAGTTCATCAGTTTCAGCAAAATTACATCATTACATAGCGGGAACTTGGAAGATTAAAAAGTATAATGCAAAGAACAAATTTTACAGCTGGTGTATTATATATTTCTTACCCAGTCAGAGTATTGCTGATTTGTTCATTTTTATGACAGCATGCAATTGATAAAACAGATTACTTTCAGCCACAATCCCAACCTCCTTCAAAGACTGTTTGTAGTGATTATATTGTTATTTAAAAAGACATCACGGAGTTACTGCTGACTTGGTTCTATCCTGCCTAGCATGCATATTGCAAAGTTCTGTGTTCAGCTAAACTGCTTGAAAAGCTAGCTCAACTTATTAAGACTTTTGATAAAAGCAACTTAACATATCTTTGTGATCTCCAGTCATGAAGACGACAATTTTTATTTTTTTAAGGATATTCAGTGTGATTCAGGTGTTACTGGGATTACTTTATCAGACGTATTGCTAAGTGTAATATCTATGCAGTAACCTAGGGAAATTAATTAGGTTGGAGGTTACTATAGACTGAAATAAAGCAATTATCAACATAAAGGACATTTATGCCAAAAGCTTACACAAGCCTCAAACAGCAAGTATTGAAATATGGTGAATATTGGTATTTAAATATTAATAAATAAGGGCGAATATCAGATATTCTTGAGCTTTATAATATAACAGTCCCTGAGGATGAGCATTGGCTGGAAAATGGGTTGGGCTTTGCTACTTGCGTGACGTCACATTGCTGCAATTGCCGATCATGGTGACGTTTGCATGTGAGTGGCGTTATTACGATTTACATCTTTGTTTAATGCTTTTGTCACCTATTTTAATAAACCGTATTGCACTATGATGACCTGTTCTATTTATATGGTATCATGTGGTGTTTGGAGCAACTGAAAAGATTGCTGTCAACGCTGTGACAGATTTGGATATCCTTGATTGGGCACATTGAATGATCTTTTGGCATATTATTACTTGTGGTCTGGTGAGTTTGCATTGCATGTGGGGAAGTTGGAGTGTGACACGGAGGTTGTCAGTTTGTCATCCCCCACTCACCTTTCACATTGATGCAGTTTCATAAACTACTATACTATGAGTTTCTTTCTGTTATATTTTACTTTATGGAGAAAATAAGGCCTAATACTTCATCAACAATAGTTGGTTCCTTCAGAAGAGCCACCTCAGCACCTTGAATATGATTTACATGCGAGTTGTTTCTTATGTCTGGTGAGTGCCCATTTTTACTATTATTTACTACATGGACTACTTTATGTTTACACAGATTTTGGACTGATTCAGCATTTTTTTCATTGAACACTACTTATTAGCGCTGCAATTTTGTTATTTTATTTTATTTATAATATAACACCCCATATTCTTTCTTCCAAGCTTATAGGTTCCAGTATCCAATCATGAATGCATGCAGTTTATGTTATGTGTATATGTGTGTGTCATGAACGTGCCAATGCTGATCAGGGGCACACGAGTTGTGCAGCAATGTTTGCCCACCAGTATGTTTGCTCTCCAGGCGCACGCGGGTGCGCGGCGGGTGCGTGCGTGCATGCGCGTTGGCGTTTGTGTGTGCGTGCTAGTGCTGTTTGGCGCAGAGGAACTTTTAAAAGCACCTCAGCTACACTTGTGCGGCGCTGTTTTGTCTGCAGCTCTGTACCTGTGTTACTTGAATCTGTCTTGCTAATTGTTTACCGACCCAGCTCCGTCTGACTTCTCTACCTTCTCCAATCCGACTCGGCCTGCCTGACTCTGCCTATCTCTGCTGTGAACCGTTGCCGACTCCTGCCTGCCTTATCGACTCTGCTGTTGTCTACTGCTTTCATCTGCCTGATCACCTGCCAACCTGGACCGTCTGACCTTGCTGTTGTCTGCTGTGTGTTCTGCCTATTGCCTGCCGACCTGGACTGTCTGTCTCTGCCTATTGCCTGCTGCCTTGTGTTGTGGTGTTCCTGTTCCAGCCTTCTCATCCAGCTCCAGCAGCCGCTGTTCCTGCATCTCCTGCCACTCAGCTCACAACCCTAGAGGATCTCCATACCGTTCCTGTGCCGACCACTACAACTTCCATAAGGCACTCCTACCGACTGTGCTCACGAGACCACTGTTCCCATTCCAGTGGCTCCTGAACCAGCGCTGTAAGAGGGGTCTTCTCCTACAAGCCGGGCTCTACTATAAGGTACCTAACAGTGTGTGTTTGTGTGTATGTATATATATATATATATATATATATATATATATATATATATATATATATATATATATATACATATATATATACACACACACACACATATACACTATATAATCTGGTATGTCAACACTGAGGTCTGCATTTTGGTGCTTTCCAGACCCCTGTGTGTTTTGATAGTTATCCGCAGAGCATTTACCAGACCCAGAGCTGTGGCATAAGTTGAGGAAATCCTATATTGGAAAACCCTAACAATGGATGCCAGCCTGGAGGGCTAGGAAGGGGTCTTAGACACTTTGTCAGTGCAGGGGAGTGGGTGTCAGAGGAATCATGCCTTTTGATCAACATTTTGGAACTTGGATTGATTCAGTTGTCCCTATAATGCTGGGTATCTCGACTGGGGGGTCACCCAATCCTGATTAAGTAGGACAACCCCACAGCAATGACATACATTAACAATCACTTCTAAGGTTACTTGTTACCATCACCTCTGCAAGGTATAAGTTTGAGCTTGCAGCCTTGTCCTGTTAAGCACCCTATGGTCCTGTACAAAGACAAGGTAGTATTGAGGTATAAAATCGTTGTCCTTTTTAAAGTGGTTTTGGACTGTCACCTCAATCAGGACACTGTTCTTTTGTTTCTCTGTCTGGCTCCATTACATCAAAATGTATTTTCCCTTCACTGTCTACATGAAGTCTATTCTGTGCAGGTTTACCTCTTGGTCACTGCTTACATTAGAAGACTGTCTCTCTTTTGTCATTCCTAATTGTCCCCATAGAGGCAAACCAGCTTCTCAGTCCATCATCTTTCAGTGGCTTGGGCAGATCATTGTTCAAGCTCATGGTTATAAGGACAATGTGCCACTGTTTCCCGTCAACGCACACCTTTCTAGGTGATTTCTTCTTGGGATTTTCAGCATCAGGCAACTGTTTCCTAGATTGCAAGCTTGTCACATCTTCTGTTCACAGATATTGTAAGTTTTACCAGGTGGATGTTCCTATTTTGTTATGTGGACCTGTAAAAGTTTTGTTACTATTGTCCACCCTTCAGCTGGATTGCTTTTGGGTATTCCAATTGACCTGAATAATTAAATCCTGTATACCTTAAGGAATGTGGCAGGAAATAGGATTTTTGTACTATATACTATAAAATTGGTTTGTTGGAGTTTTCTACAAAACTAAAGCATGATAGATGTGGGAGGGTTTATATTTGGCTGGCCAACAGCTTTCATGTTTTCCAGTGTCCAATTCATTCTGATGGCAATATAACCCAACTATCCCTGGAAAACTGAAACTGGTGCGCACTAATGAATTTCAAAAAATCTGATTTTAGAGTAACTACAAAAAATGCTTGATGTGCTAGCCATCAAGAAGGCTGCCCTAATACTTTTAGTTTTTGAAGTATTACCGGAGTCCTGGAATTATTCATATTGATTTGGGATTTTGCGAAGAGACGATGAATGAGAAATAAAAACCTGACAGAAATTTTACCTTATTCTAATTCTATCCAAAAAATTTAGGTTTTAATTATTTTTACCCTTATCTTAATCCATAACATGTCCCTACCTTTAAGTGAATCCTCACAGCAAAATACTTACTTTATCTTGAATCTGTATATACATGGGGTTCGCCCTGGGACTTGAGTGAGGTGAATATGGTCAGTCAAAAAACATATCATGGAAGTAAAAAAAAAAAGATTTATTACAATTTTTGCGCATCTGAAACACAACAGCAAAAAATGCAGGCTGATAAAATATGCATACAATGTGAACATGGGACAATCCACATACATGGTAAAACAGTGTATACCAATATACAAACATCAGGGAAATGTGCAAGCATCAGTAGTACCCGTCGACGTTTCACGAGACCACGCTCGCTCTTCAGGGGTAAATCTAAAGTAGTAAGTCAAATGAATGAGTGTACTTTGCATCAAATAGGCATATTCACCTCACTGAAAGTCCCAGGGTGAACCCCATGTATATATGTATTGAATTAGGGATGGAGGGGATGATGTGGTGACACCAGACCTTGTATCATTGATGTTTTTATCTTGTATATGAAGCATCAGCTTCAAAAGCTCCCACTCTTACTTTAACAGCATGAAACTATTGAGCTTTTGAAAGTGTCCTTTCTGCTATGTCACAATCGTGTATACCCTACATACCTTGTTTGTACATCAACTAATGCAATTCCAAAGAAAAAAAATACTTAAAGTGGATGTAAAACTCTGAAATTAAAAATTAACAAAGCATATCCTTTTATAGTGTGTACTTGCCTCCATCCTTTGTGTGATTTCTGTATGCCGTCTCGTTCCTCTGCTATCTGTAT
Source organism: Lithobates sylvaticus (assembly GCA_028564925.1). Taxonomy (NCBI): domain Eukaryota; kingdom Metazoa; phylum Chordata; class Amphibia; order Anura; family Ranidae; genus Lithobates; species Lithobates sylvaticus. Next base: position 413,055,383 of record CM053028.1, read on the forward strand.
TTATCAATTCTGACTCCAAGGTTCAAGGGGAGCAGGGGAAGGGGGCTCATGCACAGAGCCTGTGGTTGACAGCCTCAGCTATACATGTTTTGCTATGAGATTATGCAGAGGGGGAGTGTGTCCCTTTTCTTCACTCAGGTCTCGGATTACACTCAACTTCCTTTCCGAACTATGCAGTGTGAACTCAGATCCCCACCACTTGCCTCATGGAAGCTCTAAAAAGCTGTGTAAATTCTAGGAAATGGATGTAGAAAATGGATGAATGCAGATAAATAGGTACAACTTATGTAGAAGGATTTGTGTAATCTTTGTGTATTGTCTGAGGCCAGTCAGTTGACTGGGCATAGTTGTTTGTGTGTGTTCTTTGTATCATTTTGGCAGCTTATGAATATTATTAAACACAAAAAGAAAACATTAAAACATAAAATACTGTAGCTTATTACCCACCTCCCCTATGTTAAATAATACCCTTTATAGATGTATTGTATTCTCCCACTTTGAAAGATAGTGAAATGTTCCCTTCATAGGAACTCTCTGTACTCCCTGGTGTAGTAAATATTCAGCCTCAGGGTACATAAGTAGTGAACTATTTCTTATCCTATTACATCCTGTAAGAATCAGCATTACCACACTTGTTAGTAACTGCCTTGTCTCTGATCCCTTTGTCCACAGGGAGGAGGATATTGCTGAATAACATGATTGCACTGTTTTATCGGTTTTAAGATTACATGAACATTCTAAAGCTTTACAAATGAAGATTAATCTCCAACCAGTTTACACTATACTGTTATGGATCATGAGGTGAAATAAAGGATATAAATGTAAAATGGCACAATTACTTCTTATTATTATTAGTAGATAGATACAGTGCCTTGAAAAGGTATTATCCTTTGAAAGTTCCACATTTTGTCATGTTACAACCAAAAATGTAAATGTATTTTATTGGGAATTTATGTCATAGACCAACACAAAGTGGCACATAATTGTAAAGTGGAAGGAAAATGATAAACACGTTTAAAAATGTTTTACAAATATATATCTGAAAAGTGTGGTGTGCATTTGTATTCAGCCTCCTTTACTCTGATATCCCTAACTAAAATCTAGTGGAACCAATTGCCTTCAGAAGTCACTTAATTAGTAAATAGAGTCCACCTATGTGTAATCTCAGAATAAATACAGCTGTTCTGTGAACACCTCAGAGGTTTGTTAGCGAACCCTAGTGAACAAACAGCATTATAAAGGCCAAGGAACACACCAGACAGGTCAGGGGAAAAGTTGTGGAGAAGTTTAAAGCAGGGTTAGGTTATAAAAAATTACTGCAAACCAGCCAAGACATAGCCTTCCACCTAAACTGACATGCCGGGCAATGAGAGCATTAATTAGAGAAGCAGCCAACAGAAAAGCCAACTCTGGAAGAAATCTGTCCACAGGACAACTATTAGATGTGTACTCCACAAATCTGGCCTTTATGGAAGAGTGGCAAGAAGAAAGCCACTGTTGAAAGAAAGCCATAAGACATCTTGTCTGCAATTTGTGAGAAGCCATGTGGGGACACAGCAAACATGTGGAAGAAGGTGCTCTGGTCAGTTGAGACCAACATTTTTATTTATGGCCTAAAAGCAAAACACTATGTGTGGCGGAAAGCTAACACTGCACATCACCCTGAACACACCATCCCCATTATAAAACATGGTGGTGGTAGCATCATGTTGTGGGGATGCTTTTCTTTAGCAGGGAAAGCTGGTCAGAGTTGATGGGAAGATGGATGGATCCAAATACGGGACAATCTTAGAAGAAAACCTGTTAGAGTCTGCAAAAGACTTGAGACTGGGGTAGAGGTTCACCTTCCAGCAGGACAATGACCAGTGGTGGCCCGTGCATTGTGGGCGCATGAGCGCCACCCCCCGACACCTCTGCAGCCCTCCATATTCATGTGCCCGACCCCTTTCAGGATGCCGGACACATGAAATTCTATGGTGGGGATACAGGGGGTTTATTTTGAAGGACGTGATTAGAGCCAGAGACTCTAATAGGCTTCAAAATAGGGTGGGCTCTGGGCGCAGAGCACTGCATCCCGATCCCACCCTGTTGTGTGACATAGCCAATGAATTTTCGCTATTTTCACACTAACGTTCCTCCCTGCCAATCAGGAGGCAGGTCAAGGAGACCTGTCTCCCGATTTGCCAAAACAGTAGGCGATCCTATTGGATGCCTAACGCTTTGGCTGAAGAGGAGACACGGCGGAGGAAGCCTGAGGAGCCGAACGGACACCGAAGCCACGGCTTCCTGCCACTGCAAAAGAGGAAGAGAGCCCTGCCCCTACAGGAGAGGAGCAGAGCCCCGCCACACGAGCGGTAAGTGCTGCCAGACCAGCCACGGGGGGGGGGGGTGGTGAAGTGACAGCCGGGGGACGCGCCTAGTTGCATTTGATGACACAGTGGCTGCATATGATGGGCACAGTGGATGTAATTTATGGCACAGTGGCTGTATTTGATGGCACAGTGGCTGTATTTGATAGGCACAGTGGCCGCATATTATGGGAAGTATTTTTCAGGATTTTTCAATTTGTTTGAGCCCACCCCCCAAAAAAAAAAATTGAGCACCAGTCGCCACTGACAACGACCCTAAACATACAGCCAGAGCTACAATGAGATGGTTAAGATCAAAGCATATTCATGTATTAGAATGGTCCAGTCAAAGTCCAGAGCTAAATCCAATTGAGTAACTGTGGCAAGACTTGAAAATTGCTGTTCACAGATGCTCTCCATCCAATCTGACAGAGCTTGAGCTATTTTGCAAAGAAGAATGGGCAAAAAACGTCACTCTTTAGATGTGCAAAGCTGGTAGAGACATACACAAAAAGACTTGCAGCTGTAATTGCAGCAAAAGGTGGTTCTACAAAGTATTGACCATGAAAACTATTTATCATTTTCCTTCCACTTCATATTATGTGCCACTCCAATAAAATACATTTACGTATTTGATTCTAACATGAAAAAATGTGGAAAGTTTCAAGGGGCATGAATACTTTTTTAAGGCACTGTAGATAGATAGATAGATAGATAGATAGATAGATAGATAGATAGATAGATAGATAGATAGATAGATAGATAGATAGATAGATAGATAGATAAAAAAAAAAATTGGACATCTACTATGTAAAAAATGTATTACCTATAATGATGTGTGTCTCGTGTGTAGTGCTGTTGAATTATTTAAGACTTATGCCGCATACACATGGTCGGACATTCCGACCACAAAATCCATCAGATTTTTTCCGACGGATTTTGGCCAAAACTTGTCTTGCATACACACGGTCGCATAAAGTTGTCGGAAAATCCGATCGTTCAGAATGCGGTGAAATAAAAACACGTACGACGGGACTACAAAGAGGCCAGTAGCCCATAGCTTTCGTGCCTAAATGTATTCTGAGAATGCGTGGCACTTTTTGCGTCGGAATTCTATACACATGTTCGGAAAAAGTCCGATCATATTTTGTTGTCGGAAAATTTTAGGTCCTGCTCTCAAATCTTTCCTTCCGAAATTCCAACAGAAAAAGTCCGATAGAGCCCACACACGATCAGATTTTCCGACAACATAATCCGATCGGAATTTTTACATCGGTAAGTCCGACCGTGTGTATGGGGCATTAAGGGTTGATTTACTAAAGGCAACTAGGCTGTGTACTTAACAAAGTACAGTTGCACTCTGCAAGTGCAGTTGCTCCAGAGCTTAGTAAATTAGGTAAATATCCAATCACGTGCAAGAAAAATGTAAAAAAATGCATTTTTGCTTGCACATGATTAAGCTTCTGCTCAGTTACTAAGCTCTGGCGCAACTGCACTTGCAGAGTGCAATTACACTTTGTAAAGTGCATAGTCTATTTGCCTTTAGTAAACCCACACATGTGTCAATCATCCCATACACTACTGTACATGCTGAACATCTGGTGCTGAAACATACAGTTCTGGCTTTAGTACAGTGATGATAGTGGGCCATTTATTTTGCACCTCATCCATTCATAAAACATTCACAAAATTCTTACAAAGAATACAAGGTGTCCTATCAATATATGAGGGGACATTTTCTTCCCTTTGTCCATCCCCAGAATGCATTCTTTGAAAAGAAACAAAGCAATTTTGGGGAAACATTGAGGTCCTAAAATGTCCCCAAAATATTGTTTTTTTTTTGGGCTAGGTTCCCACTGGTGCACAGGGGGGTAATGCACAGGCATTGAGCACTATTGTTTTTGTTAACTTGCCAGATTACCAGTCCAGACCTGGTACAGATTTTATCTCTTACTTCATACCCTGAACTGTCCTTTGAAGTAGAATAGTACTTTGCAGCATTCTTTATTGATTATTCTAAAATAATTACTTTCAAAATGTTTCACTACTCCGGTAAAATTATTTTGACCTCTTAAATCACTCAAAGCTTGATTTTGAAATAAAAAAAAACAATAGCCATAACTGAGTGAGCAGTCAAAATTACCCTGAGCTCTAAATTCATAGAAATATATTCTCCTGCTTTGTCTCAAAGGTCATATCATTCTTAAGTTTTATGTCATATAATAAATCCAGATATCTTAGTGTTGGAATATATATATATATATATATATATGTTTTACCTGAGAATGCAGAAAACAAAAGCTTGCTTGTTGGTTGACATCTACAAATCTGTCAGTTATATTTTGTTTTCATTGGGGATGGGAATTTAATATATTACCAGCATAAGTGCTTTCTATTAAATTATAGGAAAGTTTTTCAAACTTTGTAATGCTGACATTGTAATATTTTTTACCAGCCTAAAGTCTAACAGTACCTTTGCAATTTCTTTGTAGTGATCTGCGATTTTTAGCGGTATTACAACATTGCGATGGACAAATCGGACACTTTTGACACATATTTGGGACCATTGACATTTATAAAGCAATCAGTGCTATAAAAAATGCACTGATTACTGTGTAATTGACACTGGTAGAGAAGGGGTTAACACTAGGGGGCGATCAAAGGGTTAAATGTGTGTTCCCTCAGCGTGTTCTAACTGTATGGGGATAGGATAGAGTAGTAGAGGAAGCATTACGCTTGTTCATAGTATGAACAAACAACATGTCTCCTCTCCTCTGACAGCACAGGGATTTGTGTGTTTACACACACAAATACCCATGCTGGTGCTCGTACACGCGATTGCGCATGGCCAGCATCATGCCCTCTGGCGGCTCTTAAACAGTGTTGCCAACCTACCAGATTGAAATTTACTGACACAACACCCAAAAATTTCCTGGCACAGCCAAGTTTTTACTGTCATTTCCAAAAGTTACAAAATTACAGTTTTAAGTGCAGATTTTAGTATTGCAATTAGCAATTAGCAATGTGATTTAAGGTAGATATTAGGGCAAAAAACATATTTATTATTTTATTTTCGATATAGTAAGTAAGTAGCTCAATGACAGGACTAGGGCAAGAAATTAGAATAGGAAGGCACACACACACATGAAGTTAACTCTCAGAGTGATAATGACAGAAGTGTGCAGCAGCACAGATGATGCTGTCTTCTCACCAGCATGACATGTCCCGCTCCTGAGTCACAGTGACAGTCTATCTCCAAGCGAGGTGGTCCCTTTAGTCCACTTCAAGTCTAAACAGCACTGACAGTCCCACACCTGACCTGCCCTGCTCCTTTTCTGCAGACCCACACACGAGGCTCTGCCCTCTCTGCTTGGCTCCCTTGCACTATGACATCACACAACACGCTCAGGCACCGCCTCCACCAGAGCTGCCGGAACACACTGTAGCAGGCACTCGGATGGTCTCGGCCGCTGTACTGTCGAATACTGTCCCCCGTCGGATAGTGTCCGCCCTGTACTGTGCTTGCGCAGTACGGAGGACAAGGAGACACTGAAGGTTTCCGAAGATGAACAGCGCCTTCGCACTGAGTCCAGGTTCAAGCCCCACCATCCAAGTGGAAAAAGAGTTAGAATAAAAAATTGCAGAGCAAAGCGAGGCCGTGCCGGAAGCATGGTGAGCGAAGCAAGCTCGCGAGGGGCCCTGTTACTAAGTGCTACCCTATGTCCACTTGCATGGTGGGGCTTGAACCTGGACTCAGAAGGTACTAGCAAGTGCGCAGGCGCCGTTCATCTTCAGAGACTTTCAGAGTCTCCGTGTCCTCCGTACTGCGCAATCGATGCGCCTGCGCAGTACGGGGAGGACACTATCCGATGGGGGGACAGTTTTCGGCAGAACACCGGCTCTGGACCGAGCCGAACATCACAGCCATATTTTTTACTGGCAACTTTTTCCTTTTACTGGCATTTACTGGCAGGGGAAAATTGCCTGTTTTTTACTGGCTGCCAGTAAAAATACTGACGGTTGGCAACACTGCTTTTAAAGGAACCCCGTACCTGTACAGGGTTTCGTGCAGGGGAGCCATTCTGCCCCCATATATAGACGTGAGCCGGTCAGGAACCGGTTAATCTATTTTTATACAAAGCTTATATAATTTCTATATTGCTGTGCATCTATAGTATATGCTTATGGTTAATGTGATATGCTGGTTGCATTAGTTCTTCTGCTCCCAATTACCTTGTTTAGATTACTGATTAATTTCTCAGGAAGGGAATCTTCTCTGTTAACAGAAGCCCTCTCCTGGGTGGAGACACTACCAACTTTATTATCAAACCCACTGTTTCACTTAGCAAAGGTTCTGGTTCTCTAACTTACCTACAGGGTTAGCACAATATCCTGTTTGGGGAGGGTCAGTTCTTATACCACATCCCCCAAGATGCAAACCAGATTCAGGATGACAAAGAGCATGCATACACTTCAGAACAATACAAAACATATTATGTGACTATGAAAGATGCACAAACAGCTCTGTTCATAGCATGTCTCTGTGGCACAATCAGGGTAATGTGGATGCATAGCATAGTCTCTAGGACTCTATAACAACAGAGAGCCTAGCTGGGCTATCCCTACATCAGTAAAACAGTTCAGAGCACAGATACATGCAATTATCCTCATAAACAATGTCCCTCTCTGTGAAAGCCAAGGTAGCTCTGGAGAGATTCAAGGTCAGGGACAAAGGGGCAGGGAAATTGCATGCTGTTAGGCTCTGAGTGAGGGAAGCTAAATAATTTATACTTCCTGAGCATGTCCAGGAACCCAGGGAGTAGAAAGCAAAGCAGTTAAAGGGGCCTGTGCCTGCATCTGATTATGGTGGATAAAATGGCATTTTGCTACAGTCTTTTACTCTTCTTGTCCCTTATCCAATGCTTTTTTGGCTGAGCAACCTCATAGACACCGCAAAACTGTCTCTCAAATTCTTCTGTGCATAAATCCACATGTGCTCTCCCTCAGGACAGGCACCAGCATAAGGCAGTTAAGGCAGCCACCTTAGGGCCCCAGTATAAGGGGGGTGGCAATATTTTGTTTTAAATAGAGAAGGGATGCAAATGTTTTTACTGCTGTATGTGACCCTGCTGGGGAGATTATACCCTCCCTATCCTGATGGCCATTGTCAAGGGAAAAATCCCAAATTTTGAGTTTCCACTAGAACATAAACAGAAGGGAAGGTTTTCCAGCAGGCTCACTTTTCCTGGTGACAAATGTCTAAGAAGCAATTGCTAAAATCACTTTGGAAAGTTTTCTTCTCACTTCCTGATGAATTAACAGCACAGTGAAGGAAAATCTCCCCAGCGGCAAACAGATGGTGGGAAAAAAAGAAGAACATCTGAGGTTTTACCACCCTCTACTAAAAAAAATTAATGGCATTGAATATACTTTAAAGCAGAACTATAGACTCTCACCTAAAGTCACAGTTCTCCTTGGCCAGATATGTTATCCAGGCAGTCATGTCAAACACAATAGCTGCTTTTCTTTGTTGTAGTTAAGCAATACAGCTTAATAAAGGATCTATGACCTCTATGCTAAATGGACAATGAAGGCGCATCACCATATTGATGAGGTCATCAACATGCACTAGTCTCTTCTCATGATAGCAAGCTCCAAGTGTTAAATTAAGAAGACTTTGTAGTATAGTACAGTCTTACTGATTCTTGCTGGACAGAGGATTATGGGAAGTTAAATATTAAAAAATATTTTTCAGGTTATTTTTGCGGAATATGTAACTGGTTTATACTTAAACCCCATACACCCTATTAGATTTTCTGCAGATTTTTGTCTTCAGGTTTACCAAAACCATGTAGTGCAAGGGCCTGCCTGATTGCATACAAATTAAAATGTTTGACCTCATATTATATGGTTTTGGTAAATATGAAGACACATCAGCTGTTTGTTTGTTCGTAGAACTAATAAACATATAGGGCGCTAGTGGGACGTATGCCATAATGCGCTGTGAGATCGCAGTACATTGAAGGTTGCTGATTGGCCAAAACAAGCACTTGACTTGTATGCTTTGGCCAATCACAGCGGGATGTGCTGTTAGAGCCATGTTTGGCCAAAGGCACACGGCTGTGTATAGTGTAAATTAAGAGAGAGAGAGAGAGATTAGGCAGGGAAGTTAGTGGATTGAGCATGCAGTCAGTATAGTGTAGTATATATAATACAGTGCAGAGTATATAGTGCAGTCAGTGTAGTTTATATAACGCAGTGCAGCTTAGCTGAAACACAAGATCTCTCTTTTGCTCCCTGGAAAATCAGCGGTTTGACTTGTTTACATAGGCAGACCGCTGCTCTGTCTCTCCACTGAAAGATCGGCGGGTCGCGGCGGCCATCGCAGGCACCGGACCCGCTGATTGGTTCCCGCTGTGTCCATTCACAGCCGGAGCGGCGCTCCAGTGGCGTGCGTGTGCCCCCTACACTGCGTGCACAAAATCACATACAGGTACGCAATTTTGCTGCAGTATATATGTGGTGGGCAGTACGGAAGTGTTTAATATTTATACCAGACCCTCATCTAGGAAAAGGGTCTGGTATGGCTAAACAGAATCCCCAGCCCATCTGTATACAAACAGAAGTAAGTTGCCAAAGCTTTTTCCTTAGAGAAGGTCAGTTTTACTGTAGTAGGTTATATAAATTATACAGATGTGCCACTTCACAGGCAGGTTCATTGCATCCCCCAGGCCTGTCAATTGAAAATAATATTGCATTTTTATGTTCAATTAGTCTTTATTGAATGTTTTAACAAGTACAGAGGAAAGGAAAAAATAACATGGTGTAAGTAATGAGTTTACAGGTATACAAAATGACAAATAGTTAGTGCACAATACTAATGCAGTACTTTTGTAAGATTTGATAGTGGACCCAAGGGGGTACATGGTCTATGCTGAGCTTTCACTGAAAGCGTGAACTCTGGTTAAAGGGCAGGCTGGGGGGTATAGGAATGGGGAGGAAGGCAAGTGGGGAAAACGAGAAGGGGTTGTGTTAGAACTCTGACAACAGGGGATAATCAATATACCAGTCTAAACAACATTTTTACAATGTACTCCAATATTATTTGAGCTGAATATTGCATTTAATGTTTACTTTTAGCTTTATTAACCACTTAAACCCCCCTCCTGCCCAGACCAATTTTCAGCTTTTGGCGTTGACGCAATTTGAATGATAATTGCGCGGTCATACAACACTGTACCCAAATGAAATTTTTATAATTTTTTTTTCCTCAAATAGAGCTTTCTTTTGGTGGTATTTAACCACAGCTGGGGTTTTTATTTTTTGCTAAACAAACAAAAAAAGATGGAAAATGTTGAAAAAAAAATCATGTTTAATAGTTTGTTATAAAATTTTGCAAACAGGTAATTTTTCTGCTTCATTGATATGCACTGATGAGGCGGCACTGGTGGGCACTGATAGCCTGCACTGGTGGGCACTGATAGGCTGCACTGATGGGGACAGATAAGTCGGTACTGATGGGCACAGATAAAATGGCACTGATGGGCCCTGATGGGTGGCCCTGATGGGTGGCACGGATGGGTGGCATGGATGGGCACTGATAGGTGCCACTGATAGATATAAGGCTTTTGGAATTAACAAATGCAGCAATTTAGAAATCAGATGAAAGGTTTAGCACTGATAGATAAAAAGTGAATTTTATATACATCTATATAGATCAGACCAAAATGAGGGACAAATGAGAAGGAATGAGGGACAGAGGGACATTGCTCCAAATCAGGGACAGTCTCTCGAAATCAGGGACAGTTGGGAGCTATGCTGGAGGGAGCCTGCTGAAGCAAGCAATAGGCAAAAGCTAGATACACACAAATCAAAATTTGGTTTAGCAGAGACTGGCTTAATTTTAATCTCTGTGTAGCCCTCCCTGTTAAAATCATCATTAGATCAGCTTCTGTCAAATAGGGCTGCTGGAAAACCTTTTTGAATCAGCAGTTTGTTGCCAAATCTGCTGCAGCGCAGTGAATTCTGACAGCGGGAAGTCTCGGACAAGAATACAATGTCCCACAGGGGAATTTCTGCATCTACCTCACTTATGCGGATGCAGGAATCTGTTGCTGGGTGAATGAAAAAAAAAACGATGCATGTGTACTAGCTTAAAGTGGAACTGCACCCAATAGAGGAAGTTTTTCTAAATATCGGGGCGATCTGAGCGGAAGTTCCCACCTCTTTCCCAGCAACTTTCTGGGACACGTCACAGGTCCTAGAAAGCTGCAGGACCATTTACAGAGTGCAGTGTGGATCACAAAGTGCAGTTGTCAAGCCATTTGACTCACAGCTGACTTCCTTGAGTAAACATGGCAGTGCCGGGGACCTGAAGACTGGTGAAGAACTGACCCAGCCCGGCCCAGGTGAGAACAACAATGGATCCCTGGACTGGCAAGTGTTCTTATATTAAAAATCAGCAAGATTTGTAGCTGCTGACTTTTATTTTTTGGGGAACCACTGAAGATTCTTAAGTATTTATTAATTAAAGCAGTATTAAACCCACAAGCAAACATTTGTTATATTGCATCTCACCAATTCATAGATGTGATGGCTGCATTTGTTGTTTTGTTTTTTTTAGGCTTTCTTTCTTCTGTTTTTATCAGGTATATGGCCACTGCGGCCAGTAAGTCTGTTGTTTTCCAGATGTATCAGTTTACAGGGTTTGAGATGAACCATTTAAAACTGAAAGGGGTGCTTATAATGATCATCTTTTATTTATTCATGCAAAAATGTTATCCCAAAAGTAACAAAACCATTTGCATTAACTGATTAAAAAGTGTGAGCTGGAGTCTTCAATTTGTTAGTGTATATAAATCTGCTATTACTAACAATCCCATCCTTCTAGACTGACAACACTGCTGTCCAAAGGTGCCCCCCTTTGCTCCTTCATCCAGAACGGGGGCGCTTGAATACAGGAGGCATGTTACTGGCCAGCTCAACCGCTAAAAACAGATGAAGAAAAGCCTAAGAAAAGGAAACTAGTGAAGCCACCACATCTAATAATTGATAAACTGCAATGCATTACAATTTTGGTGTGGGGTTTAATACCACTTGTATTCTTTGCCCCTAGGTTCAATGAACAGGTATCCCATGCATTACAGGAGCCCCACTGCAAGCGTTGATTTTTTTTATTTATTATTTTTTTTCTTGGAGTTGGATTTGAACCTTTATAATGAAAGAGAAAGTCAGAGAAGACACCTGGGTCAGGCAGGTACATGGGTGGTTTTATGTATATACAGAATGTCTGACTGTGCACTAGGTTGTATATACTCCTTTGTCTCTGCACTCTTTAGTTTACCCAATCTTGAGTCCTGCAGTCATTATTTTGACTCCTGTACGTTATTTTTTCTCCTGATTTAACCAGTCATGACCTCTAAACCTTATACATAGGTATAATGATCAGGTATAGATGATTGGACATCAACTGGGGAAAGGGGGGCACAGTCCGGTATGTTCACCCTGGGCGCTAGATGACCTTGTCCCACCTCTGCAAGCGTGCACTTGTAATGGGGATCAACAGAAGCCTTCCCATGCATTGCTATATTGTCTTTGACCTCCACCACTGCTGTTAATAGGAGTGGTGTAAACTTCAGTGAGCCCCTGCCACTAGATGCATCTTGCAAACACCAAACCAAAGCAATGTGCAGACTGGCATTACCAATGCCATTACAAAAGGAAAAAATAATAATAATATATTCATGCAAGGGAGAGCATTTGTAAGTTTTGGTACATATGGTTAAGTGACACATAATCCAACTTCCAATTTCCAACATGAAAGATATTTTATATGGTGGGGAAAACTGAGAAATACTTATTTCAAAAGGAATACATAATCTCTTTTGTGTTTTTTTAAATATATACAGAGTATACTCTACATATGTAAAATAGATTTATTTGATATAGACAACATCATCATCAATGTGCATTAATGTTTTAAAGTCCTTGTTCTGATTTGTAGCTTATAAATTTATACGTACAAATGACTTGCACCATATTTGCTATATCTAAGCTCAGCTAAAGTTAGGGTGATTCTATGGGGCCAATGAGAGTTCCATCTAAGGGCTAATTCTAAATTCACTGTTTTTGATAAAAAAAATAAAAATAAAAAATATGGAAAAGCAAGCATGTAAAAATGTGCAAATCACATTTTCAATTCATTTAAGGTGAGCTCTGCAATAGTATGCTTTAACTTAAAATATACTATTCTTTCCCTTTAAAACTGTTAAAACTAGTCAATAATGTATAAAACGTTAAGGATTCATTTATAACGGTAACAAGCCAAAGAATAAAAAAATCAGTTCATTTGGTCTCCCCTCATATTCTCTGCAGCACTAACCCATTTAATTCTGCAGCCTTGTACTATGCCAAAATAAAGAGTTGCTTATAGAAAGATAGAATTGTTTGTGCTTTATGGTTTTATCTTTAAAAAACAATGTGTGTTTACCTCAATTGAACGTTTTACTTCCTTCCCGCTGTTGTTTGTTTTGTTTATTGTCTTTGTACTCATCTCATGTAATACATTTCAAGGTTCTGTTCTTGTATAAAAAGCTCAAAAAAATCTCTAGGTGAAAGAATACGTCCTTGCCTTATGTTGTGCATCACTGTCTAACTAGGCTGTCTCTGGGTGCATGGTAGTCTGACAATAGTTACACAGTTTCATTTTATCTGTCTGTCCTTGATCAGTACATGCATATACTGAACTTCTTTGTTTTATATCACGATTTCCAATATGTTTCTTCAAAGGGCACATTAATTATATTTACACAGTTGTGGAGAGTCAGAAAGGTACCCAGGTTTGGATAAATAGATTTGATTTTATACAACACAAAAGCCTTGAGCCACAAGCGTACAATACAAGCATCGTATTATTATATTGTACATAGTAGACCATCCTCTGCTACTGCACTACATTCTGACTCCTTACACACTACTATAGTGAGTGGAAAATAACACATTTTGTAAGCGCCACTTACTTCTGGTTTGCTCTTGGTTTGCTTAGTAATGACTGTGTATAATCAGTTAACCTTAAGGTCCGTACACACGATATGAAAATCGGATGGAAAAATTTGTACGACACGCTGTCTGACGACTTTGGGATCGTTATGCCCTGTACACACGATAGGATTTTCTGATGGAAAATGTGTTATAGGACCTTGTTGTCGGAAATTCAGACCATGTGTAGGCTCCATCACACATTTTCCATCACCTGGTTCTCAAATTTTCCGAAAACAAAATCCGTTGTCGGAAATTCCGATCGCGTGTACACAATTCCGACGCACAAAGTGCCACGCATGCTCGGAATCAAGCAGAAGAGCAGCACTAGCTATTGGACTTCATTTTTCTCGGCTCGTCATACGTGTTGTATGTCACTGCATTCTTGACGTTCGGACCAACTTTGTGTAACCGTGTGTATGCAAGACAAGTTTGAGCCAACATCCGTCTAAAAAAATCCATGTATTTTGTTGTCGGAAAATCCTATCGTGTGTACAGGGCATTAGTGTGGTACTTTCGGCAGATGATTTCGCTTTTTCGTCAGACAAAAGCTGGATGTGCAGACTATAAAAATTTTGCCGGATGTGAACTCAACGTCCGATTTTCATTTCATTAGTATGGTTTCCGTACAAAAAAGATCATAAGAGCAAGAGTACGCATGCTCAGAAACGAAAGAATACTGTACATACAAAACGATTCAACACATTACTTCACTTCTGATGTTGTATTTTGTCGTATTGTGAGTAACCTTGTCCCTTTCGACATGAGACTAGCATGCCACAAAAAACGGACCTTCAGACATCCGAAATAATAAGCGCGTATATGGGGCTGTAGTTACAAATCTTGAAGGCCATTTTCCCGCTTATTCAGCAGCCGCTGGGACCGTGCGAGCCTAGGCAGGCCTCGGGCACTTCCATCCCCGGGAGGCACACAGGAATTAGGTGATTTCCATACCATAGTAAAAGCGGAGAGTCTCTTGGATCCGGACACACTGATATTTTTAGGTATAGTCTCATTATGTACAGTTGTAGGGGTTCCCGCCCCAGGCGATGCACTCCCCGAATTTAGGGCCAGCCAGCTCGATATATCACAAGTTGCAGCCACATCATCTGAGTTGGCCCATAACATTTCCTGTGACAAAGTCTCAAATAATTTGTCATCCCCTGACAGATCAGACAGGGAATCTATCTATGAGTCCTGCAACTCCTCTGCCGGCAAATAATTGCAAACAGTCCCGCTCATAACATTTACCCCAGAGTTCTCACCTGTAGTCACAGCAGATTTCCTGGGAACAATCATTTTCCCCCGATCTGATCCAGGCAAGTTCTGGGGTAGGCCTCGACCGCAGCCGCAGGAGGCTTTCACATATCCTACTTTTTTGTGAGCCGGTGTAGGGATTTTTGTAGTGGTGGACGAAGCAGTGTCCATGACATCCAGTATGTCTCCTCCGGTGGCAACAGCAGCACCCTCTCCATCTGGAACACTGGTTGTAGTAGTAGTAGTAGGAGTAGTAGTCGTTGGTGTACACGATGCAGGCCTCGCCACAGGAGCATATACAGCAGACTCCTCGGTAGCGACGCCCATGGCCCAGTCCATGCGGTACACACGAGGCGGCACAGTAGGTTGCTCCACTGCAAACACATACTCTCCACACTGTAGGCACCAGGCAAATGGCCGGAGGCTTGCGACCAGCCCCTCGCACTTGCTGCACAGCATACCTAAAGCCTCGGCATCCCCTGTCGTGTACAGAATAAAACGCCCCTGCGGTCTCAGACGAATTCCTGTATCCGTGAGTCCCAGGCAAGTTCACTCTTGTGGCATCTCCCACTGAAAACATCCTGGGTCCCATCATGGACGGTGTTCCTGGCATGCAGAACATTTCTCTCTTTTAGCAAGAAAGTCTCTACCTTCCTCTCCTGCAACACAAGAAAAGTGCAAGAAAAGAACAGACAAGACTCCTCCCACTGGTTACTCCGGTCACGCAACTCACAGGCTTTTCTCAACTCCGCCCACAGTCCATGTGCCAGGCAGTGGCCCCGCAATCAACCCCTTGTAAAAAATGGCGCAGTCCAAAAACCCTCTACCATGTAGATTTCACACGAACAGTCCACTTTAGTTGCGAGAGGTAACGGAAAATCCCGGACTCAAGCCCCCACATGTAGCACTGACCCCAAAGGAGCTGCTGGTTTTATTTGGGCTTAGCGTTACCTCACCTGTTGTAGCTCCGTCTTGGGGATCCTGTGGAAAGTAACCCAGAGTAAAGGTTGAGACTAAAACTGAAACCTCTTTTAGGTTATTTATTCAAGGAGATTAAATAGAACACAGTCTCTTAATCAAGGGTAGAGGGTTTAGGGGTGAGTTCAGGTACTTGGGTTGCAAAGTGAAAATATTAGATGAATCCAGGGAATACACTGTTTCACAACTGGATTCCTGCAGTTGCCCGGATAGGTCTCTCTCACTAGGCATAACAGCCGGTAGGATACTCGGTAAAGTCTCTGCCACATACTTTTAGGTTACACTTCAGCGTCACTGAGGTATTAGATTAACTTTAAATAACTGTTATACTGCACCAGGCTCTCTCAGCCGATCCAGCGATACCATATGATGGATTATCCAGGTTGCATCCTTCAACTAAGCCTCCAGGCTCCTTCAGAGAAACCAGCCTTGCACATGGCCTTCTCCTGAAAGGGTCCTCCCCTGGGGTACTTCCGTTGCTGGGCCTCTCCATTCCGATGAGACGGCACCAGACCTTGCCTGGATCAGTAGGCACCGAAAGTCACTCGGGCCTACCCCTGCAGTTACATTGCCTCGGGCCAACAAGCCCCGAGACACAGGATGCCTGGTTCGCACCCCAGGCCAGGAGGGCCAGGAGGCTGGGTCAGGAGGACCACCAGAACCACGCGGACGGGAAGAACTCCCCCCCTTCACATGGTGTCCGTACCTTAAACCCCCCCCAGAACGCACAGCAGGAGAACACTCCCACCGGGCTGGTTCCGAGAGGTAAAAGGCATTTAATGCATCCAGCTAGACTGGTTTCTACTCTTGCCATAGGTGACAGTGACACCTACGGTCAAGGAGAACCCAGTGCAACCCAGCTAGACTGGTACTGAAACCAGAAATTTTAGAAGAATTATCCTGAAACCCAACTGTGGCTTCAGGCAACTTAATTTTCAAAAACAATAGCGCCTGCTCATCAGAAGCCAGCGCTACACTTATATTTACTTTTCTGGGGAAACTAACTAACAAGCGTTCTAACTAACAAGCGTTCTAATCCCTCTCCACTCTATCTAAAACTAAAACAAACATTTTTGTCTTTCTTTAGTTATATTTTAAGATTAAAATACAGTGTTTTGCAGCATTTTAAGTATTCATTATGAATCCCCTCAATATAGTGTAATTCCTTCATGTGAATATTGCATGCTGTAATCAAACATTTAATACAGTTGTCTCTATTAAGCAGTCTAGGAGTAAAAATATCAATCATGTTAACTACGGAAATTGCTACAGTGACATTAGACACAACAATTAAAGTTGTGGTTCAGTTATCCTTGTAAAACACTTAGAAAGTAAATTATATTTTTACCTTTAACTAATACATTTAAAGTGATGAATCTCATACACATCAGCTGGTATTTATTGATCCACACATACATTGTGAGTCTTTACAGTAATATGAAGGCAATGTAATTCTTATTTCTTATATACAACTTACTGCATTCCAAGTAATTTGATATTGATCTTTGCATTAATGTTATACAAGCGTATTATTTCAGGTATGTGATATGCCTTTGAAAGATCAGTGAATCAGTTTCAGAAAACACAAGTGTCCTTTCTATTCTTTCTGCAGCAAATTAGTTCAGTATGCATCTTAAAGGCAATATGATTCTGGTGAAATTGTGTTTTATACGATCATTCTTACAACTGTGGTGGAAAATGTTTACAGAAATGTTAGCTGATAACTAATGAAGCTTTTGGTCTTTCAATTATAATTACAGTTAGAAGTGTAGGGAACAAGGGTCAAGTAAAGATGTTAGCACTGCTTGTCAATGGACAGTCAGTTTGTGTGTTTAAGACTGCCTATTTCTGCAATATTTCTTCTGTACATTCCACTTTGGAAGCACAGCCTACCTGTAATCCAATGGTCAAACTTCTTCTGACACACCTTCCCGCCCAGCTCTTCACTGGGAAGATCAGTGTACTGCCGTTTCTCTGCCTCCTGTTGACAGACCCCCTCTGCCTAGTTCATGTATTTCTGTCTCTGTGTTTTACACTGCACAGACAAGATGGATATGGCTGCATTTTGTGTATGCTGATTATTGCGATCAGAGATTGCAGGTGTGAAGAACTTGGACTTTCACACCTACATTATAGGTGTGTAGAAGAACATTTCCCAACTCATCTTGAAGCTGAAACAGGAAGCTTTGTACAAGGTGAAATACGACAGGTTGTCTTTGCTTGGGATAAGCATTGTCTGTCTCTGTATGGTATGGTTGCCTGTATACCAGATTATACGTAAAATAAAAGACATTGGGGGCCTGGCTTGGACAAGACCCGAGATGGCTGCCTGAGATGAGAGCTCCCACACATTGAGGACTTCAAATGCTGATACAAGGGACTTAACAGCACCTACAGGCATGGGTAAGCCCAACAGGAGCACCTCAGCACCCCGCACTATGAAAGACTCTGGAACGCAGCTCAGCAAGAATATACCTGAGCTGTTCCGGAGCCAGCATCCAGGAAAGCATGAGGCAGCGCAGGCTTTACAGGCCTCACAGGCTTCTTAGGCCTCGGCTCCGGACTCGCCTGGCAGCACAGCCAAATCCTTAATGGATGGCGATCGTTCCCTGGATCAAGCCCCGAGCCTCCTGGATCTGCAACAAGATCTACAGAGAGTTGCTCTGGATATAAAGCACATGTTCACATCAGCCATATCCGACCTAAAATTGTACATCCAAAACATGACCCACAGACTCACTGACGTGGAGCAGACCTCCCAAGTACAGGCGGAGGCCATCAAACAAATACAAAAATCGCATGATTCACAATTACCCATTATCTTTGACCTTCGCTGCCAGGTAGAAGATATAGATAACAGAGGACAAAGACACAACATTAGGGTGAGGGGAGTCCCTGAGGGAATAGAAACACCAGCACTGCCCCAGGCCATTTGCTCCATTTTCAACAACTTGTTGGATCGCCCGGCCGATTCCCCCATAGGGATGCAACGGCCACACCGCGCTCTGAGACCCCCTCCCCGTGACTCAGAACCATCCAGGGATGTTGTGTGCTGAGAATGCATAATGTTTAATGGCACTGACATTAAATGGTTCCAAGAAACTTTCTCAAATAACTTTACAGAATAGGCGCACACTAAGCCCCCTGCTGGAGGCTCTACGAGCCCCCAACATCCAATACAGATAGAAATTTTCATTCTGCCTCTCTGCGTCTACTAGAGGTCGCACTGCACTTCTACAGACCTCAGAAGATCTGTCTGCTTTTTGTGAGCAGTTAGACATACCCCAGATCGATCTTACAGAATGGTATGCCTTTTACTTCCCCAGGGAGCCATGGAAGCTGGTCTCCCACAATCCTTCTCTTAAAGTCCAAAGGCAAAGATCCACATGCCACAGACAGGGCCCCACATGTCCTGGCGACTGACTCTCATGCAGAGACTTACCCCATCGTAGCCCAGGGCAAGTTGTCACTCCCGACGGGAACGCTATGATGCCTAAACCCATTTGATTCCTCCCAGGTTGATATACTTGCAAGTGAGGCCATCACCAGTTTTTGTTCTTGTTTGTTTGTTTTTCTAATTCTGATAAAGTGCCTGTAACCTATGAACCCCGGAGGATTCGAGAAAGCATCAACTTCGCAGGACAAGGATTGAGACTGCAGAAATGTACTTCAGACACATTTCCCACAGGTAACGCTGTTCTTTACACACTCACATTGCTCCAGAAGCTTATTTTCCTAGACTAAACCATATGCTGTACATGACTTTTACACACCTCCCAAGAGCATATCCACCGAACTTACCCAAGCACTCCCCCTTATACATATCTCGGCTACCATCAAAGACTGACAATACGGAAGGGGGCATGGGCCATATACAGTATGGATTTTTCTTCCTGCACTGCCCCCCTTTTTCTTTTTGTGAGAGGGTCATCAATATTCTTCATGATCTTCTGTTGGCGATTATTTCGCCCATACGGCACCAATATATGTTTTATTGCTTATGAATGTAGTCTGGGAGGAGCCTGGGCCTTAGCCAAACAGATGACGATGCTATTCCACTAAACAATTTCCCATATACCCGCAACTTCAGTTCCATCTCATAACTACCACTACAAGGTAACTGAACCCCCTTAAAATATGTGAGGGATGCTAGCGTCTTCTTGGGGTGGGCTGAAGCTGCTCCCAGATTCAGACCACCTATAGCACTATCTCCATGTGTTAATGGAACTTGATACAACAGGTCACGCACACAACAGAACCACGCCAGTCTAAGATAGGCGATATTACCATGAGCAAAACATAATGACCTCCCCTTCTTCTCCCCTGCCTCGATGCAGAGCCTGTAGAGTAGATTGTATCTACCTGTTGAGAGCACCCTCTCTCTCTCTCTTCTGTAGCTCTATTACCTGGGCCACCAACGGAAAGATAGCATATTCCCTATGTCCAGGAAAACACATACTGGTGCTCTGTTTTATATACAGGACACATGCCATATGAGTATAGCTACTGACTCATGCCTACTGACTCACAATGCTAAATGGAGATCATTGTGCAGAGACGGGTCAGGGGTTGTTATCTGTTGATTTTTCGTGACGCTCCCGTGGGGGGGGGGGGGGCGGACGCATTCCCACATGAAGACCCCTTATTAAACATTGTCCCTCCCAAGGATTTAATAATTTACTCCCTCTACAGCATTGCAAAAATACTTGTACACCTAACACCGAGTTATTAAACCAACACTTCTACTTACTGGAAAAGTTTGAATGCCTTTGTGTCATCCGTAAGAGTAAGGCAGAATTATAGCATCTCTCATGAAACACTACCCAAATTCACAGCAACATGGTACAGCTGGCAATGTTTCAAATCCACAGATGCATACTCTATAAATAATGGATAACAATCTCACTTTTCTATAACTAAAAATCCAAGTACTAATCTCTCTGACAGCCTCAAACCAAAACCAGGTCCCTAATACAATCCTTATAGGGAAATGGGACCTACAAATCCACATCACACAGAAATATTACCTCTCCAAATATCATAATCACTTTCATCAATTCCAGTTGAATGAGAGGATAATCTGGGAAGCCCCGCCCCCTCCCTCACTTACTTCCCCCCCACCCTTTTCCCCTCCTATACCAATATCTTATTTTAATATATTACTTTATTAATAACAGCTCTAAGCAATCTGTATACAGCACATCATTAAACACAAATATTAGAAAATTAGATTCAATTCATAATGACTCACACCCCATTGAAGAACAACAGTTTTCATGTCTGTATAATCTTGATATGACAAAATCATATCTTATTTCATTATTTGTCTTATATATGCCAATTTCAGTTCTAAAATATTTCATGTGATTCAATGTTCTACCAATTATTTCCTAAATGTTCTTTTGACATATATATATATATATATATATATATATATATATATAATTCTGTACGTTTTATTCACTTCAATAAAATGTTATGGAAAAAAAAAAGAATTATAGCGCTATCCGCATAATTGACCCTGGTTAGTGTTCATTTTTTTTTACCGTTGCCAAATGTTTTTACATTGCTTCTAGACTGTTCCATTAGATTGCTTTCTTACAAGATGGCTGACTTAGAGCTGCCTGGATCTCTTTTTGTATACCCACATCGGTAATCACAGTTACAAATTTGTGAGGCCTAGTGTGCATTAACACGGCCTATACCCCAGAGAGAAGCTTAAACAGATAGACATAAAGAGTATATGCATGTAAACAAAAAGTAAATTTTATTTAGGGCAACACGCCCAAGGATAAGTCAATAGGGAAATAAGTAGGCATGCGATTTTACAGAACAATATACATACATGTAATCATATGTGACCATAAACATGTACAAAAATGCAAAGATTGCACAATAACTTGCGATAATATCGAGGTCTATTCAGGAAAATGCCGACATGTTTCGGACGGACGTCCTTTTTCAAGGCAGTAACAGTTCCTGTGTTGGCTCAATAGTACTGTATAGAACAGAGTGAGTACATTAGTATACAACATATTATGTTGGTAAGTATAAAACCTG
Organism: Lithobates sylvaticus; assembly: GCA_028564925.1. NCBI lineage: Eukaryota > Metazoa > Chordata > Amphibia > Anura > Ranidae > Lithobates > Lithobates sylvaticus. Next base: position 413,077,063 of record CM053028.1, read on the forward strand.
TGGTTAAATCACTCCATGGTAATGGTACTCACTTGCAATTAGTTGAAGATAATAGCTGTAAATAGACTGGTAATCTTGGGATACATAGATATGGTCTCAAAGTATTCACAAAATGTGAAAATACTCTTGTGCTGTTAAAAGCAAAACGGCTGCTGGACATTTGAGAGGCTGCAAGATCTCCAAGCCATGCACTGGAAGGTTGCAATGGCTCTATTAGCCTGGGCCAGGTGTAGATATATGGCTGGGAAATAAAGAGGAGTGGATGAGGTAAAGTTAGTGCCACTAAAAAGTAAGGGAGTCTATTTTTGCAGGGTAAGCTGCATAAAGTAAAAGAGTAATATTACCTGATGGATAAGGATCTTATAGTGCTGTACAGCGGAGCGCCGGCAGGGAGGTATGGTAACTAATCCCGCCATTGACCCGGCTTATATATGTGGGGAAATTGGTATCAGCTGTGCGGGCCATAATGTGGAATGGATGCGCTGAGCTGTGGTGTAATTAGGGCCAGGTGAGGGGATGGTGGCTCGGAGGTCACAATGTACTTCCCCTATTAGTGAGATCTCAGAAGCGGCGGCGCCGCGCGTCGCCTCGTCCATGGGGGCGTGGCCTCGTACGGCGTCGGAGCGTCACCGGCGCGGGCAGACTAGTCCCACCCCGCTTGCTGGAACGCAAACAGAGGGGCGCGTGTGTTGGAATTGTGCGCCTCAATGGGTATATGCTGCGCATGCGCCGTGGAAGGTCCGCGCATGCGCACATGGTCTTACCCGCGCCGGGCAGCCTATGTATCAAATGGAAGCAGAAGAAAGCCACATAGGGCATAAAGGAGTATGTAGGAGTATGGCAGAATTGTTAACACTTAATGGGTTCAAAATGAACAGCATTGGGGAGTCAGCAAATGAGTGACAGTACCATGGAGGTAAATGAGAGGCCCCCTAATGGATAGAAGCAGGCAATGCATTGGAATAGCAAAAAACAGCAATATTCAAATAAAGAAAAAGTAAACAAAAATGGATTTGCATCAGTCAATTAGAATGGCTATATAGCAGTACAAACATTGCAGTGAGCCAATGTATAATATAGACATATATTCTAAAACATTAGACAGATGCAAATAAGATCTTTATTATGTAGGTGATTAAAGCAAATGAAGAGAGGTCCCAAGGTAAGATGTGCTTACGGGGGCCTGTCTTGATTTGGAAGGAGATTAAAGGTCAAGTTCACACACCCCTGATTCAAAACCCTCAAGATAGGGTTTGAAGTTGAATGCTTCATTGAGGCCTGGGGGGGATGTGGCATTGAGGTGAAAAATCCATTTAAGCTCACTTTGGAGTAAGGATTTGTTATAATCACCCCCTCGGTAGGGTGGGGGGATATGGTCAAGTGCTCTAAATGTAATCTGGGGAGTTGAATCCTGATGGACGGTTGCCGAGTGTCGCCCTAGCGGGAGATCAGGGTCTTTTTGGTTAATGCTGAGGGTATGTCGGTATATGCGTTTCCAAAAAGGCAGTTTAGTTTTCCCAACATAAAAACACCCGCACTCGCACTCTAATAGATATACAATGCCGATTGAGCGGCAATTAACAAAGTGTTGGGGAAAGAAGGGTTGTCCATTGGGTAGGATATTGGATCTGTTTGATTTTGATAAGTACCTACAGTATTTGCATTTCCCACAGGGGAATGTCCCTTTGGTTTGTTTGTTTAAAAAACTAGCTGGAATGTATTCACTTCTTATCAGTTTGTCACGCAGAGACGGAGCTCGTCTATAGGTCAGTAGGGGATGTGTAGGTACAAATGGAGACAGTGAGTGATCTGTAGTTAGGATATGCCAATGTTTTTCTAGAATTTGGGTGATTGAAGAATGTTGTTCACAAAAATTGGTAATGATGCGTAGGGGGGTATTTGTCGACTGAGGTTTAGAGGAAAAGAGTAGAGAGTTACGTGTTTTGGATTTCGCCTTTTTATATGCGATTTTCAAAATCTTATGTGGATATCCTCGTTCTAACAGCCTATTTCGTAAGACCAAGGCCTCATTCTCAAAACAGGCCTCGGTGGAACAATTACGGCGGGCACGTAGATATTGGGCATAGGGGATAGAGTTGAGGAGGGGTTCAGGGTGAAAGCTGGAGGCAGCTAAAATGGTGTTGCCTGCAGTGGGTTTACGGTATAAATGACTTTGAATATGACCTTCCGGGTCTTTCATGAGAGTGAGGTCAAGGAAGCAGATAGAAGTTGGGCTATGTGTCATTGTAAATCTCAGATTTAACTGATTAGTGGTATTAAGATAAGTCAAGAACTCTTGTAGGATTTGACTGGATCCCTGCCAGACAATAAGAATATCGTCGATGTATCGACGAAAAGTAACAATATGTTTGGTATACATGTTGGCAGAAGGATCTGCAAATAGAAGACGTTCCCACTCCCCCAAGTACAAATTGGCGTAGGCCGGTGCGCAACAAGTGCCCATGGCCACGCCTTGTACTTGGAGGTAGTGGGAACCATCGAAAGAGAAAAAATTATTATTGAGGATAAAATTTAAAGCGTTTATGATAAATGTAGAAAGATCTATGGGGTATAAAGAGGTAGTGGTGAGTATGTGTCGAATGGCTGAAAGTCCTAAGGAGTGAGGAATCGAGCGATCGACGTCGAGGCACTATACAGCTCGATTCCTCACTCCTTAGGACTTTCAGCCAGCTTTAAATTTTATCCTCAATAATAATTTTTTCTCTTTCGATGGTTCCCACTACCTCCAAGTACAAGGCGTGGCCATGGGCACTTGTTGCGCACCGGCCTACGCCAATTTGTACTTGGGGGAGTGGGAACGTCTTCTATTTGCAGATCCTTCTGCCAACATGTATACCAAACATATTGTTACTTTTCGTCGATACATCGACGATATTCTTATTGTCTGGCAGGGATCCAGTCAAATCCTACAAGAGTTCTTGACTTATCTTAATACCACTAATCAGTTAAATCTGAGATTTACAATGACACACAGCCCAACTTCTATCTGCTTCCTTGACCTCACTCTCATGAAAGACCCGGAAGGTCGTATTCAAAGTCATTTATACCGTAAACCCACTGCAGGCAACACCATTTTAGCTGCCTCCAGCTTTCACCCTGAACCCCTCCTCAACTCTATCCCCTATGCCCAATATCTACGTGCCCGCCGTAATTGTTCCACCGAGGCCTCTTTTGAGAATGAGGCCTTGGTCTTACGAAATAGGCTGTTAGAACGAGGATATCCACATAAGATTTTGAAAATCGCATATAAAAAGGCGAAATCCAAAACACGTAACTCTCTACTCTTTTCCTCTAAACCTCAGTCGACAAATACCCCCCTACGCATCATTACCAATTTTTGTGAACAACATTCTTCAATCACCCAAATTCTAGAAAAACATTGGCATATCCTAACTACAGATCACTCACTGTCTCCATTTGTACCTACACATCCCCTACTGACCTATAGACGAGCTCCGTCTCTGCGTGACAAACTGATAAGAAGTGAATACATTCCAGCTAGTTTTTTAAACAAACAAACCAAAGGGACATTCCCCTGTGGGAAATGCAAATACTGTAGGTACTTATCAAAATCAAACAGATCCAATATCCTACCCAATGGACAACCCTTCTTTCCCCAACACTTTGTTAATTGCCGCTCAGTCGGCATTGTATATCTATTAGAGTGCGAGTGCGGGTGTTTTTATGTTGGGAAAACTAAACTGCCTTTTTGGAAACGCATATACCGACATACCCTCAGCATTAACCAAAAAGACCCTGATCTCCCGCTAGGGCGACACTCGGCAACCGTCCATCAGGATTCAACTCCCCAGATTACATTTAGAGCACTTGACCATATCCCCCCACCCTACCGAGGGGGTGATTATAACAAATCCTTACTCCAAAGTGAGCTTAAATGGATTTTTCACCTCAATGCCACATCCCCCCCAGGCCTCAATGAAGCATTCAACTTCAAACCCTATCTTGAGGGTTTTGAATCAGGGGTGTGTGAACTTGACCTTTAATCTCCTTCCAAATCAAGACAGGCCCCCGTAAGCACATCTTACCTTGGGACCTCTCTTCATTTGCTTTAATCACCTACATAATAAAGATCTTATTTGCATCTGTCTAATGTTTTAGAATATATGTCTATATTATACATTGGCTCACTGCAATGTTTGTACTGCTATATAGCCATTCTAATTGACTGATGCAAATCCATTTTTGTTTACTTTTTCTTTATTTGAATATTGCTGTTTTTTGCTATTCCAATGCATTGCCTGCTTCTATCCATTAGGGGGCCTCTCATTTACCTCCATGGTACTGTCACTCATTTGCTGACTCCCCAATGCTGTTCATTTTGAACCCATTAAGTGTTAACAATTCTGCCATACTCCTACATACTCCTTTATGCCCTATGTGGCTTTCTTCTGCTTCCATTTGATACATAGGCTGCCCGGCGCGGGTAAGACCATGTGCGCATGCGCGGACCTTCCACGGCGCATGCGCAGCATATACCCATTGAGGCGCACAATTCCAACACACGCGCCCCTCTGTTTGCGTTCCAGCAAGCGGGGTGGGACTAGTCTGCCCGCGCCGGTGACGCTCCGACGCCGTACGAGGCCACGCCCCCATGGACGAGGCGACGCGCGGCGCCGCCGCTTCTGAGATCTCACTAATAGGGGAAGTACATTGTGACCTCCGAGCCACCATCCCCTCACCTGGCCCTAATTACACCACAGCTCAGCGCATCCATTCCACATTATGGCCCGCACAGCTGATACCAATTTCCCCACATATATAAGCCGGGTCAATGGCGGGATTAGTTACCATACCTCCCTGCCGGCGCTCCGCTGTACAGCACTATAAGATCCTTATCCATCAGGTAATATTACTCTTTTACTTTATGCAGCTTACCCTGCAAAAATAGACTCCCTTACTTTTTAGTGGCACTAACTTTACCTCATCCACTCCTCTTTATTTCCCAGCCATATATCTACACCTGGCCCAGGCTAATAGAGCCATTGCAACCTTCCAGTGCATGGCTTGGAGATCTTGCAGCCTCTCAAATGTCCAGCAGCCGTTTTGCTTTTAACAGCACAAGAGTATTTTCACATTTTGTGAATACTTTGAGACCATATCTATGTATCCCAAGATTACCAGTCTATTTACAGCTATTATCTTCAACTAATTGCAAGTGAGTACCATTACCATGGAGTGATTTAACCACAGGTTTTATACTTACCAACATAATATGTTGTATACTAATGTACTCACTCTGTTCTATACAGTACTATTGAGCCAACACAGGAACTGTTACTGCCTTGAAAAAGGACGTCCGTCCGAAACATGTCGGCATTTTCCTGAATAGACCTCGATATTATCGCAAGTTATTGTGCAATCTTTGCATTTTTGTACATGTTTATGGTCACATATGATTACATGTATGTATATTGTTCTGTAAAATCGCATGCCTACTTATTTCCCTATTGACTTATCCTTGGGCGTGTTGCCCTAAATAAAATTTACTTTTTGTTTACATGCATATACTCTTTATGTCTATCTGTTTAAGCTTCTCTCTGGGGTATAGGCCGTGTTAATGCACACTAGGCCTCACAAATTTGCAATTTTTATATGTGAGAAGCGATAGACCCATTTGCCACCAGTCACTTGCTCAAAAAATATTTTACCGTAATCACAGTTAGAGGTAACCATCAGAATTTCCCCTCGTCCTTAGTGCGAAGGCACAGGATTTCCATTCTTCCACAGTTCCACCACAGCTGTCCTTAAGGACTATAGCTGACAATCCAGATACCCCCCATCAGGTGATATAGCATTTCTATATTCACCTCTTGTACATTCCCTGGTAAACGGCCGGTGTACCCCCAAACCCTATTAGTTGCTCATATTTATCTTGGAAACCCCTGTAGCCCCACCACCTCTTCCCTCATCTTCTACTCAGCCCTCTTCTCTTCCGTTCCTTCTTCCCCACTCTTCCCCCCTTCTTTCTTTTCCCTTCTTCTTCCCCTCCCCATCCCCGGTCCTATTGTCTGTAGACTAGTGAGGGTTGCTCTACTGTTTGCCCACTCACCTAACTCCCCCGTATTATCTCCATACATCACAGAGGCGAGTTTCTTGAACCTCCCGTACACGCTCACTCCTGCGGCACTGTTCGCAACAATACGCCATGCAACAAGAACCAATAATTAAGAGACAGTTGTCTTTGAAATGTGTCTCACTCAATATAAAAGGTCTATACCTGCCGGAAAAAAGATCTCAAATATTGTTAGCAATGACCAAACACAAAGCGCATTTTCTCCTCTTACAAGAAACACATTTCCGATCAGATGCCATACCCAAGCTAACAAACCATATCTACAAAATGACATTTCATGCCACTGACCCTAACTCTAAAACCAAGGGAGTATCCATTCTCATCTCCAAACACGCTGACTTCCATCTCTCAAACCTCCTTAGTAGATCCAAATGGCAGATAACTCTTTATTTAAGGCACCTTTGCATCCAAACCAATCACGCTAATGTGCACTGACCTAATGATCACCAAGTTTCATTTTTTAGAAAGGTCTGTGATCTGTTGTCTTCATTTCGGGAGGGTGTGGTCGTACTGGGAGGGGGGGACTTTAACGTCCCTCTCAATCCGATCATAGACACCTCCACAGGCACAACTACACTTGCGGATCGTGCACTCCGCCGGATCAATCTACAACTACAAAATATAGCACTCCATGACACATGGCGCACCATGTTTCCAGCAGACAAAGACTACACTTTCTTCTCACCACCACACCAAAAATACTCCAGAATAGATTATTCTTTCTCTCCCAACCAGATGTATCATTCCTTTCCCAAGCCTCAATAGAACCAATGTTCTTGTCCGACCACCATTCCATTACAGTAATCCTTACATTTCCCGAAACGATGCACACAACAAAATTGTGGCGTCTGAGCCCCTCTCTACTGAAAGACCCAGAAATCCTACAGCAGATTCGCTCATGGATTCAACTATACTTTAGGGAAAATTGCAAGAAATTACTCCTACTATACTTTGGGAAGCACACAAATGTGTCATAAGGGGGCAGTTTATATCCCTAGCTACAAGAGCCAAAAAGAGACAGCAGGCACAGATCAAATTACTGATAGAAAAAATCAAACATTTAGAAGCTCCCCACAAACAAACTTCCTATCAAACAACACTACAAGACTTATTGCACACCCGCTTCACACTGCTAGATGAATTGGGAAAATGCACCAGGAGGCCTTACATACGTAATCAAAAGGTATTATATGAACACGGTAACAAGAGCGGGAGACTACTGGCACACACAGTACAATCGGCTAAATCATTGTCCACGATCCATCACATACGAGATAATCAAGGCACATGATTTTCCAAAAATGATGCTATAGCAAGTCAATTTGAAACATTTTACGCCAAATTATACCACCATTTAGGACAAGATAACAAGACCCCGTGATCCTTAGCCCCTCGCCTCACCCAAATCAAAGATTTCCTAACCCAATACAGACCTAAACCAATCTCTACTCAACAGGCCGAAGCTATGGAAGCCCCTCTTTCTACAGAGGAACTACAAATTGCCATGAAATAAATGAAAGTAGGTAAAAGTCCGGGACCTAATATCCTCCCTCTCATATATTACAAATGCTTCACAGGCGTTCTTACACCTCAGATGCTGGCAACATTTAATGCCCTAGTAAACCCCCAAACCTCCCTGGGTAGAATGTTAAAAGCCCATATAGCCGTTATACCGAAAGAAGGTAAAGACCCTACACAAGTATCCAACTACAGACCCATTTCCTTGCACAACATGGATATTAAACTCTACACCAAGATTTTAGTTAATAGGTTACACCCGCTCATACCCAATATCATCTCACCTGATCAAGTAGGCTTCATACCAGGCAGGGAGGCAAGGGACAACACCATACGAGCATTAAATGTACACCATTGGCTCACTTTCTCTTGGACCCAGGGATTCTTCCTCTCCCTTGATGCTGAGAAGGTGTTCGACAGAGTGGCTTGGGATTACATGCAAGAAGTATTGAAAGAAGTAGGACTATTACCTCGCATGTCTGCACTTATCAATGCACTATACACTACCCCATCAGCAAGGGTAAAAGTGCGCGGCCACCTGTCAAACGCCTTCTCTATAAGCAACGGGACAAGGCAGGGTTGCCCTTTGTCCCCCCCTGATTTTTGTCCTGTCACTGGAACCCCTCCTAAAGACTGAGGTCTAATCCGGAAATCGAGGGGAATTTCCATAGGAAACAAAGACTTTAAAGTCGCCGCGTTTGGCGACAATATTTTACTTACTTCACCTCGCATATCCCTACCCAACCTACTAAATGACGTAAAACATAACTCCAAATCATATGCCCTGAACATTTCACTTCCCTAACAGGAAGTATCCCACTGTCAGGAATCATTCCCATTTCTTTGGAAAAGGGAGGTTATCACATACCTCGGCATCCAAATCACCAGGACAATATCCGATCTCTATAGCCATAACTTTCTAGCAGCTCTTTCCAAGATCCAAGTAGACCTGAATGACTGGACTTATCTTAACATATCCTGGTTCGGGGCGTTCTGCCCTTATAAAAATGATTATTCTCCCCGCCTACTTCTATCTAATGCAGATGATCCCTAACCACCTGCCTCCGTCCTTTTTTGCTTCATACAGGAAAGCGTACTCTGCCTTCATCTGGAAGAACAATGTACCTCGCATCAAATACACATGCCTTACATTAACCAAAACTAAAGGTGGGATCGGGCTTCTGGATCTTCACAAATATTAACTAGCCGGTGGCGCATGCGCAGCGCTCTGTGGAATGGGCGCTTAGCCACAGAGCTCCGTCCCACTCCGGCATAACGGCGCCCTCCTTCGCCGGCAGATTCGGCCACCCACAGGTGGATTACATTCCTGTGAGAAACCGCTGATCTAGCTAAAATGGCGGCGGAGCGGCCGCCTCAGGATTACACAGGCTCTGCAGTTTCTTCTCCCTGGCGGGCTGCGCTTCTTGAAGAGGTATGTGGAGAAACACAGACCCTCCCCACATTTGTGGGACCACAATCCCCAGCATCCACTGTCTCCCTCATACAACAAACCCTCGAGGAGATGCATATGCCCCACACCATCCCACCCTCACAGGGGCCTGCACTGCAGCAACAAGGCCCAAGCCTGATTACCTCACATCCCCAAGACATCTCTTTGTTATTCACAAGATTTGCAGAAATGCTTGACAGGGGACTTGCTCAAACAGCTGCCAAAATTACCTCGGATATTACCTCTGATATTAAAGCAGATCGTCACATGTTAGGCTCACGCATTGAGCATATTGAAGACAAATTGGATGCCACAATCGATCGAGTTAATCAGAACACCGATCGATATCAGGAACTCCATGGTCAGCTTGAGGAAGCCGTTGCCAAAATTGATGACCTCGAAAATAGGTCCAGAAGGCTGAACTTCCGGATCAGAGGCCTTCCTGAGAATATCACGGACGTCACGGGAGCAGTACATACTTTGATCAAAAATTTGATTCCTGATATTAGTGCCCAAAAATTGGAGCTTGACCGTGCCCATAGAGCTCTGGGACCCCAGCGTTCGGATGGCCTACCACGTGACATAGTAGTGAAACCCCACTTCTACAATACCAAGGAAGAAGTCATGAGGAGAGCACGCACAATTCCACAAATACAACTTTTGGGGCATTCCGTTCAAGTTTACGCTGACATTTCCCCCTATACTATACAAAGGCGGCGGGCACTCAAACCACTCCTCACAGTTTTACAACAGAAAAACATCAAATATTGGTGGCTCTTTCCCCTGAGCCTGAAATTTGAATTTAATGGCAAACCATACAGATTCTCTACACTGGCGGAAGGGGAACTCTTGCTAAAGAAAATGGGTCTCTTGCCTACTGAACCAACTTCACCAATGCAATCCTCCTCTTCCAACCTGACCAAGCGACCTCCTCCTCCGAGCCCTCTCACCCCGGCGTGGCAAAAGCCGAAATACAAGAAGAGCAAGGACTCTGCTACTACCTGATCTGGAGACTCATCCTCTGTTCTACATTCATAACCCCTTTCAGGGATCTTGGGCACAGCTGGCCCCTTAGGCTCTAATGCCTACCACGAAATTTTATTATAAATTTTTTTTTTTTTTTTCTTAGCAGGCCTCCTCTCACTACTCCTGTTACACTCGGTCGGGGAATACCCTCCTCAATAACTTTTTGGGAGTACCTGCAAAATTCTTGCTGAACTCGGACTCACCTGGTTAGCCCCATAAGGCGACCCAGATTTACCCCTTCACTGAAGCCATCCTCCTGGGTTCCTTGGCAAATTTTTTTTTTTTTTGTAACCCCCTTGCACACCTTAAATGTTTTTTAGTGATCATTTTTTGATGTACAAATAGCCTACATTTAGGAGGGGGGAGTGTACCTACATTTACTTCTTAGATTTGTTGCACCATTGTTATCGAGGGCGCCGTGTATGGAGCGGTATCCATGCACCTTGAAGCCGGAATTTTATCCTGCTTCTGGCTAGGATTTCCCCCACTGGTTGGGGGTACCGTGTTTATACCACAGAATATGGTGAACATCCTCCCACCATATTCTTGGATCTCTCTGTATGTTCTCTTCTTCTCTGTCCTCTTTTTCTCTTTTTCGCCCTTTACTAATTTTCCATTTCTTTCAGCGGCAAGTGTGGCCTCCTTCACCGACGGCACCCGGATATTTATGTCTTCGGCCTTACAGATGGATGACTACCCTGGACTGCCTCCCCGAGGGCAGGTAAGTGATTGGGGCCTTCTGGCGTCACACCCGATAATGCTCTATGGCTGACCACACTACTACACAAACTATGCGTTTTGCTTCACACAACGTACAGGGAATTAACTCCCCTGTAAAGCGTCGGAAAATATTTCAATACTACCATGACCAAAAGATAGATGTTTTATTCCTTCAGGAAACACATTTCCCGAAATCCTATGTCCCTTCATTTGTTCACGCTAAGTTCCCTACATTCTTCCTTGCTAACTCTGACACTAAAACCAAAGGGGTCGGTATATTTATTTCCAGGAACACCCAATTCTCGCTTGTTTCGGAACACAAGGACCCTGAGGGCAGGTTTATTCTGGTGAAAGGACTCATTAATAACCAACTATACTCCCTGATCTCATACTATGCGCCTAATCGAGGCCAATCTAAATTTTTTCGCTCTCTTTTCAGCACTCTGGCCCCAAGGTTGGAGGGCACGGTTCTCTACGGAGGTGACTCCAACATTGCATTTGATACAGGTAAAGACAAATCTCGGCACCCGGGTAAGGTTGGCGTGTGCGTCCCACCAGACAGAGCCTGGACATAGCCAGACAATTGTTCCATCAGGGCTTGATTGATGCCTGGAGGGAATCAAACCCTGGGTCCCGGGACTATACACATTACTCCAACCCCCACAACACGTTTGCTAGAATTGACCATTTCTTTATCCTACAAAAACACGTTCCGCTGCTAAGAAAAGTTGTTATCAGGGACTCTGTCTGGTCTGACCATTCTCTCCTTATCCTAACATTACACAAATCAGCGACTCACCAACGTGAGTTTCATTGGAGACTGAATGCCTCCATTCTTAGTAATCCCGCACATGTTAGTGAAATTGAAAAAGATATTCGAGAATATTTTCTGCTCAATGACATTGACAATATCTCCGCTACTACACTGTGGGCAGCTCACAAGACCTATGTCCGTGGCAAACTTATCCAACTTTCCTCCAGGATACGCAAGGCTCGCAAACTTGACATAGGACGCATAGAAAATGAATTCTCTTGTCTAAGCAAACATAAAAGTAACCCATCTTCTAGTTCTAAGGCTAACCTTGAAACTGCACGCACAGCACTTAACTTAGCACTAACTGCCATAGCTGAAAAAAGCCTCAGATGGGATGGTGGGAGGTTTTATCACCAAAGGGACAAGTTGGGGACCATGCTCTCACGCAGAATCACTCCTATGATAAGGACACGCACCCTTCCGAAGATACATCTTCATAATGGTTCCCTAACACAAAATCCCCAGAAGATTATGGAAGCTTTCCATGATTTCTACCGTTTGTTATACAGTAAAAGAGCTACAGAACCCTCGTCTAACTTTATAGACTCCTACCTCACCTCTTTGCAGATCCCCAAACTCCAAGCACACCATAGGGATAGCCTTGAAGATCCTATCACATCGGATGAAATTTCACAAGTCATTCATAATCTTAAAAATAACTCTGCTCCAGGACCGGATGGCTTTTCAACCCCGTATTACAAACATTTTACCCCACTACTGTCCCCCTACCTTGCGAGATTCTTTAATCATCTCCGAACAGGCTCGCCTTTAGACAATTCTCTAAATTCAGCCTTTATCACAGTTTTACCTAAACCTGGCAAAGACACTTGCTGCACCGCAAACTATTGCCCCATATCTTTAATAAATAATGATCTTAAAATCTTAACGAAAATCCTTGCCAACAGAATCTCCTCCTTTATTAGCTTATATGTACACAAGGACCAAGTGGGATTTATCCCTGGGAGACAGGGTCCAGACCAGATCAGAAGAGCCATAGATGTAGTTTCACTCCTACAATCTGGCTGGGACAACGGACCTCCACAACAGGGTTGTATACTTTCGTTGGATTTAATGAAGGCCTTTGATTCTGTCTCCTGGTCCTTCCTATTCCCTATTCTGCAAAAATGGGGTTTCGGTACCTCCTTTATGAATTTGATTGGAGCCCTGTATTCCTCACCGTTTGCACAAATCAAAATGCAAGGTCATTATTCTCAGCCTTTTCAGATTTTTAATGGCACTAGGCAGGGCTGCCCTCCGTCTCCATTAATCTTTGCCATGGTCATCGAGACTCTTGCTATCGCTATTCGGGATAATCCCGATATACATGGGGTACGCTGTGGCCCGCAAACCCACAAGTGCGCTCTTTTCGCTGATGACGTATTACTCTTCGTCACCTCTCCACTTGCCTCCTTACCTAACTTATGTAGGGTTCTTGATGACTTTGGCAAAGTTTCCGTTCTAAAGGTTAATTTCACTAAGTCCTTAGCTCTGAACATCAATTTACCGGATCCCCTTGTATCTCAGCTCAAAGAAAATTTAAAATTTGGTTGGGGTGACTCTTTACTCCCTTACCTGGGTATCAACCTCACAGCATCTATAGGCAATCTTTACAAGGCAAACTTTCCCCCACTATATCATAAACTTGCAGCAGATTTAAAATGCTGGGATACAATGGGACTATCGTGGCTGGGCAGGATAAACTCAGTAAAAATGACCCTACTTCCCCGCATTCTTTATTTGTTTAGATTACTGCCCATACCAATTCCAAAAGATCACCTACGAAAATTCCAATCTAAAATTATACGATTTATTTGGGGATCAAAGGGACATAGATTGGCCAAGGGTACCCTTCATAGACACCGGACTCAGGAGGGTCTTGGGGTTCCCAACCTCCTCTGGTACTACCAGGCGGCTCAGCTCTCTCAACTATCCACTATCTACTCCAAATATGCTCTTCCGGATTGGGTGCATATGGAATGACAAGCCATCCCTCAGTATACTCTGGATTATATTCTCTGGTCCTCTGCTAGGTCTAGACCTGCAGTCATGGTCCCTACACTATCCCTTATCGCTTACGTTGTGGGACTCTCTCAAATACAATCCTCAGTTAGTCTCCCACTGGCACCCGCTTTCTCACTTATTCCGAAATCCTCTATTTCCCCCGGGAATGGACATAACAGCTTTCCAATGGTGGTTGGATAAGGGGATGTATAGGATAGGACACTTCGCTAACACCACGGGCCCCCTTCCTAAGGCCCATTGTGTTAGCAAACTTAACATGCCCATCACGGAACATTTCCGTTACAGACAAATTGCTCACTTTATCCGGTCCCTTAGACTTCCCAACTTGCACTCTCTCTCGGTCACGGATTATGAAAGGTGGTGTGGTCAGACTGTGGAGCAGAAGGGTGGGATTACAGTAATTTACCAATCACTTGCTCAGGCTAATACCAAAACACTCTACATGAGAGACTGGGAAAATGATTTACAACAGACATGGAGTATTGCAGAATGGCATAGAGCTTCTATGGCCGCCTCCAAGGGGATTTTAAACATTACACTAATTGAAGCTAACCTGAAAATCCTCACGAGGTGGTACATGGTCCCCCTGAAACTCTCCAAAATTTACCCGACTGCCTCTCCATTGTGTTTCCGTAACTGTGGACATGTGGGTTCTATGCTGCATGTCTGGTGGGACTGTCCCAAGATCAGAAGCCTCTGGAATAGAATATTTAATATTATTAGGAAACTTACGGATTTACCAATCCATAAATCTCCTCACATTGCCCTATTGAATTTTCATTGCCCAAATACTCCACGTCTGACCCAAAGGCTCATTATGTTCATACTCCTTGGAACTAAACTCACAATAGCACGGGCCTGGAAAACACCTACAGTTTCTTTCCTCATGGTTAAAAAAAAGATTTCCTGGATAATGACCCAGGAGAAAACAGTTAGCATTCTTCTTGACTCCACCGCTAAACATGAAGCTGTCTGGGCTCCCTGGATTAGATACATGTCATTACCAACTACCGACTAGCCTTATATCGAGTGCCGTCGGTGGACGGGTTTCATACTGTCAATTGCTTGCTCCTTCTCTTCTTTTCTCACTCTTTTTTTCATTCCTTTCGCCTTTTCTTTCCTTTTCTTCCTATAGTACAGGTAATGTTTTCCTTATATGATTTGGTGATGACACTTTCATCACAAGCTGCATCTCTAGTGTTGGACTACTTCCACATGTTATTCTGCTGATTCTTTAAGGTTTTGTTTCTTATCTTAGCAACCTGATAGCCTGTATTTTTCTTATGTGTCACGAACATCTAGCGTTTGCTCATTTATCCTCTATCTAGACACTTCCCACTAGGCAAAGATCTCAGGTTGTATAATACTAATTTTTTTTTTTATTCTTATATTTTCAAGGAAGTATTCCCTTTATGTATTGACAATTCTCTTGTTGCCCGACCCACCTTGGGGGGTTGTTCTCCTTTGCCCGGCACAGCTAGTTCCCATTGGGGGTGCTGGGGGAAGGGGATGACCCCTCTTTGTCGGCTCGTCCACCTTGAATGCAATCGTTTGGACACGTCCTAGGGATCTTGGTTTACTCACTTTGACTGTACATTGCATCAACATTTTGGTTCTTGTATACTGATGCTATTACCTGTATTCTTATTATATTGTATTTCTCTTGTTTTGAAAACTTCAATAAAAATCCATTGAAAGTAAAATATTAACTAGCCTGCCATCTGACTAAGATTGTGTCCTGGCATGTCCACAGGGAGAGGAAGACATGGGTATCCTTAGAGGACAACTTCACACATACCCCAACACACATAATCCCTTGGCTGGCACCTTCACTCTGGCCACTTAACCTAAGGGCACATCCTCTCATACATCCTACGCTGTCGGCTTTTAAAAAGACAATGGGCTCCTTTAAACTCTCCACCCACCCAGGTCCACTGACATCTCTAAGGGGAAACTCTGAGTCCCCCCCTGGGATTTATCCCACAATTCCAAATGTCTGCTGGAGATGTAAAAAAAACTGACGGCTCCATGCTCCATATCTGGTGGGATCGTGCATTGCTCCAACCATTTTGGAGGGAGGTACATGCACTAATAGCACGAGTCACCATGTACACGCTGGACTACAAACCCGCACAATATCTTTTACACCACACGTCCCTCCCTAAACAGAACTATCACAAATCGGCTATGCACATGGTCAATGCGGCCAGGCTCTGCATTCCAATACACTGGCACTCTGCGGTCATACCTTCAATCAAGGAATGGATGATTAAGATATCTAAGATAGAAGAGATGGATGAACTGATTCTCACTTCTCAAAAGCTCATACAAAAATTCACAAACACCTGGGCCTGTTGGACTAATTTTAAGTCAACCGAAACCTACAGCTCCTACCTTCCCTCTCTGACCGCAGCCATCTAGAATAGATGGAGAGAAATCTTTACATCTCTGCCTCAGGTGAAGACGTTGGTTCGGAGAGTGGCCACCAATCACCTGCCCACCCCTTCCTTTTTCTATTCTGAACCTGCACCCCTTCTACTCCCCCCCCCCCCCCCACTGATTCTTCCCCTTCTATCTACATACCCAAAAAAATATATTCAGTTAGGAACACTCCTAAACAAACTAACAATGGTTAAGTCTAATGACTCTACTGCCACCATGGTTGGACCTGATGATATTGGTCCCAATGGTACTATCATTACTGCTAATACTTGACCGGATCCAGATTCAACTACATAAAGCTTTCATATTACTGATTGTTCCTGCAATGTTTATGCTCTTTTACAAATGTTCATGTTAAACAGTTTCCCTCCACCCTTGATGTCATGACCCATACCCAACCTACAACCTATGTCAATCAGTTGCATTTCAAGGCCATGGCACCAACTTTGACTGTATTGCTGAATGTATTGTAAACACACAACTTTATGATTTTCAATAAAACTTTTTTGTGGGAAAAAATAAATAAATAAATAAAAGGCATTATTTGTAAATTCATCTCAGCTATGCTTTCTGATCAGCACAAGTAATGATTCAGTTATAAGCTACAGTAAAAAAGAAAACTTAGGAGGAACAAAGACCAAAACATACAGTAGTAGCAATACACAACCTACTCCTAATGAGCAGCACTCAGGGCTTTTACATGTGGTATGCCTTTTAAAGCAGCAGGACAGAAAGGAACACTCTGTTCCTCTCAATAATGCTTGTCACTCCTTTTATTAGACTTTCATATGGAGTCACACTCTGGGGTAATTCAGAAGAAAGCGCCTGTCAAGATTCATTAAAAGAAACACCTCTGCCATAAAAGAGAAGAAAACACCGGGTTTTACAGCAATTCTTATTGACAGGACTTAAAATAATTGTGCTTTTAGATTTTTTTCCGTATGCCTTTTTTTTGTCACAAACAAATAGCAGCATTGATGAAGACGTCAAAGATTATATTAATACAATGCATCTTGAACATGACAAATAAAATGTATTTAGGAAAGGTTATGTCTGAACAAGAAAGCTGACAAAACAGCTTATACTCTAAAAATAAGTATAGGGAAAAATCATTCTCTGCGTCAGCATATTGAACGTTAGAAGAGACCAGGCAGAAATGTACAACAAATATAACATGTAAAAATTGAATGTAAGGCTTGTTTGTTATTTTAGTCTTCCTAATTATAACTGTGGTGACAGAATTGGGGAATTGTGCACAGCTTTAGTATCGATCGTTGGATATAATCCTTAGAGGGACTTCAGCCCCCATAATGCTGCCCAACCCCCCTCACTGATGCCACCAGCTTTGAAAACCAAGCGCATGTACAGATGTGTCGAAGGGCTTTGCTTGGTCTTCAATATCGGGCAGAATTCCTTAGCACACCTGCGCATGTCCCAAGTTTACCCATATGCATGCACAGACAACCAGAGACCCAGGACCACCATACCTCTGGCTTCC
Source organism: Lithobates sylvaticus (assembly GCA_028564925.1). NCBI lineage: Eukaryota > Metazoa > Chordata > Amphibia > Anura > Ranidae > Lithobates > Lithobates sylvaticus. Next base: position 413,094,668 of record CM053028.1, read on the forward strand.
TTGTGCTTGTGAAACATGTCAAAGATTTCTGCTGGGTTCTAAAAAGGGAGACAAGGGGGGCACAAGCTAAGTGTAGCATAAATGAACATTTTATTGGTACTAATCAGCCAAGTGCAGACTCGCATGACAATAGATTCAACTTGCTTATCTGTAGCCATATATAAAGTGATGAGGCCAGTCCACCTCGAGAACCGCATGTAACGTCCGACAGCAGGCAGTCATTAGATAGATGAATAGAGAACCGAGTCCACTGATCCCGGAAGTGAGGAAAACCACCCTGGCGAGGAAATGGATGTGACGTCACGCTTGGGGAGGACCTGTTGCTATGGTAATGTGTTTAAAAGCTCTATTGGTTCCTTTGTCAAACCAATGGTTAAAAGGGTCTGAGGGCTCCATTTAAATACGGGAGTGGCAGTGGGGAAGCTGGACTCAGCAGACCCAGAGCCAATCTGCAAGCATAGAAAAGAGCAAATAACTTGTTTATTGAGGTGGAGGTCTACTTTACGGAGGACCTGTGATTTGCCCATGCTTGACAAACCAAAAGGTTCACAAACACTTATACTTACTGTATGGGGAGTTTACAGTAGCACTGCACTAATTTTTGGTTTTAGGTGGATTAAGTGTAGTGAAAGCACTTGTTGTGTCAGCTGCAACTGTAGATATTAGATATATTTACAGTCTGTGATAATTGTATGTAGCGCCCCCTGTGTCTACTGGGAGCAAGGAGTTACCACCAGAGGCAGGGAGCGAGCTAACATTTACCCCAGGGTTGAGTCCATGGCTATAATTGGAAGTTAGAACAGAAGTTAGAACAGAAATTGGGCACCAGTCACTTTAGATATTTTACAATGCTTTAATGAGGAACTTGAAAAAAGTAATAAGAGAGATGGTTAGGGGAGGTTTCAGATAATATTTGCTGATCACTTACCGACTCCTGGAATCCAAAGGTAAACAGCTTTCTCTTTTATCAGATCTCAAATACCTGGATAGGCCTCTCACACAGACCTAGCAGCCAGTAGAATTTCTGGACAAGCCTCTCTCACAGACTTAGCAGCCAGTAGAACTCCTGGATAAGCCTCTCTCACACACTTAGCAGCCAGGACCTAGTTACCACGGTTTTGATTGCAGAATAGGATTCAGCTTCACAGTGTCTAAACCTTTAAGCCATCCGGCAACACTGTAAGAGCAGTTTAGGTATAGGTGCATCCTCCAAATGAGTCACCAGGCCCTTCCGAGAGACCAGCCTTCCTCCCGGCTCTCTCCAGCAATTGTCCTCCCCTGGATCTTCTCAGCTTGGCTTGGCTCCTTCCACACAGGCAAGACAGCCTAAGGACCACCTCAGGAGTAGTAGGCCCCAGACAGGCTTTTGGGCCTACTTGCAGAACACACAGCGGCACATCCTCAGGCCAGGAGAGCCCGGGGAGAGAAGAGCACATGGCCCTGCCCAATAAATACCCCTTTCCCAGAACGCACATTGGCCAGTAACCTCCTACTGGGCTGTTCTGGAAAAAGAATAATAGTTAATAGCTCAACCTGGTTGTAATTCTCACACTGGCCTGTGGCACCAGTGACACCTACTGGCAACAGTGAGAAATTCACAACTCAATTGAGATTAGAGCAGAAACCAAATAAACTATACAATCAGTCTGGGCTGTTTACAGCTCATCCAAAAACTAAATTTACACTATAGCCCAAATTTTAGGAACAGGGGGCTACACACTCCCCCCACTAAAGGAGACAATGTCCTCAGCATCTATAAGGGAAAAAAATAACTCAAGCCTGAGAGTAGGTATCTGAACCAAATACACTTGGATGGGAGAAGGGTAAGGCAGTAACAGAAGAATGTTACAGTTTCAAACATCAATTAACAGTATATTTACATCAAACATGTTACAGGAACCTCACTATCTATCTAACTTCCCTCACTCAGCAGCTTGATAGGAGATCTTTGTTACCTGAAAAATAACAAGGTTATCCACACAGAAACACATCCCAGGAGAGTGAAACTTCCTTCCACACCTTAAATGCAAAGCAAACTAGAATTTAACTCAACTTCAAACTAGAAGTCCATCCCCTTCTATAAGCAACTTAGTCACCATGTAGCAGCAGAAATCAGTATGGTAGAAGTCCTTAGTGGCAAAGTATTAACAATTACTGTATACATGTGGAAAATCTTGACCACACAGTTTTCTAAACCTAGAACTGTCTGGCTATGTACCCCATAGTCCATTTATAGTAAAGAACTTCTCAGTCTTTGTTCAAAGGACTGAAGACTCTTCTTGAGTTTTAAACTGGATCAAACTGTTGTTTTAGAGCAGAGACTAATATTTACCAGCTTAACTATGACAGTCCCTTGAAATGGTTACCAGCAGAAACGAGGATCTGGCAAAGTAACTGGCTTTCCAGCAACCTATTCTTTTCCAGGTCTGCAGATAACCACTTTATTAGAGTAGATATGACAGCCATAGTTCCATTGAAGCATGCATCCGTCATAACACTCATCCATGACAGATGAATAGCCAGCTTTCATGAAAGGCTTTGGTACAGACAGGTAGTCCTAGATAGCTTCACTGTACCACTCCTCTCGCTTAAATTCAATTTCTTGCATAGTCTATGAAGAAACATATGGAAATTCCAGGCCATATTTTTTAGCAACTCTTTTATTGAGCACTCTTTGTAAGCGAGCAAGCTTTGGCAATTCCCCAATCCAGGAAGCACACAGATTCAGAGACTTTTGCACCATGGCTTTCACCGAAAACTTTTTAGTTTCAGCTGGACTGATAACTTTAGGCAGAGACTCACTAGTAACACTTGGCATTTCCATACTAGTTGATGTCTCCCCAAAGCCTAGAGCTGCCCAATCTGGGAAAGTGAAGGTAGAAGCAACATCCTCACTATTAGCCCACAACAGTTCTTGTGACATAGATTTAAATAGTTCATCAGCACCAGATAAATCATATAAGAAATCCAGCTCAGAATCCTATAATTCTTCTGCAGGCATATATTTACACATTGACCCCACTGTAATATTTGTCACAGATTTCTCACCAGTTTCTGACGTGGAGTTCCCAGGAGTGATGCCTTCCTCTGGTTCCGGTTCTGGTGGTCTCTGGGGTAGGCCTTGACTGCGGCGGCGGGATGCCTTTACATAGCCTACCTTTTTAACCACTTCCCACCCGGCCACTGCACATGTACAGCCGGGTGGGTGCTCTCTCCTTCTGAGTGGACATTCAGGAACGTCCCTCAGAAGGAGCGGGATCGCGCGTGCACGTTCCCACACAGCAGCGCGATCCCGATGCGCTTGTGTCACCCGGACACAGTGCATCTTAGATCAGCAGGAGGGCTCTGTGATTGGCCCTCCTGATCCCATCATGTGATGTAAACAAACAGCCGGTTGCTAAGCGATCGGCTCTCCTCTCCTCACACAGAAGATGTCGCTGAGGAGAGGAGAGCGGATCTCTGCAGCCGGCTGGTGATCAGTGAGTATGAGCTGTTTTTTACAGCTTTTTACTCACTGATCACCAGTCTAGTAAAACACACAACACACCACAGTAAAACACACAAAGTAAACACACACATGTCCCCCACATAGTAATGATCCCCAAAACACATGTCCCCCACATATATAACAATAAAATCACATGTCCCAATGATCATTTGCACACATGTGTCTGTGATCACCTGCGCACATCTGTACATGATCATTTGCGTACATATGTCCGTGATCAAGCAAACCAATTATTATACACTTATAACAGGATTTTTTTTACCAAAAACATGTAGCAGAATACATTTTAGCCTAATTTTATGACAAAATTAGATTTTATTGGATTTCTTTTAAAATAGAATAAACAAAATAAACAAATTGTTTTTTTTTCCAATTTTTTGGGCAAAAAATAAAAAATGGAGTCGTGAATAAATACCACCAAAAAAAGATTTCATTTTGGTACAGCATTGCATGGCCGCGCACTTCTTATTGAAAGTGCGAGAGCACTGAAAGCTGAAAATTGGTCTGGGAAGGAAGGGGGCGAAAGTGCCCAGTATTGATGTGGTTAAGGACAGGTGTAGTGGGCACAGTAGAATGCTGTGGGATCCTGGGCTGCCCAATAGCGCTGTCTCCACATACATATGGAATATATAAAAAGGCTGGATAGTGTGATACCATTTAGTATAAAATTTTACTAAACAATAACCCCTCTCCAGTGTACTATGTACAGGTGCTTCAGTGCACCACTCTACAGCAATCAGAAAACGCTGAGATCATATGTCCCTCCACCTTGTGACAGACCAGCTGTCTCCTGCACAGTCCTGTCTCCTCCACAACGCGTGTCGATACAGGAATATGACGTATCTTTCTCAGGGAGATTGTATCACATTAAAATACATTAAAGCCAAGCATTAAAAGCCAAGCATGCTTAGACATGGCTCTGACTTTGCAAGCAATATTTGGGCAGGCGCACTGTCGAAGCACTGGCATTGCCTCCCGGTAACTGCTGAGGGAGCTAACATGTTCCCTCTGCGTTTCTTCCGGGTTCGCATGGAGGCAGGGGTTTGCCGCCTTCCCATCTCCGGCCTGGGGGGGTGTTGGTTTGCTGCCCCCCAAAATATCGAGCACCAGCCGCCACTGCCCAGAACTATGCTTCCTTTAGGTGCCTTTCTGTATAAACTACAGTGTTCCAGCCTAATCTATGTTGCCCTACCATATACAGTATGTTAAGAACTCTAAAGAGTGGTCTTCTAAAAAGAGATAACAAATATCTTTTAGGGCTCATTAACTCTTTTGGCAAGGACTGCCTCTACTCTGACAGGTAGGGAAGATATGTTGCCTCCTCACTATCTGTTTTACTCCTAAATGCCTCACTACCATGCTGCAACCACGTGCATTACACGCAGTTGTGCAGCAGTTACTGCACAACAACATTCACTTGGATGGGTCATGCACAGTGGGCGGTGATGCCCACCAAATGGGGAGGGAATAGTTACATGTGGCTGCAGCATGTGTACACTCCAAGCTGCTGTCTTTACAGCTAAAGGAGGAAGCAGTTAAGGGGTAGTAAAAAGGTGTCTCAACCATGTGGTTTTACTAACTCCCCTCCCCAACCGCTAGAGTAAATAAGCCCTTACTGAAAGACATCAAATTAAAAAAAAATTCAAGCATGAACATACATGAAAAAATCCACAAAGAAAAAAAAAACATACATTAATATCCACTGCTAAGTGTTTCTCTCTATTGGCTTCATTTTTATATATATAGAAAAGTATAAGAAATGCTCTCTATTGGGTTTCTATAAACATCATCACTTTTTGTCCAGAAGATCAATGCGAAAAAAAATGAAGCAGCAGGAATGGTGATGATGGGGTTGTAAGAGTTACGTCCCACCTATTCATAAGCGTCTAAAATAGCTGGTAGCAAACTGAGACTTATCATTTTGATAAAAGTTCCTCTCTCTACAGCCGTTTGATTTGTAAGGCTCTTTCTTGTTATTGTATCCATGTTCTAGGTTGAAGTCCTCTATACTTTTCAAATGCTGAAGTTTTTCATAGTTTCTTTTCAGCCTTGACTATTAATTGATTGCACAGCTACTAGGAACTAGTGAATATTAAAAAGGAGATACAATTGTACTGTGTTTAGGGGAAGAGTGATTTGATGGCAAGAGAAGAAATGTAAATTATGACACTGATAGTAACAAGTTTTTGAAACACTTTCTTGCTACTGTTGCAATTGCTGCTCCTGTTGCTGATATACAGTGCCTTGCAAAATTATTCACACCGCTTGACATTTTTTGTGTTGTGTTGCCTCACAACCTGGAACTATCATGGATTGTTTGAGGATTTGCATAATTTATTTACAGAACATGCCCACAACTTTGAAGATTTTTTTTTTTTTATTGTGAAGCAAACAACAAATAGGACAAAATAACAGAAAAAGTTAATGTGCATAGCTATTCACCCCCCTAAAATCAATACTTTGTAGAGCCACCTTTTGCGGCTATCACAGCTCCCAAGTCGCTTTAGGCTTGCCACATCTTACCACTGGGATTTGTGCCCATTCCTTCTTGCAAAACTGCTCCAGCTCCTTCAAGTTGAACTAAAGGCTGTAATGTAACAAAATAGGTAAAAAGCCAAGGGGGGTGAATACTTTTGCAAGGCACTGTAGTTACAAACAGTACTTACATAGTTAGTCTGGTTGAAAAAAGACCATCCAGTTCAACCAATAAATATATATCATTCTTCTGGCTCCCCCAGCCACTGTCATTTTAGATGGCCCCAAAATCTTGCCTCAGCAGTGTGTTTGGGGTCATTGTCATGCTGGAAGATGAACCTCTGCCCTAGCCTCAAATCACACACAGAGTGGTACAGGTTTTGCTCAAGAATATCCCTGTATTTAGCACCATCCATCTTTCCCTTAACTCTGACCAGTTTTCCAGTTCCGACTGCTGAAAAACATCCCCACAGCATGATGCTGCCACAACCATGTTTCACTGTGGGGATGGTGTTCTTTGGGTGATGTGTTGGATTTGTGCCAGACATAGCATTTTCTTTGATGGCCAAAAAGTTTAATTTTAGTCTCATCAAACCAGAGCACCTTCCTCCATACATTTTGGGAGTCTCCCACGTCCCTTTTCGCAAACTAAAAACGTGCCATTTTGTTTTTTGCGGAAAGTAATGGCTTCCTTCTGGCCACTCTGCCATAAAGCCCAGCTCTATGGAGCGTGCGGCTTATTGTCGTCCTATGTACAGATACTCCATTCTCTGCTGTGGAACTCTGCAGCTCCTCCAGGGTTACCGTAGGTCTCTGTGCTGCCTCTCTGATTAATGCCCTTCTTGCCTGGTCTGTGAGTTTTGGTGTGCCGCCATCTCTTGGCAGGTTTGCTGTTGTGCCATGTTCTTTCCATTTGGTTATGATAGCTTTGATGGTGCTCCTAGGGATCAAAGATTTGGATATTTTTTTTTATAACCTAACCCTGACTTGTACTTCTCAACAAAATTGTCCCTTACTTGTTTGGAGAGTTCCTTGGTCCTCATGCCAGTGTTTGGTTAGTGGTGCCTCTTGCTTAGGTGTTGCAGCCGCTGGGGCCTTTCAAAAAGGTGTGTATATGTAATGACATATCATGTGACACTTAGATTGCTCACAGGTGGATAAAATTCTACTAATTATGTAACTTCGGAAGGTAATTGGTTGCACAAGAGCTTTTTATGGGGTTCATAACAAAGGGGGTGAATACATATGCACATGTCAATTATCAGTTTTTTATTTCTGAAAAATAGTTTTATGTTTATATTTTTCTAATTTTACCTCACCAACTTAGACTTTTGTGTTCTGATCCATCACATATAATTCAGATAAAAAAGAAACACTGAACCATAGGCTGTAATGTAACAAATAGGTAAAAAGCCAAGGGGGTGAATACTATTTCAAGGCACTGTAGTTACAAGCAGTACTTACATAGTTAGTCTGGTTAAAAAAATACCATCTAGTTCAACCAATAAATATATATCATTCTGGCTCCCCCAGCCACTGTCATTTTAGATGGCCGTAAAATCTTGCCTCTCAATGCCAAATTCGAATAAAGCCAGCTATATTAAATATCGTAAGACCAAACCCCAGAGGATAGGGTAGTTTACTGCTAAAGTGGCATTTAAACTCTTTATTTTTGATGTCCATCATAGATCCTTATCTCAGAAGACAACCAATGTCTTTGCACAGCAGCATTTCTACAACAAACTATGAATACGTATAATTGAAGAGTTGAAATAATGCACGTTGTTACCATTAGGAAACAATATTGTGTTTGATTTGTATCAACATAAACAAATGCAAAATTGGTTGTTACCAGTAAAAAGGATTTTTTTTTTTTTTTATGTTTTCACCATCTTGCTACATATAATGTTACTAGTTACTAATGTTCAAAGTGGGATATTAAGTCAGTTTTTCTTAAGTAAACATTATTATATTCCATGTTCTATGCATACTATTGCTTAATTCTTTCCAAGATGCCAGGTTTGGTATAACATTTTCTATTGTATAGCCTTAGGTTTAATGCAAGAACATAAAAACCTTGCTTACTTTAAATACCTTGTTAGTGAAATTATATATATATATATATAATATAATATAATATATATATATAAAACTAGAGATGTACTTAAATACCTGCTTAAAGTAGATGCCTGTTCACTTCCTGGATTTACACGCTATCCAAAGTTAAAACAACAAGGGCAGAAGATTTAATAAATGGAAAGTTGAAAAAAAATCACTGAAGGTCTGCTTTAATCCGGCATTTCCATGATTCATTCATGTAACAAGTGCAGAGCCGTTCTCTGCTCACTCACAGCTGTCCAAAAAAAAAAAAAAAAATATCCAGCAAATGTTTATCGCCATTGCTCAGTGCTGAGATAAAAGGAAACGTTGTAACATTTGGTTCTTTTAGATCAAAAGGAAGAACTTCAGTCTTCAAATGAGGGCAGTTTAAACACTTAAAGACTAAGGCCTCATGTACGCTGCTGCTGGTAAATGGACGTTCAGAGGGAGTTGGATGCATTTTTCAACTGCCCCTGAACTCATCCAATGTTATCTTATGTGTACATGTACACAGGTTCGTTTAGACAGCTTTCACACGAGCTGCGCCCGGCGTCAGCGGTAAAGCCGCGCTATTTTAGCGTGGCTTTACCGTTGCTTTAGCAGCGTTATTCGGCCGTTATCGGGGCGGTTTTAACCCCCGCTAGCGGCTGAAAAGGGGTTAAATCCACCCGCAAAATGCCGCCAGAGCGGCGTTTTGCCGGCAGTATCGCAGCGCTGCCCTGTTGATTTCAGAGGGGAGCAGCGGTGGAGGAGCGGTGGAGGAGCGGTGAGTTCAACGCTCCTTCACCGCTGCAAAGAAGCCGCTGGCAGGACTTTTTGTGATGCCCTGCCAGCGCACCGCCCCGGTGTGAAAGCCCTCAGTATGACGCTGCTCTTAATGTGTGATAAGTGATACTCCAAATTGATCGTTGAAAAATGCTTAGTTCTACTTCATAGACAAATACATAAATTTCAATCAAATACATAATAAGGTGACATGTGTTCTGTTGTCAGGTGAACAAATAATTCTTGGTATGTGCAAAACTTGCATATGAGGTGGTGCTCCCTGGGTACTTCACTAATTCCACATAACCATCTACTATAACCTAATCACTATGAGAACTTTTCTTTTTTTTAAGTAAAGTCATAGGGATAACAATCCATCCATTTTTTTTCCCACTACCAGCATACAAAAACATACTGTTTGCTCCAAAAACTATTTTTTTTTTCTGCTCCTAGATGCTGAAGCCAAAGAAATGGCTAATAGGCTAAAGTAGTGTGCATGAATACACAGGATAACACTATTTAGCTTCTAGGAGCAGAAAAAGCACTAGTGTGCATGGTTCCTAAGTAGACAAGCAAATTCCATTGCCATGGGACATCTTTTCCATTGACATCTTTGTTTTGAGCTCCAGAGGACTTTGTCTCAGAACCGCTTGAGATCAGTCTTTTGTCAAACCCTTAACTAGGTCTTTTTTTTTTTTTAAACCTTGAACTGTCCAGCATTAGCAATCAGTTACAAAGGTGCCTTTGCTAATAAAGTTACAGTTTTTGCATGTACTGAGAATTTTCAGTTTTACTGCCCACTTAAGGTTCTTTTGGAACACCGTGAGCAATAAAACTGGTAGCATTAGTGATGAAATAGTAAGATGGAAGCCTTGGTTAAAATGTGTCCTTCCACCCTTTATATGCTGCTTTGTAAGTCATCAGAATTATGTTCACGTTTTTGCATTGCTACTTTTTTTTTTTTTAGATCCTTCCAAAGCATTTAAATAATCTTTTGAGCTTTATCTTTAATGTTCTCCAGGATCTTAAAATTAATTTTGAATAATACATCATCTGAAAGACATTATTGTGTAAAACTCTGATGTGGCTTATTAAGATACCCTGAAATATGCACATTCATTTGTATATTTTTACATAAGATAAGATAAGTAAAATGAAAATATTACTTTTTGAAATGAATATATTTTAATGTCTTTAAATATTTAATAACAGGACAAATATCACCTGTGTAAATTAAAAAAACATAAAAAAAAAGTAATATATGTATAAAGCAATGGGAGCAATGGTGTTTTTATTATTTTATTATATTTCTAAGATCTGAAAATACTGCAATTAAAAATAGAAAAAAATATCAATACACAAATAAAGGGAGCAGTACTTAAGCAAGTTGGCTACTAACAGAAGGATATTCATCATTTTCTGTTTAGTTCACTGTGCCGATGGAAACCAAGGGGAGGGGGGGGTAAAAGGAATAATTTTTTATAGTAAAACCATAATAGTTTGGGGTCAATATTATTTTTTTTATTTTATTTTTTTTAAATCATACAATTTCAATTTGTTTAATATTTATTAATTTACAATTTTTATGAAATCTTGATTTCACAAATGTGTTTTCACAGCAGCAACTGTTATCTAAAGAAACTGCACAGAAAACAGCTTGCTTTGCAGCTCCTGTTGTCTCGCTGAGACCAGGGACTGAGCTCTTAAATAAGGGATTTAATTATTCCATTTGTGTTCTGTATTGGGCTCCTTTCAGCCTAGCTGAAGAATCATTATGCTAATGATTTGCAAATGAGACCATACACCAGGCTGATTAAATTAACCTGTACCTGCTTCCAATGTCCGGGACAATTAAAAAAGTATATATATTTAAAATTTGTCACACGATCTTCAAAATACATTTGCTCTGAAAGTATAAAAACGATTCCAGCACATTGCCCTGATACAGGAAACCCATTTCAGAGCCAAAAATATCCCTAAGCTCCACAACCATAACTTTCCAACAGTATATTACGCTGCCATCGAGGCAGCTAAATCTAAAGGGGTAACAATTTTGATCTAAAAAAACTGCCCTATCCAGATCACTGACATACAAAGGGACAGTCTAGGACAGTCTAGGTAGATTTCTCTTTCTCAAGGGAACAATTCAAAATAGACCAATCACCATTGCAAACCTCTATGCCCCGAACTCCCAACAAGTCTCCTTCTTTCGTAGGACCTTACATCAACTTACAGATTTCCAATGGGCACTCTTATTGGGGATTCCCAAGACACCTCAAACGGGTCCTCATGTATAACATATAGAGCCCTTTGCGCAATAAAAACCCAGTTCAGCAACCTAACCCTACATGGCACATGGCGCACACTACACCCGAATGTGAAAGACTTTACTTTCTTTTCCCCACCACATAACAACTATTCAAGGATTGACCATTTCTTCCTCTCCCAAAATTACCTAACCTTCCTTACTGGGGTGTCTATTGAACCTATGATATTGTCGGACCATCACCCGATAACTATGACTTTATCACTCCCATCGACTTACACCAAATGGACCATCTGGCGCCTAGACGACTCCCTTCTGATGGACCTAGAAAACACACACAATATCTCCAAATGCCTCTCCCAATACTTTGCGGAAAATGTTTCGGAGGAAACCTCACCCACTGTCACCTGGGCAGCGCACAAGTGTGTAATTAGAGGCAAACTTATATCCATAGCTGTTAAAGGGAACAAACTCAGAAAAGCCTGCATTGAGGAACTGTCCGCACGGGTACGTTCCCTTGAGCACACACACAAGCGTTCACTAGCAACCAAATGTTATGCTAATCTTCTGAAAGCAAGAGAAGATCTATTGGAGGAACTGCAAAAGACACTAAAACGCAAATATGCACTTAGCCGAAAACTATTCTACAAATTTGGCAATAAAGCGGGCAAATTATTGGCCAGAGCCCTACAAATTAAAAAAGCAGCACATACCATCCATACCATTAGAAATCCATCATGCGACGCCCTAGTCACTTCGGAAAACATAGGGGACCAGTTTGTCGGCTATTTCTCCAAACTGTAAAACCTACCTACATCAAAAACCTCCTTGACCGGGATAAGATCATGACTGGATTTCTATCTAGATATAGCCCCCCTTCCCCCACAGAAGAAGAGGCGCCAGAGTTAGACCTTCCGATCTCGACTGAAGAAACCCTGGCCGCATTAAAACAACTAAAAACATGAAAGAGCCCAGGCCCAGACGGACTGACAGTGAACAACTACAAATTCTTCCCTGACACTCTTATTCCCCATTTCGTTAAAGCATTCAACAACTTAACCTCCTCTCCCCTCGCCAACAAAGACATCCTAGAAGCCCACATCACATTAATCCCGAAACTAGGCAAAGACACCATGATGGTTTCCAATTATCGGACCATCTCCCTACTCAACGTAGATGTAAAACTTTATGCCAAAATTCTGACAAACCGTCTACTTCCTCTACTCCCCAGACCGGTCTCTGTTGACCAAGTGGGCTTTATCCCTGGCTTCATTCCCTGATGAAGTCACGTGACGTGTCGTAATGCATAGGGAAGTGACCGGAATACGAGACAACCGGAAGTGACACAAAGAGGCACCTGTGACGCCATTTTTACAGATCTGCTGTTTTTATTCATTTATGTTTTAAGTAGCCATCTCTTATTTTATCAATAAACAAGTCTAAGTTTACTACACTATGGGATATTCCTGTTTATTCCTCGCTTTTATATGCTGTGGATAAACGGCCAAACGGACCAATTGGAAGCCAGCATAGGAATACAGCCCTCTGAGAGATACCATCTGCTGTTACGATACCCAGGAAAGCCCTGCAACACACAGATCACAGTGGCGTTTTGTTACCCACTTGGAGGTAAGAGCATAGAGAGCACTGAGTGGGGCACATGAAGATCGCACAGCGGAGGTCATTTGAAGAGTCTGCTTGTCACATCGCTGTACACCATCACTTTTTGCACGTTTCTTTTATTTATGTGTAGCGCTACCCCCAGTTAAGAGAGCCGCTGGTTTGTTTTGGGTCCCTGAGTACAGCTCCACCAACCCCCGGCAATTTGGCTCTACCCACTCTGGCACAGTTAGTCAAGGGGTACGTCTCTATGCACATAAAACTTAGCTTATACTCTAAGTGTAATTGGTATGAACTCACAAGCAGACTGCTGAGATAAGAATAACTGGCTTTACTTTTGTCAGTAAGGAAAAAGAATAGCAACATGCATTTAAACATATATCTTACAATACTTTAGCAGGTCCCTGCAATATGCACTTTAACATGTACACAGGTATATATCTACTAGCAATGGGGAGAACGGAGCGCCCAATGTGGCGACCGTCTGCTATGCACCCCTGAGGTGCAATAAATCTATCTGCGCCTACCTAACGGACCAGGCCTGATCCCTAGTAATAGAGCTCAGTCCTTGTACTAGTACCGTATTCTTCACCGGCAATAAATCTGTAGAGGTGGTGCACATGTAGCTTTAAATGGTGTCATTTGTAATCCACAAAAAGTAACATTGCTGCTCTGAGGTAAATTGCGCCTAGGCAGTTCAGTAGGCATAAAACGTGTGTGTCAATACAGGATGAGCCTTCCGGCTCTCTCACCAATCCTTGGGGTACCGTCCTCCGATCCGGTCCCTCTAATGGTGGCTCTGGTCTCTTCAATGGCGGCGTCCGGTCTCCTCAGTCACAGCCCTGAACTCCGGTCATCAGCTCCGTCCGACCGACAGTAAGGGGAAGTCTCCGCTCCGCTGCTGTGGACTCTGAGGGGTGAGAGTCTCACTCCATCTGCTGCAAGGCCCAGGCTTCAGGCCTTCAGCTCCGGTCCGCACAGGTGTCTCTGCTGGCTGCAGTCTCCGCGTCACACGCTCTGTCAGCAGAGGCAGGCCAGTCCTGTCCGGCCTCAGAAGAGGAAGTGTCCCAAGAGAAAAAGGCGGTCTCCGCTCTTCCCTTTTATAATCTCCCCCAGCAGCCTCCCGGGCGGAAGTCAGCAGCCCTGGGGCCTGGGGAATCATGGGAGATGTAGTCTCTAAGCCTAAAAGGGGTAGAACCCCGCTACACACGTATGAATTTATATATGGACATTACCATTTGATCTATTAGGACTGTATCTATACACCACTTGCACAATTAGGTGTTTATACAGCAATATTTTGCACAGCAACCCATTACTAGGATTGTTTGCACAGTAATCTCCACCATATATTTACTTTGCATATTTGTTTGCACAGTTCTACTTTTTGCATAGGAATTTAGTAGTCAGCACTGTCTGCACAGCATTTGTTTATTATATGCACATTTGCACTTTATTGATTTGAACATTTTGATTACATAACACTAATACAGGTACTTGTTTACTGTATGATTATAAGGTATATAAGTTGCTCTGATCATTATTTTTATATATTCCCATTTAAGTGCATTGTATACACTTTAGGTCAAGCAGCAATTTATTTAATATACCACATCTAGACATCTTTCACTTTGATAGCGCGAGGGAACCCCACTTTTTTAAAGCCAGGGATAATACCATAAAGGTGATAAACATACACCACTGGCTAACTACGACCTCCACCCAGGGATTATTTCTATCCTTTGAATCGGAGAAGGCATTCGACAGGGTGGCCTGGGACTACATGACAGCAACACTAAAATCTATGGGACTTCCTGCACGCCTGCTCCAAATGATACTTGCCTTATATTCGTCCCATACTGCACGAATCAGAGTCAATGGCCGACTGTCGAGCGCCTTCTCCATAGCCAACAGTACACGCCAGGGTTGTCCACTCTCTCCCCTTATCTTTGTCTTAACCATGGAACCCCTCCCCTGCAGACTACAAGAAAACCATGACATAAGAGGGATTAATATCAAACACAAAAAATACAAACTCGCTGCATACGCAAACGACATCCTACTGTTCCTTTCAGACCCCATAACCACTATTCCCAACCTCCTTAGAGCCCTAAACATTACACTTCCGAATACTATAGTATCCCAATGCCAACATAATTTCCCCTTCGGTTGGGAACCACACGCATTAACATACCTGGGCACCAAACTTCCCACAAAACTGACTGAACTTTACACCATGAACATCCTGCCAACCCTACAGAAAATCCAGGGAGACCTACACAGCTGGCACAAAGGCCCATTCTCGTGGTTTGGCAGAGCCACCATCTTGAAGATGAATGTCTTCCCCAGGATACTCTATCAAACTCCCCCCTTTCTACTTTAACTCATATAAGAGAATGTGCAGAACCTTCATATGGTCCTCAAACTCACCCAGATTAAGTTGGGACAGAATGACGCTCCCTAAGCGGAAAGGAGGGTTAGGCCTCCCAGATATTTATAAATATTACTGGGCGAGCCAGCTCACGAGAATTGTGGACTGGCATGTACACTCACACACCAAAGATTGGGTCCAAATTGAAAATGCCTTCGCTCAGACACCAGTCTCACACCTCTCCTGGATCGCCCTGAAATCTACACCTAAAGAGTACTCAACACACCCGCTAATTGGTCCCACACTGCTCAATTTTAGATTAGCATGCAAATGCTCAATATGACTCCTTCTCCCGGGCCCATGACCCCACTGACCCAGAACCCGGACTTACAGGTCTTCTCACACATAGTCCACGGGACTCCTCCCCCAATCCACAGTTAAGAGCCCAACAATTCTTTAAAAATGAGACGCTCCTCTCATACACAGCGCTCTCTGCAGCTCTCCCGGGGCTTAACATACCCTTTTTAAAATATCTGCAGATCAGACATTTTCTTGAAAGCACACAACTGCTCAACAATGGTGTTGGGATCTTACCCCCTTTGAACATATCTGCAATAGCGGGGAACCCCAGAGACACCTAATCTCAGTAATATACACATTACTGTTTTCTGATTACAACCCAAACACCAAGATAAACAGACTGTGGGGAACTGAACTAGCTACTGACCTCTCCAAAGAAGACTGGGAACGCATATACGAATATACACATAAAGGGACCATCAACATTTCGGCTCAGGAAAACAGATACAAGCTATACAGATACACTAATATTTTCCATCCCCCCACTCTGCTGGAGATGCAATGCCGCTCATGGCTCGTTACTCCATATTTGGTGGGAGTGCCCGCTAATACAAACTTTCTTTGAAAATCCACAAATGAATCATTAAAACTTCACCCCAGCACAATACTTTCTTCACCACACATCCCTATTGCTGTCGTCATACAGAAAATTCCTCACCTTACACCTTATAAACGCTGCTACCCAGTGTATACCGGTCCATTGGAGAAACACTGACCCACCTACAGTCTCCGAATGGATCAACTGCATAGACAAAATGGCCAAAATGGAAAAACTCATCCACCAAGCCAAAGAAAACCCAACTAAATTCCAAAACACATGGGTCTGCTGGACACAGTATAGACACTCCACAGGTACTAATAACCCCCATACAAGTACTTGAACTCTTCTAAATGGAAGGATCGTTAGACCCCTACTAGGTCACACAGGCAATCCTTCACCCCTGTCTCCCTAATTACCCCCCTTTTACACTTACCCTACCCACCACCATTTGCCAACCAGATTTACCACACTGGGACACCCAGTTTGGGAACCTCACCACTTAACCTGCATGGGGTATCACTCTCTCACGACCAGCAAGAGGTATATCAACCCTCACCCAGTTTTGGGAAGTAACCCATTACACAGGGGCCACTACCTGTCTACAGACAAACCATGTATGAGCCAATTATTCTATACAATTCAATGGCCCGGCCCATTCACATATAAGCTCCCGATTGGGGTGAACAGGTAACAGGGTGGCCTATTATGGTTTGTTGCTACCATGCATGTTCTGCCCTATTGGTTCATAGAATACCAGATATTCCCGACATCTTAGCAGCATTTAAAATAATGGGCTCTCACCCATATACATTACACTACTCCCCCCACACAATTACAATTTACCATCCGGACGCAAATGACTATGCTTATAGTGCTTTAAGTACAAAAGTTATGAAGTTGCATTCCTACAATGTACATGTAATTCATGTAAACGCTTTATTGTACATTCTTGATTCCTTCAATCTGTAACTCTGTAACCCTGTTATTAATACCTCTGTTATGGTGATAAAATCAATAAAATCTTTTGAAAAAAAAAAAAACTATTCCAAACAACAAGGTTACTTTAAATCTAACAATGCATTGAATTTAATTGATTGCAGCAGACAACCATGTTGTGAACTGAAATGATCAGCCAAGTTAAGAGTCACTCTCTATTTCTCTGATGCTAGCACGTTAATAGCCAGGTAAATTGGTTTGTTGCCTATGGAAACTTCAGACTACTAGCAATGAATAATAACTGTGATTGTTGGGGAAAAAATATGTTTTGTGAGTTCCATGATAGGTTATCATAAACTCTTGTTTGCTTGTACTTGTTTGCTTGTCTAGGAAAGCAAAGTATCATAATTTAACTCCTGTGTAAGCTTGCAAGCATTGTTAATCAGTTCCCACTCAGGCCAATTCTGACATTTCTCCCCTACAGAAATTTGTTTCTACAAATTTACTCAAAACCCTCAAACATTATATACAGTATATATACTGTTATATATATATATATATATATATATATATATATATATATATTTATATGTATATTAGGGCTGTCGAAATTAAAGATTAATTCCTTGATTAATCGATTAATTCTTTGGATCGATCAAAATTCTTTTGATTGGTACTCAAATCAGCCGGCATCCAGGTCTTCAGGGAGTTCCGTCGGAGATCTGGTGACATCACAGACATCGACGTCACCAGAGTCCTCCCCCCTTCTCCAAGGGCCTTAAAGTTCTGATTGAACTTAACACGTACGGGGGAGGAGCTACGTCACCCGCTGCTGCCCTACGGAACTAACACAATGGTCGGCTTTACATGCTGTGTTTTTATCATCTTTATGTGAGTAGTTTGTGTTTGAACACAAAAATTTAATCTTATACTTAAGCGGTGAGCACTTAGATCTTTTCTTTCTACCCATGACCTGGCGTCCTTGCTGAGAGCTAAGGAGACGTGAGAGAAGTTTATGGTCTGTGTTAACCATTTTAATATCCGTTTGCATGACCACCTGTTTGCACAAGGGTCCATGCCATAAGGTGAGAGTGATTAGTTAGACTGGAGGTGGAGGGATTGTCACGCTACTGTGGAAAAAATAATTACTTATGTGTCAGTGCTACAGTTTGCATTTAAAACATATTTGTGAACTGTGAAGTTAAGTCATGGATTGTGGAAACTAACTAGTGTCGGGTCATTGTATATATATATATATATATATATATATATATATATATATATATATATATTATATATATATATATATATATATATTTTTTTTTTTTAGATATGTAACGCTACCCCCGGATGAGCCGCTTAAATTTTTTCATTCCATTACGCTGCCTCTCAACCCCAGTAACAGTCTCCGCCCCCTCTGGCACACCTGGCAATAGTGTAAGTGCAACAACCAATGAGAAACACACACATTATGATAAAACACAGAAATTGTCTTTACTGCAATATTTCTGTGGAAAAATAACAGACAGTAACATTATTAATTCAAGTAATCAACTGGAGAGCAATAACTGAGATTAAGAGCAATATAGCTTAATACTATATTCAGGCTGCTTTCAGGGTATTCCAAACCTGAGAATGTCCCAAAGAGCAGAGGCACACCTAAATGGCAAATAAATCACAATATGACACTTTATATTGGATTGGTTACCTCTACTCAAATTTGGCTCTGAGTCCAGGCATTAGGAAAGCAGAAGACTGACCATCTTTATGTCAGACCTCTCTCTTCTGTATCCTGACACAGGCCCAACGACAAACACTGTATTCAATTCACTATTTAATGGCTTAACTTCCCAGATAAACTGTCCCACACACCCACTGCATATACAGAGCTAGTATGTGTGGCCCATATGGTACTAGTAGCTTCAGTCCTTTTGAAGAAAGATGAGGATTTGTATATTCAGCTAGCCACTCTCGTTGGTGCACTTAAACTCCTGAAAAGCAAACAACACAACTGGCTCAGATTATCAAGTAAAGAATGTAATATCTTCCTCAGCAAGGTGAAAGAACAATGGCATCTTTATACAGTGTCTCTGTGAATGTATTGCCCTATCCCTGTGGCACTACAAGATTCAGCAAGATGACTAACAGCAATGATGTCTGTATACAGTGTCCATTTAACTGTGTGCAGTGTCCTTGTTTCTTGCAAATGGGTAAAAGCCCTCTCACCTAAAAAAAATACACTTTAATTAACTCTAATGAAAAAAACACAATATATAACCCAATTTTTTGATGAAATATAAAAGATGATGCTATGCCAAGTAAATAGATACCAAACATGTCATGCTTTAAAATTATGCACACTGGTGGAATGGCGCAAAACTATGGTACTTAAAAATCTCCGTAGGTGAAGTTTTAAACATTTTTACAGGTTACCAGTTCAGAGTTATGGAGATGGTCTAGCACTAGAATTATTGCTCTCACTATAATGTTCACAGTGATACCTCACATGTGTGGTGTGAACACTGTTTATATATGCAGGCAGGACCTACATATGAGTTAGCTCCTGCGTACGATCATGAGGGGACAGGGGCACTGTAAATGTTTGCTTTTGGATTTAATAGGATTTTTTCTGCACCCAGCCTACTGCAAAATGACAGCCCTGTTGTTCCAGGAGTATGTCATATGATATAATATAATTTATCACAGGCCGTGCTCCAGCATGATCAGTCATCTGCCGTGTACACTGGACACAGCTGATGAGAGATCACTGTACCGGCCCGCTGTCAGTACCATGTGATCGCTGTGGCAAGTCACAGCAGATCACATGGAAATTGTAAACAATGAAAGGCTTTGATTCATGCCTTTCATTGTGTACTATTGTGATGAGCTCTGCGATTGGTCACAGTGCTCACATGGTACAGACAAAAAGAAGAAGAAGAAAGGTTAGAACCAGTAGCGTTTAATAAATTACAGGTAAAAAAATCCACTTACATCTAAATTATTGAAGTCCTAGCCACACTGATGTGGCGTCTGTTTGGCACTTAGGTGTTTCTGCAGCTTTTCCAGTGAAGGAGAATCCTGTCCAGCAGGAATCCTGTCCAGTTTCCGGGGAGCTGGAGGGCTGAAACCGAGGCTTGGTTGTAGATGTGCATCTGTGTTGAAACGCAGGCGTTGGGCGCAATGACGTCACAAGGGGTTGACCCTTGTTATAGGGGGCCCCCAGCTTATGCCCCCCTATGTGAATGGGTATCGGGTACATCGTACCCCTACCCATTCACCAAAAAAGTGTAAAAAAGTAAAAACCACAAGAGACAGTTTTTGACAAATCCTTTATTTAAAAAAAATAAAAAAAAAAGTGTCCCGCGATGTAAATCCACCTTCACATGACACCTAAGAGCCTAAGTGTGGAGAGAGCAGTCGGCCTCCCATGGAGGCGGAGCGTTTTACATTTTTGCAATTTTTCAGGTTGGTTGGGCGGCGTGATTGACGGTGGATTTACATCACCGGACACTTTTTTTCTTATTTCTTTTTTAATAAAGGGTTTGTCAAAAACTCTCTTGTGGTATTTGCTTTTTGACACTTTTTTGGTGAATGGGTAGGGGTATAATGTATTCGATACCCATTCACATTAGGGGGGCGGGATCCGGGGGCCCCCTTGTTAAAGGGGGCTTCCAGATTCTGATAAGCCCCTGCCTCAAGACCCAGACAACCGCAGCCCAGGGTTTTCGGGAAGAGGCCCTTGTCCCCATCAACATGGGGATAAGGTGCTTTGGGGTGGGGGGCACAGAGCCCCCCTGCTCCAAAGAAACCACCCCACCATGTTGAGGGCATGTGGCCTGGTATGGTTTAGAAAGGGGCGCTCGGTTGTCCCTCCCTTTTCCTGATCTGCCAGGCTGCATGCTCAGATAAGGGTCTGGTATGGATTTTGGGGGGACCCCACGCCATTTGTTCGGCCCTTCTCTATTTAGCAGCGCTCAAGAAATAAAGTGCAAAACACCTCCTAAAAAGGCAACATGTGCTGCATTAGAGCACAACCAAGTGTATAATAAAGTAAAAACGCGACTATGTGCAAATAGAAAAACGCAACACAATAATAATAACAATAATCACTAGCAAAACAATAATAATCAGTCCATAATGAGTGAAAAATCAAAATTGTTAGGAAAAGAAAACTACCATAGTGAAGCCCATCAAAAATTCAAAGTGTTTTATTCTAAAATAAACGGGGGTAAAAGTGTCAGGCGTCAAAGTAGTTAAAGCCAGAGACTCTTAATGCAGCCCAGTTGTGCCACCATTTAGAAGCAGTACACATTTGTAAGTCTGGTTTTATTTGATCTCAAACTGCATTTTCATACAGCTCATCTCTTAGCTCTGTTTACATTTTGATAATGTATATAGCGAGGGAGGTATGTTCACAAGAAATTATTACACTGATGTCTAAGAAGCTGTCAATCAGTAAGACTCCAAACACGCCTATGCTACAACATACAGAGGCAAATAAGACACATTTAAAGCCTGTCTATGGATGAAATGTAAAATCATATATTCATTTTCATATTGTATTTCAATTTGTTCTAGCCCACCCCTATTACTCTGAATGCTCTTGAGGTTTGCAAACTTTCTTTGTGAAGATCCATACATCAGTGGCTTATCATCCATAGGTGCAACGTGTTCACTACACACAGGCCCCGAGGGGGGAGGGGGCACTGTGCTCCTCTTCTACCAATATGAAAGGGGAGATTGTGAGTCTCACTCACAGGCAGGTACACAGTATTCACACATCAGTCCGCCACATCTATCCTCTCTACCCAATCTACTCCCAGCTGTAGGGACCCACAACCGGGCCAGGAGAGTGAAGGGGGAGCTCTCTGTCGTGTGAGGAGACTTCATGATGGGATAGGAGTTACAGGGGACACACTAAGGCCCCTTTCACACTGGGGCGTTTTTCAGGCGGTACAGTGCTAAAAATAACGCCTGTTTACCGCCTGAAAAAATCCGGCCCCTTTAACTCCAGTGTGAAAGCCGGCGGGCTTTCACACTGGAGCGGTGTGCTAGCAGGACAGTCAAAAAAGTCCTGCTAGCAGCATCTTTGGAGCGGTATAGGAGCGGTGTGTTCACCCCTCCTATACCGCTCCTTCCCATTGATTAGAATGGGACACTGCGGTGATACCGCGGCAATATCGCCGCAAAGCTCCGCTACGGCGGCGCTCTGCGGGGGGTCTTTAACCCCTTTTCGGCCGCTTGCGGGGGTAAAACCGCACCGCGAGCGGCCGAAAACGACGGTAAAGCAGCGCTAAATATAGCACTGCTTTACCGTCACCGTCACTCCCCGCCCCAGTGTGAAAGGGGCCTAAGACTGAGCAAGGAGGGGGAACTGATCGAGTGATCTGCAAGAGTGCCACTGATCCCATCCCCAAAACCACTGTTACCACTGTACCCATCCCCCCACAACCACAGCTGCCATTGATCCCATCCCCTCACCACCACCACCACTGCCACTGATCCCCCCCCACCACCACTGCTGCCACTGAACCCACCACCGCTGCTACTGATCCTATCCCCCCACCACTGCTGCCACTGATCCCATCCGCCCCACAACCACCACCACTGCCACTGAACCAACCACCGCTGCCAATGATCCCACTCCCCCAACACCACAATTTCCATGAATGCCCTCCCCCACCACCCTGCACATACTACACTCCTCTCCCTGCACATACTACCCACTGCCATACACTCCGCACTGTACATTCCATATTTAATATTACCACACTCTGCACTATATAAGTCATCTCAGACTCTTTAACCACAACCCCTTTAAGTGTGCCCAATATTTAGCGCAATTTAAACCACACCCACTTTTTACAAAAAAAAAATTTTTCTATGTTTAGGGCTCACTTTTGATCTTTCCTACAGACCTGCTGATTTCATGATACACCTCTACATTTTCCTTCATAAATTCTGTGGCATTTAGTCACTATGCCCTGCAAATAGACACTGTTGCGTCACAGAATTCACTTAGCTATATAGGATCAGTACAGGATTACAGGCACTGTGGAGTATAACGTTTATGGAAATCAAAAGTAAACAGTGGACAAGCTGCAAAGCATGCAGTGAATCCAGGAAGTTGTGGAAAGAGATGGTCAGCAGAAAGGCAGAACTCACAACATGAAAGGAGATTTTTCAAGTAAATTTATATTGAATTGTGAAAAAATAACTGTTGTTTGCACTGCTGTTACAATGTTGATGTTATAAAATGAAAGTGTATGCTGTGATCATAGATTTTCTTAATAGATACACTGTAAGTGGAATGTGTGTAACAGGCATATCATGTTTGGTGTCTATCAATTTGTAATTTGATTCTTGTTCGTTGTCAGATTGCAAAGCCTTGTCATCTGAAATTCAACACCCCTCCTACACACCCCATAGATCCTTTAACTAGTTATATTAAATCTGTAAATGCACTATTCAGAGACCTGGAACAAATTGGCAGCTTCTGCTCTCATTCACCATTGGTCAACGACTCTAATTCAGCAGATTGGATTTACTCTGCAAATTAAAGCGGTTGTAAAGATTTTTTTTTTGTTCTAAAATAATAAATATGTTATACTTACTTGCTCTGTGTAATAGTACATTAGTAATAATAGTAATAATAGTAATAATAATAATAATAATAGTAATAATAGTAGTAATAGTAATGTACAGTGTGGCCTCCTCTTTTGGGATCCATCGTTGGCGCTGTCCCCTCCTCTTCTTCTGTGTCCAGCCCCATATCAAGCCACGATGTGATACAACAGCTGGGAATTTTTTTTTACCTTAATGCAGGAAATGCATTAAGGTAAAAAATTAGACATGTGCAATTTGTTTCGTTTTTTTTAGTTTTTGTTTTTTTTTCGTTTTTTTCGTTCGTTCGTTTTCGTACGAATGAACGAATCATTCGAATCGAACGAATCCAAATAACGAATCGTTCGAATCGTACGAATCCGATTAACGAATTGTTCGAATCGAGCGAATCCGAAAAACAACGAAAATCCGAAAAAAACTAATTAGAAACAACGAATGTACGAATGAAGAAAATCCGAAAAACGAAAAAAGGAACAACGAAAATGAACGAAAATATTCGTACATTCGTAACCTTTTTTTTTGTTGAATTGGTAATTTTCCGTGTCCCTTACAATGGTGCTGCTTAACGTGCTTCGAATAGATTGAACGAAAAAAATCGTACATTCGTAACTTTTTTTTTCGATTCGTAACTTTTTTTTTCGATTCGTAACTTTTTTTTTTGTTGAATTGGTAATTTTCCGCGTCCCTTACAATGGTGCTGCTTAATGTGCTTCGAATAGATTGAACGAAAAAAATCGTACATTCGTAACTTTTTTTTCGATTCGTAACTTTTTTTTTTCGATTCGTAACTTTTTTTTTTCGATTCGTAACTTTTTTTTTCGATTCGTAAATTATTAAAATGTAATAATAGCATACACATTACATAAAATTATGAATTATGCTCCGATTACGAATCTACGAATGTTACGAATGTACAAATAAATACGAATGCGTCCGAATTTCGAATAAACGAATAAACGAAAATTAAACTAACGTAAAAACAAATCAACGAAAAATAACTCTTACGAATGTACGAATCGTTACGAATACGAACGCCGACGACTTACGAATGTACGAATCGTTACGAATACGAACACCGACGACTTACGAATGTACGAATCGTTATGAATCAACGGAAACGAAAAAAAAGAAACGAAAATAAACAAATTTTTTTGTTGTGAACATGTCTATAAAAAATGTCCTGCCTTTAGAGCTACTTTAATTGGACTTTGTTATGTTTTTCTTTAATAAACTTTATTTTAGTTTTTTAACTGCTTGCCTACTGGGGCAATTTTGTAATTTTTTCGCACGTGTTAAAATCTGCATTTTATTCTAGAAAATTTTAACATTTTAACAACTTAAAGCAGAGTTCCACCCAAAAGGGGAACGTCTGCTCGTTGTACTCCTTCCCCCCTCAAGTCCCACATTTGGCACCTTTCGGGGGGGAGGGGGCAGGAAAAGAAATCTGTGAAACGTATTACATATTACCAATTGACTATGTGAAGCATGAGCTTAATTGGATTGTAGTCAATGACAAACTCACCTGTATTCTCTATAACAACGCTAAGAAATTTGACAGAACGTAGGACCCATTGGTTCGGTACTTGTCAGTTCCTTAACTTGATGAAGGTTATGGGATCCTTTGGGGTTCCTACTAAGATTATAATCAGTGATGTAAGTGATGTAAGTAACTCAGTTAAAATAAACAGAGTTACTTAACGCAGTTACTTTAGAGGGTAACAAGTAATCTAACTGATTACTCTTCCCCTCATGGTATTGCCATTCCCATTACTTGGGTGGCGTTACCGCAATTACATCTACTGCCACTAGATTGCAGTAGTGTAATTCCGGTGTAGCATGAAAGTCACTATCCCGTGAAAGATGCTACCCCCTGATGCTACTGCACATGCAACGGTGTC
Organism: Lithobates sylvaticus; assembly: GCA_028564925.1. Taxonomy (NCBI): domain Eukaryota; kingdom Metazoa; phylum Chordata; class Amphibia; order Anura; family Ranidae; genus Lithobates; species Lithobates sylvaticus. Next base: position 413,120,132 of record CM053028.1, read on the forward strand.
AGTCAAAAGAAACCGAGCGCAGAGATGCTCAAGGCAAATACAGCTGACTCGGATTAACCACTCACACGCCGATCGATCGGCTACACAGAGAAAGACACGAACTCCATCTAGATGACAGCAGCTGCAGGACACGACGAGGGCTCACGCGGCGGACACACAGGCTGGTTGAGAGGGGACAGCAACAAGCTGTATCACATACACACAGGCTGGATGGGGGCACAGGGGGCACACCATGCATAGCACAGGGAGCATATCACAGGGGGCACACCATGGATATGATGGAGGGGGGTGGTGTACTGACCCCTGTATGATGGAGGGGGGGACACTGACTCCTGTATGATGGAGGGGGGCACTGACCCCTGTAAAATGGAGGGGGGACACTGACCCCTGTATGATGGAGGGGGGACACTGACCCCTGTATGATGGAGGGGGGTGCACTGATCCCTGTATGATGGAGGGGGGCAGTGACTCCTGTATGATGGAGGGGGCACTGACCCCTGTATGATTGAGGGGGGGACACTGACCTCTGTATTATATTTGCCTTGAGCAGCTCTGCGCTCGGTTTCTTTTGACTGAAACCGGTACATGTGCAGTAGCGTCAGGGGGTCAGGGGGCCGCACGCTCCCGATACTCGTGCTACTCTGCAAGGGGCGTCTATCGTGTAACTAAGGGGTGGGTCTAGTATTACTGTAACCAAGGGGCACATTTATTATTATTGTTATATATCGAGCTCTGCCCATTAAGTTAACATTCGCCCTCTTCTGTAGCCATCCGCCCCTTACACGATATAATAAAAAATAGAAAAGATTTTGTTGTGGCTAATATTTCTATTTTTCGTATTTAATATTTTCAATAAAAATATTGGAAAGGAAAGTGGGATGTGTTAGATATTGTAAACTTGAGGTTGTGGCTTGAAATATTACCAAATTTAGAGATCTAATATTTAAAAAAATTGGTTGTTGAAGACCTTTGTGTAGATCATCTTTTTAAAAATTCAGTGTAGCACAACAAGTCTAAATTGGCTGGTGATTCATTGGTGTGCTCCTTTCTCATTATTGAAAACATCAAGAGACTATACACTGACAGATTTTTTAGTAGCTGCCGTTACAAGAAAATGCCCACATTGAAAGCAATATTTTTTTTTAAATTTTTCCTCTCTAAATTACATTTTATAATGATTATTGTAAATATTATAACCCATCACGTTACTGCCTAAAACATAAGTTTTACAATTTTTTTACATGTAAATTATAGACTTTAGAAGAATGAAATTGAATGTCTCAGGAATAGGTCATAATGACCGACAGAGGTACAGTATACTGTGAAATATTTATTGTTTAATAAAAAAAAGGCCATTCCACTCCATCATTTCCTTTTCCTATTTCCTCTACATTTATTTAAATATATAAAAGTATGAAAGCACATTTCTACTGGCAATGTACTGTAGTGGAGCTTAATACTCTAGGCATTTTTAATTTAATATTGAATGATTCCTTTGAGACCCATAGCAAGCACTAAAATATTTTCATAAGAGGTAGACTGGTAATTGCAATATCTTTTACAATAATGCTCAATAGTTAAATTAGCGTTCTGACATTTTTATAACATATTTTCTTTTGGTAATGTAGTATTATGAATAATCTGCATAAACTGAACTGATGTTTAGTGTGGGGCCATGTTCTATGGCAGATTGAATGAAAAATATGGTGGAGATGCAGAACCCAAGTTCGTTTCAGCTTGAGTACACGAACAGATGGTCGGACATTCTCCTTCAGGATCTCTTGGTAGACAGCAGAATTCATAGTTCCTTTTATCACGGCAAGTCTTCCAGGTCCTGAAGCAGCAAAACAGCCCCAGACCATCACACTACCACCACCATATTTTACTGTTGGTATAATGTTCTTTTTCTGAAATGCAGTGTTCCTTCTACGCCAGATATACTTGGACACAAACCTTCCAAAGAGTTCCACTTTTGTCTCATCGGTCCACAGAATGTTGTCCCAAAAGTCTTGGGGATCATCAAGATGTGTTGCATGCACCAGCACCAGAGAAAAAAATGTTCCACTTTTTTTGCTCAGACTAGAAGGAGAGAAGATAAAGCACTTACACATATCGCTATGATCACACGTTAAACTGGTCATTTCCTTTAACAAAGATACACTAAGTGCCTGGCCCATACACACGGTCGGAAAATCCGACCACAAAATCCGTCCGATTTTTTCCGACGGATTTTGTCTGAAACTGGTGTTGCATACACACAGTCGGACAAAGTTGTCGGAAAATACGATCGTTCCGAACGTGGTGACGTTTGTTGCATACTATGGAACTACATAGAGGCTAGTAGCCAATAGCTTTGGTCTCGTAATTTGATCTGAGCATGCGTGGCACTTTGTCCATCGGAATTCCCTATATCGGAAAAAGTCTGATCGGATTTTGTTGTTGGAAAATTTGAGATCCTGCTCTCAAATTTTTTTCGGCAGAAATTCCGACGGAAAAAGCCCGCTAGAGCCCACACACGATCGGATTTTCCGACAACATAATCCAATCCGACTTTTTCCATTGGAATATCCGACCGTGTGTATGGGGCATAAGATGCAGAGACTCTGTGAGACTCATTTTAATATTTTTTTTAACATGCATTAACTTAGTATGAGGCTATTTTTTTGTGCTTCTACAGCAAAAGTCTAGTATTATTAAGGAAAAACATTGCAAAATATACATATTGCATTATTTTTTTAAGCAAACATTATTGCAGCTCCTTAATGCCACATATACATGACCGGACTTTTCGACATACTAGGTCCGACGGTCTTGCCGACGGACTTTCGGCAGAGTTTCGACGTACTTTCCGAATGAACGGACTTGGCCACACACAATCACACCAAAGTCCGATGGATTCGACGTGATGACGTACGACCGGACTAGAATAAGGAAGTTCATAGCCAGTAGCCAATAGCTGCCCTAGCATCGGTTTTTGTCCGGACTAGCATACACACAAACGGATTTCTCTATAGGAACTGGGTCCACCGCGTTCCTGCCGAAAAATTTGAAACATTTTCTATTTCTAAAGTCGGTCAGATTTTTGGACAGCAAAGGTCCGAATGAGCGCACACACTATGGAATTGTCCGACGGATTCGTTCCGTCGGACCTTTGCTGTCGAAAAGTCTGGTCGTGTGTACGCGGCATAACTGTTTCTGTTGATATTAAGATAGGCCAAACTAAAAATGTTCTAAAATACTGCTTGGTGGGAGTTCTTGCCTTGAATAAAATCAAATCTTCAATCATTGTATCCTTAGCATTCCTTTAGACTTGCAAGCACCTTCCATTCAATTCAAAAGTAAGAACCATCCTGGAGATGCCACGTTGCAATTAATCTCTGTGCAGATTACAGGGGGAGGCAATGATCAAATTACAGAAAAAGGGCAGGAAAGCATTTTATGGTTAAATTGTTACCATTTATAGAACTATGAACTTGAAAAATAACATTTAACAGCAATACATTTTAAATGTACTACACTAAATCTACTTTACTGGATCAAGTTTATGGACTTTTTTTGTTATTAGATTTTATTTTTCACATCTGTCACAGGGCGATTTGATTGCATTAATAGTTCTTGTATATGTTTTCACATGTGTGTTTAGATCATTGTGATTTAAGCGCCGCTTATTTTTTGCACTGATCTGATTTTGATAGAGTTGAAAAAAAAATACTATTCACAATACATTTTAAATGCCTTGTTAAAGAGGAACTGCAGTCTGCTCACATAATTTGTATTAAAAATATCTTTGGCATTTTTTTTTTTTTTTTATTTTTTTTACGTTTTTTATTGCCATATGTACACAAACAAAAAATGAAGTAGATTACAGATATTGGTGTACAATAAACCTCAATATAACCATTGCTATTCCATCGCAATACATTTTGTCCTTACGTTGTACTGCAATAGTTCTACATGAACATATAGCATTATTGTTAATTTGGAACACAAACATATGGATGAGATATAAAAAAAAAAACAATATTCAAAGAGAAAAAAATAAAACATAAAAAGAGGAGAAATACCGCTAAACCATGGTGGTGTGTGCTATCACCTATCCGCTCATATTAACCTAACCATACAGGCCTTAACCTATTAATTAACAAGTAGTTCCTCAAGGGCTATCTGTCAATGTATTCTTAGAGTCAACCCATTCGGCCCAGATTTTATTACATTTTTTTGGGCATCCCCTAGCTTCATAAGTCATTTTTTATAATGTAACATTGGCATTGACTAGGGCCTTCCAGGATGATAATCTGAGGTATTCTCTCCTAATCCAGTGGATTGCAATTAGTTTTCAAACATAAAAGAATAAGAGTCTTAGCAAGGTTCTCATATTATTGTTCATAGGGTGATCTTCAATTATGCCAAAAACCCCAGCAGCGGACTACAGATATTTGGAAGATCGAAGGTATCTGCAATGAACTGGGTGACCTGGGAGCCCAGGGGGCGAATCCTACTGCACTCCCAGACCACATGTATAAAAGAGCCCTCCATTGCCTGACATTTATGACATGTGGGAGTCTCTCTTCTCCTGATTTTATATAACCACAGGGGCGTATAATACATTTGAAAATTACTGTGGGCATATACAATATCAACACTTCCTCCCAAAGTTCTTCTTCAGTTTGGGTATGATACTGTACCATCTATCTCTAAATGTCCTGTTTTTTTACTTTCCATCCCTATCAAGGCACCATATTAGCTAGAAATCAGTTTAGTGTGATCTGGATTTAATAAGAGTCTTTCTAAATTTGTATTCTCTAATGCAATTGGTTAATTTCCAAACTGACTTTGTGCTGCATGCTTTAACCTTGTATATTGGCCATGCGCTCCATAGAGTTGGGCTTTATGGTAGAGTGGCGAGAAGAAAGCCATTACTTTTAGCAAAAAACAAAATGGCATATTTATGCCATGTACACACGGCCAGACTTTGACAGCAAAGGTCCTAAGGAACAAATCCGTCTGACAATTCAATCGTGTGTGGGCTCAGCTTGAATTTCTTGGAAGTGCACTGGAAGATATAGAGTTTCTGGCCGTTCAGGAATGGGAGCTGGAGAACGCCTACAGACGGCTGATAGACTCTGCTAAGTGCCAAGGCTGGGTTCCCTTTGCCTGGGACTATCCGGAAGTACCAGCCGACAGTCCAGAAATCTCGGCTGAAGTGTCAGCAATGGGGCAGTGAGTAACAGTGTGCTTTGCCCATCTCTATACACAGGTATGGAAGCGGAGGTCTTATGGCAGATGCAGCAAGTGTTGACTGACTGACTAACCTGTTTCTGCACAGGATGATGAGCTTGGATGGAGAAATGCATCTGTCCAACGGCAGTTCAAGGGCTTGGGAGAAGAGGAAGCTGTCCTTATTCCCCAGACATGGATCACAGAAAGCAGGGATTTAATTAACTTTACATCAGAGGATGTTATGGATGATATGTCACCTGCCAAAGTGTTGGCACTTGGCCCAAGGGCCACCAGCCCATGCCCTGGACTTTCAGCAATTCCAGAGACTGGGGATTTAATAGACTTTTCGGTAGAGAAGGAACCAGATAGCCAAAGACAAGCAGAACAGAGTAATGGAGACCCCTGCTCCACACTCGTGGCAGTTTTGGAGGCCCGACATGAGAAGGTGGTGGTTCTTCTTCACCGGTGGATTTCAGAGATGCAGGGAGGGGAAGCAGCCATTTCTCCAACAAGGATTCATGCATCTGGGAGACAGTACCAGAGAAAGGGCGTCCCAGCAGCAGACGCCGCACCAGAATGATAACACAAACCCAGCTGAAGCGCTGGCAACTGGACAGTGGGTCCAAGACCTCTGCCCCAAACCTACTGCATTTCTGGAGGTCCTGGGTGAGGAGGTGGTGGTCACTCCCGAGCAGCAGATCAGGATCCAGGGGTAGAAGGGAGAGGAGGTTATCATATTCCCTCCCCAACAGTTAGCCAGAGTGGAGGAAACTGTCTTCCCTCCCCAACAGATAGCCGGAATGGATGATGTGAGCGCTGAAGCACTAACAGGGCAGAACACTACTGGCCTCTGCGCACAACAATCCATTCCACAGGAGCTCCAGGGAGGGAATGCAATCGGCACCTCATAACGACAGCTTGAGCTGGTGTTGGTGGATGGGCCTGCAGTCTCCACTAACAGAAACCCAGCAGAAGTGCTGGCAACAGGGCAGAGTGCTACCAACCTCTGCCCAGCACCGGAAAGAACTGTAGAGTTCGAGGGAGCTGGGGCAGTCGGCCTCCCTCCCCAGCAACAAGCTGATGTAGTCAAGCTCCTATGCCCAGCTGAACCGCTGGCAACAGGATAGAGCGCTGCTGGCCTCTGCCCTCTACTAACAAAGGATGGATTTCCTCTGGAAGTGGAATGGACTACAGTCTCCATTTGTATACCCCAGGGATGCTGGGCAGTCGGCCCAGATCCCCAACAGCTTGATGGATTGTGCCCAGCCACCCTGTCTTCTCTCCAGTGGCTGAAGAGACTCCAAGGGGAACGACCAGTCCGCACTTCCCTCCAGCAGCGGGTATGTTCTACGAGAGAGGCAGAGTTTGGCTGGGTGAGTAATGCTCTGTTGGGAACAATTTGTTTGGGGTACTGTGGGTACAGGCATTGGGGGACTGGAACTGTGGACTAACTTCGGAGTGAACCTGTCTGGGGTCTCATCCTGTGTTAGTTAGTGTTAGTTTGCTGTTGAAAGGGGAGAGATTTGACTGGAGTCACTTTGGGCGGGGTGACTGGTGGAACCCAGAATCCCTTGGCGAGGTTGAGAAAACCTTGCTTCAGCTCCCCATGCACCTCATATGTCTAAGTTTCCCTGTGTCTATTAGGGGCACAGGGTCACCAAGAAAATAATGGAAATTTCTGTCCATTATAATGGCAGTTCTTGGATTACTTAAAATGGAACAGTAATATTTATCCACAATATCCCCCAGGAAATATACAAAGACTACTACTGCATTAGCTAAACCATTATGTGATGTTTTGGGTAAAAATGTGGGTTATTGTGTATGTGGGGACTGACATACTTTTCAAGTGTATAAAAAGGCTGTATACTTGTCCAAAACATCATTCCATTGTTCCTACAAGCTAGTGTCAGCTAGTGTTGTATGTTTGGCTGTAATATCTGATATCTGAAGGTCCAGACTGAAGGAAGCAGTGTACTGATGGAAGCACTCAAGCGGAGTGTGACTGGGTTTCGTGACAGAATGCAAAGGACAATGTTCACATACACTGCTTAAAGTGTATATAAATTAAAAGACAAAAATGTAATATATTGCATCTTATCAGTTCTTAGATGTAGTGGCTGCATTTATTTATTTTGTTTTTAGTTTCTTTCCTTCCTTTCTACCTGGTAATCCTGAAAGGAAGTCTGTCTATTTTTTTTTTAATTCCTATAACAGATCAAGCTGTCCAACAAAGGTAGCAGTTATGTGTTGAGACAAACTATTTAACACTGACAATGGTACACACAGTGGTCAGCTTTTATTATTTTATGAAAAACCCAAAAGGAAGAAAACTGCTGTAAGAGTGCTAGCTAAAGTTTGACTTTAATTTGTCAGTCAAGTCTATCTAAATTTACTAGTGCATCTAACACTACCATCTCCACAGGTTAACATTGGTGCTGTCCAAGGGTGGCTCTGTTGTTCCTTCATAGAGTGGAGCCACTCTATGACAGGAAGTTTGTTACTGGCCTGACCACCACTTAAAAATAAAGGAAATAATGCCTAAAAAGAAAACTAACGCAGCCACCACATTTATGGATTGGTAAGCTGAGATATATCAATGTTGTGCTTTAGATACACACTATTACCATTACCAGGAAAATAGTACAGAGCAGAGTGCATGTAGACAGGGAGTGGCTAAATGAAGCTGGAGGAAATTGGCAGCACTGAAATACAGTAAAGAATAAATTTTTTTTTTAAAAAAACAGCATTTAAAAAAAAGGAAATTGTTTATGCTGAAATATGCTTTAGTAAACTCATTCATATCTATTTATGGTTCACGGCTATTTTATGCAACTCACTGTAATTACTACAATGGAAAAGACAGCAACACAGCATAAAGTTTTACAGGTTTTGCAATAAAATGAAGCAGGTGACAGGTAAATTTTGCTATTTAATTCTAGTGATGTGAATGTAAATAATATAGGGTCCTTACAGTGCTGGTGCTGTGGGCACAATAGCAGCTCATTCATTGTGTTATTTAAAGACCGTACTGGGGGACATTCTTTGTCTACTTTTTAATCTAAAGATTCCATTTGACCCAATTTTTATTTTATTTGCAACTCATTCATCTACAGCTTAAAACCACAATTGAATTTCATTAATATGGCCTTGATGAATGCAAAGTTCTTCAATACAAATTGTTTACAATCAATACAAATACTAAATGTACGAGACTAGCTTTCACAAACAGCTCTCTTCTTTGAGCTGGAGGAACTATCTTCCACAATTTAAAATACTTCATATTCAGTTCTTTAGCTTCATAGAATAATTTGTTAGAATGCGAAAGAATTATATATATATATATTTTTTTTTTTTTTACAATTTTAGGCAGAAGACAATTAACCTACCAGCATGTCTTTGGAGTATAGGAGGAAACCCAGGCAGGCACAGGGAGAACATGCAAACTCCAGGCATGTATTGTCGTGGTTGGGATTCAAACCAGTGACCCTTTTTACTGCTAGGTGAGAGTGCTACCCACTACACCACTGTGCCACCCAAAATAATTATATTTCAATGATATGATTGCCTTTTTTGTCAATTGTTTTTCTGTTAATTTAGTGCTTTTTATGTAATAGAAATGTGCCTAGTATATCTGGCAAAATGCTTGGTAAATCCAACATTTTAGGTGCATTGCAATGAAGTCAATTGTGGGGCTTTTAGGCAAGTTATTGTCAAAAATGGCATTTGATGCCAGGGACTACCTGTGCCAATCCCATAAAAATATACAGCATAGGGGGTTTCCGTTTTATTTGCAGGTTTGGGAGATACCTTAAAGCTGTGGTGTTACAGAAAGCACAATTTCCATGATATGAATATAATAAAGTTAACTGTAATCATGAGTATGGGTATACATACTTTGTATATGTCATTGACCTTTGCACTGAACTATAAAAATAAACGGCATATTCTATAAAGCAGTGTACAGATGAAAGCAGCAACTATAAGACTCTGTAACCACGGTAGAATAGAGAATCTAGGGCAACACATTCTCACTACAAGCCACGATCTGCCACCTAATTTGTCATCTGTTGCTTCTCAGCTTCAATTTATGTATAAAAGATGTGAAATAAAAAAGTAGAGATCATGATCAGACTAAACACATTGAATTTGATTCCAAATGTCACAGGTTTCCTCATGCCTTGGGTAGGATTGGATGAGAAATGACACAGAAAGGTCACAGTACAGGGGAAACTGTCACTGGTACATTAATATGAAATAGTTTCTTGTTTGCTAGGCTTCTGCTCAATTTTCAAAACTTAATGTCATAGAGAACTTGGCATACCAATGACATTTACAAACCAGGTTTCATTGTGCCTTAAAAAAGAGAAATTTGCTTGGGGAAATTCTTGCATATTTGTTAAAAGGTAAACAATATATTTTGAGTTGATTTTTTTTCAATGTAATATCTTTTTTACTGTCTATATACTAACTAGTTTAACAAATAAACATGTAATACATGATGAAGGATTCCCAGAGCAGATTCTCATGGGTTAGCTAAAAAGACAGCACAGCAGTTGCTATTATCCAAAAGGCAAAGAGGTGATGATTAAATCTAGAAAGATTCAATTTGCCTGGAGTTCGGTAAATACAAACTTGCAGGCACATTGCTTTGAAATCAATGTGGAGTGAATCTTGGTAGTCCATAGGGCTACTAGACAAGCTGAAAAGTTGGCACTGCCTGTGCCAATTACAAAAACAAATACAGCATAGCAAGAGTCATTTTCATACAGCATTGAGGCCATAAGAACACAAGTTATTTTTTTATATATTAACCGGTTCCCGACCATGTCACGCAAATATACTGTGGCACAATGTCTCTCCTGGGCGAAATCATGTATGGGTACATCCTACCCTTTTTCGGCCACCAGAGGGCACTAGCGAATGCGTGCATGAGCGCCAGCATGGGGATTTGTGTGTGTAAACACACAAATCCCTGTGCTGTCAGAGGGGAGGAGCCATATTGGCAGGGGGCACATTGGCAACTGGGGCTCTTTCTCAAAGTGGGGCTATTTCTATAAGTGAGAGCACTTCTGACTCTGACTGATTGCCTCATCTGAAAATCTTTTCTCTCATTCCACAGGTATGTGCTAACTGAATCATCTCCACCCATAAACTGAAACAATGCTATCTCATTTCTTATGTCTATTTAATAATTGCTGGTATGTTCTAACTGAACCATCTCCACCCAAAAACTTAAACACTGCTATCTGCTTTTCTTATGTCTATTTAATAATTGCTGGTATGTTATTTTTCTTAACCGTCTGTAGACCTGTCCACATTACAATGCTTTATTATCTCCCTTGTCTTACCCAAAATTATGGCCCGTCAACTTAAGTGTCCTCTTGCTAGTCTGTTTCTGAAGTAAGAATTTTGCCCTGTTAACCAGCCAACCTTTATTACCTCCTGATTTCTAATTGAAATCCACCCACACCCCACCCCTATCAGTATAAATATAAGCTTCTTTTAGGGGGAAGCATTTGCAACTGGGGCTCTTTCTCAAAGTGGGGCTATTTCTATAAGTGGGAGCACTTCTGCACTCATCATTATCTGATTATCTGATTGCCTCATCTGAAAATCTCTTCTCTCATTCCACAGGTATGTGCTAACTGAACCATCTCCACCCAAAAACTGAAACACTGCTATCTGCTTTTCTTATATCTATTTAATAATTGCTGGTATGTTATTTTTGCTTAATCGTCTGTAGACCTGTCCACATTACAATGCTTTATTGTACAACGGTGGAATGCTGATTACAAGTCATGGAAATGCCATACGGAAAAAAAAGTTGGAGATTTATGTGAAAATCTGAGAACAAACAAATTGAGTTACTAGTTTCCTAAAGTGTATGGTAGACTTGTAGATTGCCTGCCTCCCACCAAAACTGTTGCTACCGGTAAGAGGCTCATAGAGTTATAGGCATGGTCCCTAACCTGGCACCCCTTATGGGAACTTGATTCCCCCTGTGCCGGGGGGATGGGACCCCCTCTTCCCTCGGTCCTCCCCAGGGAGGGTCATCTCTTAAAACTTTTGGTCGCAAGGGATGACCCCTAATAAGATTCCAGTGGATGTAGCAGAGGATCCCTGAGTGGGAGAGAGGATAGCAAGCTGAAGGGGAAGGATAGGTTGAGAAGAGTGAGGAGGGACAGGTGAAGGGAGTAAGGTTTATATACCATGGTTTTGATCTGGGCTCTGGTTGGGATAAATTCTAGACATGTGCGCCGCCAATAAATTTGTTTTGTTTTGTTCCGTTTCGTATTAGAATTAATTCGTAATTCGTGTCCGAAATTCAATTTGGATTCGTATGAAATTTCGTTATGATGAATTTATCATTATGAGGGGCTCCCACCATCCCTGTGCTGTGCTCACTTCCTGTTTTTTTTAACTTCATCATAACGAATAATCGTAATTAACGAACATTCTTATTTTGTCCAATTCTGAATCTCCCATCGACTACCAGTACCAGTCTCCCCATCCCATATTAAAAAAGATAATTTTTCCAACCCTCACTCAGCAGCAGAAGAAAACCTCTGATTGGTCAACAAAACAACAGTCACGTTTCCGTTGTAACGGAATTTGGATCCCAAATTCGTAAACTAAATTTTGTATCTTGTACAAAATTCGTAAGAATAGCAATTCGTATTTCGGATCCTCCTGAATGTACGAATTTACGTAAATTCGTACGAAACTAATCGGACATGTCTAATGAATTCCTTGGATAATGGAGATTCCCATGAATAGAGCCCAAGGTTTCCAGATAATTTTGAACTTGTGTACTGAGGATACTACCCAGTTTTTTATGGGCCATAATCCAAGAAACTTTCCTTTTGACTGTCCTTGTTGAGTCTGAGGATTGCTTCCAAGCCTTAGCCAGGGTTATTTTGGCTCCTAACAGTATAAAGTATATGAATTTATGGTTACATTTGGAAATCAATGGTATATGTGCATTTAGTAATGTGACCTCTGGAGAGCCTTTGGGATCTCGCAGCCCCTTAACCCCTTTAACCCCTTCCCATCCCGCGTATAGTAATATGCCGGTAGCAAGGTGGCTCTCTCATCCTGGGCGACTGGGGCAGGTGCGCGCTCACTGTGTCACTCGGGAGTCGATGCGCACTCCCTGGTGGCCGCAATGTCCACCAGGCACCCTTCATTGTTTGTCACAGAGCAGGTACGTGGATCTGTGTGTGTAAACACACAGATCCACGTCCTGTCAGGGTAGAGGAGACTGATCGTGTGTTCCTTGTATATAGGGACACCGATCGGTTACCTCCTCCAGTCAGTCCCCTCCCCCCACAGTTAGAATCACTCCCTAGGTAACACATTTAACCCCTTGATCGCCCCTAGTGTTAACCCCTTCCCTGCCAGTGACATTTATACAGTAATCAGTACATATTTATAGCACTGATCGCTGTATAATTGTCAATGGTCCCAAAATAGTGTCAAAAGTGTCCACTGCAATATCACAATCCTGACAAAAATCGCAGATCGCCGCCATTACTAGTAAAAAAAAAAATAATAATAAAAAAAAATGCCATAAATCTATCCCCTATTTTGTAGGCACTATAACTTTTGCATAAACCAATCAATATACGCTTATTGCGATTTTTTTACCAAAAATATGTAGAAGAATACATATTGGCCTAAACTGAGGAAGAATTTTTTTTTTTTAATTGGGATATTTATTATAGCAAAAAGTAAAAAATATTGTGTTTTTTTCAAAATTATCTTTTTTTGTTTATAGCTCAAAAAATAAAGACCGCAGAGGTGATAAAATGCCACCAAAATAAAGCTCTGTTTGTGGGGAAAAAAATTATCAATTTCATATGGGTACAGTGTTGCATGACCGCGCAATTGTCATTCAAAATGTTACAGCGCTGAAAGCTGAAAATTGGTCTGGGCAGGAAGGGGGTTAAAATGCCTTGTATTGAAGTGGTTAATGAGGTTAAAGATCCTCCTCCAGTAGGACCTGATTTTAGGGCATTCTCACCACAGGTGAGTCATTGTGCACAATAATTGTCATCCCCTAAAGCATAAGGGATTGACTCATGGGTAAATCATAGCTAGTCTGGCTGGGTTCATGTACCACCTGGACATGACCTTTATGTTCGCTTCCACTAGGGAAATGTTGATAATGCCCTTAAATGCAGTGGATAGAGCAGACTGCCAAGTCCCCAGGCTCCATTGGAATTGGAGGTCTTCCTCCCAGGCTAACATAACATATATGGAGATTTTCCCGAAGGCTGGGAAAGTGACGCATAGATGACTGAGAAGCCTCCCCTCTGCTCCATGGCTTGACCACACCAAAGGTCGTAGGTTGTGAATTTTGGAGGTTTGGGTTTACCTTTCCAGATGCTGTGGAGAAAGTGATTGATTTGGTTGTACTGGAACCGTTCCGACTGTGGGAGGTCCAGTTTGCTGACACAATGGGCTAGGGAGAGGGGGCCCCTTGATGTAAAATAATGTCCTATTCAGCACAGCCCCTTGTCTAGCCAGTCTTGTTCCAGTTTATTAAACATCAGATGGTAATTTCTGGCATATAGAGGTTAGGGAAATGCCTAAGTACTTGATGGTGGAGTTGTTCCAATCGAATTGGAAGCTCAGTTTCAGCAGGGAGACCATCTCGGTGTGAGGGAGATATTTAGAGCTTGACATTTGTTATAGTTGACATAAGATGTTCGCAAAGGAGGTGAGAGTTGAAAAGACCACATTTGTGTGTGTACCTAGGGACCGCATGCAACCCCTTTGATATTGGGATTTTCTGTTATTGCTATCGCTAGAGTCTCTATGGCTATGGTGAATATCAGAGGTGACAAAGGGCAGCCCTGTCTCATATCTCTAGCAATGTGGATCCTTGCAGGCGTATTAGTGCTGTAGACAAAGAGAGTAGAGAGCTTTCATAATTCCTAGGAAGCGGTTTCCAAAACCCCAATGCTCCAACAGTGTGAAGATATTTGGCCAGGACACTGAATCAAATGCTTTCTGTATATCTAGTGAGACCAGTATTCCCTGTTGTCTAGTACCCCCAGGCGAGTTGGATTGTAGGATTGATACTATATCTATGGCTCGTCTGGCTTGCTCTGGGCCTTGTATCCCCGGGATAAAACCCACTTGATCCTAATGAATATAGGAACTTATAAAGGAGGTTTGTCGGTTAGCTAGGCTTTTAGTGAGGATTTTTAGGTTGTTGTTTATTAGTGATATTGGACTGTAGTTTCCTACATCCTCAGGGTTTTTATCCGGTTTTAGGATGACAGTAATGAAAGCTGTATTCAGGTCAGGACTGAAGGCATCGCCAGACACTTTGGCGTTGAAGAATTTAGCCATATAAGGGGCAAGAGTATCTGAGAAAGCTTTTTAGTATGGCCCTAAAAGCCGTCAGTCTACTGTGATGGTTTTTCCATAATGGTTTTATGCTTATCAGTGAGTGTAGGAATAGAGAGTTTCTAGGAATTGAGATATGGTGCTTTGGTTGCCCTGCGAATTGGAACTATAAAGTTTATCATGGAAGTCCCTGAAGGCTACTAGGATATTGGTGGGATCAGATGTTATGGTCTGACTATGAGTTTGGATCTTGGGGAGAGAATGAATCCTCGCCCTGGGGGAATGTTTGGTGACCAGCATAGGGCCAAATTTATCCTTCTGGGTATACAATTTTGCGCCACTCCATCAAATCTGTTTCTCGGCTTGTACTGTAAGGGCCAGGTTCAGCTCCAATCTAGCTGCGTCTAATTGGGAGATAGTGATTCCCGAGGGGTCCCTCTTGTGTTGAGCACTTAGGGACAAGTATGTTTGTTCCAATCTAACTATATCTGCCTTCCTCTCTTTTTTGATTTGAGAGGTGATTTGGATGATCTTTCCCCTTATTGTGACTTTATGAGCAGCCCACAACATCTCTGCTGAGGTATCATCAACCTTATTCAGAGTGAAATATTCTAGTAGAGCTTTATTGATTTCAGTGACCCTATTGGGGTCTGATAAAATGGATTCATTACGCCTCCACTGAGAATGTTTGGGGCGGTGAGAAGTTTTAAATAGCGACACAGTCACTATGGAGTGGTCCGAAAGTGTGGTGTCTATAATTTTAGAGCTAAAGACATTGGGTAGGTGGTGTGTGTACATGAGAATGTGGTCTATCCTAGCGTAAGAGTAGTGGGGGCTAGAAAAATTAGTGAAGTCCCTCTTCGAAGGGTTCATCCCTCGCCAAACGTCCGCCAGGGCTTGTGAGTGGACTAGTCTAGCAAATTTGAGGCTGGCCCTAGTTGGAGGGGTTAGAAGTATTTTGGATGGGTTGGACTTATCCAGCCTTGATCGATTGCCCTTGTTGGGGGCATAATAGGAGATTAAGGAGAATAAATGGCCGTCTATGAACCCTTTAACTAAGATAAATCTGCCTTCCGGATCTTTATAATCTGCCTGCCAAGAGAAATTACAAGTTTTGGATAGTATAGGATAGTGACACCTTTAGACTTTCCCTCTGCCTTTACCAGGAACAACAATGGGTACTGATGGTGCAGGAATTTGGGGCTGTACCAATTAGGAAAATGGGTTTCTTGAACGATGATAACATCTAGCTTGAGGGAACTGTAGCTATCGAAAATCTTTCTCCTTTTGAGGGGGGAGTTCAAGCCCTGAGCATTATGTGTAGCTAAATTAAGTGTGGGTCTGGGAGTAGATGTAGGAGGATGCTGTCTTGCTCTGCGTCACATACCGTAGGGTGAGCCTGATATCGATTGCTAGCCAAGAAGAACCAACCAAACTGTAATACTGTAAACTTAGGAATCTCGTGATGAACCTGAAAGGTGACTGAGAAAAAAACATATTCATTTCCCCAGGGGATAACTGGAGACAGAAGAAAGAGAAAGAGGGTAGAATTATTGAGTGAAAGTGAGAGCAAGGAAGGATGAAGAGGCTATAGGGAGCATCTTCAGTAAGTTTAGACTGGATCTGTGGGAGAAAAACAACCCCCAGGGATTGTGTCAAACAAGTAGTGTCTGGTCTACTAAGGGTAGACAACCTATCCCGCAGAGTCGAGGGAGTCTGAGGAATAGGTGGAGGCACATGCCCTGCACCCAGCACCACAGTGCCTTTTTGTACAACAATGAACTTTGAAAGAATGGAACACACAGAAAACAGAAAACACATTCCCTTGAGAGGAATTATATCATGCCCTCCTTCCTCCCTCCTTCCTTCCCCTCCAGAAGGTAGGAAGGGGGTTCCAGATGTGTTACAAAGCCCTTATTGGATCCCGGGTAGGGCTCCCCAACCTGAAAGTATCATCTGTTTGCTAAGGCCATCATTATCGAGGGGGTCTGTTAATAACCAATACATTAAACTTTATGGAGAAAACAGTTCTGCAAAAAAGCGAAAATCAGTTTCGACCTGGAATCAAGGAATCAAGAAAAAAAGGGGGGGAGTGAAAAACAAACTATTTCTGAAAAAATTGTCCAGAACAGAACTTGTGGAGCGGTTGCTACAATCAGCAGGGTTGGAACGCCCTGGTAACCACGACCTCTAGGAGGTGAGGATAGAAGTGCAAGTTGCAGAAGTCGGTTCTCCACTTCAGGTCAGACTTTTATCTTTCGTTCTCTTGGTCTTCGGCTTGTTCCACAGGTGGCTTGCGGTAGATGGACGTTTTGCTGAGTTGAGAGCGTGGTTAGACGTGTCCATATCTGCTTTCAGCGAAATGAGCTTCAGGAATAGGAGGATTTTCTGCCCATCTTGGGGCTGGTGAAAGAGTACTGCTTGTTCTTGAAGTAAAATTTAACAGCAAATGGGAAGGTCCACCAGTATTTAATGTCCTTTTGGGCAAGCACTGAGAGTAAGGGTTTCAGGGCCTGTCTCCTCTGGATTGTAGAGGGGGTCAAGTCCGCAAAAAATTGTATTGGGGGACCTCGACATGATATTTGTTTCATTGCTGTGGATTGCTTCATTATCTCCTTCTTGACCAGGTAAAAGTGTGGTTTTGCGATGATGTCCCTGGGAGAACCATCTTTTCTTGGGGGTCCCAAGGCTCTATGGACTCTGTCCAATTCCAAACGGTGTTTTGGGATGTTCGAGATCAGGGGTTTGATTATCACCTGGGTAGCCTGGGAGACATCTGCAATGGACTCTGATCCTAAAATTGTATCTTCTGGATCTGTTTTCTAGCTCTTCGATCCTAAAAATGGCAGAGTCGAGCCTGTCTTGAAGTGTCTGAATATGGTCTGAGTTTTGGTTGGTGGCTGATACCGTCATATCAAATATGTTCTTAATGGCTTCCGTCCTGAAACCCAGGTTCTTGAAGTCAGCTTTGGTGTCCCCAGTTATCTTTGCTGCTGTGGAGGCCAGCCCTCTCTCTAGTAATTCAGACAGCTTTAGGTAGAGGTCACCTGGCTGGACGTATGTGTCTTGAGCTGGGGTGACAGGGAAGGGGACTCCCTGGTACGGTGTGAGAGCAGGCCCAGCCGGAGAGAATGCACTGTCCCCAAAGACACAGCCTATTAATGATTCAGTTGAAACTGGGGAAGGTGTCATATGCTGATGGTTGTTGTTCTGGTTTGCAGAGGTGTATGTGAGGGACGCAGGGGCTATCACTTGCCTGGGTTCTGGCTGTCCCTCTGTGCCTGAAGCATGCTGCTGGGCCGTGGTGGCCATCTTGGTACACCCTATTGGCGCTGCTAGCTCGAATTGTGGACCAAGGTCTCTGCAGACCTGGATCCCAGTCACGCATTGGTTATCTCTGGTCGGTGCGACATCCGGATTGCCATAGGTGTTCTGCCCATCAGATGGATATATTCTGTTTATCTGCATTTGTGTTGTTGTAAAGGACATTTAATGTTGTTACTTTTTATAGGAATCATTTGCAGAGCGTAGGCGCCATCTAGCGTCCCTTTTTGGTATTGTTTCTATTGTGTAAATGTTGTTATTAAAGTTTATAACCTAGGAAGTACTTGGAAAGCAAATTATTCTGGGTAAAGTCTCACTGGAAGAGACACATTCATCATGCTTTTCTAGACTGCAAGATGTCCTGTTTCAATCTCTTACCATCAATCCCTCATTGAACTTAAAAAGTGAGTGTTTACTGTCTCATTTTGTACTGTGTATATTTGTCTTTGAAATGTATGCTAAATTTATGGGATATTGTACTTATCAAGGTTTATTCTTGTTATTTGTATTTTCACCTAGCTTGTTCCAATAAACTGCGATCGAAGAAATATGGTATCATGTTTATGGGATAAGAATGGTTTAGCTGTATGTCCTTGAGACAGAACAGTGAAATTTTTAAGCTGACCTCTGAAGGGAAGATAAGCTGACTTCGGAAGTCTGTACAGCCTGGGGCTACACAGTACCATACAGTCAGAAGCCTTAAAGAAGCAGGCCTGTGGAAGGCAAAGCAAGCAGCCACGCTACACAGAGACACGCTCTGTCAAGCAGTACCGACACTAGAACGGTCTCTATACAGCAAGACAGCTTCTTCCCCACAGCCATGTCTCACAGTAGAACATCTTCTTCTTACAAAACACGATCACAAGCAAGATCATCTAGGTCATCTGTCGCAAATGCAGCAGCTATCGCCCGTTCGAAAGCGGAAGCAGCAAGAGCCAGGGCCGCATTCGCAGACCAAGAGCTGCAGATGAAAAAAGAAAAGGCCCACCTTGAAGCAGAAAGGGTGAGACAGGAACAAGAGAGAGAGCAAGAAAGAGTACGCATGGAACAAGAGAGAGAGATGGAAAGATTACGCCTGGAAGACGAAAGAGCTCAGCAAGAGGCATCTCTGAAACTGCAGCAAGCTATCTTAGAAGCTAACATGGAGAAGCTGGCAGTGGAACGAGATGCTGCCGACGCCATTGCAGAAGCAGAAGCTCTAGAAGCAGCCATCTACGATGAGCCAAGAGCAGGTAGCAGCATACCAGGCCTAGAGGAAGAACACCAAGATTCCTTGCAACGCACGTCGGATTATGTCTACCAGCACTGTGACCCAAGCAGCATCCCACAACAAGAAATTAAACATGATGTCAGAGAGTCACACCAAATCAAGCAGCGACAAGACGACCTTAGACCCCAGTGCTACAGGCAAGAAAAATCTGACAGTGTTCCAGACGTTCCAGTCTCAACCAAACCTTCTACTCCAAAAGGTACTCAACCTTCATACAAACATCAAACGCCTGTCTTCACTCCAAAGGTGTATGCAACGAGCCGGTACGAACTGCCAACCGTATGCAAGTTAGAGCCCAGAGAGCCTAAAGAAGAGACTTATATCAGGTATGCCTTTACACCGCACCTCAATACACCAGCAGCCTACCCCAATGCCAATCAGGCTACTGTAGACTTTGCCAAGTTCCTGGCCCAACGCGAGTTAGTTACCCAAGGACTTGCCAAATTTAGTGATCGCCCTCAACACTACAGGGCGTGGCGATCCTCTTTCCAGTGTGTTATCCAAGGTCTAGATCTATCTTGCAGACAACAAATAGAATCTGAAAAATGGTGGAAAGAACGAGCAAAAATGAACAAGTAAAAGTGAGAAAACAATCTAAAAGAAGATATTCCTGTAAAGGCATACCTACACCTATAAGGGCGGGGTGTTAAAAGAAAGGTGGATTGTGAATTTGCTTGTAGAAAGTGAAGAAGTAAATAGGATGTGAAGCTGTGACATATTAGTATTACCTTGTAGTAAGCCAAAGGAGGTTATGCAAGTGCAGTGGAGCGAGCAGTGCCAAGCCGTCATCTGAACAAAGTGTGGGTGGGGGACCTTTCAGGTCCGCCAGTCATATAGGGCGACAATTACTACGTCACGCAGGCGTGGTGACGGGCAGGGGAGTGGTCTGTCCGCTCCTAGGGCGGCCAAACCTATTCCCGCCCCCTTGCACCAGTGGATTGTACGATTACCGCGGAGACCAGAAAGACGCCGCGATAAGGACGTCGCTGGTGCGGTATGTGGCGGGACGCCGATGCGACACGAGGCCAGCCGTCCCCATGACACCATCCAAACACAAGGGCGGCAGGGGGGCGGCGTTTTCTGGCGCGGAATCGCAGCTCCCAGAAAAAGGAAGACAAAGGCAAACCCCAGCACACCAGGCATGAGGGAACAGCAAGATCCAATAGGGCATAAGGAATGTGGAACATAAATATAAAAAACATTTTGAATCAGTGTATAGACAAGTGTCATAAATTCAATTGAATAATAACCTAACATCCAGAGGGTGGGGATCAAGTGATCCCATCTACCCTGAGGTGGGTATATGGACATGAAAGAGGTAGCTATCATGCCGTCCAAATGTGGTTGGTGAGACTCTGCCTCCATCCCGGTTTCAACATACGGACAAAAAAGAGGGGGGGAAATGTATATCTCCATATAATGGGATTCGACTTCTTACTTTGACTTACTTTTAATGAAGCGCACAAGGAAAGTGGGGTGTTAGTGCGCCTCCATCCCTATATTGAATTTTAAAAAATAATGAACGAGTGTGGGACTTTTAATGAGGCAGCGTTCAAACACAAAATGGAATTAAAAAGTAGTAGTTTTTAATGGAACTTAAGTTTCAAATTGCGCAAGGTTGCATTACGTCAGACAGTCCACTCAATGCATGTTACAGGCCATCTTAGGAAATACATAGTTATACATATCAATAAGTAATAAAACACATAATTTGCCATAACAGGGGAACAGGTTTTGCAAGTTTCATAGTTGTAGATCTTAATTGTGACATTGAAATTCATAAAAGTATAGTGGTTTGTGTGAGGGGGCGCGTATCCTCACAAGCTCGCAGGCGTTTCTGACGGTTAGCCGCTCATCAGGAGCAGATTAATGAATGTCTGTAAAATAATAAGAGTTCTCAATCAAAAAAAAAAAAATAGGAAGAGGAGTGGCAAAAAACCCATGATATGAAAAATATTATGTAAAAAAGTATATATAGAAAAACTGAAAGATGGGTAATGTCACAACCTTACATCCCATTGGACACTGAACCCCAAAGGAAAACCGATTGAGGTATGACAGTACTGCCCACAGACAACGGGCCTCCACATGGAGGACCCCAAACCAAGTTAAAGTAGTTAACAAGTAGTAAAATTGGAGTATTATGCCAAATTTGGCAAGTAATTCTGTAAGATATTAAAGGAGTCTTGTATTGATGATTTATCCGGCAGCAACTATCAAGCTAGTAGGAAAAATCCATAAGTGAGGAGCATGAAGAAGAGGCGAGCGACTGAAAGTATGTGGAAGATTGCAAAAGTTAAATAGAGACAGGTGTAAGAGAACCAAAGTGAGAATGATGGACGAAAATGGGAAGAAACGAGGCAAAAATGATACTCAGTAAAAAATGAGAGGAATAACAATCTAAAAGAAATATATGCCTGTCTAATGCATACCTACACCTATAAGGGCGGTGTTTGTTAAAAGAATGTGGATGTTGAATTTGCAATGTAGAAAAGTGAAGGAGTAGAAGTTGTTGAAAGCTGTGACATATAGTATTACCCCTGTAGTAGCCAAAGGAGGTTTATGCAAGTGCCAGTGGAGGCGAGCAGTGAGCCGGTCATTGAACAAGTGTGGAGTGGTGGACCTTTCAGGTCCGCCAGTCATATAGGGCCGACAATACCTACGGTCACGCAGGGTGGTGACGGGCGGGGAGTGTTCTGTCCGCCCTAGGGCGCCAAACCTATTCCCGCCCTTGCACCAGCTGGATGGTAAAGATACCGCGAGACCAGGATGACGCCGATAAGGACGACGTGGTGCGGTATCGTGCGTTGACGGCCGATGCGCACGAGGCCATCACGTCCCCATGACACCCATCAAAACAAAGGGCGCAGGGGGCGGCGTCTGGCGCGGGATCGCCCGCTCCCCGGAAAAGGAAGACCAAAGGGGGGGGGGGGGGGGGGGGGGGGGCAACCCCAGCACACCAGGCATGTATGAGCGTGGTATATGGACATGAAAGAGGTAGCTGAAGTCAGCTTTGGTGTCCCCAGTTATCTTTGCTGCTGTGGAGGCCAGCCCTTTCTCCAGTAATTCAGACAGCTTTAGGTAGAGGTCACCTGGCTGGACGTATGTGTCTTGAGCTGGGGTGACAGGGAAGGGGACTCCCTGGTGCGGTGTGAGAGCAGGCCCAGTCGGAGAGAATGCACTGTCCCCAAAGACACAGCCGATTAATGATTAATGATTCAGTGGAAACTGGGGAAGGTGTCATATGCTGATGGCTGTTGTTCTGGTTTGCAGAGGTGTATGTGAGGGACGCAGGGGCTATCACTTGCCTGGGTTCTGGCTGTCCCTCTGTGCCTGGAGCATGCTGCTGGGCCGCGGTGGCCAACTTGGTACACCCTATTGGCGCTGCTAGCTCGAATTGTGGACCAAGGTCTCTTGCGGACCTGGATCCCAGTCATGCATTGGTTATCTCTGGTCGGTGCGACATCCGGATTGCCGTAGGTGGCTCTGTGCGGTGCCGTGGGCGCCGTTGTGTCTGGGTGTGATGCAGCTCCTGGCTCAAGCGGCCATCTTGGATACTCCACATGCGCACTCCCTGTTCCATCAGTTTATTTGAGCACCAAGACTTCAATGTGGGCAGATGGAATTATATCGCCTGACATTTGATTTTCTTTATAGTTTTTTTATAGTTTGCTCTGAAAAAGCACAAAACTGTGGATTTTTTATTTTTAATTAAAACCTACAGAGCTAGCTCCTGGCTTCTCAGTCCTCACATTCTTAATAATAAAGCCCAATTATATGTAATTATCAATTACACTTGTTTTCATTTTTTCAGCATTTTTCATGTTTTTTACTGAGTAAACAATCATTAGACCTTGGCAAGTAGAAATTCTGTTTAATAGCAATGCATAAGTTAAATTACCTAGCTAACCCGGTAAATAAAGTGACTTGACATTTAACAATTATGCCCTGATTAAAGAAATCAAAGGTTTCCAGAAGGATGATCTAAACTTATAGGTATACTAATTGGTTATGAATACTTAACTTCTCAGCCAAGACTAATTATATGTATCCAGCTACCTGTTGGAGTTTTAACTGACAACGTCTAAAGGTTTATTCCAGATGGTTGTTGCTTCCCAATATTACTGTAGCTCTAACTTAGTATTTTATTTTTTTGAACCCCTTGACGCCAACAGTACACATATATGCGGCCTCACTGGTCTGGGCTTTTTTCTGTGGGGCCACATATATGAATATCTGTCTTTGTGCTGGGAGCGTGGTGCACAGTGCACTCCCAGCACAGAGACCGGGGTTTTAGGGGGAGCTCGGGTCCTGTGCTAACAATCAGAACCCAGAACCCCCCAGTTCCGGGTCACCTGATCGATGGGATAGCTCAGGGGTGCCCAACCGCTGGCCCGTGGGCCACATGGGGCTGCCCAAAATATGTGAATGTTACGCTGAGAAAAATTACAGGAAGTCAAACTTTTTCAAATTCTTTGATAATTATTCCCAATTAAAACAAATAAAATAAAAAAATGTCTATTTAAATTTACTACTACCACTTGCCGACCATATACTGTATATAAACGGCGGCAAAGCGGCTCCTCTGTGCAGGATCGCGTACCTGTACGTGATCCTGCACTTCCGGGTCCGGGACGCGCTGCCCGCGAACCACTTCCACTGTGATTGAACACAGTGAGAGCCAATCAGCGGGTCAGGTGGACGCAATGTCCGCCGGGACCCACGGATCACTCCCAAGAGAAGCAGAACGACGGTCTGCCTATGTAAACAAGGCAGATCACCATTCTTTGAGAAGGGAAGGTAGTGAGCCTGAGTTTCTGCTAAGCAGGAACATGGATCTCTGCCTTCCCACAATACAAGCAACCCCTACAAAGTTAGCAAGCACTCCCTAGTAACACATTTAACCCTTTGATCACCCCTGATGTTAACCCCTTCCCTGACAGTTTCATTAGTACAGTGACAGTGCATATTTTTAGCACTGTTCACTGTATTAGTGTCACTGGTCCCCAAAAAGTGTCACTTAGTTGCCAATTGCCGTAACTAGTAAAAAATTAAATAAAAAATAAATAAATCTATCCCATAGTTTGTAGACACTATAACTTTTGAGCAAACCAATCAATATATGCTTATTAAATTTTCTTTTTTTTTTTTTACCAAAAACATGTAGCAGAATACATATTGGCCTAAAATGATGAAGACATTTTTTAATTTTTTCCATTTTTTATTGGATATGTTTTACAGCAGAAAGTAAGAAATATTGTTTTTTTTTTTTTTCAAAATTGGCAGTCTTTTTTTGCTTATAGAGCAAAAAGTAAAAACCGCAGAGGTGATAAAATAGCACCAAAAGAAAGCTTGATTTGTGAGAAAAAAGGACATTTTTTTTGGGCACAGTATCGCACGACCACGCAATTGTCAGTTAAAGTAACGCAGTGCCGTATCACAAATATTGGCCTGGTCATGGAGGGGGGTAAACCTTCCGGAGGGCAAGTGGTTAAAGCACAATCTGCACTGAAAGAAAACACTGATAATACACTTGGGTAGAATGCAATATCTAATAGATATATTCTCTATTTTAAATCCTATTTTGAGAAGCACAATATATCTGCCCCTGCCAGGGTTGCCAACCGCCAGTAAATTTACTGACAGTTTGTAAAAATATGTGATTTTTTTACAACTGCCAGTAAATATCAGGGGCTGATTTCATGCTGTGTTGACTTTTTAAATCAAGCTAATTACTTTGTTATAGGTATTGTCAGTGTTTCCATATCAAGTTTATACTGTTCAAATATTCACTGTTTGTTTTCAATAGGAGTTCTGTAATTTCTCAGGTTGCCAGTAAATAATGTGCGCTGGCAGCAAATTTTCCACGTTGCGTCAGTAAAAAATGCTGCGGAAGGTTGGCAACCCTGGCCCCTGCTCACTAGAATGCAGTCACTCTGTATTAAGGCTCATAACAAAATAGATTCCTTGTGCCTCTGTAATTTTGTTATTTTGTTTTAAAATGCTAGACAGTATTTAGTGGCATTTAAAAGGTAAATACTCATAAAATCCATTGCATTGAACTTTTTTTCTCAGTTTCTATTTTTAATATAAATGTTTTACCATATTCATAAAATTACAATTCTAGCTCCAAATTCTTCTTTACCATACTACACAAAATAGTTCTATATGGTCTTAAATCTCCAGCGTTATCTAAGCGTAGATTCATCACATCAATTGGGACTATAAATATCTTCAGATTGAACAGAGGATGAAAGTAATGTAACAAGCTATTTATCTCGGCAGCTATTCATCTTAATAAATCGCATCCTTTGTTTCTTCATGTCAGCTTCTATTTACCACATCCATTCAGCACAAATAAATGTGCAGACAGTAGCATTAGGAAGAAGTTTAACATATTTATATATGCAAAGTCAATTGGGAAAGTATTTCTTATTTCTATACAGAGTTTTCATGGTATGCAGAGCCAAATGGGATTTTTACAGCACAGAATAAAAGCTGCACTTGAAGGAAACTCATGCTGTTAGAAATGAATAGGCTAATGTTGTTGATTCTTCCTTTTGAAAAATGCTAGTTGCTTGGCTGTCATGCTTGGGCAACTACAATGGTTTTTGAGCCATCGACTAGGAAGCTTAAAGTTTTACTAAACCCACAACAGTAAAATCTGTCTGTATATGCAGTAAAGTATGCTTCTTATTCTCACTATGGAACCTAAGGGGTTAATCCTCTGCATTGTGTAAAAAGGCTGTTTGATCCTGTATGCACAGATCCTCCCCTCCTTCCACTGCCCCCATATCATTTCCTGATAACACAGAGCCTATGGAGTCAGGCTGCACATGCTCAGTTTGGTGTGTATTGCTAGAGAGGTTTTTTTTTTTTTTTTTCTTGGGAGAGTGCATGTGATCAGCACAGGGCCAATCAGCAATGTCCAGACAGAGAGTCAGGAGACTTGTAGTCTCACAGGGCAGTCAGAAAATTCCTCCTACAAGCTTTAACCAGTGCATGGCCGCACACTGTTATAAGTCACAAGACTGCTCTAACTGCTGATGATAAAGGGTAATTAGCAGTTTATATTTACTAAAATAATTGCATTTCTATATTCTGTGGGAGACCAGATATAGGAAATGCGGGGTCATGGGTTTAGTTAAACTCTCTTTTTTAAATTTTCGCAGAGCAGATCCAGACTATTATGGGTATTCCTTCTCATTAGAAAAGTTCTCTCCGTCTTTGTCCTCGGGGTCTCATGGCCACTGTCTCCTCATCCCTGCTTACAAGTGTCTCCTAGCTGGCCAGGTGTTAAGGAGATACCCATATGTGCTCGCTCCTGTCAGTTGTGTGCACCCATAGACATACGCAGCACCTGGCAAGCCATGCCCCGGTTCCTTCCTTCCAGAAATTGGACTGACAGCAGCAGGATCCTGTCACTCCACTGCCTTCAATGTCTCCAATAGAACAAGGAAATTCAAGAACTGCTCTGATTAATCCCTGAGCTGTTGGTGGACACAAAGTAGGTAAGCATTTGGGGATGCGGAAGGGGGAAGGGGGTACAGGTAGCACAGAAAAAATCATTAAGCCTTTAGCACTACAGTTGATTGTCCCTGTAGCTCATACGAGCTACATATGAGCCAGCAAGAGCAACCACTGTGTGCAACAGGCATGGCAGGTATTTGATGCATCAGAAGGGTCAAATACCTGCAGTGACCAAGGAGCAGCAGAGGCTTTTCAACATGTAGGGCAGGCACCCACTGAGGTATAGATTATCCTCAGTTGTGAGTGTTCCCTCATCTTCTCACAGCTGCTAAGACGTCACGCATGACACTGGCGGGGACCCGCCCAGGGCCGGGGTACATTAGCTGGGCCCGACAGACAGACGGTTCACTCCTCCACTGCGTTCTACTAGGAAGGGACCATCTTCAGTAGCTGTAATTAACACATGGGTAATGGAGTCCTATTCATGCCTCATTATTCCTTCAATGCACATACACTTTCATTTAGTCAGAGCACTGCACACACATCTCCACACGTTCCCAATGGATGATTTTGGATTTTCTTCCATTAACTAATCTCCACTTGCCTTACACACATTCAGCTTTCTCCCATTCCCTATACATTCTTTATCTTTCATTTTTTACATATTTTAATATCCAATGTGTTCATTGCACATATGTTTCAGAAATTAGTTATATTCATATAATACATTTAACCCAACACTCACTCTTTTTGACACACCTATTTGACTTTTTTTTTAAAATTCAATCTTTCTTCCACTTTTTCACAGATTTGGGCAGCACATGCATATTCAGAACCTAGTGGACAAGTGTTGAGGGCGTCTGGGTCGGTCGGCTTTTGCTTCCCCTGGCCCGCTCTCTGTTAATTGTTGGGGGGATGGTCGGAACCCTGCCTCAACCTCAGGTGAGACAGTTTTATCTCAGACCATAACAGATCCCGTTGCTGGAAGTTCTGCCCAACTTTTGGGCTATTTTGTAAGTCATTTTTCCAACAAGTGGATCAATCACGGCTGATCACGATGTACACGGGAAGAGCCGTTGATTGGCTTTTCCTCACTCGCGTCTGATAGACGCGAGTAGAGGAGAGCCGATCGGCGGCTCTCCTGACAGGGGGGGTCTGCACTGATTGTTTATCAGCGCAGCCCCCCCTCAGATGCCCACACTAGACCACCAGGGAAGCCCCCAGAATGTGGATGGCCAGGTACATCCCCCATGGCCATCCACATTCTAAAAAAAATGCCCAAAATATGCCAATCAGTGCCCACAAATGGGCACTGATTGGCACATCATATGTATGTTATAAAACAGGGATGCCCAGCAATGCCACCCATCAGTGTCATCAGTGCCACCTATCAGTGCCCATCAGTGCCCATCCAGGCCCACCTATCAGTGCCCATCAGTGCCCATCCATGCCACCTATCAGTGCCACCCATAAGTACCCATCAGTGCCACCCATAAGTACCCATCAGTGTCGCCTATGAATGCCCATCAGTGCCGCCTATGAGTGCCCTTCAGTGCCATCTGAGTGCCCATCAGTGCCGCCTATCAGTGCCCCTATCAGTGCCACCTATCAGTGCCTATCAGTGCCGCTTATCAGTGCCCATCATCAGTGCCACCTCATTGGTGCCACCTCATCGGTGCCCATCAGTGCTGCCTTATCAGTGCCCATCAGTGCAGCCATATCAGTGCCCATCATTGAAGAAGAAAACGCACTTATTTACAAAAAAAATTAACAGTGACAAAGAAAAACGTGTTTTTTTGCAAAATTTTCTGTCTTTTTTTGTTTGTTGCGCAAAAAATAAAAATCGCAGATGTGATCAAATACCACCAAAAGAAAGCTCTATTTGTCGGAACAAAATGATAAAAAATTCGTTTGGGCGCAGTGTAGCATGACCGCGCAATTGTCATTCAAATTGCGACAGCGCTGAAAGCTGAAAATTGGCCTGGGCGGGAAGGTGTCTAAGTGTCTGGTATTGAAGTGGTTAATATTTATATTATCCCATTGCTTTTTTTTAGTAAAAACATGCTTCCCACCCCTGATGACTGGCAAGAAGCCAAGAAACGCGTCGGGTTCTCGAACTAAGGATGCCCATCTAAGCTTATTTTACTTCCTGATATTATCAACATTGATCTATCGAGTTTGTACTCATTTCATGTGATTTGGGGATTTTGATTGGTAATTTCAATTCATGTATTTCTGATATGAACTGCATCCATGTATGTCCATTGATTTGTTTGCACCCAAGATTCTCTGATGAGTATTACTACAAATATATTAATCTTTTTGATTACATCTGTATTTATATTACTTCATTGTTACTGTATGCTTCAAAATCATGGACTACCCCTAGGGATCATTGACGTTAAATTAAATTCAAATAATTTTACCTACTCACATGTATTTATTATTTTTATGACATGCTTCATTTAAAGTCCTACTTGCCCTCTTTAACTCTTTATACATTAATCCGGGATGGAAGCATGCCATTGATACTTAACATTGCGACAGGTCACTTCTCGTAAATCCAAGTTGCCATGCGGTCCTACAAACAGTTATGTGCAAAGCAAACAGTGCAGTCCAGAGCCACTGACAGCAAATCAAAAGTGTAAAGTGTGTAGTAAAGTTCACAAGGGGTCTTCTCAGTAAACAACTGATTTGTTATCTCCAATTCATGCCAGTTATGTCAAAGGTAAAAATCGTTAAATTGCACATCATGAGGCAGACCCATGTGCATGAAATGAGATGAATGGCAGCCTCAGCCCGGACTCCAGCCAGGCCATATCTCCAACGTGTTACACTCCACCCCTTGGCGCTTAATCATTGGGATGGGAGTTCTGAGCATAAAGGGTGTTTATAAGAGCATCTTTGACTGTCATGATAGAAATGGATGATACAGATGAACAAAATACACAAGTGTTCAAGCAAGCAATCAAATGGGTAAAAACGGGCACAAACATCAAAGCTGGTCATTTGATTTATGCATTTCTCACCATATACAGTGATTAATACATATACAGATGGTACACATTTTTTAAATCAATGATGGTACACAGTAACAAACTGATCGCTAATGTGCTCCCATTATGTCTGTGGTTTGGTAGTGGCTTGTCTTTTTATCACTTTTGCTGTTACAGAGCATATACAGTATATTCATTTGTTGTAAAAAAAATTCTCAATATACTTTATTGGTTTTATTTATGCTCACTAGGCTGACACATGCAGGTACACTTACATTTTTCTTTCTATTATATATTTTTCTATACATTGGTCACTTTTAATGAACAACTTATTAATAATAAATACATTGGTCACCCCAAACGCATAACTCAACAATATTGTTTTACAATTTTTTGCAGTTTTGATATTTCATTTTTTCTTATACACATCTTCTGTATAGTAGATATTTTTCAATCTTGATGTTTGTGCCTGTTTTTACCCATTTGATTACTTGCTTGAGCATCTGTGTATTTTGTTTGTCTGTGTCATCCATTTCTATCACATGACAACCAATGATGCTGTTATAAACACTACCTTATGCTCAGAACTCCCATCTTCGTGATCAAGCTCCAAGGGGTGGAGCAAAATGTGTTGGGGGTGTGGCCTGGCTGGAGTCTGGGCAGAGGCTGCCATTCATCTAACTTCATGCACATGGGTCTGCTTCATGTGTGGCTTATGAATCTTTTCCTTTGACATTGCTACAGCTTGGAGCCAGGATGAGCACCCTATCCCTGCCTACACCCACAGCGGTCTAGTTGGAATTTACCTCTCTAATTGAGTGGCACCTACGTTTTGGGGTTGATTTACTAAAGGGAAATATACTGTGCACTTTAAGTGCAGCACAAGTGCACTTGCACAGAGCTTAGTCAATGAGGTAAAGTTTCACTTTGCAAAGAATACGCAATCACGTGCAAGGACAATATAAAACAGCAATTTTGCCTGCACATGATTGGATGACAGAAATCAGCAGAGCTTCCCCTCATTTCCGAGCTTCTCCTCAGTTCTAGAGCAACTGCAATTGAAGTGCACAATATATTTGCCTTTAGTAAATCAACCTCCCCGTCTTTTTGGGTCATGCCAATTATACCGCTCACCCAAAGGTCTAATAGCACTTGATGCATGTAAGCGTCAAAATCAGCCACGGACGAAACACAGATGTAATAAACCACAGTTGTGGTAACAGATTAACCATATGTCACTCCAGGAAACTGCCATACATGAAAAAAAGCAAAAGCCACAGAAAATAGTGCTCGCTGATGATATTTAGTGGGCCGCTATATGAGGCACTTACAAGATAATCAATATGCAGGGTGATAAATATATAAACATATCAAAACAACATGAGGAGCCAGTACTATACTCAGCCAATCTATATTCCAACAAGGGTAATCGATACACTCTTCAGAGATCACCAGCAGTAGATGTCAACAAGCATAGTGACGTCATTGGGCTCCATCTTTACGCATTACATCCTACTGGACTTCTCTGTAGAAGCCATTGTGGGAGATTTTAACCCTTTAAATCCATCAAGCTCTATTAGACCTCCTATAATATAAAAGGTCTAACCTTAGGCTGCTTTCACACCTGAGCGGTGCGGGGCGGCGACGGTAAAGCAGCGCTATATTTAGCGCTGCTTACCATCGCTTTACCCGCGGTATGCGGCCGCTAGCGGGGTGGTTTTAACCCCCGCTAGCGGCCGCAAAAGGGTTAAAAACCTCCGCAAACCGCCGCTGCAGCGGCGGTTTGCGGGCGGTATCCCCGCGGTTTCCCATTGATTTCAATGGGAACGAGCGGTATAGGAGCGGTAAATACACCGCTCCTACACCGCTCCAAAGATGCAGCTAGCAGGACTTTTTTTACCGTCCTGCTAGCGCACCGCTCCAGTGTGAAAGCCCGCCGGCTTTCACACTGGAGTGAATGGGGCCGGTTTTTTCAGGCGGTGTACAGGCGCTATTTTTAGCGCTGTACCGCCTGAAAACCGCCCCAGTGTGAAAGGGGCCTTAAGGTGAGTGGTTTTCTTGGGAAACCACTTGTTTTTGGCTCAAGAAGAGATTAAACTTTTGGATTTCCCTCAGTGGCTTTGGACTGCACTGTTTGCTTTGCCCATAACTGTTTGTAGGACTTCATGACACTTAACAATTTTCTGTGAAATTTTGAGTTTTGATGATACATTTATTTTAGGTGTTTTGTACTGCACTATTGAAGTATTTTTGGATAGCGCTGCACTTTCTTTTTCTATTTCTTTATATAATTGTGCGTGGGAAACACTTAACAAATGCCAGCTGGCTGTTCACATAAAGGTTTTAGGTTTGGTTGCTAATACAGTTCCATCTGGGTTTACAGGGTAATTTTAGTGTAGATATACACCACAAAATGTTCAGACACTCAAATTCTTGGAAGAAAAGCATAATTTTACTCTGTTCCTCGCCCAACCCTATTTTCTTTATTAGTATCTGTGAAAACATACCTACTAATTTCTGGCACTTATTAATTTCCCTAATGCTATATCTCAGCCACACAAGATCTTTTTTTTTTAATCTTGCCCCTGTTGACATTACCAATTACTGCATTGATAAATTCTTGTGAAAGGCCAAACACACCTGGATTCGGGAGCTGGGCAGTGCCCTGGTGAACAAAAATAAAAAAAAATTCACTCTGATGTAGGGCAGAAATTTTAATAATGCTTCAAATGAAACATTGGCAATGCACAATTCCTTTAAGTAACATTCTTGGAGGATGCCATGACATTTATAAACTTACCTTGGTAGGCAAGTGGTTAAAATGCTAGTAAATAACAGTTCCCAGCCGTTTTATTCTGTTTGTAAACAAACATTTAGGGATTTTCTTCGTCTATACCAGACCTTTAACCTAGATGGTGTAGATTTTAAGGGTTGACCCCACGAAAAAAAAAAAAAGGTCACGCACGCGTGTGTGTGTGAGTAGCCCTGAACAAAGACAATGTTGCACTGGCTCCCAAACAAACAGCCTGAGCAGGAAGCTGTCACATTTAGCAGCAGCAGTAATACCATTGATAGTCATTTCACCTCCTGCTGCAAACCGGACGTTCAGGGATTCAGCTGTTCATCAAACTCCAAGCATGCAAAATTTGCACTGAAGATGGGTTCATTCATTTTTTGTACATTTGATATTTCGCTTATTGCTCTTATCTTATGAATGTGCATGTTTTCTCAAGCGTTTACATTTTGTTGGAACAACTATAGTAACTGCGGGTAATAATACCTATCATAACATGGTTTAGAAGTATGAAACCCATTCCTTCCTTATGTTGTACTCAATTTTAAACTGTTTATTTTTTTAAATGCTTTTATTATCACATCCATATGGCTCTATTTTGTGTTCTCCTTATTGGTTCCTTTTAGGACCTCGCAGTTAAAGTGAACCTGTCACTTTGACCAATCTAAGCTCCATGTTGATCTGTACTGGAACTTTTACAGAGTATGTCTAATGCCCTTTCCCCTACTCTTACATGCCAATGCTTGGTGATTGACTGAATCCTGAAAGGAAAGGGAAAAGCTCTTATGCTTCCTTCCTCATACCTGTAAGTACTAGATAATGCAGAGGGCAGGGGTGGCAGCCTTCGACACTCCAGCTGTGGTGAAACTACAAATCCCCATCATGCCTCTGCCTCTAGGAGCCATGCCTGTGATTGTCAAGGTCTTCCAATGTCTCATGGGACTTGTAGTTTCACCACAGCTGGAGGGCCGAGGTTGCCTAGCCCTGGCATAGGGCTTTGACAGGCAAATATTGTAGCAAGGAAGAAGAAGATGGGAAAAGGGACCGGTGTGCAATAACAGCAGTCAGAGGCCAACAACATCCTAAGCCAGGGGTCTTCAAACTACGGCCCTCCAGTTGTTCAGGAACTACAATTCCCATTATGCCTAGTCATGTCCATAAATGTCAGAGTTTTACAATGCCTCATGGGATGTGTAGTTCTGCAACAGCTGAAGGGCCGTAGTTTGAAGATTCCTAAGCAGTGAAACCCCATACTATTATTTTTTTTGTAATTTTCCATACAAGGTACCACAAAAATCAATACACCATGTATATAATACATTTACTTACATTTATATTCAATCAAAATTTTTTTAAAAAGTTTAAAAATACTACCGGTATGTATGTCTCATGTTTTAGTTAATTTTAAGGAGTCCAAAGGCAATCAAAAACATATCCAATGTAGGTGAACAACATGCAGTGGTTGCCTTCCTAAAGATGTTCATATGTGATGAAATCAGTTGTATAATCTCTTAAAAATCTGTTTCTTTTACCAACAATTACTTAGGATAAGGTCTTGTCAAAACAATCCATTTGCTGCAATCCTATTTAATTAAAAAAATGTAACAATGTATAACATCCACGCAGGCTCCCAGCTTCAGCTACTCTTTCTTATATTTATCACATTAAACTGTTGGTACAACAGCGACATCTGCAGGGTAAAGCAGGTATTTTTTTCCATAGAATGGAATTGATTTACACACAGTAGCTAGATTCTACTCAGATTCTGTCCCAGGAAAGCAATACAGAGGCACCAGCCTGAGGGGTCAAATGGGGACAGATGAGGCCTGCAAGCATTATAGTGAGAAACAACATGAAAAGACAGAAAAAGCTAGGGAGTTGCTCAGTGAGCATTAGGTATGCATTCCTATTGTTCTCTTTTTACTGATGTACACACAAGGCCTTACACGCTACTATAAGAAACAAACATCTTACTAGGGCAGTAATTTATAGTGGTTCTAAATGCTGAAGGTTTTTTTATCTTCATGCATTCTATGCACAAAGGTAAAAAAAAAAAACTACAGTTTGCAGCTCCCTCTTCAACCCCCCTAATACTTACCTAAGACCGATCTCAATCCAGCAATGTGCAAGAGAGCAGCGGCTCTCCCGGATATCTCTCTCCTCATTGGCTGATATGCAGCAGCCATTGGCTCCCGCTGCTGCCAATCACAGCCAGCAAGGATGGAGCAGGGGGTGGGGCTTTGTCTTATTGACAAAGAGAGCGGGCTAGGGAGCAAGCATGCATGAGTGCCTCCATAGCAAGTGGCTTGCTATAGGGGCACTTGGCAGGGGCCCAGATCACCTGTGGGGGACCCATGAAGAGGAGGATCAGGGCTGCTCTGTGCAAAACCATTACACAGAGCAGGTAAGTATAACATGTTTGTTATTTTATTTTTTTTTATTGCCTTTACAAACACTTTTACTGTTTCTTTTAAAATGCTAATTATCCATATCCCTTAGTGAAGGAGTCTATGACTAAATCAATAGGGCTCCAGTTGCAGTGTCCCCTGGTAAAGATTGGATGAACCTCTGTTAAGTGATCCTGTGGAATGGATTGTTCACAACATATGCTGTGTTGGCTGCGTGTATACATGGCTAAGCGTCTGGTAAGTGCATAAAGGGTGGACGATAAGGGCCACCTTTATTTAATTCTGCACAGTGGAGAGTCACTATTTAATGAGACACCACAACTTTATCATGGACTGTGTTTATAAAAAATTGTGGACTGTTAATCATATACAGGATCTCACAAAAGTGAGTACACCCCTCGCATTTTTGTAAATATTTTATTATATCTTTTCATGTGACAACACTGAAGAAATGACACTTTGCTACAATGTAAAGTAGTGAGTGTACAGATTGTATAACAGTGTAAATTTGCTGTCCCCTCAAAATAACTCAACACACAGCCATTAATGTCTAAACCGCAGGCAACAAAAGTGAGTAAACCCCTAAGTGAAAATGTCCAAATTGGGCCCAAAGTGTCAATATTTTGTGTGGCCACCATTTTTTTCCCAGCACTGCCTTAACTCTTTTAGGCATGGAGTTCACCAAAGCTTCACAGGTTGCCACTGGAGTCCTCTCCCACTCCTCCACAACATCATCATGGAACTGATGGATGTTAGAGACTTTGTGCTCCTCCACCTTCCATTTGAGGATGCCCCACAGATGCTAAATAGGGTTTAGGTCTGAAGACATGCTTTGCCAGTCTATCACATTTACCCTCAGCTTCTTTAGCAAGGCAGTGGTCTTCTTCGAGGTGTGTTTGGGGTAGTTATGATGTTGGAATACTGCCCTGCGGCCCAGTCTCTGAAGGGAGGGGATCATGCTCTGCTTCAGTATGTCACAGTAAATGTTGGCAATAATGGTTCCTTAAATGAACTGTAGCTCCCTAGTGCCGGCAGCACTAATGCAGCCCCAGACCATGACACTCCCACCACCATGCTTGACTGTAGATGAGACACACTTGTCTTTGTTGCATACCCGCAATCCTCTCATGGAGAGGAAGAATGGGGAGATGCTAATGTAAACAAGCATCTCCCCGTTCTGCCTAGTGTCACTGATCATAGCTCCCTGTGATCGGGAGCTATGATCAGTGAAGTGTCACTCATAGCCATGCCTTCCCTGCCAGTGTCATTTTTACAGTAATCAGTGCAATTGTATAGCACTGATCGCTGTAAAAAATGACAATGGTCCCAAAATGTGTCAAAATTGTCCGATGTGTCCGCCAATGTCGCAGTCACAATAAAAATCACAGATCACCGCCATTACTAGTAAAAAAATATTATTTATAAAAATGCCATAAAACTAACCCCTATTTTGTAGACGCTATAACTTTTGCACAAACCAATCAATAAACGCTTATTGCGATTTTTTATTTTACCAAAAATATGTAGAAGAATACGTATCGGCCTAAACTGAGGAAAAATATTTTTTTTTTTACATATTTTTGGGGGATATTTATTATAGCAAAAAGTAAAAAATAATGTGTTTTTTTCAAAATTGTCTCTCTATCTTTGTTTATAGCGCAAAAAATAAAAAACCACAGAGGTGATCAAATACCACCAAAAGAAAGCTCTATTTGTGGGAAAAAAAGGATGTCAATTTTGTTTGGGAACCACGTCGCTCGACCGCGCAATTGTCAGTTAAAGCGACGCAGTGCCGAATCTCAAAAAGTGCTCTGGTCTTTGGCCAGCCAAATGGTCCGGAGCTTAAGTGGTTAAAACCAGTAATGCCTCAGTTAGACCTGAAGGCCGCAAAGAGTGGCTCGATGGATAGAACAAACAATAAAAGTGATGAGGGGCACCTCTGATGGGCCCCTCTACTCAATTCTTCCAGGTAAACAGAAATAATGAGTCTCACTGCACTTTAAGTTCAGGCTCATTAAACCTTAAATCCGGGAATTAGGATCCACAGTCAAAAGAGACTTTAAGATATAGTGAACGGTCTCCAAGTCCAAGAAAGTCAATGCAGGATGTATCACAGGAACCGGTGGATGGGGAACGATGGATGACGGCTCAAATTGTGGTGCAGCAAGGCTCATCAGGTCTGGGAGTCCTCAGGAACATCAGGTGGCCACAGCTCAAACATCAATACGAGCATGTATAATTTATTAAAAGCAGAAAAGCACACTTACATATAGGTAAGTGAACGGCTGAAAAACTGTGAAGATGGTGAAGAACAACACAGCTGGCCAGCACAAACAGCTGTCAAAAAGAGGGAGAGAGGGAGGAAAGAAGGAAGGAAAGAAGGAAGGAAGGAATTATATTAAACAGGTTTAAGTTAACCAGAGACAAATATTCTATATTACTATGCAAAGTTGTCTGCTGATTGGCATGTTGTTAAATAGTTGTTGTCCATGATGAGCCTTATTACTTCATTTGTTTAGATCATTAATTTTTAAATTCCTAAGACTGAGTAAGGTTTGTGATACATAAAAATTAATTCAATGGTGCCATCTAGTGGGCATGTAACAGTAAGATATGTTTAATAAAGTGTTCTAGGATCAACAAATCAAGTACATTTTTGTTTGAGCAACAGTAGCAAACAGCACCACATATCCTCAAATATTATAACATAATATTACAATATAACATATGCACATTACTAGCTAGCATCCATTAATAAAAGCTCAGATGTACGAGTTATATGTGATTTGGCAATAGTATATGGATTAGGAATGCTT
Organism: Lithobates sylvaticus; assembly: GCA_028564925.1. NCBI lineage: Eukaryota > Metazoa > Chordata > Amphibia > Anura > Ranidae > Lithobates > Lithobates sylvaticus. Next base: position 413,157,790 of record CM053028.1, read on the forward strand.
ATTAAATCCGTTATGTTTTTCTGGGTGCTCTGAAAAGCAGGCTGCACATATAACAAACTGTAAATCTTATACAATGAAGTGCAAGGGCCTGACTAAACAATCAATGTAATTCTTAGCAGTTAAAAGATAAATTCACCTTTTATAAAAAATAAATAAATAAATGCACATGCAGGCAAAAAATATGTGTAGCGCCATAACCCCTGGGGGCAGCTATGTATTTTCTGGGCTTACCAATTACCTCCTCCTTGTAGCTCGTCGTTCGTTGTCTAGGGGTTCCCAGGGTTAGTACCCAGTAATTTCAGAAGCTGACATTTAAAAGTCCTCTTGAGGATTTTTATTTGCAAAGGGTAACGTTCAAATATAACACAGTCTCTCAGTTGGGAATAGAGGGTACGGGTGATAAAGCTCAGGCACTTTAGAACTGCTTACATCAAATGAATGTCTCTTTAGGAAAGCCCAGAGAGTAGCCACTCGCAACTGGGCGCTTCACTGCTGGATAAACCTCTAACTGCAGATTTAGCAGCCAACAAGTGATTCATAGATTTGCAAAGTCTCTGCCAGACTAGGTTGTAACTGAAGATGAATTAGGAACTATTCCCACAGTACCTGGATCTTTCAGCCGCTTTGGCGATACCATAAGAAATGCGGATTCTCTAGTGTCCATACAACTTCAGCTCCCAGGCTCTTACCGAGCAGCCAGCTTCTTGGCCCTCCTCTGAAGAGTCCTCCCCTGGTCGCTTGTACGAGTTGCTGTGCCTCTCCAATCCTGAGAGGACACCGGGACACCTCAGAATCCTCCTTCAGTTACTGCGCCTCGAACTAGCCAGTTCCGAGGCTCGGGAACGGACGGAGCCCCTCCCCAGACCATAAGGGCCTCTGGGGCTGGTTAGGGTGACCAGGCTTACGGGGGCAGCAGACACTCCTGGGTCTGGGACCCCTTGCGGGGCTGGCCCGCACTGGAACCAGGAATCAAAAGAGCAAGCTGAACACGTGACTTCAGCATCTTAAATACCCCTTCCCAGACTACACAGCGGGGCCAGACGCGCCCACTGATTGGCTCTGAGAAAGATTGGTACCCAACACGTCCAACCAAGCTTGGTTCTCAGCCAGTCACAGGTGCTTCACTGCACCTATGACCAGGCAGAACTCCAGCACAGCCCAGTCAAGCTGATGCCAAAGTAAATTACCTAAAGAATTAACCCCCAGAACTCCGTTACAGTTCTGGAAAAACTAAATTTACACTATAGCGCACACTTTAGAAAATTGTCGGTGCTACATATGCATTTAAAACTTTTTTACACTGCAGCCTTTAAAGTATTGCACCCTCAATCAGCAGATCATAGGTTCAACAGCAGGATTCTACAGATTCACTACTGTCACTATCTGGTTCTCCATTTTTCCTTGCTGGACCATGTGAGCTCCTCTTCTACAGATTTCAGGACAGACACACTTTGGTTATCGTCCAATAAGCTTTTTGGCTTTTAATTTTCTTTTGGAGCTAATTTACACCTTGTCAGTAGCCTCCACTGATGATAAAGTGAATCATTGTCCACGAAATGGGTTTAAATTTGTGAAGCTTTTTGTCTATCCATTTACTCTGTAAGTCCATATAACTAGCATTTGAAACAAATTTTGAAGATGCTTGTTTAGAATTAGCCGGATATGTTAAACAGACTGACATCACTAAAACCCTATTCTGTATATGTTTAATCATTTATGTGTTCTTTATACAAGAAAAAGTTTTTTTATCTGTGGGTATTTATTAAAACAAAAAGAAAAAATGATATACAATATGTGTGCAGATGTACTTCTCAAAAGTTTCATTGGCACTTTATTTTGGGATAAAGGGGTGTCGGTCTAGGTATTAAAAACTGTTACCAGGCAGGGGGTGCACAGCGCAGACACCTACAGGACAGAAGAAGAGGAGGCTGCTCTATATGTACATGTAATTTAAAAGGGGTCACTATGCTGCACTGACTCCATAACTTATGGGGCAATATAGGAACAATCCCTATACCCTGGCAGTACATAACCTTCAAGTAGCGGTACCATATATGGTATGGCTAATCCCTACTATGCATCACTACTGCCTTAGACTACTAGCCTTAGCCAACTTGCAGCGTGATATGCTGATTTCACTGTTTTTTTTGCTGGAGACTTTGACATGAGGAAGCAAAGCCCTACATCTAACATGATAGTGGCCCTCACATAGAAGTACAGTGAAGAGTAAGTTATGAGCAGAACTTCCAGAATTCAGTTCCATGTTAAAGCGGAGTTCAACCCACATTTTTCACTCCTCACCATGCAGCACTAATGTGCATCCTTAAAAGGAATTGGCAATTTATTATTATTTTTTCTGTTCACTTACCTGATTTATGCCTTTATGTAATTTCACTTCCTCCTCTAGGGAGACACATAATTTCCGGTTTTGCATTGGCTCCTGTGAGATCTTGGTCAGCTTGGCACCACGTCTATAGAAATTCTTGGCCAGCTTGGCATTGCAGGGCTCCAGTAACATTTATCATTGGCGTCTTTTGGACAATCTTGGTCAGCTTGGCATGGCTGTGCCATGTCACGCTAACCAAGATTGAACCACATTGCACATGTGTGAGATCGGCAGGTGCATGCTGGGTAGCTAGCATGCACGGAATCCAGGAAAAAGGACACTGTGGCTTCAGATGCCCACACTG